>OY728158.1:1775152727-1776398324 GCA_963277665.1 Viscum album
ATGTTGTCATGTAATGTTCCTAATCCCCAAATACATTATACATCTCGATCTTATGGGTTGTATTAAGTGAAATTTTATATAATTAATAATGTTTAAGTTTATAATAAAGAGTAGGTTTGTTATAGTTGGTATCAAAGGGAAGGTTTAGTTATTTTTGGGATTAGGATTAGAAAACCCTAGTGAAATCCTTAATGATAACACTAAGTATAAGAAAAACATCCCTAAATTTTGGTGAGTATAGAGTAAGTGTTTTATCATGAAAATACATCCATGTCTGGATATGAACAAGTAGAGGTGGCTCTGGCACAGGTGTATCTATAAGTAAAACCTAAAAACACCGCTTTGAGCTAGACTCGAACAGAAATTAGTGCATGACAACGGGATTTTATACACTCTTGGTTCAACACTCCCAGGATATATGATTTGGTAAATTCATAAGCTTAGTAAGAACCATTATTAAGGGAATAAAAAATGCCTCTAAGAATATATGTTAGGAAATATATCATGGATAACTTAGATCAAAACTTATAAATTCATAATATAAGTAAATAAATTTAATTTATAATTTATCCCTTTTTTATTGGATTCCTCTTTATGTGTTTAATAGTTTAAAATACTTACCCCTAATTTTCCTTTTATTCTAGACAATGGCCGGTAATAGGAGGACTCGGGCTAACAACCGATGAAAAGATCAATGCGATGACTATTATAATGATATTCCCAATCCAATGGGAGTAGGAATCGCAAACTTTTTCATGATACACTCTCAGTTAACTCAAATTTTGAATATAAACATGGGTCAAGAGGAAAATCCAACCCCCCCCCCCCAAGAAAGATCAATCTGCAATCAAGAGCTTTATGAGACAAAGGCCTCTTACTTTCAATGGATCATCTGATCCCTCAATCGCCGAACAATGGATCAAATCCATTGAGAATATCTTCTCCATACTTCAATGTCATGAACAAGAGAAGGTTATTCTGGATTCTTATCTTATGGAGGGTGAAGCTAATAAATTTTGGACATTGATCAAAAATACGAAGACTTAGGAAGAGATCGAGGCATTGAATAGAAGTATTTTTGAAAAAAAAATTGATAAATATTTTCTCTACACCCTCCAACTTAAGATGGAAAGGGAATTCCTTTCCCTCAAGAAAAAAGACGATGAATCCATCGAAGCGTATGAGGAAAACTTCACAAGTTTTGCATGATATGACTTTTTCTTTGTTGTTACCCTCGAATGCAAGGTTGACCGCTTCTTTGGTGGTCTAAAACCTAGCCTATAGAAAGCCCCAAAGATCTATGACTTCGATGGCTATGAGAAAATTTTCTTATGTGCCCTCAAAGTTGAAATGGAGATTGTAAAATCTTAGGGGTGTCATGGGGATAAGAATTAGAAATTGGAATTTAATTCTGGAAGTCCGATGGATAAATCCAATGGTGCTAAGAAATTCTAGCACCCCACTTACCAAAGGTGCGGAAAGAAGCACCCTAGAAATTGCCTGAAGGGGACAAGGAAATTCTTTAGGTGTGAAAGGGAAGGGAACCTAGGAAATGATTACCAATAAGAAATACTTTTTGTTGTGATAGAGAATATGAACACTCCGTTCAACTCTAAAAGCATTATTCATTGCTACAACTACAAAGAACTAGGGCACTTTGTGAACTAGTTCCCTAATCCAAGGGTTTTCGGAGGCAACCAACAACCTCTAAGTCAGCAAGGGAGATATTTTTCCATCACTACCACCAGATCGAATCTTGACAATGAAGTGGTGATAGGTACGCTAGTAATTAATTCAAGAATATCGAATATATTTTTTTATTATGGTTCTACGCATTGTTTTATATCCCGAAATTTTAGTAGAATAATCCAAACACCACAAAAATCATGAAAGTAGAGAAGTCGGTGAGAATGGAAAATGGTTCAATTATTTCATCCCATGAATATAACTCCTCCCCTATCATAATTTGTGGAGTGAACTTCCTGGTGAACCTCATCATACTCACTTTGGTGGAATTTGATGCAATTTTTGGCGTGGATTGGATTTCCCTATATAGAGATAACATAAATTGCCATGAGAGGGAAATCACTCTCCATATGGAAAATCGACCCCCGATTTTGTACAAGTTAAAGGAGGAGGATGAATCTTCCTTAGAACCATCATCTCAAGCGTGGATATTACTTCTCTATGAACATGCGTATCTTTCTCATATGATTGAGTCTAAGGAAGGAACAATCCTCAAATGCATGCCTATAGTGAGGGAATTTACTGATGTGTTTCCCAAGGAATTTTCTGGTCTTCCACCTAAAATAGATTTTGAATTATAGATTGATCTTATACCTAGGGAATTGACAATATCCAATACTCCATATAGAATTGTTGTTGTGGAGCTTGAGGTGCTAAAGAAACAACTACAGGAGAATCTAGATAAAGGGTTTATATGCCCAAGTTCTTCACCATAGAGTGCACCAGTCCGCTTTGTCAAGAAGAAGGATAGGTAAATGTTCCCTTGCATTGATTATTGTGATCTCAACAAAATCACGATAAAGAACAAGTATCTTTTTCCACGAATTGATGACTTGTTTGATCGGTTATGTGGAGCACAATACTTCTCCAAAGTGGATTTGTTGTCGGGATATTACCAAGTAACGTTGAAGAAAGAGGATATCCCCAAGACTGCTTCTCATACAAGGTATGGGCACTATGAATTCATAGTAATGCCTTTTGGACTCACTAATGCTCCAACAATCTTCATGGACTTGATTAATAGAGTCTTTAGAGATTACCTCGACAAATTTATGGTAGTATTTATTAACGATATTCTAATATAATCCAAAACTAAGGAGGAGAATGAGAAGAATCTAAGCATTGTACTAGAGACCTTGATAAAGGAGAAACTCTATGCAAAGTATAGCAAGTGTGAGTTTTGGTTGAAAGAAGTCCCATTCTTGGGGAATATCATCATAAGTAATAGAATATCTATGGATCCCTCTAAGAAAAATGCAATTGGGGGATAGATGAGGTCAACATCTATGACAAATATTCATACTTCCTTGGGTTATCTAGATATTATCGCTGATTTTTGACAAATTTCTCATGATTTTCAAACCCTCTTACCAAGCTAACTCATAAGGGAGTCAAGTTTTCTTGGAATGGTGAATGTAAATAGAGCTTAGAGGAGTTGAAAAGGAGGCTTATCATTGCAATCGTGCACACACTAACCACAAGTGGAGAACTTTTCATGATATTAATTGATACTTCAAAGAAGGCTCTGGGATATCTGTTGATGAAAAATGACAAATTCATTGTCTATGCTTCAAGGAAATTGAAAGTTCATGAGAAGAACTATCCAACAAATGATATGGATTTTGTTGTAGTGATCTTCACTTTGAAAATTTGGTGACATTACCTATTTGGGGAAAAGTGTGAAATATATATGGATCACAAAAGCCTCAAGTATATATTCACATAGAAAGAGTTGAATATGTGTCAACGAAGATGGTTAGAGATGATCAAAGATTATGACTGCTCAATTCACTACCATCCGGGGAAAGCGAATAAAGTGGAAGATACTCTAAGTATAACGGATCCAACAACTATTTCATTGATGAGAATTGAAAAGGATCTAATCATCTTATATTTGATGAAGATAGACATGGGAATCATAAAGAAGGGAACATCATCAATCCTTTCACAAATGATTGTTCAACCGTCTCTTTTGGAAAGGTTAAAGGATGCTCAAAAAGATGATGTGGGAATTTAAAAGAAAGTGGAAACTACCAGAAAATTGAAATACTTGGAGTTCAATGTTAATGAAGAAATAATTGTGAGATTCAGGTCAAGACTATGTGTTCCATCAAATATAGAGTTAAAAAAGAACTTTTGGATGATTCACATAGTTCTGATTTCTCAATTCACCCAGGAAACAAAAATATGTATCGAGATCTCTAAGAGAATTATTGGTGGGATAACATGAAGAAAGAGATCATTGAGTATACAACAAAGTGACTGATATGTCTGCAAGTGAAGGCTGAGATTTATAAGTCTAATGGGATGATGCAACAATTACACATACCAACATGGAAATGAGAAAACATCACCACGGACTTTGTCATCGGACTTCTGAATACATCTAAAGGAAAAAATTCTATCTGGGTTGTTGTGGATCATCTTACAAAGACTGCACATTTCATTGAAATTTGGGAGGATTTCTCACTGGATCAACTGGAATATATATACATCAAAGAAGTGGTAAGGCTATATGGTGTACCACTATCGATTGTATCTGATCGAGATCCAAGATTCACCTCTAAGTTCTGGAAGAGTCTCCAACACACTCTAAATACTGAGCTGAAATTCAGTACAACTTATCATCCTCAAACTGATTTTCAATATAATCAAACTATCTAAACACTTGAGGATGTGTTGAGAGAATTCTCAATAGACTTCAATGGATGATGGGATCAGCATATTCCTCTGGTTGATTTCTCTTATAGTAAAATTTTCCACTTACTCATCCAAATGGCTCCTTATGAAGACCTTTATGGGAAGAGGTGAAGAACACTGGCATGTTGGGATGAATTTGGGGAGCGAAAACTTCTAGGTCTAGAAATGGTCGAAGAAATGGTGGAGAATGTTAAGATCATCTAGCAACACATTAAAGTTTCTCATATTCGACAAAAGAGTTATGCTGACAATCATTGACGAGACTTGGAGTTTGATGTTGGAGACATGGTATTCCTCTATATATCACCATGGAAGAGAGTTGTGAGATTTGGAAAGAAGGTAAAGCATAGTTCAAGGTACATCATCCCTTTTGAGATCCTTGGTCGCATTGGAGCAGTGGCCTATCGACTAGCACTCCCTCCGAACATGTCTCAAGTACATGATGTATTCCATGTATCACTCTTGTGGAAGTACATACCTAACCCATAGCATGTACTCAATACAGAGTTTGTTCCATTAGAGAATGACCTCTCTTATGAAGAGAAGCTGGTGAAGATATTAGATCGTAAATAAAAAGTTCTAAAAAATAAGATGATGCCCCTCATCAAGGTGTTGTGGAGAAACCACAAGTTTAAA
This sequence comes from Viscum album, assembly GCA_963277665.1. Classification (NCBI taxonomy): domain Eukaryota; kingdom Viridiplantae; phylum Streptophyta; class Magnoliopsida; order Santalales; family Viscaceae; genus Viscum; species Viscum album. Next base: position 1,775,157,810 of record OY728158.1, read on the forward strand.
TAAGAAATGTGGGAACCTGGGTAAATGATTAGGTAGAGTTGCCCTCATCTTTTTTAGTGTGGGAAAAGGAAATTTCGATGGTGAAATTTCTTAAGGGGGGATGTTGTAACGACCAGATCATTTATGAATAAAATTCTCTTTCTTTTAATGTCTTATGGATATAGAAAACACGTGAACTCTTTTTTTATTATTATTGGGTTTAAATAACCATTAATTGACATTAAAATTGATAATATAGTCATTGAGCAGTGATCACACAACTGATATAAATATAAGGTTTCTAAAAAATCCTTTCGAAACAGACAAAGGAGAGGATGGCCTTATCTAGTAGACTCAGGTCATATGAAGCACATTTGTCATAGCTTGTAAAGGAGGTAGCATCATTGGGATTCTCTCTTGACCAATCCCAATCTGATATTCAACATGTTACTCTTGAACGGAATCGCCTACAGGAGAAGCTCAAGTTAATAGAGATTACCACCCGGGCGATGTTATCTGAGCTGCCCCAAGAGTCTGTCACAATCGCACACCATACCCTTAGGTCTTATGAAGGTGTTATAAGGGGTTATGTAATAAGGTATTAGTTACTTATTGTGTACTCCCTTTTTATAAATAAAATTCGTATTCCATCAATTCCTTTATAAGAATAGTCTTTCTTAAAGAAATGATGAATTTGATAAATTGATTCTTCGGGTAAAAATGGTAATTTTCATAAATATATAGATTATTATATTAAAATAAGGTTTTTATTAATAATATTATAAAAAAATCCTATAAATGATGATTATATTAGTTTCTTATCTGTAAAGTATTAGGTAATCAGTTTGATAAGTGTTATATTTTTTATACGATAAAACAGGAAGTGTATTTTTATAGAATTTATTTTAAAGAATTAATAAATTTTTGAAATAATTAATATGTTAATAAAATATTTTTATCAAATTAATTTTATGAATAATAAATTAGTGTATAATTTTTATGAAGTCAAATGTAATTTTTATTAAGGTTTGAAAATTGTTTTTGTTAAAACCCATGAATTTTCAATAAATGTCAGTTTTCATTTTAAAAGTGAAAATTCATATATTTATAAAATTATTTAGATAAAATGAATATTATTTTTGCAATCGGGATGTCAAAATTATCCAATGGTAAATTTTTTATAATTTTCTGATACATTCAAATTTTTAGGTAAAAATTAAATACCGTATAAATAAAATATGTGTTTTATCACATCATAATGACCCCAAAATGATGTAATAAATACTATAATGTGTATTATCAGCCCAATATATTTTTACCATTAAAATAATGTGATTTTATATTTGTTTTACTTATTTTATAAATCCTTAGTGAATCCTCCGAAATGTATAATATATTTTATGATTTAAAATTCATTTCTTTAATAATGTGACTCGCCTCCACATAAGCAAAGCTAATATTTTAATATGTTCGGACATTTTCCTTATAAAATAATGTTTTCCAATGATCTTTGGCAAAAACCTTGGGCAAAAACCATGGTAAGGTTTGTGGTTTTGAATATTTAATTATATAGATTCCAAAACCTAAGTTTGTGAAATATTAAAGAATTCCCCTCTCATTTCCTATCTAAACCCACCCAAGATACCACTTCTATTCACTAAAAATTCTTAGATCATGTCCCTACTCTATCCTCCCCTCTCTATAATCCTCCCAAGGTTCCCCAATCTCTCATGAATCCCCTCTTCAAGCTTTTTAAGTCATGCACTCAAGTAAGGGATCCTCACTTTCCTTTCTCATTTTCGTCCAAGTTTCCTTATATTGTTATACCATTTTATTTTTAAATTAAAAATCATGGGGTATATTTTTATACCTCCCCCATACTTCCCTTATTATTTTTTTATGATGGGAGGCCTCTTTATCTCTCATTAATCCCTCCCATGTACACCTGTTTCCATGCTGAAGTTTCATAAGAGTTATTCCATTTCTCCTCTTTCTTCAAGTTTCATTATTATGTTACGCCTTCTATTTCCAAATTCCTTGTGTTGGGACATATATTTATATGACCCCCTTACTTTCCATTTCATTTATGTATAATGAGATATCCTTTTCACTTTCATCAACCATTTTTATGAATTTTTATGTCACGATGTTAGGCTACTGAAATTGTACGACGATTTTCCATGCCAAAATCATCGTGTAGTGAATACCGTGCTCATTTCTCTCTCAAGTGTATTAAACTTTATGAACATATACTTATTGATTGGGGACTTACATGAATGTATTACATATTATTAAATTTTGTAATAAATGATGATGCTGAATGAATCCATGTTATATGATATATGTGGCACACTTAAGCATGAGATTGAAATGATTATGAAGGGTGTGCCCTGATAGCGCTCCAATTCATTGGGTAATGTTTAGTATCATGATACGTCATGTTGGGATAGGGGTTTACCTGATTCCTTTTAGTACATTTGTCCACTATTTTGGGATAGGGTTTTACCTGGTTCCTTTATGTTAATGATGTAATGTTTTAAGTCGTTGTCACATTTCCATGTTATGATAATCATGTTATATCATGCCTTTATGTTCATGTTTCTCTTATGCTCCATTGATATGTATATTTCCTAACATGTATTGTATTATTCATGTTATGACTTGTTTACTCAATTATTGGGCTTTATATCTCACCATTATCTTATGTTTTTCCTCAGGTTATCCCATGCAATGCTAAGTACGAAGGAATGTTGTTGTCATGTAAAAGAAGTTTTCAATAAAGGTATTGTATTTTATGTATTAAGTTGTCATGTATTATTCCTAATCCCCAAAGACACTAGACCTATCAATATTATAGGTTGTATTAAGTGCAATTTTATGTAATAAATCATGTTTAAGTGTGTAATAAAGATCAGGGTTGTTATAAGGATTTTTTTTAACAAGGACCTATACCCATGGTTTGACCAAACCATGGGTATAGGTTAGTCCATTGTTCTACAATAATAATAATAATAAATAAATAATTTAATACAAATTTTTTTTTATATATATTCATATTTTTTTAATATAAGAACAAGAAACGTGTTGTAGGATGGTATTAAAGTCGTTAGATTATAGGCGGAAGGTACAGAGATCAAATCCCAATGGTGGATTTTTTTAAAATAAGGACTTATACCCACAGTTTGACTAAACCATATGTATAGGTATTTCCATTAAAATTTACTACACCAATGGTTAAAGAACTGTGGTTATAGGTATGTCCCGACATCTCCCAAGGCCACAGTTCCTAAAACTGTGGGTATAGGTTATACCCACGGTTTTAGGGGTTATACCCACTGTTCTAAATCATGGTTATATGGTGTTTTTTTAGTAGTGAGAACACATGGAAAAGTGATATATGACAGATAAAACAATTAACACCTGCTTAGGTATATAAAATAAATCAAAGGTGCATACATATATTGTCATACAATACTAAATCAACTGAAAGGAAAACTAAAAGTACCAAAAAGGTAAACTCGACAGGGACCTAGAATCCCAAACAACTCCTGAAAAACCATGAGCTAGTAATATCCTGCTTGATCTCCAACCTGCTCTTGATGACCTGAAAATAGTTTACATATACATGAGGTTATCATAACAGTATACTCGATAGGATTATCCCTGGATCCTCTCATGAAAAAGATAAATAAAGCATGCTAAAGAATAGTGAACAATAGTGAAACTAACTCATCACCTAAATAGGTATACTAAGTTTCCAGCCTCACCATGGTTAACTCTCACCAAGTATTGCATACAATGGATCATTTTTAATAATAAAACATCAACGGAACCCCACTCCCAATTTCCCACTAGTTTTTCGCTCTATCCCAACATCACATGTCCTGAGCCATCTCTCTCCAAAAGTAAACCAGCCCGCATACACTTAGGCTAAGTATCACAATATGCACCTCATAAATCACATCATCACATCATCATATAGTAACTAGATAGTTTTTGGAATCCACTACAGCCCGTATTAAATGTATCATACATGGGTTATACATATGTTTAAAATAGACACAATTCATCACAACCCTCTATACACATATATGGTAAAACTAGAAGTTGCACATAATAGCACATATAACTACCAAGAGAAGAGAGTAGGACCATAGGGGGTAGTCACCCATCCATACACTCATTAGAATATTGGGGAAAACACCCTCTCAGAGTCCACTGGATGTCAGTCAACCTAACTGAAATGATTGGTATAGCATATGAGATCATATAATATACAGGATATAATATATCTCACAACCACACTATGGAAATAACCTAGTCCTAATATCAATTGTAACTATAATCGCTCGGAAACTCGACTACCAATGTTAGGGACTAGATATCCTATAATCACATAATCATTTAAAGAGCTACATTAAATTACTTCCTTTCCTTTTTATCAGTTCACTTTATATTAATTAATTAATTATCCATTAATTAATAACATTATTCTACATTACATTATTTCATTTCATATTTCCTTCATCATTAGAGTGAAGTCTATGCCCTCCAGGCATAATCAAAACTGATTCCACGGTTTCTAAAGATTACCTGTTTTTCATTCTTGTAACAACTAACCCCATGGGATAAACATCTATTAAACATTTTTAACTTTATATAGTCTAGATACTATAGAAAAAAACATCCTAAGTTACCACTAAGAGGAAACATGAAACCAAGAACATCCAAATAACTCAAGTAGTGGGGAAAGGAATGCAGATAAACAAAAAACTCAGCCATAGTCCATTAAACAGATTCATGTCAAACAAGCATCCAGCTTTATCACATCATTGGGTAAGCCCAGCTTCAACCCGTTCCATCATCTTTGGTTTTATCCCCAACACCCATATGCATATCCCGATGCATCTCTCCATCACAGGAATCAACTACCACCACATCATTCGGGCCTCCCCACCCACATTTCATTAGTCATCCCAAGCTCAGCCATCCCAGGCTCATATCACATCACATAGAAAGACTCACATCCAGAGAACATCAAAAGGAAACAATAAAACAATCATAATCAACAAGGCAACTTGGCCCTAAGATAAGGCATTCAACCTTCACATACAAACGATCTCTCATGGCTCCCAACACAAGGCATTCAGCCTTTATGACAAATGGACTCTCATGGCCCCAAAGATTTATCTTTAAACAAAAAACCAATTTTTATTCTATATTGAATTAACCAATTCATTATTCATAGGCTCCAACTAAATTCAACCTAAGGCATAAAGATATAAAAAGCTATCAAAAGTTTAACATGCACTTGGCATTAATTTCAGTTTCAAAAAAGTCAAATAAGTACCATTCTCACTTAACATTCCTTTTTATTATTATCAACAAGCATTAACATGATTCACATTATTTATCAAATCCTTTAACACATGGAATAACACATTCGATTAAACATTCATACTTGAATTAATTTGATCATCATCAAATTACAGTATCGGATTACAAAAATTTCCCTTCTTTAATTCTTAATCTAAATAAGAAAAAATTATCAGATTTGCATTATTTGCCTTTTTCCAACAAAAGAAACATGTTAAACCAAGCATAAAAACATGATATACAAGCATAGAGTAGATAAAACACTGTCAAGAAAAAGAAGAGGAAAACTTGCATCACTATATTAAACATCGACATGCGATTGCTATCCAATTTTCTTATTAATCCGGTTCAATATTTATTAGGTTAATTCCATTTTCATCCAAAGGGATAAACCATGATAACATTATGATTTCACATAATTAAAAGAGAAGCAATGAAACCCCTAACTCAAAAGTTTTAGTATTCTTCGCATAAGAATGGACCAATGTCATGGATCCTGTTCACTTCTCCCACAACAAGTTGCATCCCTCCAAGGACTTCATGCTACAATCATGCAAAAAAAACATCATTAGAACATGGATAGGAACCACCATTGCAGGGAAATAAAACACGGGAGGAACCATAAAGTAGAACCACAAGAGAAAAGGTAGAACATACCTTAGATCATCTTGGATCAAATATGGAAAGTTGGGAACAATCCCCTTCGAAAAGATCCCAACACGCCATGGAAAAGTGTCTTGGATTCCTAGATCCTTGGGAGAAAAAGCGTAGGGTTTGAGAAAACCTTAGGCATTGTGGGTTACAAAGTGAACTGCTCAAAGTAAATTTAAGGAATAAACCCCCAATTTACATCACAAACATGTCAAACATTAAGTTTCATTGAAAAATGTGTCACCTCAAACAAAAATACCTACATTTAATTCATGTCATAAATTTCAGGTTTACAACGTAATTTCCATGGGCTGCAAAACTGAAGTCGTATAACCCCTTTAGGTCGTAATCCGTACTTATGACGTAAAATATGCTTACACTGTAAACCACTTATTACAATGTAAATTTTCCCTACTTCCATATTTTTGCATCCAAACAGCACAAGACCTCCACTAAGCCTCTTTCGAGCTCTACGAGCTTCAGAAACACGCAAAGGGGCATGCTGGATGGATTTGGGCCCTACAAGAATCAATTATTTTATAATTTAGTAAACATACATCCATTAAATAAATTTATCATTCTCCCCCTGATGGATTTTGACTATGTTATCATAAAATTGATTCTTATGTATGCTTAAATAAATATATTTCATTATAATTGATCCTGGATGGCCTAAATCATCATTTCATGTATTTAAAGTGTCGTGGTTAGTAAACTTCTTTTTTACCATTAATGATTCGATTATATATAACAAATTCTATATAATCACTTTTTATGAATTCTTGTTGCATATCAAGGTACCTCTTTTATCCAATGTCTCTGTATGAAATTCGTTTCTGAGAACACTATTGATATATCTCATTGAGACTTCAGATATAACAAATCATTAAGATTTTATACTACCAGATAGGAATATATTCGCTCTTTTGGAGCTATTAATTGATTTTATCTACCTATAAATGTACATATATGTGCATATCCTAACTCATATATGAGTTCTTTTGAAGAACTTAATCAAAATAATATTTATAAATATTTTGCTTCAAGATATATACATAAGATTTTCAAGATATTCCATTGTGAATACTCATATTTATCATTATAATTTCTAGTTTTTGCAGTTTGTGGATTCATAATATAATCATAAATGGGTTAGACCCATCACCAAGAGGATTATTTTATATTTTGTAACTTCTAGAAAAAATATTATTTTGCAATAAATCTACTTGGGAGCATAGCCCCCACTTATCTTGAATATTGTGAATGTGGTAGCGAGAACCAATGTGAAAGAATTTTCTGGATTCATAGCACATGACTCGTCACCACCAAAAATTATGATTCATAAACAACATTCACTTTATTAAATGAAGGATAAATCATTTAGTCAAATTTTCTAAACTCCCAAATATTAATGATAAAATTCTAAGTATGAGTAGCACAAAATTTATAAAATATTTCATGAATAATTTCATTTTCTTCAAAGAATGAAATAATGTAAGTGCATTCACATCAATTAATGAAATAATTACTAACTTTATTTATCATGATAACCATTGTTTAACTAATTCAGGTGGTAAAATCATTTTCATAAAATATATTGGATTATAATAGTTATGCAATTATGTTATCACATCTATGAACTATAAGAGGAATAATATCTGCTTCAGGGGATATTATCAAATGAATTACATGAGATGATATTAATAATCCATAAGCACATGATAAATGATAATTACATTATTCGATATTGTCGCCACAAGATAAATAGTTGATAAACAAAGATATCTTTTAATATAATGTCAAATGACACTATTTCCATATCATCCTTCAGGGATGCATTATTTTATATTTATTATCAAAATTCATTAATCTCTTTAAATTTTTATTATCATCAAACCACTTCTGGTAGTTATATTGTTATTATTTATTATAAACAAATACAACATAATGATCATTCACAAAACATCATATTCATCTCTAACTTAATTTAAAATAAAATCATGTATATTTGTATTCAATCCAAGGAATAAAATAAATATTTTTTAATAAATATTCTCATTCACTTCAGGGAGAAAAATAAAATTATTTGCTCAGGTTTTATAGTATCTTCAAGACAGTAACATGAATACTCAATTCAGTATTTTCATCATACTTTGGGGGATGTGTATAAATAAAATAAATATCTGACATGATTATTTAAACATCATAATCTTGTTTTGTCACGCCACATCCCTAGATTGCTTCAGAGCCGGTGTGTTTTCAATAAAACATGGTGTGTATTTTTTTTATAAAAAGAAAAGCTGAAGAATTACACATCATGTTCCACTACATAATATCCATGCGGTTTAGTTTCTGGAAAACCATATACAAATATTAAAATCCCTAAAATACTATATAGAAAATACTCTACAAAGTTTCCACCAAACAGTGTAACTCAAATCTACTAAACCTGTAAAAACAGATTGAAAACGTAGGGTGAGTATACAAATGCCCAGTAAGGGGGTTTTTTAAATTTAATATTTCAAATAAAACCTTTTTAAAAAATTCCCTTTAAAATATTCATAAAACATTTTTCTTAAAGAAAACTGAAATACATGTAGCATAATATAACAGTTTTCCAAGAATTACCAGTGAACATTTTAAGGAAAATTAAAAGGGATAAAATAAAACACGTTTCAATAATAAGCATGATTATACAAAAATGCATGGTGTGCAGCATATTAATCAGAAGTTAATTAGACAATGCTAAGTGAATTATGCAAGGGTGCAAGTACAAAATTTACACATGAAAAAAAATACAGGATCAGATTTGCACATAAATAAAGTCACAATTAATTTATCACATAAAATGCACATCAAAAAATAACTATTAAACTATCATCACTTATATTAAATTTCAGGAGATGGGTGCTGAATAAATATCATGCCATGTGCATTTACATCATCTGATACTCATAAGTGCAAGCTCTTAACCAATCATATTCTCTAGTTGAATACACACTTGATCAATTAAATACTATAAACATGATGAGGGAAATTATAATGTTAGATTGTGTTAAGGCCTCATGTCATGACCTAATTTGTCTCATGAGAACTACCAATGCATCATGGGGCTTTCATTAATCAGTCCCCAACCCATAAGTCTTGCATTAACCGGTCCCCAACCCGTAGGGATTTCTTTAACAGGTCCCCAACCCATTATATACTATGTCCAATACATTCCTCATATGCCCAAGTAAGGTCGTATATTCAAAGTGTCCCGTACCACTTTGAATATTTAATTTATCTTATTCAAAGTATCTCATACCACTTTGAATAATTAAATTTATAAATGAGTGATAAATAAATAATAGAGTGTTTGATTTGAAAAAAGATACTTTTAAGAAAACCCTCTCTCCATGATAGTTAACAATCAAAGTATAAGCGTACATGTTTGTAAATTCATGATAGACATTACATGCTCAAATCATTGAAATGATAATGATCTTAAATAATCAAAAGAATTAATATTGACAATTCATCATGGATTGAATACATAATCAGTTTAAACGTAAACAAAATATTTCATGTGAGGTATTGAATGCATGATTGTCTAAACACCCATTACTTGCACATTTTTGTATAAACATAACACAAGGGTACTTCCAACTATTTAACCCAATGTAATAAATTGAAAAGCATAAAAATCAACCACACAACTTACTAACATAACCAATACCATTTAAACTTATGAAAATAAGTGTGTAATCCATATATACATAAAGTTATTATAAAGGGTTTGTATTACTAAAACAAATTCCAAATTGATTCTTGAAAAAATTTCACACTTCAAAACACTTGTTATAACTTTTTATCAATCCTTTGTGAACCCATATTGTGAAGTCATATTAATATCATGATCAAATCATATACATACATATATATATAACTATATGTACTTAAGGTTTCTTCATCAAAGTTTAAGAATCCAATACATAATTTATGTATAATAAAAACACGGTTTAAACAAAAGTTCAATATTTGAAAATCATAATGTAAAACTGAGGGTTTGGTTCACCAATAAGTACCAATATATATATATATATATATATATATATATATATATATATATATAAGAATACATACATATTTATAATTTCATTAACATAAAACACCACTAAACCTAGGATGGTTCACATTCATTACGAATTCCATTAGAGTAGAAGTTCTTCTCCCTTTAATAAAAGAAACTGATATGGTTTTATTAAGAACACATATATACATATGTGTATATATGTAGTGAAACCAATTTTAGGTACAAACATAAAACCCTATCATGATTTTCATGACAAGAACACCTTTTAAACATAAGAATTTGTTTTTATAAGTTTATCCAAGAAAAATTAGTAGGATTTAAGAACATCTGTATATATATATATACAAACCGTAAAAAAATCAAAGCAAGGAAACACCTAGGACCCTCACCTGGTTTGAAGAAGAAGAAGGAGTTGAGTGGAGGTTAATGGAGGTGCTGGGAGGAGAAGAAACCCATATGGTTTGAGTGAAAAAATGGTTATATATATATATATATTGTATATAACATATATTTTAAGGCAACTTGCAAGGGAAACCGAGGCACCTCGATTTAAAATAAGACCAAGTGTGTCGGTCTTGTGGAAAATGAGACAAAGAAGGGGCCACCGGGTGTCACGAGAGTGTAAAAAATAAAGAAAGTGGGAGGCTGAGCGCGGTTGGAATGACACGAGGAAGAAGACGACGTGGAGCGGTGTGGAAATGAACGGACGATCAACATTAACTGCACCTTGATCCAACAACTATAGAGAGACCACTGGTTTTAAAAGAGTTGGACGGACATGATTCGATCGCGTCCACAATCGGATGGCTGCGAGCGACGCGGTGATTGATCGATCGGTCTACCAAAGTGGATGGTCAATATTAGATCATGGAGAGGATCAGAAGGATGAAGAAAAACGCGAGGGAAACCGCGGCTGTGGAGGTTCGAAGGCTAAACCGATCAGACGGTCCAGATCCCGCGCAGTGAGATCGGATGGTTGAGACACGATCTCCACTTAAAAAGTCCATCCCACATTGAAATGGGAGGGATTTCGGGCTAGATTTATAAGCCTGAAGCTCCCAGCTTAGGTTCATAAATCCCCCTCCCCCTCCCCGGTACCGCCTCGTACCGGGTCTTTGCGGGTGCACTTCTGCACCCACCCCCACCGTCGTGTCGCCCCGCATGGTGGTGCGCTCCGAAAAAGCCCTTGCACACGCCCGTGCACGCTTAGGGCCTTCATATGCACGTCTGCGTGTGCGACTTAGCATGCACCATGCGTGCACAGCCCTGGGTCATTGGCCTAGGGGATCTAAGTGAGATGCCCACCAAGACCTTGAGTGGCTTTGCCTTCTAGGTCGCCCTTGGTTAGGTGGGGTACTCACTTAAATTTTAGCAAAAGTAAAATTCATTTTTTTATTAAACAGAAGAATAGGTTTATATATATAAAGGTGTCTTAAAAACAGAGGATATAAATTCTCGATTATGGTTAAACAAAATAATAAAAGAACTAATATTTTCAATACTTTCTAAACATTTGAGTTTTAAAAACATCAAAGTTCAAAATTGAAAATAAAAGTTTAATATTTCATAAAAGAAATCTCACACTAGAAATATATTTTTAAAATCCAAAACATATTTTTAATTAAAACCTTGTTTTTATTCATCCAAGGATGAAAACATTTAAAGGTAACTTTTTAAAACATTTGAAATACCTAAACACCTAATTCACTAAGTATAGATAAAATACTATATACAACCATAGTCATCAATTTCATTTGCCCAAGGTATGATTTCAAACTCAAAAACATATTTCTGTGTACTAAAACCCAAGAAGTAAACAGTGTGTACTTCTCTTAGTATTTTCTTTAAAACACAAAGGTTACGATTTCAAATCCATTTTAAACTTTAATACATTATCCTTTCAAAATCTAAAGAAGAGTTAATTACAAACATGTTTAAAAGATGTTACTTTAATGCATACTTAAAACACTTAAAAATCTCAATATACTTAAATACTTAAAATAAAATAACCAGAATACCCAACGGCTATAAGGTCTTATAACTGTTATAGATTCAACAGTCACCTAAAGGAGGCAATGGTCGAATTTACTTTAAGGCCTTATAAAAACATGATTAGGGTATTCCAAACTCAAAAATAACTTGGCGAAGATGGTGCTCCTCATTCCTATGATGCTTAGCACGATTGTTGTGATTTTGGCTATTATGTTATTCATAGTGGCAGATCCAAAGGACTTCCACTACTTTCTAAGGCTTTTTGTTGTATTTGAGGGTCTCCCAGTGATTTTGATAGGTCTCTTAGTAGGCATTTTAGGTTAGTTGGATTCTCTCAGCCTTGATGTAATGTAATCATTTCAGTGTTTAGTTGAATAAAACATGTCTTGTTTTTATTTTGAAATCATTGTTTGGATAACACGAAAATTAAACGAAGTAACACCATGAAATATTATTATTACACATGAAAAAGGTTCGGGGTGTCACATGTTTTACACATTCAGGGTGTACAAAGAGATATGAGATGTTAAATTTTATTATGTCACCATCATTTTCATGACATGATTAGTAAAATTTACTTCATCACTTCGACGTATGACAAGTACATGATGTTTATCAATCAACCTCTTTAGGTGATATTGTTTCATTCTTTTATTTGACGAATGATATTTGTCTTGACATCAATTACGTCAGTTATTAACCAATCACATTCACTTCAGGGAATGAAATGAATTTTTGGCAGCCTTGCGACATTACAAACCTTTAGGAGCTCATTGTTTTTTTCACAGCAAAAGATTAAGAAAGTCATATATTATTTTCAGATTTGTCAAGAAAAAAAAAATATGATATAGAAAATAAGACTTACATGTTGATATAGTTTTTTCGAATGAATGAAGTCGATGTGCACGCGTATATGCATGTCAAAAGAATGATGTCGGGAAAAAGTCGAGACATTCCTTTTTTATGTTAAAATTATCTTACGTTGACGATATCATTTGAAAAATGCACAATGCAGAGAAGACAATCGTGTTGATAACGTGTTGTGAAATATCGAACGCCAATTAAAATCGTGAAGAATTTCGGAACCAAAAATGTAAGTCTGATCGTAGCGAAACACCTCGTTGATGAAACATAATATCAAATATTCGTATGACGACGACGAACAACAATATTGATGCAAAGAAATAGACAAAAGAAATAGTGACAATGTATAAGTGCCAAAAGTCATCATCACTTTACTAACATATCACTATATAACATAAAGTACATGAGATTCAATCCAACAATTGAGATTCATTCAATGGTTGAGATTAATTCAACGGTCGAGATTAATCCCTACAGTATCTCATCCAAAATTGAAATTTTAAAGGTAAAAGAATATGAAAGATTTAATCATGTAAATGGTTGTATTGAGAACCAAGAAATCATCATCATTATTACCATTACCACAATGTTTTAATATTTATAATATTAATTTATAAATATAATATTGCATCGAGGCATTAATCCCGCACCGATGGATTCGACCGCAAATCTGGCGTTGGCACTTCGGTGGCCATCTCTCTGTCCCTGGTCGCCGTCTCGGGGCTCGACGGAGAGGAAAGGGATAGTGAATGGCGGCGCCGGCGCCGGCGCCGGAGAGTTACGTGATGGTGCACAACATAGCCAAAAGGCACAACGTGGGGACGCTGGCTCGTAGCGCCACCGCGTTCGGCGTGTCGGAGCTCATCCTTGTCGGCCGCCGGGACTTCAATACCTTCGGCAGCCACGGTTCCGCATCTCACCTTCACTTCCACCACGTCCATTCCCTCCTCGACGCTCGCCGCTTCCTCAAGGTCCCCTCCTCACCTCCAATTGTCTATCCACGCCCCATGGCGGTTTTTGGCCTCTAGGTCAGTTTCGAGGGTTTTAAAAAGTACATGGGTGTGATGAGAATCTTTTACGGTTCGGTTTAGGAGAAGGATTGTGATATATGTGGCGTAGAAATTGCTGCCGGAGCCGTCCCTGTAAATCAACACCCTTTCAAGAAGAGCACCGCTTTCCTTCTTGGCAACGAGGTATTCTTTCTGAATGTTAATTCGATCTATTCTTTCTGTCATATGAATTATCTGAACGAAGAATGAATTTTTATTGAAGATTAACCGCCAAAGGAAAAAAAAAACTCAGAACTCGATCAGGAGTCGATTGTTTCAGTTCTTTTAGTTCCACCCTTCCTTGCGTTTGTATCTCACGTGCTCTGTTCGTTTTATGCCTCCGTCTGCTACCCCAAGTCAGTGCTCTGTTATTGCAGGGAACTGGCCTTTCAGCTAAAGAATGTGAGATCTGTGACTTCTTTGTTTATATACCACAGTACGGCTGTGGCACTGCTTCACTGAATGTCACCGTGGCTGCTTCTATTGTTCTTCATCATTTTGGAGGTAATTTGAATGCATTATGACTTGCTGAACCCCCCTTTTTTTGTCTGGATTGATGGTAAATTTTGCTCCCATTTTTATTTGCATGAAGTAAAGTCTCATTGTTTGACAGTATTTATGTCTGGTTATCTCCATAGTTCTTGTAGCCACTGCTCCAGCCCCCTTTTAACGTAAATCATGTCTCACTGTTTGACCATTTCCCATCTGCTTATTCATTTTATCTCATCTTCACATGTCATTCACCATTGCTGATTAATGTTACAGTCCCTTCAATCATAACTTGTTTCCTCATAGCTATAAAGCTGCTGTTTTTGTTTTCCTTATCATATAAGTTGAAGGCTTCCACAGGGTTCATTTCCAGTAAAAAAACTGTACTTTATTCTGAATCTTGTGATCTTATGTTTAGGTAATATTGCCTACTGGACCATCTATCTGTCTTCTGTAACTGGGATTGTGACCATATAATGTTTCCAGATTTTGGTGGGACTACACTAGCTTAACTTGTCATCCTTTCCGGATTGATCCGTATTAGTTGGAACCCATCGTTTCATTCTGTATAATGGATGTCAAGAAGTGAGATTTGCCTTGACGCAGGTTGGACTCTTGTGGTGCCTGAACTTTCTCATGTGAATACTTTCAGTGTGGGCAGGTTTTACGGAGAGAAGCCGGGAGGGAAATAAATTTCTTGTTGACAACATGCCTCTAAAACAGTTGGGGCGAAATCACTTGTCAGAAAACATGAAATCTGTCGCTGAGGAGCGAAAAGTTAGAAGAGAAAGCACGTCAAGTGGGTTTTTTGAAAACACTGATTCCCCATCAAGCCTTCTTGATATGTTATTCTGTGATTAGTTGATGATTATCCCTCATTTATGGGAAATGGGCACTGTTCTGCCTTTGCTGGGTTTCTTGTGATTTAAACTGGGAGACTTGTTTGTGCCTGGTTTTCTAGGAGGATAGTGGGAATCCCAACTTTCGAGTTCTTTTTTGTAGAGTTTTGCATCTCCAATGCAAATCAAATATATGAATTACATAATCCTAATTCTTTATAAAAAAACATTCATTCATGAGGATACTTTTATTCCAATAAATTTACTATCAAAGGATTATTCATGGCCTTGTTGATAAACCACCCACAAGAATTATTTGAACCATGAGATTATCCACCTCTATGATTGCTTTTATTATGAATTTCTGTTGATTGAAGGATGATCTTCTTCATATGATGTCATTCTTTGATCAGAGAATAGCACACTCAATTCCTTTCTTTGTGGGTCGTATTTGATGATTGTTCTCATTTTACGAATGCTTTATGTTATGTGATCATATGTCTGATAAGTATGTGACGAGTGGATGCATAATTATATAACCCCAAATGTATTGAGTTATGTTTCATATCTGAGAATATTATGCGTGTGACATGTTTATGATCTTGCAAATTGACGGGTAATCTTGTCATTAGAGCCCATTATGATACCCTAACTTAACAGATAGCCTTGTTATCTGACGTATTTGACCACGTGATTATGATGTTTAATAATCATGTATTGCATATGAATAATGATTATTAATGATATTTCTCTTATTTTATGATTATATAATGCTCTAAATCATTATATGGAGAAATTATTCTCAATGCCCTATCATGCTGATATGGTAACAAAGTTTTTTAGGTCACCACACGCAGGTCGGAAAGACATACTATAGCCCTCTAAGGGGATAGTCCACCCATTAAGTCTTATTTATTTTATATGGATGGTTTGAAATCCCAATGGATATGAAACTCATTACATGGCCCAGAGGCCTATTTACTAGACCAAATGCCCAGTGCAGCTTTATGCCTGCATCATCTTGCTTGCGTCACCAAGCCTACATCATGTCTACGTCACCGCCTGTTTGTGTTATGCTTGCGTCACCGCCTATTTGCGTCATGCCTGATTTACCGCTTGCATCACAAATTCACCAAGGGGCTTGTGAGGATTTGAATCGTGGTCTTTTGGATGCAGGATGATAGTGTTTACCACTCAGGTGCTACTCCAACTGCTTAGGCCACCTTATCATTTTCATGTAAAATCTCTAGAATGACCGGAATTTGTGAAGGGTGTGAGATATATGGACCACAGATACATCTAGAAGATTATTTAAATACATCGTTTAATTATTTTCCTATGTATTATACTCAGCCCCAAAGTTACTAAACTTATGACTATTGAAATTATTGAATGTAATAAATATTGATAATATGTATTAATGATATATCACTATCACATCAACGCGGAGGTATCATATTAACATTTTGATGGGAAAAGATTGAAAAAATTGATGGAATTGTGCACTAAATGCATGGTGCAGTGCCTGACGTTGCATATGTCATGTGATTACGCTCGACTCCGTGTGATACTCTCACTCCAACTATCATTATTAGTTTTGTTATCATATGATGATAATGTGAGGAGTTTGAAACATTCATCTTAATTATTTAAAATGCAAACGGTCGAGGAAGGAGAATTACAAAGCTACAGAGAAATATGCAAACATACACATGTAGGAAGTCGAAGAGACTCGAACTCGAGACCTCCTCGACACTCCATGAGACCCTTTGCCACTAAGCTAGGCCCTGAGGGCAACATCTTGATTATTTAAATGTTAAACAATAAATTAACAAATGAAAAGCCATGAGTTGCATTTGCTGCAACTCATGAAATGTTTATGAAATGTTTCTCCATAAATGGTCGGATGCCTGGAGTGTCCTTGGAAGACCTATATAAAGAGGCTCTTAGTTTGTGGATGGGGGTTGCATTCCATTGTGTTGAAATGCTGTGTAGAACTCTTGAAAGCCAATTCTCTCTAGCTCTTGTTTTCTCAATCCTTTAAACGTAAGGTTCTAAAAGACTATGAATGGGTGGAAGTTCCCTCTCGAGCGTTTGGAGATTCCCATGATCCAAGGATACCCTAGGAGGGAGGAACTTGTACTGTCTTGGGTATTCAGAATTAATGGTTTGGGTCAGATCTTAGATCGGGCTTGTGAATTTGGACCATGTCGAGCTGTCTGTATTGGTCGGGGATCAAGTCTCGGGAGTTGGCCCAAGCTCAGGGGTGAGTTATGAAATTCTATTGTAGGTCATATTTTGAAGCGGTCTAGATGTTGGAGGTCAATTTTGGGTGTAATTTGTTGTAATTGGAAGTTTGGGTGTATTTTGGGATGAATTTGGACAAGTTTTTGTGTTGCAATAGATTTATCAAAATTTGACAAAGTCTAGTACAATAGAGTCACACCATACGCAAGGGGATTGATACGTAAGGGGATTGATACGTAAGAGTCTCCGTACGTAAAAGCCACCATGTGAAGGGTTGGAAAAATTACGGCTAAGTGTTGGATGCCCCGTAATACGCAAGGTTAACCCAAGTGATACGTAAAAGTAACTCTGGAGTTGCCCAGTATACGTAAAAGATGATTTATGGCAAAGGTGATATGTAAGAGTAACTTTTTCATGCATAAGGGTTGCCATGCGATGTGAAAATTGGCCAAGTATTGGTAGTACCTTGTGGTACATAAGTGTAAAAGTAACTCTGGAGTTTCCCATTACACGTAAAAGATGATTTATGGCTAAGGTGATATGTAAGAGTAACTTCTTCATGCATAAGGGTTGCCATGCGATGTGAAAATTGGCCAAGTATTGGTAGTACCTTGTGGTACATAAGTGTAAAAGTAACTCTGGAGTTTCCCATTACACGTAAAAGATGATTTATGGCTAAGGTGATATGTAAGAGTAACTTCTTCATGCATAAGGGTTGCCATGTGATGTGAAAATTGGCCAAGTATTGGTAGTACCTTGTGGTACATAAGTGTAAAAGTAACTCTGGAGTTTCCCATTACACGTAAAAGATGATTTATGGCTAAGGTGATATGTAAGAGTAACTTCTTCATGCATAAGGGTTGCTATGCGATGTGAAAATTCGCCAAGTATTGGTAGTACCTTGTGGTACATAAGTGTAAATCTTTGGTACATAAATGTCATCAGGGTTGAGCTAAAAAATTGTTAAAGTATGAGAGACCCTATGACATGTAAGGGAAATTTCTTGAAACGTAAGTGTAACACCCCAAATTTTTATGATTTTTTTGAATAAATTAAATTTCTTTGATGACTTATATTACACGTAACACCAAGTTAAGATTGTGTTATACACAACACCAAGTTAAGCTTGCGATATACGTAGCACTATGTTTGTTTGTGTTACACACAATACCAAGTTTTAACAAAACCATGATATATTATTAATATTATTCAAAAGTGACCATTATAATCTAGTCGTTAAACCTAACGATATGAATATGAATAACCACTTTTTAAATATTATGTATAATGGTTTTATATAAAGAAAACACATTGATATAAAAATACATAATTTTTCTAAAAAGTCTATATGTTTTGAAAATACTATTTTCTCAAAAACTGTTTTTTTTATTTCTTTCTATGAACAATAATAAAATTAATTTTTGACACTTAAGAAATGAATTTGATAAAATGTTGAATTTTAATTGAAGATCATCCTTTGGATTAATTTATTTATAAAGTTAAATTATATTTTAAATTATATTTTAAAGTTATATTTGTTCAATTATACATCCATTAATCCAATGCAGGTAGGTCATTGAAATCAATTTCATATTGAATTTTGATATAAAAACTTTTTAAATTTTTGAACATTTTCTTGTCGCGTTTGTGAGATTAATTTTAAATTAAATTTCTCCACTTTTGTGAATGAAATTTGGAAAAATGGATTCCATATTTGGAATCATCATAATTTATATTATATAATAAGATAAACTTATTTTTTAGACCAAAATGAATTATGAATTCAGTAAAAATTAATTACCGCGATTAAGGTAAAAATGAGTTTACCATGTGGTTAAACTAAGAAGATATGGGTTAAAATAACTTACCAACTTGTCAAAATATTTTTGAATGACCGTATTTCCACCTTATCTTTTCCCATTTTCGAACCTAGGGCCATTTGGAATCTTTTGGCTTGGTAATGACTATTATTTTGGAGTCTTGAAAAAATTCCAAGTAGTTTCCAAGTGGGTTTCTTTCCTCCACTTATAAAAGGCCACCACCACCCTTAACTTATTCACACCTCCCAATCTCTTTGGCTTGAACAACCCTTGCCTAATTCTCTCCCCAACATCCTTAGTAACATTCTAGAGCTGCTGGTCCTCTCAAAAGACCATCCCTATGAACCTTAAGAGGAGATCCAAAAGAGGATTCTCTTAGAGAATGTAATTATCTTAACAAGATATTTCATTTTCTTTCTTCTTTTTCCACATTCAATTACATATTATCACTTACAATATAATAACACCATTATCTCTGATATACTGAGATGTTACTATGTTAATGTTATGATAATTATCCAATTCCACTTCTATCAAATGGGTTACGAAATCATCGTTCGTGTGTACAATGGACTGCCACCTCACGAACCGATGATATTCGTTATTCCATTACCACGTATCAAGGCTCGTCATAATGATGGATTTATTTTATATATATATGATATTTATGATATTATTTTTCTTTTGGAATTGTTATATCACATATACCTTCATGCTTTCTATTTTGTGGGAATGCGATAACGTCGCTCACGTGTACGACGGACTACCACCTCACGAAACGATGTGATTCATTCACGCTTTACATGGAAGGTATTAAGGACAAGTTTAATAAACATGTGTGATATATATTACATAACAATGATCTTGGAATGATAATATATATATCATTTACTTTTCTTTCTTTCAATCTGAAAAGAAAATGGAAGCAGTGTTCATGCGTATGTACGACCTATCATCTCCATGAATGGTGTATTTTGTTTTTTATCTCTAAATATTATGAGTTACTCTAAATACATATATACTGAATATATATGAAATTTACATCATGGTTAACATTATGAAGATGATGAAACCATGATTTAAGCAAGAGGACAAAAAATGAAAAGTCAAAACATACCCGAAAAACAAAGCATCTATTACCCGAAATATAACTTTAAGATGGAATTGTTAATAAAAGGGTAATAAAAGATCAAAAGAAAATATTATATGGTATGATATATATAAATATTTTTCTCTAAGAGGTGTATAATAAACTTATATTTATTATATAGGAGGTTTGAACATGCACAACAGAAGTCAAGACTTAAGGTTCGAGTTTTATAGTCGCTCTTTTGTTTCTGGGAGTTATATGCAAATTCACCACTCATTTCTTTTTTGTGGTGTATATACTGCCCCTTCTAAATGTTATATCATGAATCTCATTCCTTTCATGATATTTAAGGTTTCATTTGATGTTTGTGAATTAAGATGTCTTAATTCGCTGTTTTCATATTAATTTTGATTTATAACTTTTTTAATATTTTCATACTTATGCCATGTAATCAATAATTTTATTTACACCATATTTCTTTATCATGCTTTTATTATTTTACTGGATACAATATGTATATGCTGGTAATCTGGTTTTACGGTCAGGTTATCTACTGGCCGTTGATGTTTTTCACCGCCCTTTCTATCTTGGTCATCCATCTGTTTGTTGGCGTTTTTTTCCGGGAACTCGAAGGATGCTTCATGGAAGTTTTTATTTGGTAGAGCTGTTAGGCCATTTTGGTTCCCAGGGGGTTTCATCACCCATGTGGTTCGATCAAGGACTAACGATCTCTCGTTCAAATTTGAGATCCTGCCCTCGTTGGTCCCTTCGCTGGATCTCTGGTGCTCCTGTTATGGGGTCTTCCCTTACTCGGTAGTTATCCTACGTGCGTTTCGAACTCCGTGGTGTGCTGCTTGCACATCACTTCTGATGAAGCTTTGAAGTTAGCGGTCTTCGGACGAAGAAGATACCAGACCAAGTTCCCGATGAAGGACGATCCAATCCAGGTGTTTCCTCTGCGAAGATTGCGGTTCATCAGCGACACAGATGAACCCTACCTACGATGCGAAGTGTTCCTGACTTTTGGGTCTCAATATACCCGACACTGTAAGTTTTTTTACAGTTCTTTTCTTCGTCGGTTTCTTCATAGCAGTTTAGTTTTCTGTTTATGCTGAAATTTCGTCGATTCTTCCACTGTAAATCTAACCTTTTCTTTTTATAGTAATAAAATGTGTGGGTGTGTGGTGTTCTTGTCATGCTGTAGGATCCCTAAGGATCCTAAGCACATAAATCATCTTGTCCATTTACTTTTCTACATCTTTAATTACTTGTTTTGATTCTTTCTTTGTGAATGCACAAAACCAGTTCGATTCTTGCTCTCTCGTGGTTGTTTGTTATCCATGTGTTGTGACTTGCCAACCAGAACAAGTGGTATCAGAGCCAATCTGGCTGTTGTTCTGTTTATTTCGACCTATAGTTTACATCTGCCTCTAGTTCTTTAACTTTATGCATCCTGTCATGCTGTATTTTTTGTTTACGACTATTTGTTAAGTAGTAATCTACATACTGCTGTCATTTCTTTTATCTGTTTTTCTGCTGCAATTATTTATAGGCCTCTATAAATTCATTTCTTACTTCCACCAGATTTGGTTTAAACTGTTGCATTGTATAAAGTTTCTTTGCACACTGTTTACAGCTTTTATACAATTTGAATGTTGTATTTTTCTTATTGACTATAATACTTAGTTTACAGTTCATTAATTTGGGTTTCATTATTTTGTTTTCCGCATCTAAATTTGTTCAAATTCTTCCTGAACATTTTTGTTGTTTTCTTTTAACTAAAATTATTGTATTCCCCAAATCTTTTTTGTATCTATATCTCACAGTACACATTTACCCAGTGAGATCGGTCGATTTTTTGGGGTGTACGCTTATCGTTGTCCCCAATCATTCAACATTTACTCATTTGGATAAACATGTCTACAATGAGGTATGAAATCAAAAATTTCGATGGAGAAAATGAATTGAATATATGGCGAATAAAAATGAGGGAATTACATGTCCAGTAAGGTCTTATTGATGCCCTCTCTGGGCCTACTAAACCTGTTATAACTGTTAATAAACCTGGCCAAACTATTACTAAATACCAACCTATGCCCCCAGATACTCTTGTTAATGCCCACAGTTCACTATTGTTGTCCTTAGGAGATAAAGTCCTTAGGGAAGTGGCCTATGAGTCTACCGCTGCCGGAATATGGCTCAAGCTAGAAAAACTATACAGGACAACCTCCCTAGTAGGTAGGCTATATAAGAAGCACCACATGTTCACCTTTAGGATGATATCTGGTACTTCTTTAAAATCTCATCTTGATGAATTCAACAAAGTCATGTTAGATCTAGCCAATATAGATGTTTTAGTAGATTACGAAGATCAGACCATCATTCTCTTAATCTCCCTTGACCATAGTTATAGTACCTTAGTCGAGACCATGATGTATGGTCGAGACTCCTTAACTCTAGAAGAAGTCAAGTCTTCCCTTCTATCCAAAGAACTTCACTCTAAACCTAATGTTAAAGGTGAGGCTGAGAGTCTGTTTACTAGGGGAAGACCTCTGGGTAAAAGAAAAAAGAAACAATTTAGTAGAGATAAAATTAGAAGCAACAAAGAACCTAGGCAAGTGGAGGGTAGAGGATCTGTTCTATTAGAACTTGACAATCAATATGTGATTACCTTGATTGATGTAAGGTGGGTTCCCAACCTCAAACACAATTTAATTTCCTTAGGTGTCCTTGATAAAAAAAGGATACACCTTTAGATCAGAATCAGAGTCTATTAAGATCTCTAAAGGATATAGGACCATTATTAGAGGGTCTCTCACAAATGGGTTGTATGTCTTGGATGGTAAGACCCATTCAAGGCAATCAGGTAGTGTTTATAATACCAACACTGAGAGTACTATACTTCGCCATAGATGGTTGGGGAATGTAAGCTCCAAAGGGTTAGAAGAACTCATAAAGCAGGGGCTGCTGAATGACATAACACCTACCAACCTGCCATTATGTGAAGAATATATAATGGGAAAATCTAAGAGGGTTAGTTTCAATAGACCCACCATTAAAGATGCTGCCCCACTTGAATACATCCATTTGGATTTATGGGGAACAACGAGGATTACCTCTCATGGTGGAGGATCTTATTTCGTCACTTTCATTGACAATTTCTCTAGGAAGGTCTGGGTGTGCATCCTAAAATCCAAATCAGATGTTTTTTAGACTTTTAAAACCTGGAAATATTCAGTCGAAAATCATACTGGAAAGAAAATAAAGACCATTAGGACCGATAATGGCTTAGAGAATCTGTCTACAGAATTTATTGAGTTTTATGAAAATGAAGGGATTAAAAGACATAGAACTATTAGGGATACCCCAACAGAATGGGCTAGTAGAGAGGATGAATATGACCATCTTAGCACGTGTCCGAAGCATTCTTCAATACTCATGCCTCCCCAAGTCTTTTTGGGCCAAGGCCACCAACACTGTTGTTTACCTAATCAATAGGTGTCCCTCCTCTGCTAACCATTTTAAGACCCCTGAAGAGCTTTGGTCTGGAAAACCCCCTTCTTATTATTACCTGAGGGTTTTCAGTTCTATAGAATATGCACACGTTAGGACTGATAAACTGGAACCGAGAGCTCTAAAATGCATCTTTATTGGCTACCCCGAGGGAGTAAAAGGATATAAACTCTAGGTTGATAAACCTGGGTACCAAAATGCATTATTAGTAGGGATGTGGTCTTTCATGAGTCATACTCTGTCAAAACCAAGGCTGCCCAACACAACAGCTGTGACCCGTACCTCTTTAAGTCTGATGAACCCGAGCCCTTGGCTTATCTTGAGGCTGATATCCATCCTGATGAACCTGCTACTTAGCCCACTACTGTGGTTGATTGTGAAACCAGTTCTGATTTAGATTCATATTCTGAACCTCTCGACGCTTATCAAAACTATCAATTGACCCGTGATAGACAAAGGAGGGTCCCAAGACCTCCTGCTAGGTTCAGCCAGTATGATATGGCTTCCTATGCTTTTCATGTGGCACATGATCTCATCGACGATGGTCCTCAATCATATAGGCAAGCCTTGAAAGACAAAGACTCCAAGCAATGGGTTTTTTCTATGAATGAAGAGATTCATTCTTTAAAGAAAAACCATACATGGAATGTTGTCAACAAACCAGTTAATGCTAAAGTGATTGGTTCCAAATGGATTTTCAAAAGAAAAGTGGAAAATGCTACCTATTAGGCTCATATTAGCCTATGCTACCTATAATGACTTCCACATTGAGCAGTTAGATGTTAAAATTGCTTTCTTACATGGAGACCTCAAAGAAAAGATTTATATGCAGCCTCCTGAAGGCCATCCTAGTGAATTTAAACCACATCAAGTGCGCCTTCTAAATAAATCTCTGTATGGATTGAAACAAACCTCAAGACAATGGTACTTGAAATTTGACTCGTTCATGTTAGGTAATAAATTCACTAGGAGTCAATATGATGCTTGCGTTTATTTCAAAGCAACAAATACCTGCATAATTTACATGTTGTTGTATGTTGATGATATGTTCATCATATGCAAGTACATAAATCTTATCTCTTCTGTCAAAAATCAGTTGAAAAATACCTTTGAAATGAAGGACCTGGGTGCGGCCAAGCAAATTATTGGCATTGAAATCATTAGGGACAGACCAAATAAGTTTCTTTATCTTTATCAGCATGGATATATTTTAAAATTTCTCAATAAGTTCATGTTTGAAACTTTAAAACCTATTAATATTACTCTTTCATGACATTTTAACTTTTCTTTGACACAAGATCCTACAGCTGTAGAAGATATTGAGTTCATGTCCAAAATCCCTTATGCTAACATAGTTGGAAGCATAATGTATGATATGATTTGTACATGTCTTGATATTTCCTTTTATACTTGCACCCTTACCAGGTTCATGGCCACACCAAGAAAGCCACACTGGAATTCCCTTAAGTGGCTTCTTCGATACCTCTCTAGTACACCTAGAATTTGTTTATGTTATGGTAGAATATAAATTCTGATGAACATATCTATAGTTATGTGGACACTAATTATTCTGGAAATGTTGATGCCCGTAAATCTTTAACTAGTTACGTGTTTAGTGCATTCAGTGGTGCCATTTCCTGGAAGTGCAACATGCAATCTGTTGTTGCACTTTCTACTATAGAATCTGAATATATAGATTTGACTGAGGCAGTCAAAGAATCCTTATGGATCAAAGGTATGGATTCTGAACTTTGCATTTATAATTATGCTATTACTGTTTATTCAGATAGTCAATTAGCAAATCACTTCTCCAAAAACCTTGTTTTCTATGGTAAGTCAAAACATATTGACATTAGGTTACATTTCATTAGAGATGTTGCAGAATCTAGAACCATGTGTATCAACAAGATACACACTAACATAAACCTAGTTGATAGTTTGACTAAAGTAGTGTTTCTATTTAAGTTTAAGTTTTTTTTAGATAGATTAAACTTGGTACCAGTTCTATAACCCTTAGGTGCAAGAACATCACCAAATTAAATTAAAAATGGTGGAGATTTTTGAATTAAGATGTCTTAATTCTCTGTTTTCATATTAATTTTGATTTATAATTTTTTTTAATATTTTCATACTTCTTCCATGTAATCAATATTTTTATTTACACCATATTTCTTTATCATGATTTTATTATTTTTCTAGATAGAATACGTATATGCTGGAAATCCGGTTTTATGGTCGGGTTATCTTCTGGCCGTTGATGTTTTTCACCACCCTTTATTTCCTAGTCGTCCATATGTTTGTTGGCGTTCTATTCTGTGCACTCGAGGGATGATTTGTGGCCACTTCTTTTTGGCCGGGTAGTTAGGCTGTTTCAGTTCCTTAGGGGGTTTCATCACCCCTGTGGTTCGATTAGGGACTAATGCTCTCTCATTCAGATCTGAGATCCTACCCTCGTTGCTTCCTTCGCTGGATCTCTGGTGCTCATGGTATGGGTTTTTCCCTTCCTCGGTGGTGATCATCTGTGTCTTCCGAACTCCATGGTGTGCTGCTTGCACATCACTTCTGGTGGAGCTTCAAAGTTAATGGTCTTCAGACAAAGAAGATGCTAGGCCGAGTTCCCAATGAAGGATGATCTGGTCTAGGTTATTCCTCTGTGAAGATTTCAGTTCATTAGTGACACATATGACCCCTACCTACGACACGAAGTGATCCAGACTGCCGAGTTTTAGTATACCCGGCACTATATGTTTTTTTACAGTTCTTTTCTTCAGCGGTTTCTTCATAGCAGTTTATTTTTATATTTATGCTGAAATTTCATCAATTATTCCACTATAAATCCAGCCTTTTCTTTTCATAGTAATAAAATGTGTGAGTGTGTGGTGTTCTTGCCGTGCAGTAGGATCCTTAAGGATCTGGAGCATGTAAATCATCTTGTCCATTTACTTTTCTGAATATTTCATTACTTGTTTTGATTCTTGCTTTGTGAACGCACAAAACTAGTTTGATTCTTTCTCTCCCATGATTGTTTGTTATCCCTGTATTGTGACTCACCAACCACAAAAATTTTATGCTTTATTGGGTATTACGATTCAAAATATTACAAAATCAGTAAGAGATTTTTTGTCTAAATTTTTCTTCTTTGAGACATAAGTTATGTTATGCACCTATATTATTTCACTAGGTGTATATACAACCCATTTGATATGTAATATCATGAATCTATTCATCCTCATGACATTTTAAGTTTCATTTTATGTTATTCCTTCATGGGACTTATGATTCAAGGTTACCAAAGTGGTAAGAGTTTTATGTTACAATCTCATCATTTATCAGGATTGTTTATGATTAAGTCTCCAATGTTGAAATCTCATTATCTACCTCTCAAGAATTCTCATTAATTTTCTTTTCATATTATTATTTATGATATCTTTAACTAATGATACCATTTTCCACTCTTTGGTACTTAAAATTATTAATAAAATGTTTTTAAGAAAATCTGACATTATTTCTCTCTTCAGTCGGAAATTCGTTTTCGACCAAAATTATGTTTTCTAAAAGTGTTTTAATTTTTTTTATTATTCTCCAAATTATTTATTAAATATATTTCTACCCATATTTTAATTTTTACAAAATGTTCTTAAAAGGAATCTTCCCGTCATTTTCCAAACAATACCAGTTTGGGTTTTACTAAAAATGTGAAAAAAATATTTGTTTTAATGTGTACGACATGAATGAAATTTCCCAAAGTCATGACCAATCATTGCTTCGAAGCATTCCTTCCCAAGTTTTCAAGGTTATTTTTAAATAAAAAGGCTTTCAAAATTTTTTATGTTTTAAAAATCATTTTTCAATGTGGAAATAATATTTTCCCTAAGAAATGTTTTTAATGATCTTTCAAAATTATTTTCCATCTAAGATGACATTAGTTGGTGTTACCTATAACTTACTGGGGATATGATCTAAGGACACCATTCGTATTGTTTCTCTGAATGGTTTTTTTTTCATGAAAGAATGTTTAGGAAACCCGTTTCTCTTCCACAGGTCATGCCATGAGGAAATGCTTTTGAAAAGCACTTCTTTTCAGGAGCTATTCTATGATGATATGATTATGAAACTTGTCTCTTTTCCATAGGTTATGATATGATGCCCATTTCATTTCATGGGTTATGATATGATGAATGTTTATGATCTTGTGGCACACATAAATACAGTTTTCATTATGTGATGGATAAGACCTATATCTCACTCCAATGCATTGGGTAAATATTTATATCTCATGAGATAGATAGGATTGGAATGGGGAGTGGACCATGTTAAGTAAGATAGTGCTGGAATGGGGAGTGAACCCAATTTAGTAAGAAAAGGTTGAAATGGGGAGTGAACCTGGTTCAGTAAAGAAATTTTTATGTCACGATATCCTTTCCAATGAGCCTCGAATAATATGGAAATGATTTTCTATGTTTATTGTATGCTACAAATTCCATGTATTATGCCAATGTTATTCTATCATGTCTCATGTTATTTAATTTCCATATAATTATTATCTTATGAACTATCAATATTTATGACATGACTAAAGATTATGATTTTTGTTATTCAATACATGGTTTTCAAATGTTATTCTCATGTTCTCATACCCTTATGTTCATGTTATGCTTACATATCTCCCTTGTTTACCCTTACCGAGCATATGAGCTCACCCTTTCTTATGTTTCATTTCCCCAAGTTATGAAGATATGTATTATGTATGATATGTCTAAAATGGGTGTTAGTTGTGAAGGATGTAGTGGGAGATGATATAGCTCACTTATGGACCAGTATTTATGTTTCCATGTTTTCAAAGGTACTAAACTATTATAGTCCTTAGGAGTGTGTTTGTATAATGTAATGAATATTCATAATTTTTTTGTAATATCTATGTATGAAAATCATGGGTTGCTATAGTTGGTATCAAAAGATAGGTTTAGTTAACATTTGGAAACTATGATGAAAAAACATTAGCGAGATCCGTAAGGACATGTCTATGGATAAGTCTAAGGATCAGTCAAAGTATAGGAAAATGTCTTGGAATTTTGGTAAAGGATAGAGTGAGTGGTTTCCAAGAAATTATATCCATGTTTGGATACTACAAGTGGATGTGGCTCTGGAACAAAGGTACCTAGGGGTAATAACTCTGAAAAGGGAGCATTCAGCTGGACCTGATCGTCCCTCGGTGCACGACAATGGGCCTTGCTGAACACCTATTTTGACACTCCTATGAGATATTCTTTGGAAATTCAAAAACACTTTAAGAACCATCATGAAGTATTTAAATAGAATATAACTATGAATGACATAGGATAAACCTAAGGTGTCATAGATTAAAAATAATGTGTCATGATTTAGATATCCTATAAGTGGTTTTCATGATTATGTGGTTCCCCACTATGATTATTATCTCTCACTCTATACTTTTTCATTTTATTCAATGGTTGGAATCCAAAGGAACCTTGTTAATGATGAGTACGATGAACAATGAAATGATTGTACTCCTAAGTATCCAAATGTTATAGGAGTTGGAATACAGAACATCATTGCTATGTTCACAAAACTTTCTCAAGATGTGAATCATGCTGGACTTCCAAACGAAAAAAGGAGGGAACAAAATTCTATTGATTCCTTCATAAGGCAATGTTAACCTCATTTTAGTGGGTCTTATGATCCACTAGTGGCTAAAAAAATGGATAAATACCACTGAAAATATATTTTCCATTCTCTAGTGTTCGAAACACGAAAAACTCATTTTGGATGTTTGCCGTTTGGAAGGTGATGCAGATCAATGGTAGATTTTTATCAAGAATATGAGGCTATGCGATGAAATTGAACCCATGGATTAGGATGACTTCAAGAAATTATTTCTCAATAAGTATATTCCATGCATTATCTGTATGAATATAGAGGAGTTAATTGATCTAAATCAAAATGATGATGAACCCGTTGGTACCTATGAGGCAGATTTTAAAAGACTTATGAGGTACACTTTGGGTATTATCACCCAACTTGAAAGTAAGGTTGATGAATTCTTCAGTGGCTTAAAACCAATTCTATGAAGGGAGTTATCGATAATAGACATTAGTAGATATAAATAGATTGTTCGATGTGCTATCAAGGTGGAAATTGAGGTTAGAGTTATGTATCAATATCATGGATTTTATAAGAAGAGAAGAATGGAATTCAGTGGGAAATATAAAAACCATGGAGAGAAGAAGATGAGATTTCCTTTATGCTCAAAGCGTGGGAATAAGCATGGATGAAATTTCCTTAAGTGGACTAGTAAATGTTTTAAGTGTGGAAGGGAAGGTCATCGAGTTCTTGAATTCTGAAGTGATGGGAAGAAGTTAGATAATGATGTGAATAGAGGGAAAGCTACACAGAATGAACCTCCCACATTTCAATACTTCAAGTGATAAGATAATGGAAATTATGCTAACTAGTGACCAAACCCGAGGGTTAATGACAATGATCAACATCAGCAACCTCCTAAGATGAGGGATAAGGAGAAATCTCATGAAATCACTATTTCCAATGAGGGTTGTGATAATGATGTGGTGAAAGGTACACTTACCATCTACTCTATAACTACTAATATCTTATTTGACTATGGATCCACCCATTATTTCATATATAATGAATTTTCTAAGGGTATTAAGATACCACCCAAATTATTAGATGTGGAATTATTAGTGAAAACCCCTAATGGTATAATGATTTCATCTTAAGTGTATGATTCCTCTCTATTTGATGTTTGTTGGAATGTACTTCCTGAAAATATTATCATTATTTCTCTAGTGGACTTTGATGTCATATTAGGCATGGATTGACTTTCTCTGCATAAATCCCACATCAATTTCTAAGGAAGGGAAGTCACGTTTGATATATCAAACCAACCTATGATCATCTATCAATGTGAAGATACATATAAAATTTCGATATAGATTACATCCATTATATGGGTCTTAATTCCTATTCAGAAGTGGTGTTTATCTCAAATGGCTAGGGAGAAATTTGTCACTGATGATATGCCTATTGTTTTATAATTTGTTGATGTGTTTCCGGAAGAGTTTCCCAGAATTCCACCGAAAAGTGAATTTGAGTTCTCAATAGAAATCATACCTAGTGCCACATCAATTTCAAAGACTCCTTATAGAATGACCCTGATTGAGTTGTAGGAATTGAAGAAGTAACTCCAGGAAAACATCGACAAGAGATTTATTCAACTAAGTGTGTCACCTTGGGGTGCACCTGTTATTTTTTTAAATAAATATGGATCGATGTGAATTTTCATTGATTATAAATATTTGAACAAGACCACAGTCAAGAAAAAGTATCCTCTAACCCGTATTGATGAAATATTCAATAAATTATAAAGATCTCAGTACCTTTTCATGATTAAACTTCATTCTAGATATCACTAATTAAGGAACTAGAAGGAGGATATACCCAAGACGACATTCCATATAAGGTATTGACACTATTAATATATAATGATTCTGTTCGGTCTTACAAATTCCCCTACTATCTTTATGGATTTAATGAATAGAGTCTTTAGATATTACCTTGATTAGTTTGTGGTAGTCTTTATAAAAGATATTCTTATCTACTCAAAGAGTAATAAAGAGCATTAAAACCACTTGAGAACTGTACTAAAGACCATAAGGAAGGAGAAACTATATGAAAATTTACAAAGTGTGAATCTTAGCTGAAAAATATTTTATTTTTGGGTCATATAATCTCAAGAGGGTATATCAGTAGATCTATCAAAGATGAAGGATATTGAATGTTGGACCAAACCAACCTCGGTGACTGAGATCCATATTTTTCTTGGTTTAGATGGATATTATCGATGGTTTGTGGAGAATTTTTCATGACTATCTAATCCTATACCCAATTTATCTCGAAAGGGAGCCATGTTCCTCCGGAAAGATGAATGTGAGGAAAATTTCAAGAAACTAAAGAGAAGATTAGTCAGTGCACCTATGATTACATTACCCTATAGTGGAGAAGGGTTTGAAATTTATAGTGATGCATCCAATAAGGGATTGAGATGTTTTATTATACAGAATGAAATGGTTATAGCTTAAATTGAAGGTTCATGAGAAAAAATACCCAACTCATGATTTTGAGTTTGCTGTAGTAACTTTTTCATTAAAGATATGGAGGAATTATCTTTATGGAGAAAAGTGTGATATATATACTGATCATAAAATTTTAAAGTATATACTCACATAGAAGAAGTTGAATATGAACCATATAAGATTATTAGAGTTGATTCAATATTATGGATGCTCAATGCATTACCACCCTAGGAAAGAAAACAAGGTGGATACTGCTTTGAGTCTAAAAGATCACGCTATCTTATCCATGATGAGGATCACAAAATATCCAATATTTTTGGTTTTTCAAAGGATGTATCTAGAAGTCCGGAAGGAAGGGTAAAAATATTATCTTTCTCAATTTAATGTTTAACCATATATCCAAGTAAATATTAATGAGGCGTAGAAGGAAGATGTATAGCTACAAAAGAAGGTTATAAATGTTCTGAAATTTAATGGAACGATAAGGTTCAAAAACTATGTATGCATTCTATCCAAATAGATTTAAAGGAGTTGTTAGAGGTATCTCATAATTCTTCATTATCTATTCATATGGGAATTACAAATATGTATAGAGATTTGAAAGAATAGTTCTGGTGGGATGGAATGAAGAGAGATATCATAGAGTTTGTATTTTAGTGCCTGGTATATCTGTTAGTTAAGGCTAAAAGATAAAATTATAAGGGGATGTTCCGTTCATTATCCATACCTGAATGGAAATGGGAGAACATCACCATGGACTTTTTTCATTGGACTTCCCAAAATGTCTAAAGGGCATAATGCTATATGGGTTGTATTCAACTGCCTTACTAAGTCAGTACACTTCATCTCTATCAAAGAAGAATTCTCTCTGGATCAATATTATAGGATATACATTAAAGAAGTGGTAATGGTTCATGGAGTACCACATTACATTGTGTCTGATTAGGATATGAGGTTTACCTCAAAGTTCTAGAGAAGTCTTCAACAAGATCTTGATACAAAGTTGAGTTTCATCATTGTGTATCATCCTCCAATAGATAGTCTGTCTCAATGAAAAATTTAAACCTTATAGGATATGTTTAGATCTTATTCCTTGGATTTAAAAGGTGGTTGGGATCAACATATTCTTCTAGTTGATTTTTCTTACAAAAATATATTTCACTCAATAATTTAGATGGATCCTTATGAATCCCTCAATGGAAAGAAATTTAGATCTCTAACGTGATGGAATAAAGATGGAGAAATAAATCAATTGGGACCTAAGATAGTTGTAGAAATGACAGAGAAGGTTAAATATATTATGCAACACATCAAGGAGGCTCAGAGTCAGTAAAAATGTAATGCTGAAAATCATCAAAATGATCTAGAATTTTAAGTTTTTTATAAGGTGTTTCTAATAATTTGTCCATGGAAGAGGGTTATGAGATCTGGGAAGAAAGGGAAACCAAGCCCTAGGTATATTGGTCCCTTTGAAATTCTTGATCGTATCAGGATGGTAGTCTATTAATTGGTGTTTACAATGAACTCAGAGAAACTTTTATGAAAAAAACACTCACCTGGTCAAAGTTTTATGGTGAAACCACCAGTTTGAGGAAGCTACATGAGAACTTAAAGATATGATGCGGCTGAAGTATCCTCATTTTTTTGTATCAGAATGATGAATTTCAAGGGTGAAATTCATTTTAAGGGGGTTAAAATGCAACACCCAGAGTTTTTATGATTTTTATAATTAAATTAAATTAATTTTATGGATTTCATTACATGAAACACCAAGTTAAACTTTATTTATATGAAACACCATGTTAATCTTGCGGTACATGCGACACTGGGTTAACTTGTGTTACACGTAATACCAAGTTTCAAAAAAAAAACGATGATATATTATTAATATTATTCAAACATGACCATTATAACCTAGTCATTAAACCTTGAGATATGAATATTAATATTATAAATATTATGCATAATGATTTTATATAAGGAAAATACATTGATATAAAAATACGTAATTTTTCAATAGTCTATATGTTTTGAAAATACTATTTTCTAAAAAACTATTCCTTTTATTTCTTTTTGTGAACAATAATAAGATTAATTTATGACACTTTTAGGAAATAATTTTTTTAAAATAAACTTCATTTTGAAATCATCATTCCAAAATTAAAAAAGGTTATTTTTTGGGTTGTTTTTGAAAAAATTTATTTTTTGATGAATAGTGAAAATAACGAATTTTAATTGAAAATTGCCTTTTCATTTAATTTATTTATAAAGTTAAATCATATTTTAAATTTATTTTAAAGTTTAATTAGTTCAATTACACATCCATTAATTAAATTTTGGTCATTAGAATCGATTTCATATTGAATTTTGATATAAAAACACTATAAATTTATGAATACGTTCTCTTAAAAAACCCACTTTCTCATCGCGTTTGTGAGATTAATTTTAAATTAAATTTCTACAATTAAGTGAATGGAATTTGGAAAAATTGATTTCATATTTGGAATCATAATAATTTATATTATCTAATAAGGTCAACTGAATTTTTAGAACAAAATGAGTAGCGAATTCAGTAAAAATTAATTACTGTAGTTAAGGTAAAAATGGATTTACTGTGGTGTTAACCTAAGAAGATAAGAGTTAAAATGACTTACCAAATTGTCAAAATCTTATTATATGGACATATCTCTACCTTATCCTTCCCATGTTTTAACCTAGTGTCATTTTGAATCTTTTTTTCTTTATAATGACTTTATTATTTTGGAGTTTTTTGGGATATTTCCAAATAGTTTTGAAGTGGGTTCCTTTCCCCCGTTTATAAAAGGCCACCACACCCTTCCATTATTCACACCTCCCAAGTCCTTTGTCTTAACTAAACCTTGACCAACTCTCTCCCATACATCCTTAGTAATATTCTTGAGGTTTTGGTCCTCCTAGAAGACCCACTACTACAAATACGACCTTTATCAGCGCTAAAAATGGCCTTTATCAGCGCTAGAAAAAGCGCTGATAAAGTCGGCGTAGATAAAGGGGGGGGGGTCCCATTCATCAGCGCTCTGAAAAGCACTGATAAAGACCACTTTTATTAGCGCTAAAAAAAAGCACTGATAAAAGTACCCCTTTATCAGCGCTTTCATTTTAGCGCTGATAAATGACCCTTTTATCAGCACTTTTAAAAAAGCGCTGATAAAAGTTAAAAAAATTAAAAAATTTATTTATTTTTTTAAAAATTAAAACATACTGCCAATCGGGGGGGGGGGGATTTTATAGCGCTTGAACCCCCCCTTTTACAGTGCTTTTCAGCCCCTATACAGCACCCCACGCACCCCACACACCCCCCTCCACCCTTTAATAGCGCTTGCTCCAATATTCCCCATGCGCGCACACCCCTGCCTCCACCAGGATTTGAACTCGAGACCTCCCCCCTGCGCGCCTAATCCCTTACCACTACTCTATTTTGATTTGCTTTCCAATTCATGATATCTCTATATATATATATTTATATATTTAGTTATATTTATTTGTATAGTAATATATATTTATATTAATATATATATATAGTTATATTATAATATATATAGTAATATTAATATATATATATATAGTGGTATTAATATATATCTATATCTATACATATATATATATAGTTATATTTATTCGTATAGAAATATATATTTATATTAATATATATATATAGTTATATTAACATATATATAGTTATATTAACATATATATAGTTATATGAATATATATTTATATAGTTATATTAATATATATATAGTGATATTAATATATATATTTATGGTGATATTAATATATATATTTATAGTAATACTAATATATATATATATGTAGTTATATTAATATATATATAGTTATTAGATTAATATATATATAGTTAGATTAATATATATATATAGTTAGATTAATATATATATATAGTTAGATTTATATATAGGTATATAATTATTCGTTGTATTTTAAATAAAATTGATGTTAGTTATTATTTAGATAAATCTAATATATTTTATATGTAAATATATTTTATTATTTATATTTATAATTAAATTTTTAGGTGTGAATATTTAAAAAATATGAATATATTGTTATATATTTGATTATAAATAGCAGTGCATTATAAAAAATGATGAAATTTCAAAGACATAATATCAATATTAATGTAATACCTTGGGATAAATTCATACCCCACCAAAAAAATCCAATAATACCCCCTTAAACGAGGGTGAAAATCCACAAAATGTTAAAAAATCGGGGTACCCCGACTAAAAACTCAGTTTTGGAGGCCTTCTGGGCCTCTTTTGGCCTCGAAAATCCATTTGACCGGGGTTCCCCCCGGGTCACAACGATGTAGAGCTTGTCGCAGACTTCGATTTGATATGTGGTAGAGCTCAAACGGACACCCGGATCAAAAGTTATGTCCGTTTGAAGTTTGAGTTGCGTTTTCAACATATTTTGGATCTTTTTTTAATTTTTTTAATTTTTTTGGTCTTCAAATTGTTATTAAATGACTATTACTCCATAATGATTAGCAAATTATTAATTAAAAATATTTTTTTAATTTTTTAAGAAGCCATTTTCACTAAATATCTTATATATTATGTATAATAAGTGTAAATGTACATTTATAGTTATCTAAAATATATTTAAAAATTATATATTATATTTATATATCAATAGAACTATATTTATATATTAATATATTAATATATATTTTTTTAAAAAAAAATTGAAGCTGACCCTTTATCAGCTCTACTAAACAAGCGCTGATAAAGGCGGTCCCATTATCAGCGCTAATAAAGGCACCCCCCTTTATCAGCGCTTTTTTGTTAGCGCTGATAAAGGGGGGGGGGCACTGTGAAAAACTGTTTTTGTGGTAGTGACCATCTCTAGGGCCCTTAAGAGGAGATAAAAAGGAGGTCTCTCTTCGAGAAGATAATTATCTTAACAAGCTATTTCATTTTCTTTATTATTTTTCCACCTTAAATTAATTTTTAACACTTGAAATATAATAAAAACAATATCTCTGATATACTGAGATATTATAATGTTAATGACATATTAATTATCCATCTCTACTTCCACCACCAAATATAAATTTTTTATTTTGAAGTCAATTTAAGGATAAGTGGGAAACCATAGTCATATTAACAAAATAACACTACGTACTGAAGGAATTCACAAATTGATTGAAAATAAAAACAGATATTATTTGAGTTAGACACTCTATATAATTCCCAGTGAAGTATACTAACATAAAGTTCTGGTTCTTCACTGACGAGTTCTTCAAAGTGACTAGCCATTCTATACATTTTTTGCATATATTCCTTCATGCTAATTTTATGTTGGTTGAAACCCTGTCTCAGTATTCAATCTTGCTTATTTATCCGCTCCTCTTGCTCCTAATTGGTATCAACTCACAACCTTCTTTCATAGATTCTTTCGACCTCTTATTTTAGGGCGTTGACCCGAAAAACTTTTCATTCATATCTTCCTTAGAATTAAGGATGAGCTCCAAAAGCTCCCCTTTGTCTTATTATACTATTCCTGGTTTCCCACTTCGTTCTTCAATTGGAGGCTTTCCACAAACTATTTTCCCACCTATCACAATAGGTTCCAAACTCACTACTTTGGTAGTTAGTGATTCAATTACACCTATTTCTTCTACACATTTCTTAGACTTACCTGAGGATCTGGTAATAATTGTTTTAGGGAGTTTCGAGTAATCTTTGTGGGTCCCGGTCTTCTTTCCTCCCTTTTGAATTGTAAAATTACCAAATCAGAGATTACCTTTTTTTCCCTTGCCTAATTTGGATCTATTATTCATATCCCCATATTGGTCCTTCTCATATTCTGATGTTTGTTGGGAGTCACTATCTCCATCACCCATCTCGGTGTCTTTAATAGATTTTGGTTCAACCCATTTCTTTGTCTTTTTTTAAATTAATTTATACCACCCATCATTTTCTATATCTTCTTGCTCACTTACAACCAAGGATATAAATTAGTTATGGGTATTAAGAGGGATTATTCCATCATGCATTCCAAAAGACACCAGTTCCTTAACAGGTGAACATGGCACCAAATACCTCAACCTTTCAGTCTCACAACTGATAACATGAGTAGGATATTAACCAGATCACATCTCTCATGAAAAAGGAACATCATTAAAAATGATGTGAGGACCGCCTAAATCAATCCTCAGATGCTTGAAAATATCGATGACCTTTGGATCATCGATAGAGAGTATATCAGATTTGTAGATCTTATCAGAGATGTCATCCTTGTCCTTAAAAGAGTCACTCTCCACCTTATTTCTAAGACAATCAGTCCCCAAATGATCCCCCTGGTCCACTTCTGTCCTCTCTTATAGAGGAAGACAAACAGATTTCATAGCCTCTGCAAACGAAGAAGGAATACTTTAGCTACTTCTTAGATCTATAGATATACCCTAGTCCTCTGCCAGAACAAACATATTGAAACCCAAATCACTAGGCTCTTCCACCACTCTAACTTATAAATTGAACGCATTAACCTCATTCTGAACAATGGAAGAGATTCCATCCCCACTGGTGCCCCGATGATCTACCTCATTGACATATCCCGCATTAACCATGCCAACTTCTAGTCTACCCTATGGGGTAGTGTTTCGAGCATGATCAGAGGGGCTTTGACGACATCTATAAATATCATGACCCAAATGACGAAATCCAAAGAAAAATGGAACCTAAGATTCGAAACAAACCTTATGAGTCAAGCAGATCTCTCCTTCAATCTAAATGATGATGGAGTACAATGGTCCCTTTGTGACATCAACTTCAACACAAATTCTCAGGGAGAATGGATGAGAAATAGCACTGGTGAGGGCATCTAAACAGATGTAGCGACCTATCATATTACTGATAAATTGAAGAATCGCCAGATTCTGGGAAGGTAATGGAAGGATGAGAAGTGATATCCAGAGTGTCACAAATGAGGAGTCATGCATCACATGAAAATCAAAGGACCACCAAAAGAGAGTAAACTGGAATCCATCCATAGCTTGCGGAGAATTGGCCCAAGGGTTATGAAATCATCGTTTGTGTGTATGTTGGACTACCATCTCACAAACCGATGTCATTCATTTTTCCATTATCACCTATCAAGGCTGGCCATAATGATGGATTTATAGTTTATATATGATATTTATGATATTATTCTTCTTGTATAATTATTATATCACACATGCCTTCATGCATTCCATTTTGTGGGAATACGATAATGTCGCTCGTGTGTACGACAGACTACCGCCTCACGAAGTGATGTGATTAATTCATGCTTTACATGGAAGGTATTAATGATGAGTTTAATAAAAATATGTGATATATATTACATAAAAATGATTATGTAATGATAATATATATATATCATTTACTTTTATTTCTTTCAATCCACAAGAAAATTAAAGCAGCATTCATCCGTACGTACGACATGCCGTCTCCATGAACAACACATTTCATTTTTTTATCTCTAATTAATATGGATTAATCTAAATAAAAATATAATGAATATATATTATATTTAAATTATGGTTCCATAGATGATGAAACCATGATTTAATTAAGAGGACAAAAAATGACAAGTCAAAACATACATAAAAAATAAAGCAAGTATTACCCAAAACAAAAATTTAACATAGAATTGTTAATAAATAAATAATAAAAGGTCATAAGAAATATTATATGGTATGATATATATAAATATTTTTCTGTAATAGGTGTAAAATAAACTTATATTTATTATAATTGAGGTTTGAATGTGTATGAT
Source organism: Viscum album (assembly GCA_963277665.1). Classification (NCBI taxonomy): domain Eukaryota; kingdom Viridiplantae; phylum Streptophyta; class Magnoliopsida; order Santalales; family Viscaceae; genus Viscum; species Viscum album. The sequence goes on from OY728158.1 coordinate 1,775,197,732, forward strand.
AGAAGTCAACACTTAAGGTTAGAGATTTCAGGTCTCTCTTTTGCTTCTAGGATACATATGAAAATTCACCACTCGTGTAACGACCCGAAATTTTGAATAAATCTTTTTTCCTAATTTTGTGTGTTATTTTTTTTATACTCAAAAAAAATGTTTCATTTGATAACATGAGTATAATTAAAATGAGACCATTGGGTTTTTGACTGTTATATGACCATTTGTCAATATGACCGCTGGAAACTAAACGTTTTGATTATTGTCTCTAAATACAAGTAATCTTGGTTAATTAATATAGAAAGAAGATTTGATGGCCTCACCCAGTAGTCTTGGACTAATCGAATCCCATCTAACAGAACTTGGGAAGGAGGTAGCACCACTGGGCTTTGCTCTGGACTAAACCCAAGCCGAACTTCATCGTGTGAAGTTAGAACGGAATTTCCTTCGTGAGAAGTTCAAACTGATAGAAATTGCTACTCGTGCGATGTTGGACGAGCCTCCCTCGGATTCTCTCACCTTAGTACACCTTACACTTAGGTCCTATGCTGGTGTGATAAGGGGATATGTAAGGAGACCGTAACTGCCTTGTGTAATCCTTTGTTTTAAATAAAAATTTCGATTTCTTCTTATGATGTAGTTTATGAATTTTCAAATGACCGGATAAATATAGTATGCATATTTTTGATGAATTTTAGAAAAAGGATATTTTAAAAATGTTTATGTAAACCTTAAATAATTAAAAATGTGTAATGATTTTCAAAAAATGGTCTTCTACAATTATGTTCAGTATGAAATTTAGAGTCTAATAAGATCAACTTAATTTTTGATGAATAGTAAATTATGAATAGTGATTTTATGCTTAGGATTAGTAATGTGACCAAATGGATTAATAATCTCACTTAAAGAAAGTATTAATATAATCTAGGCACCTTGATTAAGTAATGTGATTCAATAAAATGGTTAAATAACAGTTTCATATATTATTATTCAAGTATTAGTTTTTTCGGGTGAATAGCGTTTTTTAATTAAAAATTTAATTAAAAATATTTAAAAAATTATTTTTATAAAATGGATTTCATTTTTTAACTCAGAGCGTCGATATTATGTTATGGTAATTTTTGGGGATTTTTCTGAGAAAGTTGAATTTTCAGTGAATAGTAAAAATACAGTTTTAGGGTTTCAGTATGTTTAATGACATCATAACTGTGTCATGATGATGTCATGAGATATTTTATGGGTTGGCCAACCAAAGGTGATGAATTATTGTATTGGGGGCCCCATGTGGCCTAAATTCATGGGAAATATCTTGGGAGAGCACATGGTTTTGAGAAACCCACTTATAAGGTGTCCCTTGGCCATTAATGCCTTGTCCCCTCACTTTCCCTATAAATACCAAGCCATTATCTCATCATTTGGACTCCAAAATCATTATCAACAAATTTCTAGTCTCCTTACCTCCCAAGTAGTCCTCCCAAGGTGACCCCAAGCCCTCAAGGTCCAAACCTTTGAGTTTTAAGAGTTACGTTTTAAAGTAAGGGATCCGACCCCTGTCTTTCTTTTCAAGTGATATCTTTTATGTAATTTCTTTTATACTCCATGTTCTTATGTTGTTGGATGTTCTTTTATATTCATTATACTTTCCTTTTTATGTTCATATGATGAGAGACCCCCTCTTACTCTCATCATTTCATTTTATGAAAGTTTAAGTGGTGCCGTTAGGCTGCCGGAATTTTTGTAACGGATTCTTTCACCCTTCTCATTTTCAAGTTCTATTTTCTTGTCAAGTCTTTCAAGTTCCTTTTTATTATGTTGGGGTATGATATCTATATCTATTATACTGATCTTTTATGATCATATGATGAGAGATCCCATTTGATATCTTCAATTCAGTATTTTGAAGTTTTATGTGACGCCGTTAGGCTGCCGAATTTTTAAGTGGTTCTTTCACCTTTCTACTTTTTCAATGTTCTAATTCCATGTCAAGTCTTTAAAGTTCCTTTTTATTATGCTGGGTCATGATCTCTAAATCTATCATACTGATCTTTTATGTTCATATGATGAGAGACCCTATTTGATCTCATCAATTCATTTTTGGTTGAAGTTTATGTGACACCGTTAGGCTGCCGAATTTTCATAAGAGAAATATAATTTTTGTCTTCCTTCCATGTTTTTTCATTTCAATGGTATGTACTTGAAATTTAATTACCATGTTCATATATCCTTCTTATTCTGTCCCTATACTTTTTTATGGGTCATTTATGATTGTTTGACCCATGTCCCCTCTCTTTTCAATGTTTTCTAAAACCCCGAAACATAGTCGTTATGCTGCAGAATTTTCATCTCAAAATGCCCCTCTCTTTTCTCAAAATTATTTTATGTTATAAAGTGAATACTCAAAGCTCTTATTTATATAGGGGTATTCACACATATATACCAAAATGTTCTATTTTAAATTCTGGGATTTACATAAATGAAACCCGCTCTCCCCTTTCGTGGGTTTAAAGTGACGTAAAGATCTTGTCTTTAAAGCAGTTTTTAAAACGTTATGATTATGAAATGAAACCCATTTATTTTATGATATATGAGTTATTTATGAAATGTTTGATGATGATATATGTGGATCACATGATAATAAAGGCAAATTTAAGGGTGCGCCTTGATAGCGCTCCAATGCATTGGGTAATGATGTAACCACTAGAGATTACAATTTTCATGATATCTTGGTGAATAACCTTGGTAATTTTCAAATGACACCTTGGGGATGGACCTTGGTGATATGTTCATGATTTTATATGTTAAATGATGTAGCCACATCTTAAAGTTATGAAAAATGTTATTTTTATTATGATATGCCACATGATTTCTTTCTCATGCCTTAAGGTTCTTTTTCATGACATAGTTGATGTATCTCAAGTTCACATGTTAAATGTTTCTCTTGTTGCCTTACTGGGCCTTCTGATCACCCTTTCTTTTGATGTATGTCCCCAGGTTATGAGATGCAGTAATGAACCTAGGATGAAATTAAGGAGAAGCCTTTCAAGTGTTTAAGAAGAATGTTTTATGTTGTTTTCATGTATTATGTTCTTGGTTTCCAAGACACTAAACCTTAAAGATCCTCAGTTTTGTGTAATGTAATGAAAGTTTATGTTATAAAAAGGTGGTATGCTATAACTCGTTTCTTTTATGTGGTATATATCTTCACCTTTGGCATGTTATATCATTAATCCCATTCCATTCATGATATTTCATTTGATGTTATGATTTATTGTGTATTACAATTAAAAATATTACTGAAGCAGTAAGGGATTTTTGTCACAATTTATCTTCTTTGAGATGTACATTATGTTTTGCACCTATAATCTTTCATGAGGTGTATATAAACACCTTTGAAATTTAATATCATGAATTTATTCATCATAATGATATTTTAAGTGTTATTTTATGTTATTCCTCCATGGGGTCATGATTCAAGGTTAACAAAGTGGTAGAGTTTTATGTTACAATCTCATCATTTATCAGGATTGTTTATATTAAGTCTACAATGTTGAAATATTTTGATCCAACTCTCAAAAATTATTTTTAATTTTATTCCCCTCTAATTATTCATGATATATTCAAGTAATGTTACCATTTTCCCACTCTTTGGAACTTAAAATTATTAAGAAAATGTTTTTATGAAAATCAGACATAATTTCTATCTTTAGTCAGAAATCCATTTTCTTCTAAAACTATTTTTTCTAAAAATGTTTTATTATTCTCCAAATGATTTATTGAGGAAAGTTTTACCCATGTTTGAATTTTTAATATTTTTTAAAGGAGTGTTCACGTCCTTTTCTAAACAATGGTCATTTGACTTTTACCTAAAATGTGAAAGGAATACTCATTTTAACATGTACAACATGAATGGAATTTCCCAATGTCATGACCTATCATTACTTAGAAGCTCTATTTATAAGTTTTCAAGATTACTTTTATAGAAAATGGGTTTCAAAATTTTTTATATTTTAAAAATCATTTTTAAAGAAGAAAGGATTTTTTACTCAAGAAATGTTTTAAATGTTCTTTAAAAATTATTTTTCAACTAACACGACATTCATTGGTGTTACCTATGCCTTACTGGGTATATGATCCAAGGATACCATTCATATTATTTCTCTAAATGATTTTTGTTTTGATTACATTATGTTTATGAAACCCGTTTCTCTTCCACAAGTCATAACATTGAGGAAATTTTTATGAAACCTGCTTCTTTTCATAGATTATTATATGATGAAATGATTATGAAACCTACCTATTTTCCCCAGGTTATGACATGATGTAATTTTTATGATACCCATTTAATTTTATGGGTTTTGATATGATGAATTTTTATGATCTCATGGAACACATAAATATGGATTTAATTATGTTATGGGTTGGAGAAATATCTCCCTATAATGAATTGGGTAAAGATTTACATCTCATGAGATAGATAGGACCAGAGTCAAGAGTGAACCTGGTTCAGTAAGAAAGGGATGAAATAGGGAGTGAACTTGGTTCAATAATACATGGATGGAATGTGGAGTGAACCTAGTTCAGTAAGGGAATTTGTCCACTATAATAGCCTTGGAAGTAATCGTTGACTAATATGGAAATGATTTTATATGCTTATGTGTATGCCATAAATTCAATGTCTTATGACAATGTTAAGCTCTTATGGGTCATGTTCTTTGATTCCCTTGTAATACATGTCTTAGGAACTACCAATATTTATTCCATGACTCAATATTATGATCTTTGTTAATCTAGGTTTGGTTTTAAAATGTTATGCTAATGTTTTCATATGCTTATGTTCATGTTATTCTTATGTATCTCTCTTGTTCACCCTTAATGAGCATATTAGATCACACTTTCTTATGTTTCCTATTCCCAGGTTATGAAGATATGTATTATGTAAGATATTTCTAAGAAGGGTTCTAGTTGTGAAGGACGTAGTGTGAGATGATGTAGCTCACTTATGGGTTAGTGTTTATGTTTCCATGTTTCTAAATGCATTAAACTATTATAGTCCTCAGGCGTATGTCTGTGTAATGTAATGAATATTCATAAAAAATGATGTAATATCTATGTATGAAAAGAATGGGTCACTATAGTAAGGTTTGAAAATTGGCAGTGTTAGTCTTCCCTATGATACATAGGGGTAATGTCCTTGATATATAAGGGTTATTAGGGGACGATATGTAAGGGTCCCATACATAAGGGTCCTAGTGTTTTTCAAAAACTGAGTGTGATGATTTTTTTATATTTTTTCTAAAATGATCAATTAATTGATTTAATAAGTATAAAAGGGGGGAAATTATGCCATATTAGCTAGGATATAGTGGGTGTGCCCTATAACTCTCTCTCTCTCTCTCATTATTCTCTTTACCCCCAAAATAATATCTTCATCAATTCTTACTGGTTCTTCATGACGTATGTTATAGAGAGTAACCATGAGTAAGGCTAGATGTCCCTAGGTTGTTGGGGCTGTTTCCTCACAAAATTTCTTTATTTTCTGCCAGTTTTTCTCAAAATCAGATTTTTTTTTTCTAATTAGATGGTTTATTCAAATTGAAGCCAAATTGAAAAAAAGTTTATCAAGGATTAGAGTCTTACTAACTCTATTTTGGTGGTGTCTATCTATTTTCTATGTTATACACGTTTCTATACATCGAGTGATAAATGGGTGTGGGTAAGGTTATGTAGGAGATCGAGAACATATCTACTTGGGGTTTCCATTGTTTGTAAGGAATATCTAAGGGAATTATTGTGGGATAAATGAAGGGTTTGTCCTTGTATAGCTCATCTTATGTTGTGGTTTGGTTTGAGGGTTTATTGGGAATGATTTTTTATGTTTTAAAGAGATGATACTTGAGATGTGATGGTTGAAATGGTTTATTAGATACATCATGGGTGTGGCCCGTGTGATTGTCAGTGATGTTGATCATCATGAATGGGTGGTGAAAGAGGTTCAATGGTGTGATGTGAATGGTTCTGACCATTATTGAGAGTGGTGGAAGAGGTTTTTCAGTGTGATGCATATGGTGTCGACCCTTACTATGGGTGGTGATGAAGTTTTTCTGGTGTGATGTGAATGGTGTTGAGAATTTATATAGGTGGAAAAAATGTTTTTCAGTGTGATGCAGACGATGTTGAACATTAATGTAGGTGGAAATGAGGGATTTTCAGGTTGTGTCCATTAAGGTTTAGCGATTTTTCTCATCAAGGGGTCAAATTCCATTGGGGTCATGAGCACATAGGACAAGGCCCATGAGGGGGGATTTGACCAGTGGTTTCTTAGTGGAATCCGCTATATTTGAGTGATATAGAGTGGATGATTATGTGGTTCATCTATACAATTGAGGATACACCATAGTTAACACTATTGGTGGTGTGTGAGGTCACCATATGGAAGTGGGATAATCATTATAAATATGGGATATGTTGGGTTCGATGAGCCGATATTTGTAACAGACAGGTGTCATTGTGCCTTGGGTTCCTTGAGTTATTGATCTAGAATTTGGTAATGGGTTTGGAAGACAATGGGTCTTGTGATATAGTTTGTGGACATCTGGTCGGGGTGTCATGGTTGAATAAGTAGAATAGTTTCTTATGATATGGAATTGGTTGGAAGGTTGGGGATACTTTTTTTAAGACATAATGTGAGTGCATCATTTCACTCTAGCATTAGATGAGGCAGATAAAGGTTCACTTAGGGATAGTTGAGAAAGAGTGGAGTAGGTTGTGTGTTGTGTGTTGTGCATTGATTTCTATTTATTGTACATTGAATACAATGGTATATGTTTGGATATTATCTTGGGTAATTATTGAGGGTGACCTACTGAGTTCATACTCAAACACTACATGATCCCTCTAAAAGTTTGCAAACTTCATGTCTCATGGTATAGGTAAGGGTGATGGTTCATAGCCTGGATCCTAGTCGAGATGAGAGTGTCGGTGGTTCCTGAACTGATAGTGTGTCTTTGTAGATGGGATGTTTGGTTCCTCAATACTAGGCTAGTAGTTTATTTTTATTACTTATGTTGTATATATGTGATCAATCTATGAGATATCCTTGTTATTTTTTTATGATTGGAATGACATTGTAGAATTTTATTTTCTTACCATATGTATATTATTTCATTTTTTTACTTGTTTTTAAAATTTATTTCACTATGTTGTGTTGATATTATTTTTATTTATCTCCATAGGGTATATTCTCCCCAATATCACCTCTTAGACCATTTCTGTTAGTTGGAAAACATTGGTGTATGGGGAGGTTTACCTAAGCTCTAGTGACGCTCTGATTCGAATATTGTAAAGTGATCTAGGTTATGATGTTAGAAAGTGTTATGAGTGAATGGTTATTACAAATTGGTTATTGAGTGAGTGTTGTATGTTATTTGGGTTGTGGTAGGTTGTAGACATATGTAATGTGTTCAAAAACATTCATAAATGGAACTTGGGACAAATGTCATGTTGTGTGCTTGGACAACACATGTATGGAATGAATTCCAATTTACTATGGAATTTAGGATTTTTTTTCTAGTTTCATGGTTATAGTTGAGTTATTTTTTTTTGATAAATGGGTATTTGATGTTATTGATTTCTATTGTGAACTCTTGGCCTCGAGAGGCAAGAGGTAGTAGTAATTCATCATTTTTGACATGCAAGGCTCACATGAAATGTGTGCACTACTTGTGGTTTTAGTTTGGTTATGGAATGAAAAAATGGGGTTTATCTATTTAAAGGGTCAACAACAACCTATATATTGTTTTCTGATATAATTACTTAGTTTCATTATTATTAGTATGACTATATATGTGATTCTTGGTGTGGATAAGTATGTGATTCTAAATGCATATATTGTGTGTGTTACCTTTTCCTGACATGGGTAGGTGGGGCCAAATGGTATGAGATTCAGGTGTTGTAGGGAAGTGTAGGGGCTAGTGGGTCATGTTTCTTGATACAACTTTCCCTATTTTTGATATTCAGATTGATATATTTTTATTGAGCATGGTTTTTGATTATCAATGAGATGGCACTAAGATGACCTCCATTAGAGTGGTAGGAGGGTGGTGATTGGTTGACATTGAGGCATGCATTGGATGAGGACCCTAAGGTAGGAGGTGAGAAGAAGCCACAAATAGAGGTTTTGAGGTAGGTAAGTCATCCATAATAGATCAAGGATATCATATAGTGATTGGATGAGTATATTAGGGATATCTTAGTGGGAGTTATCCCTAATATTGATTGGGGACCTCAAGGAGCTAACACATCCATGTTATATCATACATGGGAGTTCCAGTCACAACATCCTCCTTTGTTCTAGGGTGACAATGGACCCTAGGTAGCAGAGTACTATATTGAGTCAATACAAATTATCTTTGATTAGATCAAGAAACCACCATGGTGGAGAATGAAGTCGAATATGTATATTCTTAGGGGACTAGAAAAACACTTGCATGATATACAAGTACATGAAGGTAGGCATGGGGGGGATGATATGGAAAGGTTTGGAGGTGGTGTTCTATGATTAGTTCATTCCTGAGATGTTGAGGGTAGATAGATATCAAGTTTTCATGCACCTGGTGTAAGGTAAGACTATGGTCATGGATTATGCCACAAGGTTCATAGATTTTTTTGGTTTTCTCTAATTCTAGAAGAAGATGAGATCGCCAAGGTGTAGCGATTCAAGGATGGTTTACGACATGATATCAAGGTGAAACTAAAAATATTTAGGTTGAACTCATTTTTGAGTAGCTGGAGGTGGGGATATTAGGAGGGAAGTAAGAGAAAAGGTTCGATGACTCTACTATAGATTGGTACATTGGTGAGGTATTTCTAGTGTGGGAATACATAGTATGTTTGAGTTTAGTGTGCTTGAACACCAAAACAAGTGATAGACATGTGGCCAAATGGGATATCTAGAGCATTTTTGTTGGATGAACTTACACTCAGTAGGACATCTAGGATCAGGTCAGACTCAAGCATTTTATGTACGACTGGGAGTAGTATCGAGTTCCAGTATCCAGGATATGAAGGAATGTATGGGTCTAGGTAGTGTATGGGTTACCTAGAAGTTGGGGAAGTGGTAAATAGTAAGTGAGACTATATATACATGATACACATAAGTCAATGAGGCTTTGAGTTATAGGCATATGATCGAGATGACTTTCCTAGAGCATGTTGGGGTGTTGTTGACAGTCAGAGTTATGTTGAGAGTGTGTTGGTTTATGGTTTTTTTATGATATACAATGGAATAAAAAGTATTTATGTGATTAGTAAAATAACCAAATGATGGTTGAGGTATGGGTATCAGATATTATGCATGGTAACTCTAGGATATGTTGTCATCAGGTAAAATGTGAGGCATCAGGTACAATGTAAAATGGAAATGGGTATCCGGTGTGATGTTGTATAAAAGTGAGAATTAGTATGATGCAGGATAATGATAGTTGATAAATGGGGGATATTTTTGGATAGCCAGTGCATACATGATTTAGGGTTATGGATGGGTATGACACCGTCATCATATTGGGAAGTTTGGTTGAGATGTGATTAGGTAGGTGATTCCTATGGTGGGGAGTGACCATGAAAGGGATCGATCTATTTAAGCTAGGTATTTTGGGTGAATAAAAAAGAGACATATGTGTTCAATATATTTATAGTATTTTAGGAATGATTGGAGAGGGAAACTTAGGTTTTGGAAAGAATTGATTGGTGTGAGTTCGAGACATCTTAGGGATGAGATATAATATGGAGGGTAGGTTATAATGTTTAGGGTATTCATGAGTGATGGTTCATAATGGATATTAGATCAACCTTGAAAATACGGACCCTGTAGAGGTGTCAGGGTTATTGGTTGAGGATTGAGTCTTGGGAGATGGTCTGGGCTTGGGGGCTGAGTTGCTGTGTAATTATACTATAGGTCATATTTGGAAGATATTTTTAGGCTATAGGTTAATTTTGGGTGTAATTTTCTATAATTAGGTGTTAAGATGTATTTTGGGATGAATTTGAACAAGTTTTAGAGTTGCTTAAAATTTCTTGAAATTTAGAAAACCCTCATAGATAATTGTCACTGTATGTAAGGGTCCTGATACGTAATAGTCTCCATATGTGAAATTCACCGAGTGAAGGGTTTGGAATTTTTTTGAAGTGTTGGATTCCTTGTAATGCCTAAGGGTAAACCAAGTGATATATAAAATTAAATTTGGAGTTACCCTATATATGTAAAAGTAGTTTTGTGGCTAAGGAACTTCGTATGAGTATCATCTTCATGTGTAAGGGTTAATATTGTATTTAATATTTAGCTAAGTGTTGGGAGAACCCCATAGCATGTAAGAGTAAATATCTCATTCATAGGGGTCACCAAGGCTGATCCACAGAATTAGTAACGTTTGGGAGTCACCCTGTGATACGTAATGGTAATTTGCTGATACGTAAGGGTCAAAAATTGGTAAAGTGTTGATGTTCCCTATGATACATAAGGGTGATTTCCTTGATAAGCAACTATCACCGGGGGGATATACATAAGGGTCTTTATATGTGGGTCCTAGTGTTTGTAAAAAATATAATGTGATGAAAATTTTATAATTTTTTCTAAAATGATTAATTAATTAATTAATTAAATATTAAAGGGTAAATATGGATATTTTAGCTAGAATATGGTGGGTGTGCCCTAGAATTCTCTCTCTCTCTCTCTCTCATTCTTATCTTTATCCCTAAAGTAAGACCTTCATCAATTATTTTCAGTTCTTCATGCTATCTTTTGTAGAGAATAGCGGTGGATAATACTATCCACCCCTAGGCGATTATTACTCATTTCTATAATTATTTATTTGTTTTTAGTCAATTGTTCCCTAAATCATGGATCTTGTTAGATTACTTTTTTTTTGTAATTGAATCCACATCAGTTAAAGTTTCTCTATTATTAGAGTCCTTACAACTCCTAGTAGGTGGTGCCTAGATTTTTTCTATGTTGTACATGTGTTTAGGTGTCATGTAATGAATGTGAATGGGTAAGGACTTTTAGGTGACCAAGAAAAGGACCTCTTGGGGTTTCCTTTGTTCATAAGGGATACCTGGGGATTGTTGAAAGGCGTTTTCATGGGTGCTATCAATTGATGTGTGGTTTTTGGGTATTTTAGGTGTAATAGATTGGCTGACCAAAGTCGTATCTCAAAGGTGGAAGTAATTAAAAAACATATTAAAGGTGTTTTTAGGATTAATATAAAATAAAATAAATAACTTAAAAGGATGGGGGGTTGTTTGAGTTTATAAATATTGAAGATGTATGATGGAAAAAGTTTTCAATTTTTTTGTTTTTTTTATGAAATGAAATTAATAAAATGCAACGAGAAGATGTTTCTTTGGAAAATATTCTAGAAGTAGTAATCGATATAACAATAAATCTTCACTTAATTATTAATAATTATCATTAAAATTAAAATCCAATTAATTATGATCCCCTAATTTGTTAACCCTCAAACCCTATGAGATTTAACTTAACCATAATGATGAAATGAATTAAAACCTAGGTTAGCTTCGAGACATGAAATTGTAGCACCCTTATTTGATTTTCGTTTTAAGGATAGATTATGGTTAGTGGTGAATTAGGGATAATATCCATTCTATAAGACATCACGAGTTTATTTTAGGTATGAAATTTTAACATTACAAATTGATCCTATGTTGTTATGTTTCACCGATTAAGATCACGCTCTCACAATTCACACATCACTCGACCTCGCGTGTTTTGTGTTAATTGTTCAATTTTTTGATTAGTTTATTTTAATTTGAAAACAAAATTCTTTGATGATATTATGTGAATTAAATTATCTCATTTATTTAAAACAAATATACGAATAAGGTGAGAATTAGATTAATTACTAATAAAAACTACTCTTCCATAGACGGTGTAGTCCTCGTAGAAATGTTTTGCATTTGAAAAGGTTTAGAAAGTGTATAACCCAATCACATTTATACTCTTAATTTATAGACCAACTATGATGATTAATAAAGAATTTTTTTTAGCAAAATATAATAATTTAAAGAGAAAATAATAAGTTTATTATAAAAACACAAATATTACAACATGAGAAGGAGAATAAGGCTTTGATGAAGGGATCCTTGATTCAAGAGATCTCTCTATGGGTATATGGAGTTACAGAACCTCCATGGTTATGGGATGAATCCTATGGAACTAAAAAATGGTTTCAATTAACTCCTTTCTCTAAATCCCAAATGAGGTTCCCATGGCACCCTTTTATAGAAAAAATGGGAAGTGGTTTTGGGAACCTATATTTTGAGATACCAATTGTGTCTCAGTTTTGGGTTAGTAAATGGAATTACCTTGACTTTAGAAAAAGTGAAAATATGTTGGAAATAATACCTAATATAACCATAAAAAATTTGGTGGAAATTGGACATATTTAATAGAATATATAGTCAAAACACAAAACCTAACTTTTGACATTGTGTAGATTTAGTTTTCTGGACAGATAAGTTTGGTTGGGACACCAGATAGATGAATTGGGAGAGAGTGTCTTGAGATTAGTTGTATCCCACTAAATTTTGGATCATCTCACAAAATTTATTCCCATTTAGATTCATGTATTTCATGTATCATGTAAAATAGTGGACATATTTCCTTGGGATTCTATGCAGTTCGACTCATTTTCCTTCCGCATCATCTACGACCCTCTAAGTCACCTCCTCTTACAATAAAATCACAAAAAATGTATAATTTTTATTTTTAATAGTGATAATAATTGAATAATTGAATCAAATAGGAAGTGAAATATGTTGTCATATTTCAAATCAAAGCTATTTTAAAACAGTGGTGTAAAGGTGAAATAAATTAGTGAATGGTGGTGAAATCACACCCCACACCGAAACATTTTCACTCCTGGAAAAAACCTCATATCATGTAATCCATAAAAAAATTATGAAAAGATATGGATATTAATATTCCTCTATCCACAGTATAAATATAAGAAATATAAGAATCCCATCATGAGTCAAATTCAACAAATTTTAAAGTCATTGTCTCAAAAATTGTATCAAAACAAAATCCAGTGATATTAATGAAAATAATCATAGAGAAAAATTTATGGGTCCAACATGCCATTAATTGCCTATGTGTGTGTGTTCCAACCATTTCAAGATCATATCTCCACCCTTTATTCAGTATATTTAGGTCAAGTCGAATAATTTTTCTTACATTGTTTAATTTATCAAACCTATTCTAAAATGCTTTGCAATCAAATTTCTAGACCCACTCACTTAAGAATTACCTAAATTGAACCCTTAATATCCCAGACTAGTTATCCCCATGTGTAGTACATTTTATTACTACCCTCTTTATTAAGATTTTTTATTTTATTTTTTTTCATTATTGATTTTTTGAGGGAGTAAAACTGTCCGATATCAAGTACACACACATAGGTCAATTCAGTACAGCAACAGAATTGATCAGAATAGAAATGAATGTATGGAACAACCATTTATATAAGATGATTTTTTACCTAACTTGTCTATACATTCAATTTAGTAGGAAAAATTTTACAAGTGTGAAAAGTTGTGTGGAGAAATCAATGAAACAATTTTCTATGAACAAATATCATAAAGAATGGTGTCAAAATATTAAATATTCTATAATGAAATATCTAATCATATCATAGATGACTTCTATTTTTATAGAAATCAACCCCTGATGATGAAAATTTTCCCATGATTATCATGCTACCAATGAATTTTGAGAAAACGCATTTTCCATATGTTCCACATGTAAATGACCATGTTACATGATATGTTTTTTTGTTCTTTTTTTTTCTGTGGTTTCTTTTATAATTTAATTAAAAATATAACAGAAAACAACCACAAAACACACAAATGAAAATTCAAAATAGTTATTCCAAAATGGTGTCCCATACCCCACACTTTAAATATTTTATTGTTCTCATTGTGAAACTAGAGATGATATGTACACATGAAATGTAGAATCATAAATAGGACTAATAATATAAAATTTAAAGGGTTAGGAACAACTAGTTATTCTCAAGTGATGATGGGGTCATGCAGTGTGATAAAATGAACTGCATGGGTGGGAAGTACCTCAATGTATTTCTTCAAGAGTTTCCCATTGATTATAAATCTCCTTCATGCGTCCTCTTGCATGATCTCTACTAAACCATAAGGAAAAATATTAGATAAAACATAAGGAACTAACCATCTAGAATGCAACTTATCGAGCATCAGCTTCAGTCATGAACTATAGAGTATGACTTTATCCCCTACATGAAACTCCCTTTTTTAGATCATTTTATCATGAACCTCTTTTGATCTTTCCTTCTAGATCCTTGAGTTATCATATGATGACAATAAAATCTCCTCAATCTGTTGAATCTATAGCTTCCTTTGAATTCTGGATTGGGCCAAATCCATATTAGGAATACACCTTCTAATAACTTGATCACTACACATGATCCAAAGGTAGGGATCATCCCACACATAAAACCTAGACTCAATATTTAATTTTTGGACTTGATTTTTCTTTAAATTTGTAGAAATTTCATAGGCAATAAGGTAGTTTAAAAAATCTTCATACCAAGGATTCATACCTAAGATAACATAGATATTTTCATCAGGAATAGTGTCCTGAAGTGGTACCTGGTCCAAGGTGTCACCCTCTAGTGTGTGAGTAATCCTACTCATGTGGCCCGCCACCAAGTTTTCTAAACCCTTATTATCATTTATCTCAACATCAAATTCTCAAAGAAGGATAATCCATTTGATAAGTCTAGGATTTGAAACTGTATTCTTTAAGAGGTACCCTAGAGTTTCATGGTTAGAAAAAAAACTACTTTAGAGCCAAATAAACATGAATGAAATTTATCTAAATCAAATATAACAATATGAAACTCCTTTTAATTGTGGTATAATTTTCTCGGGTTGAATCCAAATTCATCGATATATAAGAAATCACATGGGACTACCCTTCAACCCTCTGATATAAGACAACTCCAACAACGGTGTTGGGTGTGTCACACCTAATCTTGAAAGAAATCTCCCGCCGTGGGGGTTGTATGATCAGTAGAGTGGTCATACACTTATTTAGCTCATCAAATGATACCCTGCATGAATCCATAAAAAACAATTCAATATATTTTTGAACCAATCAAGATAAGGGTATATCGATCTTACAAGAATCTCCGATGAAGCGTTGATAAAAGCTTACATTCCCTAGGAATGATCTAACATCACACACACATAAAGGATATGGAAAGGATGAAATAATATCAACCTTAGATCTATCAAACTTTATTCCATGTTTTGAAACTACATTCCCTAATAAAATTATATGATCTACCATGAAATGATATTTTTCAATGTCCAAAACAAGATTATTCTCAATATAACGGTTCAACGCCTTTCCAAAACTAAAGATACATTCATCAAATGAAGATCCTTATAGTGTAAAATCATCCATAAATACCTCTATGAACCTCTTAATGAAATGTGAAAAAAATACTCACCATGCATCTCTAGAAGGTATCTGGGGCATTGTAAAGTCCAAATGTCATCCTTCGGTAGGAAAATATACCAAATGGGAAAGTGAATGTTGTATTATCTTGACCCTTCGGAGTTATAGGAACCTAAAAATATCTATAAAATACAACCAAGAAAAAATAGCGTGTCTTCCGATCTAGTCTCTCAAACATTTGATCAATAAATGGGAGGGGGAAATGGTTATTGCGATTGGATTGATTTATTTTTTTTATAATTAATACACACATGCCAATTTTTTTGCACCCTCATTAGAACTAACCACTCTCTCTCATTTCTAACAATAGTAGCACCAATTTTCTTAGGCACAACCTGAATAGGACTCAACCACTAGGAATTTGAAATTGGTTAAATGATACCTACCTCGAGCAAATTTTCAACTTCTTTTTAAAAAATTCAAGAAGAGTTGTATTAAGTCTTATTTTTGGATGCCTAAATGGTTTATCCCCATCCTATAAAAGAATATTATTCATGAAAATGGAGGGGATAACACTTGAAATGTCATCCAAGGTCCACCTGATTTCTCTAATGTTCTCCCTCAAAATATTCAAAAACATTTATTCATGTTAAAAAGGGATTTTGTTATAAATTATAGCAGGTAATATATCACTAATCAACAATTATGAGTATTTGATATTTTTTGGAAATGGCCTGAGTTCCAACGTTGGGGATGATGTATGGATGGAAACATTAAAAGAACTAAAATATGTGTACAATGAAAATCAGTATTATATTAGATATAATCAAAATTATAGAATAATACATCAAATCCATCAGAATACCCAACAACCATGTCATAATCAGAGTGAATATGATCAAAATAAAAATATTAATCCACATAAAAACCAAATAGAAGAGAGGTTTTTGAATTAGAAAAAGGTGTGGAAGTGCTCTTAGACATCAAACTAGAACCAATTCTCGTAACATCTCTAAGAATAAGACAATAAAAATTCATGGGGTTTTTACTTGGTTGTTTGAAATTGGAGATAAAGAAGAATAATGGCCCTATGAGTGTTACTTTATGGAGTATATAAGATTAAATATCAAAAAATTATCTCCAAAATCCATGGAAACTTTACCCTCATGTACATTTATGAACTCCTACTAGATATGTTGTATCTTTATTTTCCAACTGCACCACTACTCTTTTTGGATTCAACTCACCTACATATAAAAGGGAGAATACAGAGTGAGGAATAATATTTATGGAAGTTCCCAAATCACACAAATCATTAGACAAGTGTAAATCCCCTATAGTACATCGGATGGTGAATGTCCCCAGATCCTTTCACTTTTTTGGAATTGCTTGAGTTGGTGTAATGAGTGCTGAAACAATCCTTCCAAGACTGATCCTCTAATTTCCCTTGACCCATCTTCAAATGGTATAATTTTATTTCAATAATTTTTAATAACTTGGGATTTTCTTAGTTGCTTCAAGTAGAGGGATGTTGATCTAAAAACTGTGTCATGATGATGTCATGATAGGTGTAGATGTATCAGTAGTTTTCTTCCCACTTCTCAACGTGATGGCACTAACATTCCCCTTTGGATTTGGATTAGGCTAGGAAGGTATATTTTTGGAGTTCTTACTTACCAGTTCATGGAGGGGTGTGGTAATTTGGCTCATTTGTGTCTTAAAATTTCTCAACTCTAAACCTTGACTCTATCTCATTCTGTTGATTAAGAAAAAAATGTTTCAAAAGGTCATAAATATTAGAACATACCTTTGGTTGAGAATCCACTTATTATTGACTTGTTGATGTTTGAGCTTCAAATATTCATTGGGGTTATTGGAAACCTTACTGGTAAGGCATATGTTACATAAAATTTTGTTTAAAAGGGGTCCTTTGTTGTTGTACATAGCCATACATAATGTTTGATTTATCCTTCGACCCTTGGTTTTATATTGGTGTAAATTAATTATACTACTTCTAGGGATGTGGTTGTTGTTGCTGCAGATATAGTCTCCCAGGAAATATGAATTTAAAATATTCTATATCTTATAATTGGGGGAAACCGTTAGTTGGGTGGTCTGTTTCAGTAAAAATTCCACAAGGTCTCGTAGGAGTGGGTTGGGATTTCTTTTGATCCAAAGAAGTATGCCTCACCATAGTGGTCAATTCTTCCAACTTGGTATCAATTAAATTATTTTCAAGAGAATATGGAATTTCCCAATGTAATGTGGTGAACCTTGATCACCAAATTGTTGGGATTTTTTCCCATCTTGTCAATAAACGCATGCGCAACTACTGGTGCTTTGTCAATCAATGGGCTCTAGTCACAAAATCCACCATGCTCATCTCTATAGGTGTGAGGACTTCATAAAAGTACTGGATGAGGAGTTTCTCACTGAGTTGGTGATGTTGGAAGATTTCACAAACCTTACTGAATCTATCCCAATACTCATACATTTAATTACCATGTACTTTCTTGATTCTTGAGAGGTCCTTTAGAATGGTAGGGGTTCTTGATGTTGGAAAACATCTCTGCAAGAAAAGATGTTTCAAATCATTCCAACATGTTATATATTTAGGTTGTAAATAAAACATTCAATACTTTTATGTTCTATCAAGTGTTAATGGGAATGACCTTAGTTTGATTTTATCTTTAGATACATTTCTTTGTTTCGGGGTTTATCAAACCACATTAATTTATTTAAGTTGTTTTTTGGGTATTCATCAGATAATCCATGAAATCTTAGAAGAAGGTGAATTAACATAGATTTCAATTCAAAGTCTGATTAGAGGTTTTAGTATGAAATAAAATTTTACTGATTTTTAATGTTTGATGTAGAAAATTATCTAATGGTTCAATTAAGTTCATTGTTATTATTTTAAACCATTTTTTCTTCTTTTAGTTTTTATTTAGAAGTGTTTCCAATTTCATTGTTCCTAGTATGGATGAATTAAATGACTGGGTAAATGTTGAAACATCCTATAGACTTAGACTCTCTAATTATATCCCTAAGGTTGTGTTTAATAACAAGGTCAAGATCTAAGAGATCCTATAGATTAGTTCATGTCACACATCAAAAAAAAATTAAATGAAGAAAATTGGACCATAGTAAAAAGAAAATAAATTTGAGTTGATGGTCCAACAAAAAAAGAAGAAATAGAAGAAAAATTGAGAAATGGGAAAGAAGTAAGAAGAAGAGAAGAAGGTAATGAAATAAAAAATAAAAAACACCTCTAATTGTTTTGAATAAATTATATTCCTTCTCCTAAATGATAAGGTGCTTTCATGAATGCTCTTATATGATGTGTGGTTTTTTGAATATTTTAGGTGCAATAGAGTGGGTGACCAAATTCATCTACCAAAGGAGGAAGTAATTAAAAAAATATATTAAAGTTATTTTATAAATAAAGTAAAATAAAATAAAAAACTTATAGGGGGGGTATTTGATGTTATAAATATTGAAGATGAATACTGTAAGAAGAGTGTATTTTTGTTTGTTTTGTTTTTTTTTACAAAATGAAATCGATAAAACACAATGAGAAGATGTTTTTTTAGAAAATATTTTAGAAGGTGTAATTGATATAAATCTACCTATTCACTTAATAATTAATTATTATCATTCAAATTAAAATCCACTTAATTATGATCCCCTAATTTGTTAACCCTCGAACCCTATGTGGGTTAACTTAACCAAAAAATGAAATGAATTAAAACCTAGGATAGATTAAGAACATGCAATAGTAGAACCTAATTTGACTATCATTATGAGGATCGATTATCTTAAGTGGTGATTAGGTATCATATCCATTCTGTAAGTAAGGATGAATTGAGATTAGGGATTAAATTTGAACACATCAAATTGATCCTATGTTATTATGTCTCATCGATTAAGATCATACCATCTCAATTCACACATCACTGGACCTCAGAGGTTTTGTGTAAATTGTTCAATTTCTTACCTAGTTTCTTTTAATTTTAAAACTCAATTCATGGATCATATTATTTTAATTACATTATCTCATTGATTCTAAAAAAATAGGAGAAGAATATGAGAATTAGATCAATTACTAAGAAAGAAATACTCTTCCCTGGGTGGTGTAGTCATCATAGAAAAATTTTGCATGCAAAAAGGTTTAGAAAGGGTATAACCCAATCACATTTCTACTCTTGATTTCCTGACCAAATGGGATGAGTAAAGAAGAAAAACATTGAAAAATATAGAATAATATAAAGAGAAACTAAGAAGTTTATTATACAACCAAAAATATTAAAACATGAGAAAGAGAAGAATGCTTTGATGAAGGTATCCTTGATTAAAGAGCTCTCCCTTTGAGTACAGGGAGTTACAGAACCTCCAAGGTGACAATATTACTCCTCTAGAACTCCAAAATGGAAACACTTCACTCCTTAGTTGAACTCCCAAATGAGGTTCCCATAGTTCCCTTTTATAGAAAAAATGGGAAGTTGTTTTTGGAACCCAGATTTCAAGATACCAATTGTGTCTTGGTTTTGGGTTGGTAAATGGATTTATATAGACTTAGAAAAAAGAGAAAATATATTTGAAGGAATCCTCACTATCACCATGAAACATTTGATAGTAATTGAGAATATGGAATGGGAGATATAATCCATATACCAAACCAAAATTTTGACTCCATGTAGATTTGGATATATGGATATATCAGTTTAGTTGGGCCACTATATAGACAAATTGGGATTGGGCGTATTGAGACGAGTTGTATAACACTGATTTCTAGATCATATTAAAAAATTTCATCCCATATGGATTCACGAATTTCATAGAACATGTAAAATAGTAGACATATGTCCTTGGACTTCGATGTAGTTTGGACCATTTTCCTTCTGCATTATATTTAGCCCTCCAAATCACCTCCTCCTACAATGAAATCACCAAAAAAGTATAATTTCACTTTTTAAAAGTGATAAAAATTGAATAATTGAATAAAAGAGGAAGTGAAATTTTTTATTATATTTGAAAATTTCAATACAAAACCAGTTTAAAAAGGTGGTGTAAAGGTGAAATAAATCAGTGAATCATTGTGCGATCAATAGTCTGATGGGATAAATGAAGAATCTATCCTAGAATAGAATATCGTGTATTGATGTGTGGTTTGGGAGTTTATTGGGCATGATTCTGTATATTGTAAAGAGGTATTACTATTACTTGGGTTCTATTGAGCTATTGAGATAGAAGTTGGTGATGGGTTTGGATGACCATGGGTGGTGTAATATGGTTTGTGGATATGTTGTTTGGTTTTTGTGTTTTAATTAGAATAATGATCCCATATGATATGGAATTACTTGGAAGGTTGAGGGTATTTATAGTAAGATATAATTTTGATTCATCACTCCACTTCGACATTGGTTGAGGTAGGTAAAGGCTCACTTGGAGTTAGTTGAGAATGAGTGGAGTAGGTTGTGTGTTGTTGTAGACACCATGAAATGTGTTCCATGCATTTTTCCACAAAATGTCATCAACTGAGCTCAAAAGGTTCGCGGTGCGACTCGGAATTTTTCATGGGGGTAAGTGATGGTAGTGAAGGTACCAGACCAAAGGGCTAGGACCACAACGTGGCATTAATCCCAAGCAAGGGGCAAGGGTGCAGCCCCCAGTGCATGGAGTAATTATTTTTGATAAAGTCCCCAAAGAGGCACCCAAGATACTTACTCACAAACACCTACGCGCCACCATACTGGAGATGAATAAAGAAATTATTTTGGATAAGTCCTCATAGTGTCACCCCAGTCTATCCAAAACACCGTCAGCGTCCAAGGTACTTGCGTGCGACAATTTTGGCATGAAAACCCCTTGTGAGCCCAATATCCTTTCGACCGAGGTCTTATTTTTTACTATAAATAGACCCTTTGTAATGCCCCGACCCCAGTTACCCAGAGTTGGTTCATTATTACGTAACATTGGCATGATCAAAAAAGATCAAGTCTCGAAAGACCTATTAGTTTAGTAGCCTTGGAAACACTAGATACATTCATAAACATTACATTACATCATAAAGTGAAAAACTACAATAACATGGTCTCCATTGTCCACACTCATATCCCCTTCCGACTATCCCTGCAGGACATTCATAAAATACTTCTTCACATCCTGGAAAAATTAAAACATTGAAAGGGGTGAGCTCAGATGCTCAGTAAGGATAACAATATAGCGGAAATTTTCATAAATAAACATAAACAATTAAGGCAATTCATAACTGAAACAAAATCCTTTTAAACTTGAAATTCAGCATAATATGGAAAAATAAAATGAAATAATTCCATTTACTTATTCACATGGATATTCTACTAGTCTAATAATCACATGCAATATCAATAACCACTTTCATAATGATGGAATGCATAATGCCAGACTATCATAACCACGCACCCAAGGCCTCGTGCCAAGACTACAAATAATATTTTGTCAAGGCCTCGTGACAAAACACTAGTTTGTCTCATGAGACCTACCGATGCATCGAGGAGCTATAGCGGGCTCCACCCGTCACCTTTTAAGTCCAATGCATTCCTCATATGAACAGGTTTAAACATATCATAAACCATAACATAATCATATCACATAAAACATGCATAAAGGAAACATATCATTTCCACATTTCAATCACAAGATATCAATACAACACACTGATATAATAAAAAATTATCAAAACCATTTTCAATACCAAAATAAAAGAAAATTAAAACTTTGTTTTTATTTTTCATTTAAAAAAAAGTTATGGCTTGTAGAGGAAGCCGAAACTCAAATAATGGTCACGACGGTGGAGAAGTTGTTGTCACCGCATACGTAAGACAAAACATTCCTTTTGTCATTTAGTAAAAACGCTTCGTATAAAAATATTCCTTTTTAATGAAAGTAAAAGTCAAAAGGGGTTTATACACTGTATAAAAGAAAGTTGTGTATAAAATAAAATATGCCTCAATGAAAGGAGATTGAGACGAAGTCCCTTACCTCATGTCTGACTTGACTCGACCGTTCTTTAACCTCCTGAATAATAAAATAAAGTTAATTTATAATTTCTTAAGAACCTTTTTCAAGTTCATTATTCCTTTTATATCACTTATTACCATGTTATGAACATTATGTAATTATTTAAGTTAATAATGGTCATTTTGTCGATCTTTGGTACTTGAGTCAAAAATAAACTTCTTATAATTAAAAGTTGATCATGTGGTAAAATATACATTATATCTATAATTATATTCATGATGTATATATCATATATATCCAGTATATATATGCATTTATAATATTACATAACATTTATAGGTAAGAAATGAAATACACCGTTCATGGAGACGGTAAGCCGTACGTACGCATGAACGCTACTTTCATTTATATTTCGTATTTAATGGAATGAGAACATAATGATATAAAGGTGTATTATAATTCCAGTATAATATCATATACAATATCATTTACTTCATCCTTTACATGTCCCACATATGGCATTAATGATTCAAATCACTTTGAGGGGGCGGTAGTCCGCACTTCCTAAAATAAAATTATCGCGTTTACCCATAATGGAAATCATAAAGGTATTCCATAAATGAAAAATATAGAAGCATAAGGAAAACATAAACATAATATATATCATATATAAATATATTTACATCTTAATGGCCACCATGAGAGGTGTTAAAAGAAGATTGAACAATCATCGTTTCGTGAGGCAGTAATTTTCCACCCACAGAAACAGTATGTTCTTTAACCATTAGACGAAGGTATGTGTAAGTGTAAATAAAATAATTCTCATAAAAACATCCTAGTATATTGAATATACTGGTGTTGTTATAAAATAAAGGAATAAAAAGAGTTTAAGGGGTTGGAGAATCAAAACAAAACAAAAGAACATAAGAGAAGACATTACCTTAAAATCGGGTAACTCTTTTTGATTTGAGCCAAAGGATTCCTTGGGAAGACTTATTCCCAAAGTGAGGCTTCTAGGAGTAAGAGAGGTAAGTTTAGAGAGTATTTGTCCAGAGTTTGGTTGAGACAAATGACTTTGATGGTGTGAATAAGGTGGTAGAGGTGGGGGCCTTTTATAAGAGGATAGGAGGGGCACTTTTGGAAAGTAAACAAATGTTACTTTATTATATAATGAGTTTCGGATTTTAAAGGTCCCAAAATTATATATTTATAGGATAATGTGATAAGGGTTATAAATCTACTCATCCAATAGGTTTTTGACAAGTGTAAGTCTTAGATTTTACATTATCTTTTCATTTTATTTAAATCGTTAATTAATGAGGTAATCACTGCATCTTCATGGTGTCATAAAAAATTTAATTTATTTAATGTATAAAAATTATAAAAAAAATATCATGATGTAGGAAATAATTTTACATTTCCAATTTATATTTATAGTTGAGAAGTTAACTTATATAACCTCATGTAATAGTTGTTTTAGTAAAACAACACATGTTTGTGACAATTTTATTTTTACTTTAAATAAAAAGTTATTAATGTCATTTTCTTAACCAAGTGGCTCCATGGGGTTCCCAAGTTGACCCATGTATTTTCTAGGTCTGACATGAATCATAAAATAAGGGTAAGACAAGTGTCAATATATTTTCATATTTTTATCATATTATTTTTACCTTAAATTTCACTAATTACCTTTAATCGCGATTAATAAAACTTAAAAGTTACTATTCACCAAAAATTATTTTCATCCCATTGAACCAAATTTTACTTCCTAATTATAACCATATATTTCAGATTTTTTAAATTCAATTCATTGAAGCGGTAAAGTTTCATTTAAACGAAAAATCAGTTTTTTAACTACCACTTTGTGGTTTCACTATTCATCAAAAATTGAAGTTTTTCAGAACAATACCAAAAATTCACCCTAAGCTATAATTGATATTCCAAATTCAAAAATAATGTCTATTTTAAAAAATTCCAAACATATAAGTTGAATTAATTAATTTTATAATCAATTCCCGCTGTGAAAACAAATATCGTGTTTTTAAGAAACAATATCAATAAAAAGATTGACAATTATTTATGTCCAATTTCAAAGTGAAATTAATTCTAATGACCACCATTGGATAAAATGGTAAAATTATATTCTAATTATACTTTAAAACCACTCAATGGTATAATTTATCACTATTAATTATTTTGATTAATTTTTTTTTAATTAAAATTTAGTAGTTTTCACTATTCATCAAAATATAAAAGTTATCCGAAAAGTTCCAAAATTTCACCCTAGGATAAATTCGATATTATGAATCCAAAAATGAAGTCCATTTTGAAAGATAAAATTTATATAATTTCAAAAAGTGGGTATTACTATTCATAACAGCTACTTTTATTGGTCGCGGTGTGTTAGAATCTCAAACTAGCGTATAATGCAAGCTATTGCATTATTGAAAGAGAAGCGTATCGTGGAAGTTTGGGGTGTTACATTCTCCCCTACTTCAATAAATTGCATCCTCGCAATTTTAAATTGTTCTTCAAAAATTAAATGTTGAAAATAGAAAATACCTTTGTGGAAAACCCATATCAGAAATAGGGTTAATAAAAATATAACTTTAAAAGAAAGAAAGAGAAGTACAAAGGTCACCCGAGATATCCCATACTAGGATTCTATGAAAACATGGATATGGAGGAGAAAAAAACCATCAAGGTCTGATGAAGAGTTATAGAAAACAGGATTAGGAGAAAGTTAACAACAAGAAAATCACAAAAACAATCATTGATTCCCAAGTAGGAAAAGTTAACCGACAATGTTTTTGTTTTATGTTACCTTTCATAAAGTTGAGGAATTTATTTAGGATATTTACTAAGAACGTAAGTAAATATACATACTTGTCATGTAGACTTTCATTCTTTAATAAATTTTTACCACAAACCGATATTTCACTCCAAAAGGTAATAGAATTCAAAAATAAGATATTTATCCCAATCGTACTAGGTTCAAAATATTAACACATATCATTTAAATTAGGAAAACTATTTTGTAATAACCAGGGACTTCCTGTAGGCTAGTGGTAGGTAATAAAGGCATGTCACACTATGGTTGTGGGTTCAATTCCTACAGCTTTTTCCGACGCGACAGGTTATCCCCCAACCTGCAGGTTGTCCTTTTCCTAAAAATATAGTATTATAATATTTCAAAAAAAATGTTTTAACCTTAAAAAATACTATCTGAAGTTCAACTTAATCCATTCCAACCTTTATAGTTATCCAAAATACCTCTGTCCAGACTTTCTCTAAAAGGTCTCTAAATTCCAAAATCAATTGTTATATCAGATTCCCCAAACCAAGTAAAGTTTCTCTTATTGTCACATACTAAAAATATGATTACCTTCATCATATTAAAACCTTAATGAAAACAACAAGTAATATAGTACAATCCTTATATATATAACATTATTCTTATAACCAGAATATTATCCTTGAGTCCAAAAGCACCAATACATTAATTATTCCACTTCAACTTTAGTAACATCATAAGATTGGCCTTGATCCCTTGTCCTTTTCTGAGGTAAGTTTCCCTGACACTTAATACATTCATTTGCATAATGCCCCATTTCCCTACAATTGTAGCATTCAACATTGATAGCCTTTTTCTTTACCTTTCAATCACGATCCTGGTGACCTTTTTCTCCACATTTATAACAAACTCCCATTCCTTTTAGGCAAGTACCGGGGTGATTCTTCCCACAATTATCGCATAATGGAAAATCCTTCTTTCCCTTTTCCCTTTATTTGTCTCTTGTTCCACCATTATCTTCTTCTCTTGCTTTACTTTATTTTCATAAGATTTAGAAAATTCCTTTACTGTCTTGATAGCACACGAGGCTATATCTTCATACGTTGAGAAAGATTGCGATACTAAAGCTCAACGGAGAAATGGTTTTAACCCATAAAATAAACGATCAATCTTACTTCTTGGGTTACGTATATAATCTAAATCATACCTCGCTAACCTTGTAAAATTTGCCTCATACTTTGTGACATTCTCATCCTCCTTTTGTCTTAGACTCAGAAATTGCCTTTCCATATCTTCTCGATGGTCACGAGGGAAATATTTTTCTAATAAAATCTCTTTGAACTCCCTCCATTCCATATTTGATACTTCATCATCTTCCTTTGTTTTTTGTATCATTGAACACCATTGATCAGCATCTCCAGTGAGGTGGTAAACTGCCATGATAATCTTTTCCCTTTCACTACTCCCCAAGGCATGGAATATTTTCCCTAAGGAGTTTATCCATTTCTCAGCTACTAATGGATTTGTACCCCCATTAAATGTTGGCGGTTGTTGCCTCATAAAACGATTTAACATTGATCCTCCACATTGCGGATCAGGGTGATCCATACGAGTAAGGTTATTATTCATAACCTGAGTGAGTTGTCCCAGTATGGTGATAAGTTGATCAGCACCAGTTGTATCACCAGCTCCACTATAATTATCTTGAGCAGGAGGGAAATCCCTACATGGAGTGTGTTCATTGATACGGTTTCCATTCCTTCCACTAGGAACTGTTTCTAAACAATGTCATAAACTAGATTAGTTTATGAATCGAAATACATAATGACAAACTTGCAAAACAATTAACATAAATTGAACAGTTTATGGATATAATCCATTATCATAAAAATGTTTTCTTTGAGGAAGTATATACTCATAAACCCTTCATAATGGTTTGTAAAGAAAATGAGAATTATCCTAAGCATATCCCCAGAAGTGTCGTAACCAAGAGTGCAACAAGATTCGTTGTCGTGCACCAGTTTCCGTTCGAGTCTAGCTCAAAGCGGTGTTTTCGGGTTTTACCCCTAGGTACATTTGTGCCAGAGCCGCCTCTACCTGCTCGTATCCAGATAGGGATGTATTTCTTGGAAAACTCACAAAAATCTCTATAACACCAAAATTCTAGGAAGTTCTTCTATACTAATCCTAAAAGTCTATCTTAGGGATATGTGTTCTAATAAGAGTTTATCTAAATCTAGCTTCCAAGGTTAGTACTAACCTCCCTCTGATACTAACTCTAACGCCGCGACCCCAGTTACCCAGAGTCAGTGCGTTATTACGTAACATTGGCATGATCACAATAGATCAAGTCTCAAAAGACCGATTATTTTAGTATCCTTGGAAACACTAGATACATTCATAAATGTTACATTACATCATAAAGTTAAAAACTACAATAACATGGTCTCCATAGTCCACACTCATATCCCCTTCCGACTATCTCTGAAGGTCATTCATAAAATACTTATTCACATCCTGGAAAAATTAAAACATTGAAAGGGGTGAGCTCATATGCTCAGTAAGGATGAAAATATAGCGGAAACTTTCATAAATAAACATAAAAAATTAAGGCAATGTATAACTGAAACACAAGTCTTTTAAACTTTAACTTCAGCATAATATGGCAAAATGAAATGAAATAATGCCATTTACTTATTCACATGGATATTCTACTATTCTAATAATCACATGCAATATCAATAACCACTTTCATAATGATGGAATGCATAATGCCAGACTATCATAACCACATAGCCAAGGCCTCGTGCCAAGACTACAAATAAGATTTTTTCAAGGCCTCGTGCCAAGATACTAGTTTGTCTTATGAGACCTACCGATGCATCGAGGAGCTATAGCGGGCTTCACCCATCACTTATTAAGTCCAATGAATTCCTCATATGAACAGGTTTAAACATATCATAAACCATAACATAATCGTATCACATAAAACATGCATAAAGGAAACATATAATTTCCAAATTTCAATCACAAGATATAAATACAACACATTGATATAATAAAACATTATCAAAACCATTTTCAATACCAAAATAAAAGAAAATTAAAACTTTGTTTTTATTTTTCATTTAAAAAAAAGTTATGGCTTGTAGAGGAATCCGAAACTCAAATAATGGTCACGGCGGCGGAGAAGTCGTTGTCACCGCATATATAAGACAAAACATTACTTTTGTTGTTTAGTAAAAATTCTTCGTATAAAAATATTCCTTTTGAATAAAAGTAAAATTCAAAAGGGGTTTATACACCGTATAAAATAAAGTTGTTTATAAAATAAAATATGCCTCAATGAAAGGAGATTGAGACGAAGTCCCTTACCTCATGTCCGAATTGACTCGACTGTTCTTTAACCTCATGAATAATAAACTAGAGTTAATTTTTAATTTCTTAAGAACCTTTTTCAGGTTCATTATTCCTTTTATATCACTTATTACCATGTTATGAAAATTATGTAATTATTTAAGTTAATAATGGTCGTTTTGTCGATCTTTGGTACTTGAGTCAAAAATAAACTTCTTATAATTACAGGTTGTTCATGTGGTAAAATATCCATTATATCCAGAATTATATTCATTATGTATATATCATATATATCCAGTATATATATGCATTTATAATATTACATAACATTTAGAGGTAAGAAATTAAATGCACCATTCATGGAGACGGTAAGCCGTACATACGCATGAACGCTACTTTCATTTCTATTTCTAATTTAATGGAATGAGAACATAATGATATAAAAGTGTATTATAATTACAGTATAATATCATATATAATATCATTTAATCTATCCTTTACACGTCTCACATATGGAATTATTGATTCAAATCAGTTTGAGGGGGCGGTAGTCCGCACTTCCAAAAATGAAATTATCGCGTTTACCCATAATGGAAATCATAAAGGTATGTCATAAATGAAAAATACAGAAGAATAAGAAAAACATAAACATAATATATATCATATATAAATATAGTGACATATTAATGGCCACCATTAGAGGTTTTAAAAGAAGATTGAGCAATCATCGTTTCATGAGGCAGTAATTCACCACCCACAGAATCCTAGTATATTTAATATACTTGTGTTGTTACAAAATAAAGTAATAAAAAGAGTTTAAGGGGTTGGAGAAGTAAAATAAAACAAAAGAACATAAGAGAAGACATTACCTTAAAATCGGGTAACTCTTTTTGATTTGAGCCAAAGGCTTCCTTGGGAAGACTTCTGCCCAAAGTGAGTCTTCTAGGAGTAAGAGAGGGAATTTGAGAGAGTATTTGGGAAGTGTTTGGCCGAGCCAAATGGATTTGATGGTGTGAATAAGGTGGTAGAGGTGGGGGCCTTTTATAAGAGGAGAGGAGGTGCACTTTTGGAAAGTAAACAAATGTTACTTTATTATATAATGAGTTTTAGATTTTAAAGGTCCAAAAAATATATATTTCAAGGATAAGGTGATAAGGGTTCGAAATATACTCATCCAATAGGGTTTTAACAAGTGTAAGTCTTATATTTTACATTATGTTTTCATTTTATTTAAATCATTAATTAATGAGGTAATCACTGCATCATCATGGTGTCATAAAAAATTTAATTTATTTAATGTCTAAAAATTATAAAAAAATATCATGATGTAGGAAATCTTTTTATATTTCCAATGAATATTTATAGTCGAGAAGTTAAATTATATAACCCCATGTAATAATTGTTTTAGTAAAACAACACATGCTTGTGACAATTTTATTTTTACTTTAGATAAAAAGTTATTAATGTCATTTTCTTACCCAAGTGGCTCCATGGGGTACCCAAGTTGACCCATGGATTGTCTTGGTCGGAAATGACTCATCCAATAAGGGGAGGACAAGTGTAAATATATTTTCATATTTTTATAATATCATTTTTACCTTAAATTTCACTAATTACCTTTAATCGCGATTAATAAAACTTAAAAGTTACTATTCAACAAAAATTATTTTCATCCCATTGAACCAAATTTTACTTCCTAATTATAACCATGTATGTTGGATTTTTGAAATTAAATTCATAGAAGTGGTAAAGTTTCATTTAAACTAAAAATTAGTTTTTTAGCTACCACTTAGTGGTTTCACTATTCATCAAAAATTGATGTTTTTCAGAACAATACCAAAAATTCACCCTAAGCTATAATTGATATTCTGAATTCAAAAATGATGTCTATTTTACAAAATTACAAACATATAAGTTGAATTAATTAATTTTATAATCAATTCCCGCTGTCAAAACAAATAGCGTGTTTTTAAGAAACAATATCAATCAAAAGATTGACAATTGTTTATGTCCAATTTCAAATTGAAATTAATTCTAATGACCACCATTGGATAAAATGGTAAAATTATATTCTAATTATACTTTAAAACCACTCAATGGTATAATTTATCACTATTAATTATTTTGATTAAAAAAGTTGTTTTTAATTAAAATTTAGTAATTTTCACTATTCATCAAAATATAAAAGTTATCCGAAAAGTTCCAAAATTTTACCCTAGGATAAATTTGATATTCTGAATCCAAAAATAAAGTCCATTTTGAAAGATAAAATTTATATAATTTCAAAAAGTGGGTATTACTATTCATAACTGCTACTTTGATTGGCCGCGGTGTGTTAGAATCTCAAACTAGCGTACAATGCAAGCTATTGCATTATTGAAAGAGAAGCATATCATGAAAGCTTGGGGTGTTACAACCTTGGGGGATTCATTTGTACGGAATAATTTCCCTAAAGCCTAATTGGTGCTCTGGTCTCCCTAGTGCTTCTACCAAGTCTTCCAAAACTGTAACGTCCTGACTCCGGAAGCCACCCAGAGGCACCCCGTACCCGGTTGGTCACATGACCTCAAGCGCATTTCCCCAAACGCCAGAGGCTTCCGACTAGCAGTGAGGGCCTTGGGTGTGATAGTGGGGAAACTATGCCCTCATTGGAATAGTACACATCAGAATAGAAAACAAATAACAACAATCACAGAAACAGTAGACATCCATACAAGAGTAAACAACGGAAGACTGATAAATAAAAAACTGGAGCAGAAATATATGTAAATGATGCATAGTAAAAATATGTCTGGAAAACAGTTAAACAAGTCACAATGTTGAATACAGTACTAAACCAAAGTACAAAAGAAAAACAGGTGAGAAAATCCTCAACATCGCAAGCCTCGGCTCGGTCCCATGCTCTCCAGATCTAGTGCAATCAAGAACCTGAAGTAGAAGGGCGCTTGCCCTTATCTATACCTGCAAAAATATAATCTATTTGGGCCCAAAAGCATGACCCAAATAGGGCGTGAGACAAAGTCCCTATAGGTATCCACCCGAAGATCTGTGCCTAAAAGTCAGTGAATATATGGCAGGTAAAGTATAGTAAGCAGTAAACAATAAATAGGGAATAGGATAATGCATAGCAGTAACAATCCACAGATTCTAGCATACATTATAAAACCAAGAAATAGCTACTCAAGCAAGTAGAACAAAAAGGTAACCTTTGGGTAGTTATCACAGTCTAACCCCTAAGGTTCAACCTATAAGAACTAGAAACCCTCTGGGAGGCACCCACAGTCTCACCCCTCTGGTTAAGCTAAAGAATTAATAGACTCTCTGAGGAAGCACTCACCGTCAATTCCCCCTATAGTTTCGTATCGTACTAAAGGATCTCTGGGGAAGCACTCACCATCAATTCCCCCTGTGGCCTACATCGAGGAACTACAGACTCTCTGAGGAATCACTCAACGTCAATTCCCCCCATGGTCTTGCATCGTAATTAAAGACACTCTAGAGAAGCCCTTTCGTCCATTCTCCCTATAGTCCACTACACTAGGTTCTCGCAGCCTTGTGTAAAATAAACATGCATAGTGCGCGCGTATCGTCAAAGTAAACCTCAAGAACTACTTGGCTATCATTCTAAGGCTCAACAACATAACAAAGCAACAGTTCCACTATCCTACAACTAGGCATGATAACTGGAAAACGCCGAACAAGAAAATAAGCATGGCAAAGAATCCATAACACATCACAATTTACCCTATTCACAAGCAATGACCACTACATAGGCATATCAGCAAGGAAAGCAAACAAAAAGGGTAAACGGGAACACGCAATACCCCGTTCAAGGTTATTGGTGGAAATTGCACATAATATTCAACGACTTACTATAGAAAGGAAAAAACCACCTACCTCAACCCTAGGAGATCGATATACGTGAACAATGACGACAGGTTCTCCTTAGAATGATGAAGATCCGAGAAAAAGTAAAAAACACATAAACCACGATAACTTGAGAAAGGGGAGGAATTGGAAAACAAGGCTCAAGAAAAAGGGAGATCTCACTGCTACGATTCCAATGCAATCAACGGTGCTCGAAACAGAGAATGGACGGAGAGGCGGAGGCTCGTCTAAGATTCGCAGATCCTCAGTGCTCTCAGACGAATGGAACCTAGAATAAGACCTTTCTGTGTGTCAAGCGTGACCCCGGTCCGTTTAATAAAAAAAAAAGTACACGACGTGTAATTTCAGAGTACACAACGTGTACTAGGTTTTTCCATACTCTGCTAAAATTGGCCTCTACATCATCCCTACACACCGTGTGTGTGGACCAGACACGGACAACACACGGCTTCGAGTGGGAAAAGAGTACACGGCGTGTACTCATAAAGTACACGGTGTGTACTTCGAAAATTTCCAGAAACTTCATTTTTCTCAAAAACTCCAGAAAAAGGAAAGGCGTACCTGAAAAGAAGATCTGGGTTCTTACAAACTTCCCCACTTAAAGAAATTCGTCCCCGAATTTCCCTAGCGAGGTGTAGGAGAAACCCCGAACAGCTCCGGCCACTGCGATCGTACATCAGCCTCCCTCTCCCAGGTCTTGTCCTGTATTCGCCCGTGCTGCCATATCACCCATACGAGAGGAACAGACTACCTATGGAGAACCTTTGTACTGTGATCGATAATACGGATTAGATGCTCCTCAAACGATGCATCTGATTCGAGCTCAACTTCCTCAGGCTGAAATACATGAGATGGGTCTGAAAAGTAACGTCGGAGTTGAGAGACGTGGAAGACGTCGTGCATGGCCCAGTACCTCTGAGGTAACTACAACCGATAGGCGATCGTCCCAACTCTCTCCAAAACCTCAAATGGCCCGATGTACCGCAGTGAAAGCTTACCCTGTCTCCGAATCCTCTTGTGTCCCAATCTCGGTGTGACACACAGAAAAACCTGATCCCCAACCTCGAACTCCAGAGGTCGTCTCCACTTATCAGCATAAGACTTCTGTCAAGACTGTGCTGTAGCCATCCTCTTCCGAATCAACTCTATCTGCTCTGAAGTCTCCTGAACAAGACGAGGTCCCAGTAAAGATACCTCTCCTTCCTCTATCCAGCATAAGGGTGATCGGCATGGTCTACCATACAAAGCTTCGAAAGGTTCCATCTGTATAGTTTCCTAAAAACTGTTTTTGTAGGAGAACTCCACCAGAAGAATATGCTTCTCCCAAGAACTTCCAAATTCCAGAATGCATGCTCAGAGCATATCCTCAAGCACCTGGATCGTACGCTTGGACTAGCCATCTATCTGGGGATGGTATGCTGTACTCAGAAGTACCTGTGTACCCAAAGCTTTTTGAAGCCCTTGCCAGAACTGAGAAGTAAAGCGTGTATCTCTGTCTGAAACAATAGAGTGTTGAACTCCATGCAGACGCACAATCTCTCGGAAGTAAAGTCATCCCAGATCATCGACACTGAAGGTCTCCTTGATCGGAAAGAAGTGAGAAACCTTCGTAAGTCTGTTGAAAACAACCCAAATAGAATTGTTCCCTCGAGGTGACCTTGACAATCCGGTCACGAAGTCCATCGCGACATCGTTCCACTTCCACTTAAGAATGGGTAACTACTGTAAAAGCCCTGCTGGTCGCTGATGCTTCGCCTTCACTTTATGACAAGTAGAACACCACAAGAAGAAACCAAAAAAATCTCTCTTCATACCTGGACATCAGTACTGGCGATGAAGATCCCGATACATCTTGGTGACACCATGATGAACTGCCCAAACTGAGGAATGAAAGTCCCACATCAGCTCCTCGCGTATGTCTTCCGGCACCCATACGTGTCCCTGGAAATGCAAGATCTCATCCTCACCCACTGTCCATCCAGGAAGAGGGTCCTCTCCTGACACACTCTCCCGCAAGACTAAGCCTTCTGAATCTGATAGCTTCCTCATCCGTACCCAATCTAGTAGTGTAGAGGTAACAACTACAGAAGATAGGAAAGTCTGTCCCTGTCTGTTGTGCACCTCCAGATGCATCTCAGAGAACAGAGCCATAAGATGCTACTCACTGCTGACCTCCTGAACTGCCTGAATCTGAGTTCTCCTGATCAACGCATCTACCACTGCGTTGCCCTTTCCCGACGTATAGGAAAGCTCGAAATCAAAAGACTGAAGATACTCGACCCACCTACGCTGTCTCAGATTCAGATCACGCTGAGTGAAGACATACTTGAGACTCTTGTGGTATGTTAAAACCACAAAGTGCTCTCCTAGAAGATAATGTCTCCATCAACGTAAGGCATGAATAACAGCTACCAACTCTAGATCATGCGTCGGGTAGTTCCTCTCATGTGGCCTCAACTGCCGAGACCCGTATGTAACGACTCCATCTCCCTACATAAGCACAACACCTAGCCCGATACCTAAAGCATCCCAATAGACTATATAGCTCTTTCCTGGCTCTGGAAAGACTAGTAGCAGTGCTAAAATAAACCTTCCCTTCATCTCCTGAAAGGCTGACTCACAAGAATCTAACCATAAGAACTTCGCCCCCTTCTTGGTCAGACCTGTCAAAGGTGCTGCCAGGCGTGAAAAGTTCTAAATGAAGCGTCTGTAGTATTCAGCTAGCCCTAGGAAACTCTGTACCTCAAAAACATTATTCGACTGCTCCCAGGAGACTACAACTCTCACTTTTTTCTAGGTCCATAGATACCCCTACCTCTGAGATTATGTGACCCAAGAAGTGAATCTGTTCCATCCAAAAGTGGCACTTAGAGAGTTTAACATAAATCCGATGCCCTCTCAGTGTACTCAGAATGATCTCACGATGTGCGGCATGGTCATGTAGAGTGTGAGAGTACAACAAGATATATTCCATGAAGACCATGACGAAGGAGTACAAGTAAGGATGGAACACTCGGTTCATCAGTGCCATGAAAACTGCAGGTGCGTTCGTGAGACCGAACGACATAACTGTATACTCGTATAGACCATACCTGATCCTGAAGGCTGTCAGAGGTATATCTGATGGTATAACGTACAACTGATGATAACTGGACCTCAATTAGATCTTCGAGAACACCCAAGATTCTCGAAGCTGATCAAATAGGTCATCGATCCTCGGCAAGGGATATCGGTTCTTGACCGTCAACTGGTTCAGCTTCCGATAATCCAAACAAAGCCAAAGGGTACCATCTAACTTCTTCTCAA
Organism: Viscum album; assembly: GCA_963277665.1. NCBI lineage: Eukaryota > Viridiplantae > Streptophyta > Magnoliopsida > Santalales > Viscaceae > Viscum > Viscum album. The sequence continues at coordinate 1,775,233,581 of OY728158.1, forward strand.
ACAGGACAGGAAAACCCCAAGGAGAAGTACTGGGTCAGATGAAACCCTTTGCCTGCAACTCCTCTAACTACTTCTTGAGCTCTTACAACTCAGGTGTAGCCATCCTATAAGGAGGAATGGACACCGGTGCTGCTCCTGGCACGAGCTCAATAGAAAAGTCTACCTCACGCTCTAGAGGAAAACCTGAAAAGTCCTCTGGAAAGACATCCCTAAAATGATCCACCACTGAAGGAAAGTATAGCTGTGAAGTTACCTGATCATCCAGATAAAGACTAGCAATCTAGGCCATCACCCTTCATATCTCATGATGCTCGAGTCCTGCTCGACTCGCCTGAACATCCCATTCGCCTCTATGAAGAAAAGACTCACCCTCTGGTGAAACGAAACTCAATCTGCGGCGATAACAGTCGACGACTACCTAGAAGGGAACCAACCAGTCCATCCCGAGGATGACATCATAGCATGTCATCTATAGGAAATAGAGATCCCATAAGAAACGATACCCTGCAACCTTGAGAGGGCACTCTCTACACTGTCGTACACTAGATGTCCTCATCCCCAAAGGTGTGTCTAGTGTCAATGAGTCGGCAGAAGAAAGGATACAGAGCCCAAGTATCTCCACAACAGCAATAGAGATAAATCTATTCATATCACCAGTATCGAAAAGCGATAAAGATAAAAATGATGCTACTAAAATCGTACCTTGAACTGTAGAAGTTCCGGGATCATTCTCCTGATAGGTCTGCTCTACCGCAAAAGTCTGGCCTACCCTGCAGCCCTGTGACCCTACGTGACTAATATGAGCTGAACCTTCCTGTTGGCGCTGAGGGACTTGTGACTGACTGCCACGACCTCGACCTCCACCTCAGCCCAAATGACCAGAAGAACTCCAGTTCCCCGACTGGCGTGAAACTGGTGGTGCTACTCCAGAACGAGGAGTCATGGAAGAACCCTCGTTACCGGAAACTGGTGAGAAAACCTGGAAGAAACACTGAAGGTGACCCATCTTACCGCAAGATCGGCACTCCACTGGGTCTCTCTGGCATTGTGGCCTCATGTTACCTTCCCTTCCACACTGGTAGCATATGACCTGGCTACCTGAAGATGTATCTCGCCTCCTCAGTCACCACGTGTAGGATCCCTACGGCACTTCCTGCTATCAACTGGAGGAACACTAGATCTAGAAGCAGAACCGCCCTGGATCGCAGCTCCAGAGTCTCTCAGATTGCGCTCCGTAATCAGTGCCTAGTTGACGATGGAAGTGATGGAAATAAACTGGAAGATATTCACCTGCGAGCGGATCTCCCGCCTGAGACCATCCTCAAACTTCCTTGCTATGAACACCCCACTTCTATCCCAAAGGGGTGTGAAATGTTGTAGCTCAGTGAAACGAGAGGAATACTCCATGAAAAAAAGAGTACCCTGCTCTAGAATCATGAACTCCTGGGCTTGATCAGACCTCAGGGTCTCTGGGTAGAAGTAGTCATAGAACACATGCTGGAACTCCTCCCAAGCCATAACCTGCTGATGAACCGCCTGTGAGATCACATATCACCACCTCTTGGTGGAGTCTCAGAGTATGTAGGTAGTGATTTTGACCCGCCTCTCTGGAGGCGTCTCCAGATGCTCGAAGATAGTCATCATCACTTCCAGCCATGAATCTGCAGCCTGTGGTCCTCCTTCCCCTGAGAAAGTAAAAGGATGATGCTGCTAGAAAACCTGTGTCAAGTCTGCCAAAGTCATGGCAGGAGGCGGTGCTCCCTGAAAGTTTTGCATCATCCTCATAAAACCTTCCCTGAACTGCACATCAGTTCCTGCAACTGGTATGACAGCGGGTGCCAAGGATGGCCCGACTGGAGGATCGGTAGGAAGTCCCTGATCAGCCATATCTGGCGTCTGATCACTGCCTGACAACAGACGTACAACCGAAGGATGTCTCGGAGGCATAGATCTGAAATATCAAAAGCACACCTTAGATCAGAATTAATAAATACAGAGAACACAAGAGTACAAAATAGGAACAAAGGAAGGAGAATGCACAAGTTTACAAAACACGAATACACGGCATGTATAAAAACTACATGGCGTGTCTTCTTAAGCCACTGACATGGGCGTGTACCCCCTGCCCTATAGGTCGTGTAATACCTCAAACTACACGGTGTGTTGACCACACACACGACGTGTACTTGAAAACTATTCCCCTACCATAGTCTCTTTACATGGCTAACCCACACGGTCCAACATAACCCAAGACTACACGACGTGTTCTGAACAAACACGACATGTACTAGACAAGGCTTCGGTAGCCCGTGTTGTTAAATACACGACCGTCTACATGGCTGAACCTTACACAGCATGTTCCGAACAAACACAACGTGTATAGGTGAAGGTGACACCGTCCCGTGTTGTTTTTGACACGGATAGTTACCTAAACAAGACTACACGACGTGTTCCAAAAACAACACAGCATGTCTAAGAGAAGGTAACGCCGACCCGTGTTGTTCATGACACGGCTGGGTACCTGGACATGACTACACGACGTGCTCCTTTACAACACGGTGTGTTCTACTCGAGCTTCCCCGACCCGTGTTGTTAGTGACATGGCCGGGTACACGACTCCGAACTACACAGCGTGTACCTACCGTACACTGCATGTTCCTGAAGTCATTTCTACAAAAACGTGTCCCTGCTCACACGGTCAGTGACACAGTCTAAAAACTACACGGCGTGTAGTCAAAAAGTACACGTTGTGTATTCTGGGTTTTTTTGGGCAGCAGCTCAGAAACTGCACAAAAGCCCAGAAAACACAGAAAACGAGGCAAAGAGGTGCCAAATTCCGATTCTTGAGGACCCAAACTCCCCAAAAATCAAACCTTGGTATCTCATACAGTCATAGATAAGAGAAAACAGGATCATGATCCACCAATTTCCGATTCAAGAGGGTCCATAACACCTCAAGAATCAAAATTTGGTGTTCATTTAAGCAAAGTAGAATACAAACAATCTTTTAAAAAGGAATCAGAGATTCTATCAAGCATCAATCACAACAAAATGCATAATCTACACAAATTCTATCACAACAGCATGAAATCACTAATGCACCCTAGATGGCATGGCAAGAATGCATGACATGTGATTTCTACAAGTTCCTATATGATGCATGAGATGGAATACCCTCATCTCACCAGGTTGCGACAGAAATAGAACCACAATAGTCAAGACAATAACAACACAAAGCATGTGAATCACTATAGGTGAAATCATATCAACCGTAAAATCTCAAAACCAAAAAACTGCAATAAACGAGGTAGTATGGATTTTCCCTGTACACGGGTTAGCTACTTCCGGGCACAAATTATTACCAAGTATCAAATCCATCCTATCCCTGGCTAAAGTCTCCAAACAGTAAATCAAGAGAAAAGAAACACCTCTAATACCACTTTGTAACATCCTAGTTCCGGAAGCCACCCAGAGGCGCCCCATACCCGGTTGGTCACATGACCTCAAGCGCATTTCCCCAAACGCTAGAGGCTACCGACTAGAAGCGAGGGACTTGGGTGTGATAGTGGGGAAACTATGACCTCATTGGAAGAGTACACATCGGAAGAGGAAACAAATAAAAACAATCGCGGAAACAGTAGACATCCATACAAGAGTAAATAACGAAAGACTGATAAATAAACAACCGGAGCAGAAATATATGTAAATGATGCATGGTACACATATGTCAAGAAAACAGCCAAACAAGTCACAATGCTGAATACAGTACTAAACCAAAGTACAAAAGAAAAATAGGTGATCAACTCCTCAGCATCGCAAGCCTCAGCTCGGTCCCATGCTCTCCAGCTCCAGTGCAATCAAGAACCTGAAGTATAAGGGAACTTTCCCTTATATATACCTGCAACAATATAATCTATTTGGGGCCAAAAGCATGACCCAAACAGGGTGTGATACAAAGTCCCAATAGGCATACAACTGAATATCTATGCCTAACAGTCAGTGAATATATGGCAGGTAAAGTACAGTAAGCAGTAAACAATAAGAAGGAAACAGGATAATGCATAGTAGTAACAATCCACAAATTCTATCATACATTCTACAACCAAGAAACAACTACTCAAGAAAGTAGAACAAAAAGGTAACCTCTGTGTAGTTCTCACAGTCTAACCCCTAAGGTTCAACCTACAAGTACTAGCAACCCTCTGGGAGGAACACACTGTCTCACCCCTCTGGTTAAGCTAAAGAATTAATAGACTCTCTGGGGAAGCAGTCACCGTCAATTCCCCCTATAGTCTCGTATCGTACTAACGACTCTCTGGGGAAGAACTCAACATCAATACCCCCTATGGCCCGTGTCGAGGAACTACAGACTCTCTGAGGAAGCACTCAACATCAATTCCCCCTGTGGTCTCACATCGTAATTAAAGACACTCTGGAGAAGCCCTTCCGTCCATTCTCCCTATGGTCCACTACACTAGTATCTCGCAACCCTGTGTAAAATAAACATGCATAGAGTGCGTGTATCGTCCAAGTAAACCTCAATAACTACTTGGCTATCATTATAAGGCTCAATAGCATAACAAAGAAACAATTCCACTATCCTATAACTAGGCATGGAAACTGGAAAACACCGAACAAGCAAACAAGCATGGAAAAGCATCCATAACACATCACAATTTACCCTATTCACAAGAAATTACCACTACATAGGCATATCATCAAGGGAAGAAAACAAGAAGGGTAAAACGGGAACATGCAATACCCCGTTCAATGGTATTGGTGGAAATTGCACATAATATTCAACGACTTCCTACAGAAAGGCACAAACCACCTACCTCGACCCTAGGAGATCGATATATGTGAACAATGATGACAGATTCTCCTTAGAAAAATGAAGATCTGAGAAAATGTCAAAAATAGATAAACCACAATAACTTGAGAAAGGGGATGAATTGGAAAACAAGGCTCAAGCAGAAGGGAGAACTCACCGCTGCTATTCCAACACAATCAACGGTGCTCGAAATGGATAACAGACAGAGAGGCGGAGGATCGTCGAAGATTTGCGGATCCTCGACACTCTCGGACGAACGAAACCTAGAAGAAGACCTTTTTGTGGATCAGGCGCGACCCCAGTTCGTTTAATGAAAAAAAGTACACGGTGTGTACTTTTAGAGTACACGACGTGTACTAGGTTTTTCCGTACTCAGCTAAAATTTGCCTCCACATCATCTTTACACACCGTGTGTGTGGTCCGGACATGGCCAGAAGACATCTTCGAGCAGGAAAAGAGCACACAACGTGTACTCATAAAGTACACGGCGTGTACTTCGAAAATTTCCAGAAACTCCATTTTTCTCAAAAACTCCAGAAAAAGGATAGGCGTACCTGAAAAGAAGATCCAGGTTCTTACAAAAACATCCAAGTTCGTTCTTTAACACCTAGAGTGGAGGATTTGAAGGATTATTATAGGACTTAAGCCCTTTTAGTGTTTGAAATCCATAACACTTGTGTTCCTAAAGCGCCCAACCTCCTTGAATAAGAAACACTTGCACACCAACTATTACTCTCACATGAACTTGAGTGTCCCACTTCTGGGAATACCTTGTGATACTCTTGAAGGCTTGATTCAGGTCTCTCCCAAGTATTAACATCCAGTTTTTCATCACTTAAGTGAACATCAAGTTACCCAAGCCTGTTTGCGTGCCCATACTTGCACGCCAATACTTACTTGGGAACCCTTCTTGATTCACTTACTCTCTTAAGTCCACAATCCATTAAGACCTCTTTAAAGCCATTCATGGAAAGGATTATTATTCATTTTCCCCCTTGTATGAAAGGGATTCTATTGATACCTCCACCAAAACCTCCTAACTTATCAAACCTTTGGGAAATGCACATCAACATGTCTTCTATTTGGGTTTGTATATCCGCAGTCACGGGTTTCCCACATTTGTTTCACAATGGGGTTAGGATTCATGAAGTGTATGTGGGTTTGTATATTCATAGTAACATGGACCTTTCTCCTATGAACAATGTTGGAAAGTTCCCAGTTTGGAGGATTAGGGTTTGGGTTCTATCTTCCCCTTCTCGTCTCTAAGACCCAGAACATCAGGTCTCTGGTAGGGAAGGTACAGTTCATACTTGTGTTTCCATACAAGAAAATGAGAAGTCTCCCTCCCCTACAAAGATCCACAAGGGAATCCATCCTGGTGTAATCCCCTAACCTTTAAAGTAGGAGGTTGCAGTCTTGCTCCTCTCTACTTCCTTCACCTTCACTCCTTCCTTACATTTGACCCTTGTATAATGTAAAGAGAATAGAGGGAAGGCTCGTCGCCTTTCCCTCTTCCCCAGTCACCTCACCCTCGTCCACTGTCACCGCCGTAGGCACCCTCTTCCACCGGCAGAGGAGAAAAAATGTGGGTGTGTTTGTTGAATCTTTCACATCCTATTGTTTCTCACACCAAGAATGACTCACATGAGATTAAAGATTCATGATGATTACAACATTTTCACAAACACCCACGGTGAATAAACTATGAGAACTCAGATTTCCACTATAATTGGGATACGTAGGAAGCCTTTATTAGGGTCCGAGCTCACTAGATATCCTCTTTAGGAATTCGACGCTAATTAACTTAATTTGGGAATCATACTTAGAAGTAATCCCTAAATTAATCCCCCAAATTATGAAGGCATCGTTTTCAGGAAGTAATCCCAAACTCATTTCTATCAAAGGACTACACTCTCCTATGAGACTTATCGAACTATGTGGGATTTGATTCCCATCTAAATGGATACATAGGAAGCCTCCTTGAGGATCAAACCTAACACTTAAAATCAACCATATTCTCCTTAGTCCATATTCCCAACAAGGTTTAATATTACTTGGAAACCCATATTATTTCTAAGTTCCTTGTGCTGCTTAGGAATAAGTCCCACACCAAACCTTGACTAAGCCTATTTCACTTAGATTTCCTTACCACACGACATTAAACTGTACAGTTAGGTCCTTATTACATGACTTTAAAAGGTATGATGTGTCCCATTATGCAGAACAAAACTATGAGGGTTCTGATTCCTTTCACAAGGATACACAGGTAGCCCATTTTATGGGTACAATCCCAATATCAAAACAAACTTTCATCTCCCTGGACGACAATAAATTCCAGAGTTCCCCACTGGGTGGCTTAAAAACCAGTATCATCATAATGATGATTAAAATAATATCTAAGTTTTATATATGAGGATACCATTAATAGAGAACCTTGAATACATACTGATATCTCCATTAATTAAGAACCTCTAATACATACATATGATTCTAAATTTCACACATGTTAATAAATGACTGCAAAATTCCAAGGGAAAACTATGTTATAATTGGGGAATTAATAAGGATTCATGAAAATATCTTAAATTTATAAAGAGAGTCCCGAAGTAGACAATAATTCCCCCCAAAAGGGTGTGATGAGTCCGACCTCCCATCCTCTCGACCAATTCATGTTCTTAAGTATCATAAATTTAAAACATAATGAATGCTTTCCTTTGGAAAGAAGTCCCCTTTTGGATAAAGAACTATTGGATGTTTCTGGTTCCATGAATAAATCCAATAGAAACCGCCGGGAAGCAGTGATTCTTAAACTAGAACACATGTTCCAAGGAACTAAAAAACAAAAATGGTGAACCCAACGTGAATTCTTAACCAAGTGAATATTATTACCCACCTGTCAGGCGCCTATCAATTGAGAAATGAAGGCTATAAAAAGGAATCAATCACACATGTATTCATCTAAAAGATGTTATTTTAATGGAGTTTATTGTTGTTTTTGCATGTTTTCTCAGAACTCCCTTCACTCCAAATGGCTTCCTTCAAGTTTTCACCTGTGAATGTCCCGACCGATGCTCAATATGGATCCTCATCTGCTGGAAGGACATCATCACCAACTCAGCATCTTCAACACTATTTTCCAATGTACCGGTAAGGAACTACCATCATCACGGTACTATCCCAACCTTAGAGGCTACCCTATAGGCGCTCTAGGTTAATAATAACCCTCGGTCATCTGGTCAACGACGACCAATGATAAAGAAGCAGATGGTTCCAACCACCGTATTCAACCGTTTCGGGTCCTTATCCCCAGAACTCAATAACCAATCCCTCCCATACTATAGGGAGGTAGATCATGGGGTCACTCATGGACTCAATTCAAATATGATGGGGTCCTTCCTAAGGACTCCCACCAACAATCGCCGCCAGGATAATCACACGACAGTGAACCCCCAAAATGTTGGGGGTGTTTCATCTGGATGTTCGTCCCAGGTCCCTCAGACCTGGGCATGTTAGAAGAAACATTAGGGACAAAATACGGCCAATAATAAGAAGGTTATTACCTTTTTACCCTCTGGAGAAATCTATCAACCTAACTTGATGGAATATAACGAGCGGACACATACACCCATCTATCCTAATTCTGCTACCCAACAGACTCGTCTGATAGAGACCCACTGATCCTACTAGGAAAATATGGTGGAGTATCGTGAACTGGAATATACACCTATTTACAAATTATCAGCCAGTCAGTAGGATTGTCTAATTGCATTTAAGGAATACCACTAATAAAATGTTGTGGAAACTGGTAAACAAGAACATACACCTGCTTACACTCACAAATTCTTCCAGTAGTCTCATCTTCCAGTATTGAAAGAATTCCATCAACCATACTTGATGGAAAATAGCCATAAGGAACATACACTTTATAATATTCATGCAACCTACCAACAGTCTCATTTGACAGCACCCGGAGAAGTCAGTCTGAAATCTCTGATGAAAAATCTAGGGAAAAATCAACTCTCTTCCCCTATACATGAGTACTATCAGTATCCACTAACAAGAAAGGGAGGAAAAGATTAGGAACATACACCTAATCTAGATACTAAATGGATTTATATTCCCGTTCTAGCCTCTGAAGTCACCAAATACATATTAGAAATGGTGAAAGGGCAGACATAAATTCCTGCCCATATTCTGGAATCATGCCAGAATATCATAACAACAACTTCAGCAGTACCTGGAGAACAGACACATAAATCTCTCCCCACAACTGGGATGAAATATCAAAATTCCACCCCAGAGAAAATACATACCTCTGTTCCAGTCTAGGACGGTTATGGGGCATACTCCCCCATATCATATGGACAATAGGATCCAGAATATACACCTTTTCCAATTGGAGTTAATCAGCCCATTCTGATGACCACTCCAAGGTAGACACATAAACCTGCCCATGATAACTACTTCTCCCAGCAAGTGGCCCCAACTAAGTGTAAGAGAGAATCCAAGAAGTAATATCTCCAAACACAGTTGGAAAATAATGATCCAAGCTATGATATGGATCCTCTTAATGATAGAGTTATTGAATCCCTCAAACATTTATTTGTTGCAGCTTAAGATCCTACCCTCTCATTACCAAATTATGGGAGTAGTAGCAGTAATTCTTAATTTCCCCATCGAACACTTTTCCATGAAGTCTTGCTTCATGAAAATATGGTCAATCTAGAGAGCCTATCTTTGGATGAGATCCATGACATAACTCCATGTGTCTAGAAGACCATGGATCAAGAGTATTTATCCCTTTATGTAATCCACTATGGTGGTCCTCCCCATTATGGAATTCTCTTTGAAAGTTATCTATGCAGTAGTGTTTTTCATTGTGAGAATAGTTCTCTAATCGATAATGTAGTAACGAGAAATCCCTCTTATCTTGAGGCACTTGCCAACACAAGTCTAGTAATGTTTGATTCCTTATCATTAACGGGTGAAATAATTTCTCAATTAGAAGATATCTTAAGGGAACGATCTTTCTCTGAACCCTTTGGGTCATTTGTCTTCTAATATAGAAAATGAAAAATTGACTGATTCTGTTGTTTTTAGTAAAACAATTGAGAAGCATCCACTTTGGTCAGAACAAGTGGAGAAACATCTATAAAAAGATGATGAAGATATGTTGAACATGAGAAAACAATTGTCTAAAGGATAAGTACCGGTCATGTTCTGGCCTTTGGAAAACTCTAAATATAACATTCTAGAATTGATGGCAGAAGATTCCATTCATGATGTCTGCCTCAACTTATGGAAGACTCTTAGTCATTTGAAAACTAAAGTATTACCATATGATTAATATAAAAATCATGTAAAGGTAATAGAAGGGTTTCAATGATAAATTGAATTGGCATCTCTCTCAGTTTCCCGACATCCAAAGGTTGAGAAGCAACCGAGAACCCTTCAGTGTGCATGACTTGATGCACTAAAGAGGTTGTGCCCGTTAATTTCTGATACCCCATTTGGTGTTCATATTAAAGGATAGTATGCACACTAATCATTTCATTTCACTACACTCCAAAATTAGCAAAGCCCACCAAAATTGTTATCATACAATGTTATTTCCCACAACCGGCTAAAATCAACAGATTTTTTATGTAATCAAATGTACGCTCAAGAATAGGACTCAAATAGATCTCATCAGAGTTAGGCCCAAAGAAATCAAGATGTTGAGTTACTTTTGCATGAGGCATCCGAGAATCTTAAGTAGACCTCCCACTTAGAGGATTCCAACCATCAGATAACAAAAATTTATGAAATAGAAAAATGATCTTCTGAAACAAGTGATTTGAGTGGTTGTCGGATAATTCACCTAGATAATGTCCGAACCAAAATTCGAAAAATCAGAAGAGAAGCTACGCAAATATCAACTATAGAAGTTCAAGATCCATGCCATCCTACAGGGATGGGGGATTGTTTAATTCAACCTTCGAATTCAATAAACAAAGTTTGAAGGTTTGAAGAAGAAGAACATGAATAGCCCCATCCTGTAGGGCTGAGAGATTTTTCACATTTACAATACCCTCCTTAATGAAAGTCAGTTTTCTCTAAATTAGAGAAGAAGCCAAAAAAAGAATGAATAACTAAAATATCCAAGGATTTCCTTCGGGTTACTATCCATTAAATAGTTCCCAAGAATTCATCATATAGGAGGATAAAGTCTCATGGAAGATACATAAGCAGATGATCTTACAAAGATCCCGAGAGAATGTCATCAATGCATTATGTGTCAGTAAATGTCATTAACACCATTACAGAAGATCCTCTAGAAAATGAGTCTAGTTAAGGGGAATCAGAAGATGAAGTTCTTATCTATAATACAGTATACACTGAAGAAAATGAAGGAGGTGTGCATACATGAAATTATAGGCTTACCCAGAATCTTGGTATGCCCTCATGTAACCAACTCTCACCCCTTCGAAAGGAATCTAAAAAGGGGAAAGGTAAAAGTCATATCACGTCTCACTTTTCCACTAGATAAGGTCAATCTCTTTCTCTTGAAGAAATATTTACACAACAATAAGAGGAGATTAAAGAGTTGAAAAGACTCAATACAGAGTTACTTCGAAGCAGAATTTCTACTAGACATGCTCCCCAAGAAGATACTTAACTTGCACATCCTCTAGGAGATCCTCAAAAAAGAGGATTTGTGGTAACTACAGATGTGGATAATGAATTCAATCTATTGGGTACACATCTAGGGAAGGATCAAACACATACTTATAGGCCTATCTCCATGGGTTATCCAAGACAAATACCAACAGCACCACCCCCAGTGGTTTTGTGGTCATTGAACCATTTCAAGATCCATCTGCTGTACCTGTACAGGTCCCAGCTCATCTGGATATTCCCCTAATTCTTATGAACACAATTGAGGAATTTAAAACTCAATTGGAAGCTATGGAAGAATAGTGTTCACCAGTTCATCTGAAAAAGAGAGATTACCCTAAATGGGTAGATCCGATCCCTCCCCCACCAAATTTTGTGAATAATACATTCAAAATATTTAATGGTTTGGGGGATCCAGAGAAACACATAACAAATTTTTTTTCTCATTGTGATCCCATGATGGGGACCCCTCAACAACAAGAAGCAAAAAATATTAGTTACTTCGTACAGTCATTACATGGACCATCTTTTGTCTGGTATACAAGTTTGTAATCTCGATCAATTACTGGATGGAAATATCTCCGTAAAAAATTCCTTCTTCAATTTAGCTCAACGCTATGGAAGACAACATTTTTTGATCTTACAAATTGCAACAAAATAGAAAATGAAAGAGATTTAGATTTCATTTCTTGATGGAAAGGATTAACATATTCCTTAAATCTAAAACTCCCTCAGGAAGAGTTACATCCAATTTGTGTGGAAAATATATGTGATAAGTTACGCACACCACTGATCCCTATGAAATACATAGGAGGGTTTCGAGACTTTGATTCAATTTCCCAATAGGTGGAGGATTCTATTATGGAAACTAAAGCTAAAACTCATGTAATTCCATCATCTCTGGGAAGGAGAATAGGGAAAGTAAAGGCTGTTACAGTCACACTCAAGAAAGCACCCATACCTACTTCTACTTTAAAAAAATCATCATATCGAAGGGGTATGCCTCCCGAGCGTCAGCAACAATGACCACCTCATCAATATGATCCAAGAGATCAAATCCAGAAATAGTTTGAGGAGTTAAAGAACAAAGTTTATTCTTTTCGGAATGAACAGGTTCTCGGTTACTTCATCTCAGCTTTGGAAAACAATTTGGTTTAGTTCCTAAGGCCAAAAAAACCAAAAGAAGAAGAAGAAGTAGATCTTTAGAATTATTGAACCTTTCACCAGATTTTGGGGCATCCCATTCAGGAGTGTTTTGTTTTCAAAGATATCCTTCAAAAAATGGTAGACTCTGGATAAATGAAACTAAAATGTTTATAAGCCCAAGTATCATGTATTATTGCTACTGATATAGAGGAAGAAGTAGAATAGAAAGAAGTTAAAAGTAAAAATGCGCAGAAATATGATGATTGGATGATCAGGAAAATGATCAACCAAACTCATTACATTCTATGAACATAGTTAAAACAACTGATCGTGTCTTCTACCACTCCTGCCACAGCAAAACCACCTTTATCAAAAGATCAGTCCTCCAAAGGTCAATATTCAAAGAAGTGATGTGATCAGAAGGACAAAGAGCAGTCAAAAGACAACGAAATCATGTCAAGGAAAATGTTTTCCATTACTTTGGAAGATTTCATGCCACCTATTTCAAAAGCATGGGCACCACCCCTCCAAACGGCACAACCAGAACTGACATGTCAAGTAGAATCTTCATTAGATTAATAATTAATCTTTTGTTCTGTCAACGTTATCCACTTAACGGAACCCTATATCGATGGTGATTCTAGTTATGATGATCCTAAGTTCCCTGTACCTAAATATGGAACTAGAGTAAGAAGACAAGGTCTATGATACAGGGGAAGACATGGGTATTCTATAAGACACTATTTTAACTCTACCCATTCTTGAACCATATATGCGACAGAAACTTGTGGGAGATCCCTTCAGCAGGCTCAACAAGAACAAGGATGTTCTCCCACACATGAAAGAATCGGTCCTGACATGATTATTTTGGAGGACCGATTAGAGATTAAACCATATTTCTCTTAGCAAGTAGATATACCTATTTAGTCTAATATACCAAAGCCAGGAGTATTTTCAGTTTCTTCTCTGACACATGGTACATCTACATCATGAAATTCAACTTACAAGGAACCTAAAAAACTACATCTTCATGCTGGGAAATGCAGACCTCTATTCCAAAAGAATGATGTTTTGAAATAGCTGGCCCAAGTACCGACCAAGTTTTCAATTTTTGATGCCTTGAATCTGTCAAAAGATCTTCGATAAGAACTTATTGAGGATTTGTCAAGTCCTCAAGAGTTTAAAACCAAAGTTCCTACTGATGAGGTTTACTGTATAGAGAATGATCCTGCAGAATGTCATGCAGTTATATCTTTTATGGATGAAGATGAAGATGATGTTGTACACAGACACATCAGGCCCTTGTATCTATCTGGATGGGTCAATGAAATAGACACCTGATGATCCTTCATTGATAATGGCTCAGGATTCAACCTCATTCCTATCAATACACTTTGTCGATTGGGCCTTACTGAATCTCACTCATCTCCTTCCAATTTAATGTTGCAAGGTTATGAAAAGAATGAGCAAGAACCTATGGGTGAGATTACACTCAAAACCCAATTTTGAGATCTTGTGTCTAATTCATATTTTATGGTAGTCCGTCAGGACACAACCTTTAACATTATTCTTGGAAGGCCCTAGCTACATCAACATACAAACATTCCTTCATCATACCACCAATGTCTCAAGTACTATTTAAATGGTAAAATTGAAACATTGTATGGTGATAAGGCTCCGTTCAAAATGTGTGAATCTCAATACATTGAGGCGGAATTTTATCACATGAAGGGAACAAGGTCTATGGCAAAGAAGGTAACCAGAATAAATGCTCCAAATGGCCTAGAAAAGATCCCAGAAAACCCATTAAAACATTTGAGTATAGATTATGTGTTTCCTATAAATCAAATTTAAAGGATAAACTAAAATATGAGCACTCATCCAGTGACTTCCATAATGTCAATTGCGATAATTAAACCTAACAACATGGGATAAATTGTTGATTTACCAAGCAATGATGAAAGACTAAATGGAGATGTATTAATTTCATCCATTGAACTTTAGAAAGTATCTTCTTCATCAATCATACTATAATAAATTGTATCAATACTAGAGGAATACAAGTATGTTGATTCCCAACCCATCATACCCTCTTAAATGATCTAAGAAGACCCTTCATCATCTGTAGGGTCAGAAATAGTTGCTTCTTCTTCAGGATGTTCAAATACTGACTCCTCCCCTAGCTCTAAAAGTTTTTCTTCATTTCCTACTATAAAAGTAAAATAGAATAAGTGAAACATAAGGAAGAATAAGAATAATATCTTAGGTATGCTCCTACAACATTTGAGGAAGGTGTCTCTACCACTGTGGATGAGCTCAGAGAAATAAATATGAGTATAGAAGAAGATCCACACCCCACCCTAATTAGTGTGGTGATGACTTATGAAGAGAAAGAAGTGTACAATTCATTTCTAAAACAACATAGAGATATATTTTCTTGGAACTACACAGAAATACTAGGCCTTAATTTCGATGTATCCACCCATCATTTGGGGTTTCCATAAGAACATTGAGGATTTAAGAAGGTAGCAAGAAGAACACACCCGACTCATGCCTCTAAAATTGAATCTGAAGTAGATAATATTATCAAGGATAACTTTTCAAGGAGTTTCAATATCCCAAGTGGCTGGCCAATATTGTCCCAGTGAAAAATAATAATGGGAAAATCAGATTTTGTATTGATTTTAGAGATCTTAACCGGCATTGTCCTAAAGATGGCTTTCCATTTCCGATCACAAATCTTTTAGTTGACACAACAGCTGGCTATGAAGCTCTTTCCTTCATGGATGGATACTCTGGATACAATCAAATCCTCATGGCCCCATAAAATGAAGAGTCTATAGCCTTCAGATCCCCTTACAGTGTTTTATGCTATCTGGTAATTCCCTTTGGCTTAAAGAATGTAGGTGCAATGTATCAACGTGTCATACACCACATCTTCAAACACTTCTTAGGAAAATTTTTAGAATGTTATGTGGATGATATGGTGGATAAATTAAGACAAAATTTCAATCACTTGGCTGATATGGAGACCATATTCAATAAAAACCGGCAATACAATTTGAATATGAACCCCTTGAAATGTGATTTTGGGGAAACCATAGGAAAATTCCTCATCTTCTTTGTACGCAATTTTGGCATCGAAGTTGATCCTGAGAAGAAAAAATAAATCCTTGGCATGTCACTTCCTCAAAATTTGAAAGAATTAAGAGGACTTCAAGGACACTTGTCATATATTCGGCGGTTTATCGCCAATTTGGCAGGCAAGTATTTACATTTCACCAGATTAATGAAGAAAAGAGTCAACTATCAATGAACTGAAGACTACCAATAGGCATTTGATACCCTGAAGAAATATCTCTTGAGTCCACCGGTATTAATGCCACCTGTTTAAGGAAGACCACTTGTTCTCTATATGATAGATTTAGAGCGATCATTGGGTGTATTTCTTGCCCAAAAGAACGATGCTGGGAATGAAAAAAACCATTACTATCTCAGTCAAACTATTATTGACACAGAGACTCAATATTCAAGTATCGAGAAGTGCTTCCTGGTATTAATCATTGCAGTTTAGAAATTGAGGCACTACCTGCAACATCATAAGGTCCAATTGGTGTCTCACATTAACCCTCTCAAATTTATCCTCAGTCGTCCTATGCTTATAGGGAATTTGGCATGGTGGGTAGTTATTTTACAACAGTTTGATATCCATTTTGTGCCTTATAAAGAAATAAAAGTCCAAGATTTGGTATATTTCCTTGTTTAACATCCATTTGTGAAAGATACATCATTGAATACTAAACTTCCTGATAAAGAGGTCTTCTCTATTCAAGATAATCCCCAAACATGAGAAATGTACTTTGATGGTGCTTCCAGAAGTCCAATAGGGAAGAGAATGGAAAACCCTAAACTCAACAAAGTTGGGTTAGGAATTGTACTTATCACCCCAGAAAAGGAAGTGTTTCCATATTCCATCTTGTTATCCAAAGGCAGTACCAACAATGGGGAACAATATCAAGCTCTCATCACAGTCTTGGAATTGTCACTCTAGGTACAAGTGAACCACCTGAAAGTGAAAGGTTATTCAGAGTTAGTAATCAAAAAAATCAATGAGGATTATGATATCAGAAAAGAAGAGTTAATCCCTTTGTGTGATTACATCAGAGGATTAATGGATGAATTTCCCTTAGATCCAACATTGTCTTATGTACCTAAATCACAAAATTCCCAAGATGATGAACTAGCTAATGCAGCCACAACCCTAGCAGATCCAAATCGGGATGATACAATAATTAGTTAGCCCATCATCATGTGGTATCACCTTTCATTCAAACTAGAATAGAGGAAATTAATAAAATTATCTCTATTTTTGAGTCATATGGTCATACCATGGGATGGATGACACTCATCATGGAGTACCTTCAAAATGGATTACTTTCACCAAATAGAGCTGAAAAAGAACAAATCCAACGACGAGTGGCCAATTTTACTCTTCATGATGACCCAGATCACCAGAAGATCATTTAAAAGCGAGGCTTTTATGGAATTCTCTTCAGGTGTCTAGACGGAGAAGAAACTACAGCTGTCATGAAAGAAGTACATGCAGGAGCCTGTGGTGCTCACTAGTCTGGGAATATGCTTTCTAATAAAATCCTAAGGCTTGGATACTTCTATCCTTTATTAAAATAGGATTGAATAGTTTTTATTAAGAAATTTAATCCATGACAAGTGCATTCCAACTTCATTCATAAACCCATATAGTTGTTACATTCATCTAAATACTCCTAGATATTTTCCAAATGGAGAATGGATGTAGTAGGACCTTATCCTCCAACTATGGCTAAGCAGTTCAAGTATATTCTTAATGCCTTGAATTCTTCTCTAAATGGGCTGAGGCAACACCTCTCAAATAATTCAAAGCCTAAATAATTTTTATTTTTGTCAAATCTAACATCATCACCAGATTTGGTGTCCCCCATACTATATTAATAGACGACAACACCAATTTCTATTCTATTGAGCATAAGAAGTTATATCAGGAGCACAATATCAAATCCAACAGTTCATCTAGATATCATGCAGTGAACAATGGATAGATAGAGGCTTTAAATAAGACCTTATCAAATATACTATAGAAGATGGTAGATAAATATAAGAAATCATGGTCTGATAAACTTTTTCATGCTTTATGGGCTTATCAGACTACTACCCGTACTACCACTCAGGAAACTCCATATTCATTGGTGTACAGAACAGAAGCATTTTTGCCAATTGAAATTCAATTTCCTTCAATTTGAATTGAAATTTGTGATCATTTGTCTACATATGAAAGGTATCATAAATGATTTGATGAGATAGAAAGATTATACGAAAAAATATTTCATACTTTGCATCATTTAGAAGTCTATCAGAGCAGAATAGTGTGAGCCTTTAACAAGAAAGTTATCCTCCATTCATTTCTTCAAGGAGAATTGGTATTGGTCCTCAGGACTCCAATGATACCAGGAAAAAAGCCTCCAAAGCTTGATCCAAATTGGGAAAGACCTTATTCCATACATGAGGTATATTCAAATGGAGATTATTCCCTACTCTCAATTGATGGAGAGCTTATTACAACTCCAACCAATGCAAGATTGTTGAAGAAATAATTTGTGTAACTGCAAATAATGTCCTCACTGCATGACTCTAAACTGGACAACATAGAGTCCTAGTCACAAGACATTAAACTGCATAACGACCATAAGTGTCCATGATGCATGATGATAAAATGTGTAGCACATTTGTCCTTGTTGCACGATATTAAACTGCATGACATCATTTTTACTCGTTACATGACATTAAACTGTATGGTTAATGTCTTCTATATTTTACATTAATATCTTCCATATGAAAGCATCATTGACATCATTACTACACCTTATTAGCAGATGAGTTCCATTCCTCCCTATGACTGATTCAGATCTGCATAGGGGCCTCATTTCAAGAACTACGTGTGGCTTGATTCTCTTCCATATGAGATGCGTAGAGATGCATGGATCTCCAATCTTGGGCCCAGCCAAACCAATTTTTTTCCTTTTCCTCCTCCTGTATATGAACCATATCTATACAGAGTGCTCTTTTAAGATACATGTCTTGATTTTCATACCATATTGTGTCTTAAATTTAATCATTATTCTAGAATGTGTTTAAATCCCCCGTCTCCCACATCAAACTCAATTGGTGTGAGAAATTATTGTTCAAGAACTACATTTGGATTTATTCTCATCCATATGACATACATAGAGATGCCTAGATCTCTAATCTTGGGACCACCCATGATAAATAATCCCTTTATTCACTATATAAGAATCAAACCTGTATAGGGAATGTTCAAAGAACTACGCATGACTTGATTCTCATCCATATGAGATACGTAGTGACACCTGGGTTTAATTCCATAGTCCAACCACAATATTCCATTTTTTACACCAGAATCACTTCATGTCCTCACTGCATGACTCTAAAATACACAACATAATATTGATTCAAAGGAAACAAGGAAAGTCTTCATTTTACATGTGAGTCAGATCTATGTAAAGGACTCCAAACTCATGGACAATATTGATTCAAATATTTATCACGTGCATTGAGAATTACCCCTTCCATATTTCACACTCTTAATCTTGAATATTTTCAGATTTTCATAATCTTTCTTACAGTTTTTGGTTATAGAGTTTCTAATATATGAGAAATCTTTTTCCTGAATATGAAGTACATTACCTTAGGTGGCCTTGCATTAGTTTCCTATATAACATACCTGTTAGTCAAAAGATACCACTATTTGACCATGCATCATTTTCCCCAGTTGGCCCTGCATAACACAACCCCCATAATGGGGTTTTCAAATAATCGTAATTTCATTCTTGGTTAAAGTGTCCTTTGTCCCCTTCAAACTTTGATAACAATATACAAGAATCTATATTTTAAAGAAGTCATTCATGTATATTTGTCTCATTACCTTTCTCTCAATCTGAAAGTCTTTAAGACCATGCTTTACACATTTCCCTCTTTATGTGTTCAAAGAAATATAAAGTAACCTTGGATCACTTGATCACATATCATATATTGTTTCCATTTTTGGTCCTAGTAGTATGACCTAAAAACTAAAGACACCATACTTCCCACGTTTGGGTCAGAACTTCATAGAAATCCTATTCCTTAGATTCATTGGAAATCATGATTGGAAATATTCTATCTGTATTCAAGTACCTTTATTTATAAACCAAACTCTATGATTTAGAAAATCTGAATCTCAATAAACTTTTTTCGGCTTTTAGCAATAGAATGTCAAAATTTTGAGAGCTCTTTTTCTTGACTATTAAGTACATGCCCTTAGGTGGACTTGAATAAGTTGCCTACATAACAAGCCTGTCAGTCAAAGGATGCCACTACTTGGCTATGCAGGATATTCCCTAGCCATCTATGTAAAATACAACCCTCATAACGGGTTCATCAAATAATGGTAACTTTATTATTCAGAAAGACTTCCTCTAATGCCTCTTAACCCTTTTTTTCTATATCATTATTCGGAACTAGAAATTCCCAAATCACAGTTTACAATTCTTCCCTTCCATACCTGAATATGGTAGTATGTTTCAAAAAAAATTATCAATAAATTGGGAGAGTCTAAAACATTTTTCCAAAGATAGAGACCTTAAATTAAATCAAACCAATGTCCTTACTACATGACTTAAAACTACACAATACAATTTCCTCACTGCATGACTTAAAACTTCACAGTACAATGTCCTCAATGCATGACTTAAAACTGTGTAGTATAATGTCCTCACTGCATGACTTAAAATTGCATAACATGATATCAGAAATTACCCTTTCTAAAAAATTTTAACCATTCCTTATACACCAAATTTGTATAGAAGTTGCTTTCCTATTCACGACATATGTCAGAATAGATAACCCTTTATTCTTAAAATCCCTTTCCTTAGAAAACCACCCACTATGGTCTTGAGTAACCCAAATATTATTTTCCCTTGTCCATCGACAGTAAAATGTTAAATTCCTAAGATATATTTTTCTTGACTATGCAGTACATTCCCCTAGAGCCCTTGCATAAAATTTTCCTACATTAGAGGCCTTTCATTCAAAATATTTCACTATTTAGATATGAATAATATTCTCTAGTCGGCCCTATATAATAAAACCCCCATAATGGGTTTGTAAAATAATGGCAACTTCCTTCTTGGAAGATACCTCCTTTATGTTTATACAAGTTTTAGATTTGGCAACCATAAAAAATCACGACTCAAGATTCCCCTTGGAAGTATTTAAAGAATATTAGAGCAATTTATAGCCACAAAGCCTTGTTTGGGATCTAATTTCAAAATTTATGGTCAAATTTGTTCAACCTTAAAAACTATCCCTTTCTAGTCCAACATGCATGAATCTAAACTACCAACGATAAGAGATGTGGTACTCACCAGATTGGAAACTCACAAAGGTCACTATGGAGAAAAGTCGAGTCCCAACTCACTAAACATACATTTTTTGTATGGTTTATGTAATATTGAGAAATAAAAATCAAAATATAAAAAGTTTGTGGGGTTGTTTATATAACACTAATAAAAATCAAATTATTCTCGCTATGCTCCATGGCTTAAGGAAAAATTAAGGAATCCTTCCAAACATGACGTAGCTCCAAATCCAACCAAATTATGTTGGAATGCATCAAAGTGCCATGATTTTACCTTAGAATAAGATTTTTTTATTCTGAATGAATGAAATTCTAAGGGGAGATTTTGTAGACACCGTGAAATGTGTTCCTTGCAGTTTTCCGCAAAATGTCCTCAACCAGGCTCGACAAGTTTATAGCGCAACTCTACAATTTTCTTGCGGGCCAGTGACGGTACTGAAGGCACCGACCTGAAGGTATAGGACCATAGCCCAACACTAATCCCAAGCAGGGGGTGGGGGCATATCCATCATGGTATAGAGAAATTATTTTGGATAATGTCCCCAAAGAGGAACCCAAGATACCTACGCACAAACACCCGTGCGCCACCATGCTGGAGTTGATTGAAGTAATTATTTTGGCTAAGTCCTCAAAGTTTCTCCCCAATCTAGCCAAAACTTATTCAGTGCACAAGATACATGTGAAACACAATTTTGGCATGCAAGCCACTTGTGCACCCAATATCCTTTCACCCAGGGTATTATTTTTTCCTATAAATAGACCATTGGGGCCTTCATTTGTATGGACGAATTTCCCTGAATACTAATTATTTCTATGGTCCCCTAATGCTTCGCCCAAGTCTTCCAAAACTTCCAAGGTAGTTATTTAACACCTAGAGAGGAGGATTTGAAGGAGGATCATAGGACTTAAGTAATTTTAGTGTTTGAAGTCCATAACACTTGCACACATAAAGCACCCAACCTCCATGAATAAGAAACACTTGCACGCTACCTATTCCACTCATAGGATCTTGAGCTCCCCACTTCTAGGAATACCTATGAATACTCTTGAAGGCCTGAGTCAAGTCTCACCCAAGTATTAATATCCAGGTTGTTCGTCTCTTAAGTGAACATCATGTCGCCCATGCCTGCTTGAGCACCCATACTTACGCACCAGTACTTACTTGGGAATCCTTATTTGATTCACTTACCCTCTTCAGTCTACATATAGCATCCCAAATTTTTATCACATAAACTTTCATTACATTATATAAAACTGAGGATATTTAAGGTTTAGTGTCTTGGAAACCAGGAATTTATTACATGAGAAAAAAAACATTCTTCTTAAACACTTGAAAGGCTTCTTCATTTGTTCATCCTAAGTTCATTACAATATCTCATAACCTGGGAGCATAAATAAAAGGAAAGGGTGAGGAAAAGTCCCAGTAAGGGAAACAAGGGAAACATTTTACATGAGAACTTGAGATACATCAAAAGTCATGAAAAATAACTTTAAGGCATGAGAAAGAGATCATGAGGCATATCATAATAAAAATAATGTGTTTCATAACTTGAAGATGTGGATAAAACATTTAATATAGAAAATAAATTCCGTTTCACCAAGGTCCATCCCCAAGGTGTCATTAAAAATTACCAAGGTTATTCACCAAGGTATTAGTCAAAATGTTCATCTCTAGAGATTAAGTCTTTACCCAATGCATTGGAGCACTATCAGGGCGCACCATTAAATTTGACTTTATTATCATGCAAGCCACATATATAATCATAAATTATTTCATAAAAAACCCATATAGCATAAAATAAATGGGTTTCATTTCATAATCATAACGTTTTAAAAACTGCTTTAAAGACATGATCTTTATGTCACTTAAAACCCACGAAAAAGGAAAGTGGGTCTTATGTATGTAAATAACAGAATTTAAAATAGAAAATTTTGGTATATATGTGAATACCCATTTATAAGGAAGATATTTTAGTATTCACTTAATAAAATAAAATAATTTGAGAAAAATAGAGAGACATTTGAGATGGAAATTCTGCAGCATAACGACTATGCTTCGGGGTTTTAGAAAACATTGAAAAGAGAGGGGACATAGGTCACCCACGCATAAATGATCCAAATAACAGTAGAGGGAGATAATATAATGGATATAAGAACATGGTAATTATATTTGAAATACATACCATATGAAATGAAAAACATGGAGGGAAGACAAAAATAAGATTTCTCTTATGAAAATTTGGCAGCCTAATGGCGTCACTTAAACTTCAACAAAATGAATTGAAGAGATAAAATAGGGTATCTCATCATATGAACATAGAAGATCAGTATTATAGATATAGAGATAATACCCCAAAATAATAAAAAGGAACTTGAAAGACTTGACATGAAAGTAGAACTTTAAAAAATGAGAAAGGTGAAAGAATCCCTTAAAAATTCGGCAGCCTAACGACACCACTTAAACTTCATCAACAATGAATTGAAGAGATAAAATAGGGTCTCTAATAATATGAACATAAAATATCAGTATGATAGATAAAGATATCATACACCAACATAATAAAAAGGAACTTGAAAGACTTGACATGAAAGTAGAACTTTGAAAAATTAGAAAGGTGAAAGAATCCCTTAAAAATTCGGCAGCCTAACGGCGCCACATAAACATTATTAAAAAGAATTGATGAGAGAAAGAGGGGGTATCTCATCATATAAACATAAAAATGGTAGTAATAGTAATATAAAAGAACATCATCCAACATAAGAACATGGATCATAAAAGGAATGACATAAAAGAGAGTACTTGGAAAGAAGGAGAGAGGTAGGATCCCTTACCTTAAAACATAACTCTTAAAACTCAAAGGTTGGGACCTTGAGGGCTTTGGGGAACCTTGGGAGTACTCCTTGGGAGGTAATGAGACCAGAGCTTCATTGGGGGAGAGTTGGGAGTCGAATGGATGAGAGGATGTCTTGGTATTTATAGGGAAAGTGAGGGGACAAGGCATTAATGGCCAAGGGACACCTCACAAGTGGTTTTCTCAAAACCATGGGCTCTCCCATGGTATTTCATATGGAGTAAGGCCACATGTGGCACCCCATACAATAATTAATCACCTTTTTTCGGACAAAACTTAAAATATATCATGACATCATCATGACACAGTTATGATGTCATTAAACATACCGAAACCCTAAAACTGTATTTTTACTATTCACTGAAAATTCAACTTTCTTAGAAAAATCCCAAAAAATTACCTTAACATAATATCGATGCTCTGAGTTAAAAAATTAAATCCATTTTATAAAAATAATTTTTTGAATATTTTTAATTTAATTTTTAATTAAAAAACACTATTCACCCGAAAAAACTAATACTTGACTAATAATTAATGAAACAGTTATTTACCTATTTTATTGAATCACATTACTTAATCAAGGTTCCTAGATTATATTAATACTTTCTTTAAGTGAGATTAATAATCCATTTGGTCACATTACTAATCCTAAGCATAAAATCACTATTCATAATTTACTATTCATCAAAAATTAAGTTGATCTTATTAGACTCTAAATTTCGTAATGAACATAATTGTAGAAGACCATTTTTTGAAAATCATTACACATAATTAGTTATCTAAGGTTCACATAAATATTTTCAAATATTCTTTTTCTAGAACTCATCAAAAATATGCATACTATATTTATCCGGACATTTGAAAATTTACAAACTTCATCACAAGAAGAAATCACAATTTTTATTTAAATCAATGGATTACACAAGGCAGTTCTGGTCTCCTTACATAGACCCTTATCACACTAGCATAGGACCTACGTTTAAGGTGTGCTAAGGTGAGATAATCCGAGGGAGGTTCGGCCAACATCGCACGAGTAGTAATTTCTATCAGTTTGAACTTCTTGTGAAGGCGATTCCGTTCTAGCTTCACACGATGAAGTTCGGCTTGGGTTTGGTCCAAAGAAAAGCCCAGTGGTGCTACCTCCTTCCCAAGTTCTGTTAGATGGGCTTCGATCGGTCCAAGACTACTGGGTGAGGCCATCAAATCTTCTTTCTATATTAATTAACCAAGATTACTTGTATTTAGAGACAATAATCAAAACGTTTAGTTTCCAGTGGTCATATTGACCAATGGTCATATAACAGTCAAAACCCAACGGTCTCATTTTAATTATACTCATTTTATCAAATGAAATAGTTTTGTTGATTATAAAAAATAAAATAACACACAAAATCAGGAAACAATATTTATTCAAAATTTCGGGTCGTTACACTACAAGACATTAATCCCTCTTCAAAACAATTCATGGAAAGAATTTTTATTCATTGGATCCCTTTTTAGAAAGGGATTATATTGAGACCTCCACCAAAATCTCCTGACTTATCAAACCTTTGGGAAAGTCACATCAACATGTCTCCTATTTGGGTTTTTATATCCACAGTCAAAGGTTTCCCACATTTGTTTCACAATGGGGTTAAGATTCATGGAGTGTCTGTGGGTTTGTATATCCAAAATCACATGGATATTTCTCCTAGGAACAGTGTTGGGAAGTTCCCGGTTTGGAAGATTAGGGTTTGGGTTCTGTCCTCCCCTTTTCTTCTCTAAGACCCGGAACCTTAGGTTTTCGGTAGGGAAGGTACGGTTCAAACTCGCTTTTCCATACAAGAAAATGAGAAGTCTCCCTCCCCTACCGAGATCCGCATGGGCAGCCATCCTGGTGTAAGCACATAACCTTTCAAGTAGGAGGTTGTAGTATTGATCCTATCTACTTCCTTCACCTTCACTCCTTCCTTACATTGGACCCTATTCTAATGTAAAGTGAATAGAGGTAAGGCTCGTCGCCTCACCCTCTTCCTCGACTGCCTCACCCTCATCCATCGTTGCCGCTGTAGGCACGCCCTCTTCCACTAACATAGGAGGAAAAGTGTGGGTGCATTTTTTGAATCTTTTACATCCTCTTTTTTCTCATACCGAGCATGACTCACATGGGATTAGAGATTCATGATGATTACAACATTTTCACAAACACGCACGGAAAATGAACTATGAGAACTCTGGTTCTCACCATAATTGGGATACATAGGAAGCCTTCATTAGGGCCTGAGGTCACTGGATATCCTCTTCGGGAATCTAACCCTAATTCCCTTAATCTAGGCATCCTCCTTAGGAGTAAGCCCTGAATTATTCCCCCAAATTATCAAGGCATCCTTTTCAGGAAGTAAGCTCAAACTCGTTTCTCTCAAAGTAATACACTCTCCTACGAGACTTATCAAACTACATGGGATTTGATTCCCATATAAATGGATACGTAGGAATCCTCCTTGAGGTTCAAACCCAACACTTCAAATAAACCATGTTCTCCTTATGCCATATTCCCAACAGGGTCTAATCTTACTTGGAAACCCATATTCCTTCCAAGTTCCCTGGGGTTCTTAGTTATAAGTCCCACACCAAACCTTGACTAAACACCTTTCACTTATATTTCCTTACCACATGACATTAAACTATATGGTTAAGTCCTTATCACATGACCTTAAAGGGTACGATGTGTCCCATTAAGCATCACCAAACTATGAGGGTTCTAATTCCTTTCACAGGGATACATAGGTAGCCCATTTTATGGGTATGATCCCAATATCAAAACAAACTTTCACCTCCCTTAATGATAATAAATTCCAGAGTGCCCCACTGGGTGGCTTAAAAACTAGTACCATTATAATGATGATTAAAATAATCTATAAGTAGTATATGAGAGGATACCATTAATGGAGAATCTCAAATACATACATATATCTTCATTAATGAAGAACCTATAATACATACGAATGATTATAAATTTCACACATGTTAATAAGTGATTGAAAATTCCATGGGAAACCTATGTTATACTTGGTGAATTAATAAAGATTCCTGAAAATATCTTAAATTTATAAAGAGAGTCCTAGAGTAGACAATAATTCCCCCAAAAAGGGTGTGATGAGTCTGACCTCCTATCCTCTTGACCAATGCATGCTCTTATGTATCATAAAGTTAAAACTTAATGAACATTTGCCTTTGGAAAGCAGGTCCCTTTTGGATAAAGAACTATTGGATGTTTCTGGTTCCATGAATAAATCCAATGGAAACCGCCTGGAAGTAGTGATTCTTAAAATAGAACACACATTCCAGGGAACTACAAAACAATTCTTCATTAGTTTCTTATCATTTTGATTTGAATACAATGGTATACATATGGATATTATATTGGGACACTGTTAGTGGTGTATTATCAAGTTCATACTCACACCCTTCATGGACCCTCTGGGATGCTTTGATATTTCATGTCTCATGGAATATGCAAGGAAAAGTGTGTCATATCTAAATCATAGTATAGATGAGAGTGTAAGTGGTGTGTGAGATAATGGTGTGGTTTTTTATATAGGATATGTGGTTCCTTAGTGATGACCAGTCTATATATTTTTCTTTATTATGTTATTCATATGTGATCGACCTGTGAGAAATACTATCTATTTCTATATGAATATAATGGAATTTTAAAAGTTTATTTTATTATTATATGGGTGTTTTGGATTTTTTTTCACAATTGTTTAAAATTTCATCAGTTATGGTGTATTGACATTGTTTCCATCTATATCAAGAGATTATAGTATCCTCACTCTAACCTATTAAACCATTGCTACTAGTTGGTAACCTTTCGAATATGAGGAGTAATATCTAAGGTCTTTTGGATCTCTGATCCAGTTACTATAGACTGATTTGGGTTAGGGCATTACAAACCCTTCGATTTATCCTTTTTCATCTCAATCAAATTCCAATTTAAATCTTGGATATACCGGATTGTGAATGTGAAAAGTACACCATCCTTCTTTGTTTTATTATTCATTTTAAATGTATAGATAGATTTATGGGCTTAATGGTGTTTTGGATTTGTTCTTACACTATTTTTTATATGATATAAATCCACTTGAAACCTTAAATGGTATCAAATCCAATCTATAAAAGTTTGGTTTGGTTTCTGAATGATCGACAAAACTAGGAAATATGATTCTCTAGGTACCCTGACACAACCCCTTTAAAAGGGTTATTTCAGTTGTTCTTTTTTTCCTGACCATGACATAGTCCAATGAAAAATGGGTGTGGTTCTTATAATAGTTTTAACACCACATCATATAATGTCGAAATTAACCATTATGGGAATTGAAAGAAAAACATGTAAATAGAGTATCACAATCGACTGAATAATGGTGTGGTCAAAAAAAATTATTTGTTATGGCTGTGGGAACCATTGTGATAAACCATTATTTAGTTAATGTATACTAAATCATTTTGGGTATGTTATTGTCCTTCATGAAATAGCTTAGATAGGTGAAATGGTTTGCTAAAACTTGTTGGATCCTAAATGGATTCAATTTTAAAACACCATATAAAATATTCGTGTTGTTTTGTATGGAATGGGTTGTCATTATGGGGAAGGCCAAATCATAGTTCAATTCATGGTGGGAAGAATTTTAAATAAAATTTATTTTTGTTAAAATTCTCAGAAACTCTCATCGGTGTGGGCCTACTACATCCATGTTGAATATGAAGGACTTTATACCATGCAAAAAATGTTTTCTATATGTGATAATGGTTTAAAGTGAACTTAAATGGTTAATGTATGGTGAAAACTAAAATTATTTATATTTATTTATGATTAGATCATAAATATAAATATAAATTGTTTATATTAGCAACCTTTGAAAAAATGTGTGATTTATTTAAATGGCTTCATAATCCATGAAATGTTTATTATTTGATAATAAAAGTATTAATAAGTATCACACATTTTCAAAATATGAATAATTTCATATTAAAACCATGTAAATGATAATATGAAAAGTTCATAGTGGATAAAAGTTAATTATTCACATTTTTCCATTCTTAAATTAAAATGTGTTTATATTTTTTTATGATTTTTTTTAATAAATATTTATCTCAGGTCTAAATTTATTTTTATTTATTTAGTGTTATTATCTAATTTATTATTCATGAATATATATTTTATATCATAAATTGTTATGTATTCTTTAGTTTAATATTCAAAACTACTGATATGCTATCATATATATATATTTAAAGAGTTTCATGATATAAATGATAATTGGTTTAGTTTTATTTTACTATGACTTTAGCTTGTTTATTAGTCAAGTAAATAGTTACATGCATCAATATGGTTTAAACATATTGATTTAGTGGATGGATAGAGATTCATAACTAAATCATTAGAAGTATGATTACATGTAATTGGTATACATGAGATAATATGGTGAGATTAAATCCCCTTTGAAATATTGAGTGTCATATTCCTTTCAAATCAAAGACTTGTTAAGACCTCAATCTTCCAATCGAGTAGTTTCATGATAAATCTTGGTGCACATAGATTATCTTGTGTAAGATAATCCATAAATAAGGTTACACTAATATTTAGGTGCCTCATCTTTGGAATTTGATTTATGTTACAGTTATATGAGAAACCCTACGAGATAGGATACCAGAGGAATATAGTTTTAATTATTTATAAGATGGATTAGGAAAGTATTTTTTTGGTCAATTATCCAATATTTATATATGATATGACTAACATGACAACATATCTAAATATCTATGTGTTGAGATGGGCACTAAAGTGGACTCATTACTGAGTAAAATATGAATCTTGGGCTATAATGGATATGATGTAATTAATAGGGGTCATCATTTTAGTGGAAGGTCATTTGATAAAATTCCTTATTAAATGAATGAAAAAATGATAATCATATCATAAGAGCTTTGATTATAGTTTAATAATATTACCATCATGAAACATGAATTTGAGATGAATATTAGTAATGGGAAGATTAATTGAAGTAAATTCATAGACTAGTACAAAAACATAAGAATTATTCTTAAAAAAAATGAAAAAAAAACAATCTGTCAGAGAAATAGAATATTGAGAAACCTAATGTTTAAGTAGTTAAATAGGCAGATCTAATAGATGCTTATGAGAAGTAAAAATATTCCTTATTGAGTAATCAGAAGTATAAATAGTTCAATAAGTTTATCTAATAGATTTTTACGAGAATCATAAATGAATTTACTTAAGGTTTCAATGGAATTAGATAGAAGTGGATCAAAGTAAATTTTAGTCTCCACTCATATACTAAATTTGATTTAGTATGCTAATGATATGGAGAGACTGGAGGTATCCTTTAAGGCCTTTTCTATCTATGAAATTCATTTTTTATAATCGATGGAAAATTTTCAATAATGTGAATGAGTTATCAAAAGATTTACTCTAATTTTTAAAGTGTTTTAGATTAATGATCATTACATATTATGTCTAGGATCTGGTTCTGTATTGACAGTACAAGTGGGTAAATGTTAACATTATAAGAATAAAAGTTAATTGTAATATTAAAAAAATTATTTTTCAAGTATCTAGTCAAGAAAATTGAAATCTAAAGGATATTTATGGATGAAGGGACATTATTTACATAAGATGTAATTTCTAATGATCCTTTTAGGGGTTTAAGAAACTCTATGGAAATTCTATATCAGGTACCAGTGTTATAGAAATCAATTCTTCAATTTTGAAGGGTATGATACCAAATATATATTTTACAACTATTTTAAATATAGAGGAGTTCAAAATCAAAGTAATAAATTACTGAATCTTCTATATTTCATTCAAATGATAAAGGGTTTCTAAATCATGGATTGAATGCAATGTAATATTTCAATACCTGATGGATCTAACTAAAAGATGTGTATTTTCTTATTTTCTATTATATTATAAGAGAAGTTTTTTCTCAACAAAGATTTGTTATAAAAAAATTACTTGCTCATTTTAATACACATGATTAATTATTCCTCAAACTCTATAACATGTTATAGAAGAAGATAAGTATAATAGGAGTTTTATCTAGGAAAAATTAGTTTATATGAGATATTTTTCAAAATATGAGGGAAAGAGTTTCCACCACCTTTAGTAGAATATTTTAAATAATAAAGTATTATTTTTAGAAGAATGATCCAAACATATAGAATACCATATGTGATATAAATAAAATATTTTATTAGTTAAATACCACCACTTAATTAAATAAGTTTTATTTCATAAACACAAAGGAATTTATGTATCTTAACATGATATTCAAGAGAGAATATAGTTTCTAAAGAGGATATTGGGAGTATATTTTCACTTATAAAAGTTCAAGTATAAAAAATAAAATATTAAATGTGTATAATTGAAACTGAATGTCACTTAATATCCAAAAAGAGTTTAGGGTATGTCAGTAATTAAAAAATAGAGAGTTACATTTGGTTATCATAATAATATAAATGTCACTTTATCCTAAAGGAGTTTATGATATGTTGATAAATAAAAATATAAAAGTAAATAGTTAAATTAGTTATCAAATGATTTCAATGGTTATGTTTAATGGAAAAATTGTTTGAATTATGATGATGATGAAATTAGAAAGAGTTCTAAGTAGACAATATAATTTATTAACAGTATAACATATGATGTTGTGATGTAAATGAGTTTGAATACTATGTTTAATGAGTTGAAAATTAGGAATATGATTCCTAAGTCTCATAATTATTAAAAAAACACTCTTTATAATTGTTTCTTACTAAAAGAGTTTAGTGGGAGGATTTTATCATATGGTCACATAGAGATGTGATATGTATTAAATAGAGATGTAATGAGTTTAAGAAAACCCTAAAAGTGAATCCAATATAAGGTTTATCTAGTATTCTATCAAATGGTATATGATTAGATGGATGATTATGTATTTTTTTGTTAAGTATTCATGAAAACGAGTTTAAGAATATAAAATGAAACATGTTATATGAAAGTTAAAATCCACTTTATTATTATTTCATGTTGAATGCATATATTTCATGATGTGGAATGATGATTGACCTCTCAAATTGTGAATTTGAGTAAACTTGGACTGATGTTCATTATAGTGTATTAAAGGTTGTAATTAAATTTTAAGTTTAATGTAAGTATTATTTTTTATAAAAATATAGAATAATATCATGAGGCATAGAAAGAGTTTTTTTTGCACTGGATGACCTGAAAAATAAACCACATGGAGTGTCATACACTGTGTATTTGGTATAATAGGGGTTCATATTTTATATTGAATCCTTATTCCTGATTTTAATAAGATACTTAGCATGATAACCTTCATATTTTCATACCCTTCTTATGAAATCATCGAGGTTTAAATATTTAGTGGGTGGTTGGGTATGTAGCAAGTCATGTCATCAGTTGAGGATTAACAAAGATGATATTTGTGTTCTTATACGATGAGTATGACATTCAGGCCCTCTGTTGAGATATAATGAGTAAGTTTACGACCATACAAATATAATATAAATTTTATGTTCTTATTTACCCAGATGGGGGTCATGTGATATACTCATCTACTTAGATGAATGACATGTGATATATTCATCAACCTAGTCAATATATACATAGAGAATTTAGAATATATGAGTGGATATATGGGAATGACATACTATGTGTCTAAAATACACTATATTTCCTGGAAAAGAGATTATATTATTATACATAATTTTATATGATACAATTGGTGGACACAAGTGTGGAAATACACGTGTTTGATAGAGGTCTTTCTAGATCCCTTTTTATATTGAATTGCATTGATACTTTTCTTAAAGAATCTATTTGATTAATTTTATGGATTAAATAATTCATAACCATTATCAAATCTATAATGGTCCATGGGTCAAAATTTGTGGTTTTACAAATGAGGATTATGGTTATGAAATTTAATAGTTTCCATAAAAGTGTATTGTAGGATATCTGGAAGTAATTTTGGATGGATTTTCACAAGTTGCTATATATGATGTATCATGTGCTGAAAATGTATGACAGATTATCCAAAAATAATTTTGGAAATATCCTATATTATTTTTGTATATGGTTTCACATGTTATTGAATATTACATGACATAAGGTGAATGTGTGCTAAGTATATGAGGATTTATTTCAAGTGATAGATTGATGGAATTGTGCACTAAAGGCTCCACTAAGGTAAAATGGTTTAGACCATGTCATATTCGATGTTAGGGAGCATTATAATATTGTGAGTTTCAATATTCCATGATGTAGTGAATAACATTTCATGAATTATGTGATAATTATCTACTCTTCATGATACTCTCATTCCAACTACTGTTATAAATGTGGTTATCAAATGATGATAACTTGAGGAGTTTAAAAAATATATATTGATTGTTTAAATGCTAAAAAATTAACAAAAAATAAAGATTCATGTGTTACAACCATTGTAATTCATGAAACATTTATGAAATATTTCTTTATTAATGGTCAAATGCTTGGTGTGTCATTGGAAGGCCTATATAAGGCGGATATTGGTTTATGGATGGGATTTACATTCCATTATATCAAAATGTTGTATAGTAATCCTCAATGCCGATTCTATTAATCTACCATTCTCTATATCCTTTAAACAAAATGTTTTAGAAGACTATAGATGGGAGGTTGGTCCTTCCCAAGTGTTAGGATATTCCCATGATTTGCGGATACCCTAGGGAGGAGTAACCCTTTGGTTTCTCCTTAGTAATTTCAATCAAATGGTTGTTTAAATCTTAGATAGTCTAGATAATGAAGGTGAATGGTACATTATTATTCTTTATTTTATTATTCTTTCAATTTTTTTTGATAAATTTTAGGCCTAATGGTGTTTTAGAGTTGTTCTTATAGAACGTTTTGGATGCTAGACATCCCTTCAAAACCCTTAAAAAATAAAAAAGAATAGTTGAACGAGATTCCATGACCCCCTCCCCATAATGGTATCCCTCATGGGATGAAAATGAGAGAAGAGAGATTGTGACCACCCGAAGCCTTCCTCTAATAGGCTATGGGTTGGAGCCAAGCACCGAGGGTATATCAAACATACAAATGGGAGGCATTACCCTCTAAGAGAACATAAAAAAGAGAGAGATAAGATACATACACCAATGAAATATTTTTTATAAGGTAAAATAAATTCCATGTACATACATGCGATGAAATACAGTACTAAAACAACTAAAAGGAAAACTGTAAGTAAAAAAAGATAAACTCAGTATTAACCACAAAGCCCAAAAATCTCACGAACAACCATGAGAAAGTAATATACATCTATATATCTAAACTGATCCCATTGAACTGAAAAAAGTTTATCTAAACATAGGGTGATAATAACGGGTATACTCATTAGAATCCTCCTCAGAGCCTCTTGTGCAAAAGATAAAGAAATCATACAAAATCCTAGTGAACAACAAGTGAAACAAACTCATCACTAAAACCTGTATACAAAGTTTCCAGCCTCACCATTTCTATATCATAAAAAATAATGCATATAAGATATCTTATAATATAATATCAAATAAGGGTACCCCATTACTACTTCCCAACTGGTTTTACGTTCTTCCCCAATGTCATACCTATTGATCCATCTCTCTACAAAAGCCCCATCGAAGACACCTAGGCTATGTATCCCAACATGAAACTCATGAATCACATTATATCTTCATACCATGATATATCTCTATATAGTGATCAAGTAGTTTCCAGGATCCACCACAACCCATATGTTGCATATCATACACTAAGTATGAGACCTCAATCCATCACAACCCATACACCAAGTAATGTACCTCAAGACACCACAACATATATATGTCATAACAATACTAATTATTAGGATACTATATCCCAATATAAATATGTTTGAAATAACTACAATCCATTACAAACCTCTACACACATATATGGGAAACTAATCACCGTTCATCCCAGTATATATTATTACAAGGAGAAGAGAGCGAGGCCAAAGGTGGGGTAGTAAGACATTCGTTTCTCATCAACCTAAATATTGGGTAAAACACTCTACCAGATCCCACTAGGTTTCAGTATCCCTACCAACATGAGAAGGGTAGCATATAAAATCATAGAATATATATGATATAATATAGATCACAACCACCGTATGAGCATTATAATAGTCATAAGCTCAATTGTAGATATCGTCTTCTGGACACTTGGCTACCACTGGTAGAGACTATATATCCTATAAGCACTCAAGAATTTAATAGGGATCACATTAAATTAATAATTTATTTTTTTTACATTTAAGCCTTTGTTAATTAATTATTTATCCATTAATTAACATTAATCCATCACATTTCATTAACAACCAAGAAAAGTTCAGGCCCTCCAGGCATAATCCAACCTAGTCTATGGTTCTCAGGATTTATATATTTTAAATTTCAACAATAACCAAACTAATGGGTTAAATCATTTATTAATTGTCATTATCATTCCATAATTCCAGGTACTCTAGGAAACATCCTAAGAGACCATCAAAAGAGATTCGTAACCATGCACATCCAGCTACCACAAGTAGTGGGAAAAAATGTACATAAACAAGAAACTCAGCCATATGAACTTTAAATAGATTCATTGTCAAACAAGCATCCCAAAATCCAACACATCATCAGGTAATACAAGATTCTACCTGTTCCATCATCCCTATTCCATTACTAACACCATCACACACATCATTATGCATCCCACCATCACATGCGTCAACTGCTGCAAAAAAACCAGGCCTCCCCTCCCATATCTCATCAACCATTATCCATCCTTGACTAATGTCATATCACATAGAAAATATATCATTCAGAGAATCATAGAAGGCATCAAGTGAAAATAAGTCAATAGGGAAACTAGACCCTAAAACAAGGCATACAACCTTTACATGCAATCAGACTTTCTCATTCCCAAAAAGAAGGAATCCTACCTTCATTAGAAAATAGGATATCATGACCCCAAACATCATCCTTATCAAACAACTAGTTATTATTATTTCTTGAATTAAATGATTCATTTATCATAGGTTACAAATATGGGTAGCCTAAGGTATCAACTAAAACAAGCTATCAAAATTCCTTAAACATACTTTTTGGAATTTATCTAGTTTCAAAAAACTTAAAGGAAAATAATTTCCATTTATCATGACTCTTCATTATTATAAACAACAAGCCTTACTACTCTATTTTATTTATATAATTCTATTAACATGTGAGAAAAAAACATTAATTAAAACATATATCATACATCAATTTGATTTCCATAAAATTATAAGAATCTATAGATTCATTTAAACATTCCTCATTAAATTCTTGTCCAACAAAAAATTTATGGAATTTATATTATTTACCAATTTCATTAAACCAACATGCTAACACAAGAAAAACAAACATGCTAAAAAAATCATAACAGAGATAGAGCGCTATCTAGTAAATAAGAAGAAAACCATTATCATGGTATAAAACATAAGATCTCTACAACTATAAAAAAATTATTTATTAATATGATTTACCCTTTATTAGGGTTAATTCCACTACCACCCAAAAATCTAAAGCATGATCAATTCACAATTGCGCATAAAATAAAAGAGAATCAACATATCCTCTAACAAAAAGATTCAACATTATTAAAATAAGAACAAAACAATGTGCGAGTGGGTATTATTATAAAAGAGGTTTTAAGTGGAATGGAAGATGCAAAGGGAAAGAACATGCTACATGAGCCGCCTCATTTTCAAAACAAGTTAGTTAAACTCGAGAGTCCACCCAGACTCATTCAAGGCTAGTAAACTCGACTCGTAGACTCGACTCGTAGACACGTAAGAGTCCACTTCAACCTGATCCAACACCACCATCAGAGACCCCCTTGCAGCTTAAAGGTTATCAGCTCAAGTCGTAGAATACAGAGAAGTTCCAATTTAAATATGAAGCTTACTCAAAAAATGGGAGATTAGATGAGGAGGATGTTGTGATAGTGGGAGCTGGTATTGCCGGACTGTCCACAACTCTGTGCCTTCACAGGCTGGGACACAAGTTCTTAGTGCCAGAAGCAACAGACAGTCTAGGAGTCTCAAGCTTTGCACTGACCCTTTGGTCAAAATCTTTGAAGGATTTGGATGCTCTAGCCATCACCCAATACATTTTCCAACACTATCAAACCCTCCATGGGGTTCTTGTTACATTGATAGTATCATGACTTCCAACTGCAGTAATGTCTATTAAATATTCCAAAGTAAAAAAGGGTAAATAGTCATGAAGTTTGTTGTGTTAATAGGAAGACAAGAATAGAAACAATGGTCATTGAATTACTGGAAGGAACCATAAATTACTCCTCCAAGGTGTTCTCCATTGATGAATATGACCCCTTGAAACTCGTGCATCTTGATGATGGGTCCAACTTCCAAAACAAGGTATTAACTAGCTGTGATGGCATGATCTCGGTAGTTACAAAATGGCTGGGATTCGGCCAACCATCTTTCTCTGGGAGATATTCAATCAAGGGATGTAGATTCTTCCAGGAAGTTCACGACCTGGGTAGAAAATTCCTACAGGTCATTGGAGAAGGTGTTCGATGTGGCCTTATCCCTTGCCATGTCAATTCTGTTTATTGGTTCTGCATCTACCGCTCCACACAAGACAATAACACAGAAACTGACACATCAAAACTGAAATAATTTGAATCAAGTAAAATGGGAAAGATGCCTGATCAAATAAAGAAGGTTATAGAGAACACCCGACTAAATGAACATCATTGGTTTTCTTTATACAGTGCAATGAAAAGTCAAATTAAAATATTTTTGTGTGCTATCATTGACAACAATATATGAGAATGGCAGTAGGAAAATTAATTCAAACCAGCATGAAGCATTTCACAGCAATGTGTATGAAATTTAAATAATAAGAAAAGGAATATCAGGTTTAAATTGTCTATTTCCATTCAAAATCATAAACAAAATGGACTCAAACACATAAGAGTTTCATTTGATAGTTTTAATTAGAAAAGAAAGCACTTGAATAGTTTTCTCCTGCAATTCCTCTTGAATACATATTTTATATAAAGAAAAACTCATCATCCTAACTTGTGAGCTGAGAATCAAACCTCGTATGAAGATAAATAATAGGAATAATAAATCCCAATGCACAAACACTAGTAAAATATTCTCAAAATTTGAGAGAAATGAAAATATTCCCCTTAGTTTTGATTCCTTTTAGGAGCTGGATCTAATTGGGGTACAATATGTGGAATATCACTCGAAATTACTTCATGATATATAAATTTTGAAAAAATAAATGACATCTAATTTACATTTAATTTTTTGAATAAAAATATGAATTTCAATAATTAATCCAAAAAACAGTGCATGAAAAATTATAAACATGGATATTGGATTTAAAATGCTTTCTCGACATGCAAAACAAAAGCCATATAAATGGAAAAGATTACCACATTTGAAAGCTTCTCACTGATACAGAGAATGCAGAGTACCTGATGTATAAGGATCCTAAACAACCAGTAGATAAAAGAATTGATTACTTGATAAAAGGATGACTAAAATAAAAATATTCAGCAAATGGTGCAGATTGACCGGAGTGTTTCATCAGCTCAAGTGATGAAATATTACTTAATTTGTAGCGTTCTCCTAAGGTTTGGGTAGACACGGTTAATGAATTTCAAAAGGGTTCATTATCAACTCCTCTTGGAATTCCAATGCTTTATGAGATAACTGTTGTCCATGGACAGAATAGAGTGTATAAAAAAATGATCTTTCCTCATATAACATTGGACTCGGAGCCACAAGGGATCCTAAGATTGTGAAGAAAATTGGAAGGTTTGTATCGTGTGAGGCACTGCTGGATGTGGTTGGTTTGTGCCGTGTGAGGCAACGCCGGAGGTTCATGGATGCAATGGCAGAGCGAAGGGGAAGAAATTGAACCCTAGGTGATGCGAGGTGCATCGGGTTCCTTAAAAACCCTCAAATTTGAAATTAAAAAGAAACAATATCTCACCCGATGGAATCATCGAGTCTTCCTGGGTGAGAGATTTCACTCCAAGTTTGCGGGTTTGAATCTAATTCTACAGCAAATCGATTCTCCAACCGAGTTCACTCGAAAGGGGTGAGTGGATCCGTGGACTCGTAAGATGTACGTGTTGCCTTTCGAGTTCGACTACCTTGTTTCAAACTGATTCAAACATTACACCCGAACCTCAGGTCTATTCGGTGATAGAGAGATCATCGATAGCTTAATTTTCTTCCCCCTCCTTATATGAGTAGGGTGTGGGGTGGAGGGTCTAGTTCATTGTCCAGACATTATTCTAGGGATGTTCTCTTCCATCCTTCTAAGGCTATTGTGAAGTCATATTTTCTTATTGTTCACATGGAATCAATATCCTCTTCGGATAGAGACTTCCCTATTCTTTTAGGTCTAGCCTCCTCCTTTTAGGAAGCTTCAAAGAAACTTAGATAGACTTTGATAGAAAAATTTATAATTGAAAATCCCCTATTTTCTTGTTCAGAGACCATGTGAACTTATGGGACCTGAAATTCATGACCAAGGTGTTAGTGTTGAATCACAAAGCCTTTTACATAGTTATGTATTTGGAGAGCTCCTCCCCTATAGGGGCAGGTAGTGCACCACTAGATATCAAGATCCAAGATGGTCTGACTTCTCTAGTAATGAAATCTTTATCTCTTTGGAATGGAGTTTGTACTGGATCCTTGTAAAAACTCAAATCCATCATAGTGGTGTCTCCGATTCGATGCGTTCATGTGTCTGGGTCAAAATCCAAATGAAACTTCTACCAATGATTTTGATCCTCATCTAGAACTCCCATGGTATCGAAGCCTAGGTAAAATCATACTTCATATACAAGGAATTTCTTAGCAATTCAGTCTCATTAGCAGGAGTCTTGGAACCAACAAAAATATCTTTTATGATCATAGACTTTGCATGTATAAGGAGGGTGAAAAAATATATGCATTCTAATCCACAGAACCTCTAAATTTGGCTATTCTGGAAGAAAAACATCAAAGTTGATTTAGTTCAATACTTGGACCAGTTTATAATCACAATGATCATTTTAGGATCTCACTACTTCTTTTTCTTATTTATTTATTCAAAATGTGACACGAAGGTATGTGAATCCCTTTGGCATGATCTCTATGCATTCTACCCAGGGACCTGTCCATGGTTTTTGGGGGGAGATTTCAATGTTGTGGTAGACCCAATAGAGAAGAAAGGGGATAGTTTCTTCCCCCATAAGTCTAGTCAATATTTTATTGCTTTCATGAAAAACAATGGACTTATGGATTTGGGTTATGAACGAGAATGTTTCACTTGGCCTAATAACCAGAGAGGTAGGAAATATACCTAGTTTCAACTTGATTGCTACTTAGAAAACTATGCTTCCATTTCCTCCCCTGATATTAAGGTATCACATCTAGCATGTATTCTTTCTAACCACTCTCTATTGTGTTTTATAGTGTCACCCATGATATATTGTGGGGAAAAATTCTTATTTTCTCATCTGAGAATGGAGGATATGAGTTTCCACCATACGATTTTGGAATAGCGGAACAAACTGATGTAGGGAAATGCATGGACATGGATCCACAATAAACTCTAGTGTCCTAGGGTATATCTTCAAAACCAGTTAAGTGACAAGCCTCACTCCATAGTTAGAACATGGAGGTGATCAATGTGGAAAGTTAGAGGCTTGAGTCAAGTCTTGAAAATAATTGGGATGAGACTGTTTTTGATGAAATCAACAATAGAAACAACACCTTTGCAGACTTGCTACTTTGACATGAGCGATGGGCTCAAGAACAATGGAGGATTTAATGGCTACGTGAAGGTGACCATAACCCGGGCTTCTTAGATGCTTGTATTAAAGATACAATGTGCACTAGTAGGGAAAACATACTTATGGAAGATGGATATTACACCAATGACCCGAACATAGTTAGAAAGACGGTGAATGATTTCTTTATGGAACTTCTTGTTGGGCCCAACCCAAACATGTAGGATCGCTATTTGATGGAGAATGCATAGATTCTTGAGGAAATTCTTGACATGGTTACTGGGACTGTTAATGAATGATTGGAAGCCACTCCTGAGGAGATAGAGATTCAAGAATCCATGTGGTAACTGAATCCAGAAAATGCTCGAGGGTCTGATAGGTTCCCAGCATATTTCTATAGAGCCTATTAGGATTTGATTAAGGCAGAGCTGGTGCAAGTGATACATGGGTTCTTTAAAGGGGTAACCTTTCGTGAGTTGTATGTGCCATTAAAACGGTGATGGTGACAAAGATTAAGAACCCACACTCTCTTCATCAAAATAGACCAATATGCATATGAAATTTCCCTTATAAAGTATTGGCATGCATCCTTAATAGAAGACTGCTTGTCTATCTTCCCAGTTGGATCTCAAAGAAAAACATGGGTTTATCAAAGGGTACTCAATCCAGGGGGCCATTAGGCTGGTTCAAGAGGTGATTGTACACATTGACCAAAAGTCCTTTGGAGCCAATATTTCTATTAAATTGTACATGAACAAGGCATACAACATGTTGGAATGTAATTTCATTCACAAGGTTATCTCTAGGATGGGTTTATCTACTTGGGTGATTGAACTTTTATTATGGTGCTTCAGTTCCACTTGGATTTAAACGTCCTTTTTGGGGTGACAATATAGACTTTTAAAGACTGTACGGGGACTACAAAAAGGTGATCCAATCTCCCATATTGTTTTTTCCTTACACATGATTCCCTAAGTAGATATATTAATAAAATCATTATGGAGAGACACATTCTTCCTTACCACTCTAGGTATCAATCCTATGGTATATCTCACCTTATATTTCCATATGAAACAATTGTGTTTGTGAATGGTAGTAATGGATACATAAAGGGAATTAATGACATACTATAGGAATACTGCAAATGGAGAAAGAAAGTGGTCAATAATGACAAAATCAATATCTTCATCTCAAGAAAATTCTTGGAAAGAAGGGTGGGAGTTCTGGAAATAAAAATTTTCATATGAAAAGGATACTTTACCATGGATTAATTGGGTGCCTCAGTCTCCCATAGAACTCCATGCATTCAATACTTTAATATGGTGGCAGATAGAATAATGGGTAGAATTTTGAATTGGAAAAATCGATTCTTGTCATTTGGAGGAAGAATTAATTTGATCAATAGTGTGCTCTCATCTATCCCAATGCACATACTTTCCCCACTCTCAGTACCTAATGGAGTTATCTCTATAATGGAGAATATGATGTCCTCTTTTTTGTTGGATGCACAACTGGAAGGAAAACACCATTGGGCTGCATGGGAGAGGCTGTCCAAACCCATTGATGAGGGTGGGATCAATGTCAAGAGCATTGCAGTGGAAATGAAGGGTCTCCATGCTAAGCTATCTTGGGATGTTGTGGAAGGGAAGGTGATTTGGGTGAAGATCATGCAGGACTAGTACGAGAGTGAACTGGGGAACCAAAGAGGAAGGACTTAGGCTACTTGGAACATGGTTCAACCTTATATTTTAGACCTCCAACAACACTCTCTATGGATTGTGGGTAAAGGTGACATCAACCTATGGAAGTCAAACTGGGTGGGTAAAAGGTGTGGGTTCATAAGATGTACGGTACCATATATCACCTTGAGATAGGATAGTGCCCATCACAACTTCATCTATGCCATTTTGGATAGAGAACATCAGAACTTCTTTGATACCATTGTCATGAACATAGAACCAGATAGATCTGTTTTCATAGGACCATCCTCGATCACCTTCTCAACAAAGGCCTACCATGAGATGAAAATGGTGGAACACGA
This sequence comes from Viscum album, assembly GCA_963277665.1. Taxonomy (NCBI): domain Eukaryota; kingdom Viridiplantae; phylum Streptophyta; class Magnoliopsida; order Santalales; family Viscaceae; genus Viscum; species Viscum album. The sequence continues at coordinate 1,775,276,472 of OY728158.1, forward strand.
TAGGGATGAATGGGGTGAAGCACTATGGATCAAAGAAATTAAATCAATGGTTCATTTTCTTGTTTGGAGAGTGAAGAATAATGCATTGCTGACTGAAGATAACATTATTCTATTGGGGTGAATCTCACCTCTAAGTGTCAATGTTTTAGGGAGATGAGGAATGAAAGCACAAAACACCTATTCTTTAATATCTATCGGGAAAGAATGGTATGGAATGCATTTTGTAGTTTAAAAGGATGGTCTCCTCAGGGGGTCATGAGTGGCATCTTCATCAACTAGTGGTTCCAGAGGGTGGTGAATGGTGTCCTAGAGAGAATGGAGCATGCTCTCATCTTTGTGGCATAATGTTGGTGTATATAGAGAGAATGAAACGAGTTTCAACATCAAGGAATCACATAAATAAGAATGAGTCTTTTGGTAAAAACAAGAATTATCCTTAATGATTTAGCCCAAATTTGCAAAAAATATGAGACATCACCCTCGATCAGACCTCTTATTACTATAACTTATTCTCCAAATGTTTTCGACACTAGACTGGGTAGATGGGTATGGTGGTATCCTCATCAGGAGGGCCTCCAAATTAACACAAACAAATCATGCAACATGTTCCAAATGAGGGGTGGTGGGGTGGTCTAGGATACAAGGGGATCTGTGGTTCTTTCCAATTGTGCTTACTTTATTATTGGTTATTCCCTTCAACTGGAGGCCTAAGAAATGATCATAGTTCTGATACTTTGTACCAATAATAATATTCATCTTTTGGCAGTTGAAACTAATTCAATGGATATTTATCATGCCCTTTTTGACAGTGGGTCTACCCCATAGTCCATTGAGTATATCATTAAAAGATGTAAGGAGTTGATGAACAACCACATTGACATTTATCATACATGTTGTGAAGCTAATTTTGTTGTTGACTTCATGGATTCCCATGAAACCCAAGGTGTGCAGATCTCATATTTCTCAAGTCTTGGGTCTCTTCCCCCAGAGGGAGTAAATATGGCACACATAAATGCTCTTGGGATTCACTAATTTAGACCCTCATGACTCCCAAACCCCATCCTTATTTTTATTATTATCCCTTATGTTATTTTAAATAAACAAAAATGTTTTTTGGTTATAATAGAACAATTTGGATCATGATATTCTCTCCCATAAGAAATTGCATCCCTCTAAGGACGCCACACCAAAACTACACAAAAAAAAAACAAAAGAGAATCTATTAGGATGATGAATATAAACTTACATAACTTGGAAAGAGATAAAAGGAGGAAAAAAGATCAAAATTAGAATAAAATAAAAGAAAATAAGGTAGAACTCACCATGGTTTACCAAAAATCAAACTCAGGAATCCAGGGATTAATCTCTGTTCAAATGGGCTTCAAAGGCCTTCGAAAGTAACTCCGATGAACCTAGGGTTTGTGACAAAATAATGGGAGAAAAGTGGGTTCAGATGGAGGATTAGGTATTTATAGGCCTACTAAAAATTATAATCCCTTGTTTCTTCCCTCTAGACTACATTGCAGAACCATCTGAAATGGGATAAACCACGACATATCCTCCTGGACCACGCTGCAACCTTCATGGTCAAATTGCATCCATGATACATGATAACTCACATGCCAAAAATACTATTTAACTATAGAGGGAATATGATGTATCCTAAACCACAATTCCTTAGAACCCAGAAACCCCAAAAGTAGGTTACAAAACATCCCATCTCCATGCCACTAGGGTACTGAATTTGGAAGAACTAAGAAAATTCAACCTTGGGCCATTGTGCCATAACCACCCTCTCTATGAAGCATCTATGAAAAATGTATAAGTATTTGTGAAAACCCACTCCTGATCCCCTATGCCTTAATTTACTACACTAAGGTGAAATAGAAGGCTCCATACATTAGAAACCACTACAGCTGATTTCATAGAAACTCCCCTTATTCCTCCTTGATCCACATCCCTACAACCCTAACACCTCCAACACCACCATCATAAAAGGGAAGGGTTTCTAGTATTTGAGCCCTCAAATAATATACCTCTCAAACTATTTTCACCCTAATGGAAATAAAAACAAAACCATAGAGAAAAAATAAATGGGGTCATCCAAACAACCACCCCATAAGATAACTCTAAAGAATCTTTCCATCATAGGATCTCAACCACATCAGTTGGAAGAATAAAGCACAAATAAACACAACTCCAACAACCATCTCCTAACACTCTCCCAAGGGATATAACTCTCAAAAAAGATAAAGAATACCATTAAAACATAAAGAGGAAACCATATCATAAACCAAATCAATATAAACATACGTAATGATCATTGTTACAAGAGAAAATATAAACAATAATCAACTCAGGATATTGAGTGCATATCTATGAATCATGTTCCTAGGTTCTCTCCCCATGCCACTATTCCATGAAGATACATGAACCAAGGGAATGACACACCCTCAAAACACCTATCCTTGAATTTCTTGGATCCCCACTTGTTTCTCCTCAATTGCCACATCATCATCAACATTGATCTAACCCTAATAAATTATATGAGGGTCATTACGAAGGTACTGGAAGATCTGTGACACATGGAAGATATAATGTATCAGTTTAATTTTTGGGGATAGTTCTATCTAGTATGATAAAACTCTAACATATGAAAATACCTCAAAAGTCCCAAAAAATTGGGGATAAAGTTTACTCCCATGACTAAATCACCACTTCCCAAGATGAGGAGTCACCTTTGAGAACACATCATCTCCAATATTGAACTCCATAAGTCTCCTACTATGACCTGAATAAGAATTATAATTATTCTATACTACCTTTATCCTCTCACAAATTACCTGAACCATCTCTATCATTCCCTATAATAGCTTCAGTATAATAATTTCTTACTCTATGATCCCATTCAATCATAATAGAGAACAATAAGGTCATCTGCACAATGCTTCAAATGGTTCCATACCAATGGTGGAGTAAAACATATTTTTGTAAGAAACATTGACCAAGGGTAGGTGCCTCATCCATGAACCTAAAAAATCTAAGAAATAAGAATTAAACATGCCTTTAAGATGTTGGATGGTCAGCTCTGTCTAACCATTCATATGTGGATGAAAAGTAGTGCTAATGAATTACTGAAAGAAAAAATCATTCAGGAGACCTCTCCACACCCTAGAGGTAAAATGAGGATCATGATCAAAGATGATCATCCTCCATACTTAATAGATTATCACCACCTCCTCATGGTACTGACTTGATAAAACCTCCACTGATATCAACTCTATGATCATTGTGAAGTGTGCTGATTTCATCAAACGATTCATTATCACCAATATAGAATCAAAGCCTCCCTGAGCTCAAGGTAAAAAGGTAAATAAGTACATAAATATTTCCTCCCACTTCCAATAAGTAACATATAATGACTAGAGAAAACCACCAGGAACATAGTTCTTGATTTTCACCTTATGGAAGACTAAACATGAAGACACCAACTATTCAACAACATGCTTTAATCTAGGCCACCAAAACTACCCTCTTAAATCTTGGTACATATTTATCACACTAGGAAGTAACACCAAGGGTGATCTATGGAACTCAAGGAGAACCATATCACATATTCTTGAATGGATGAAAATCCTCCCCTAGAAAAACACTTGATACTATTCATCCTCAGACCATCCATCTGGGGCATCACCAAAGACAACTCAGTCCCTCCAGACCTCCACCTTAGAATCCCCCAGTTGGGAATCCTCCACCTACTCTACCAAATATGATTTCAATGTCATCAGAAATAGAAAAACTCTACCACTAACAACCCCATATCAAGATCCATCATTGAGAGATCTTCCACCACTCTCTAGGAATACCCATATTCAAATATGGAATCACCGTGTGATTTTTTTCTCATCACATCAGCTACAAAATTTTCCTTTCTTAGTATATACAAAATATCAAAGTCATAATATTTCAAGAATTACATCCACTACTAATGATGGAAGTTCAATTAATACTAGAAGAATACATACCTCAATCTATTATGATTGGTAAAAACCATAGAACACAGACCAATGAGGTAATGTAACCACAACTTCAAGGAAAAGAAGACTGCTTACAACTAAAGGTCTTGGGTGGAGTAATTATTCTCATGGGGGAATAAATACCAAGAACCATAAGAAAAAACTAATCTTTTATGACCCAGAACATAACCTAAACATAGATGCAGAGCATTACAAAAAACCTCAAAATAAACTCCTTCTCAAAGACAAAGAACTAAATCACTGACCCAATTCTCCCTTAGGTACTAAAAAGATTCCTAACACTGATCAACTGACAAGAAAATATGATCCTTTCTAATCAAAACTATCAGAAGAGTGGAAACCCAAGAAAAATTGGTTATGAACCTCCTATACTATCCTACAAGACTAAAGAAACTCTACACCTATCCTACTAAATTATGGTACAACCAAGAAATTTATTCCTTGATCTTTAAAGGATCCATAGATACTCCCCATTGGGATAAAACATTCCCCAAGAAACAAACTTCATGATCCAATAAATCAAATTTTGACAACTTCTCAAATACATAATGACAATAAAGAACTCCCAAAATGGTAGAAAATCGCTCTGTATTATCCTCCCCAGAAGTTGAATACATGAGTATGTCATTGATGAAAACTACCACAAACCAATCTAGAGACTCTCTAAATAATACATTCATAAATCCAATTAACACAGCTAGAGAATTCACCACACTGAACAAAATTACAAAAGAATACATATTTTCGATAAAGATGATGGAAATAAGTCTTTGGGACATCCTCATCCTTTACACACATCTAATGACATTATGACCAAAAATCAATCATTGAGAACCAATTTTATCCTTTCATCCCATCAAATTAATCATAAATCCTTGAAATAGGATAGTGGTTATTCACTGTTACCTGGTTCAAATGATGATAATTGATAAAGAAATGAAAATTAACATCATCCATCTTTGTGAAAAAAACTAGTGCACCCCAAGAGGACACTGTTGACTGAATAAAACCTAACTAGAATAGATCAACAAAATTTACTCACAACTATCAAAACTAATAAGGTTCTATCCTATACCAAGATATTAAGATTATAGAAGCTTCTAATTTTAGATCTATTATAAACTCGATCTAATGTCAAGGGGGTAACAGCATAACCTTATCAAGAAATTCACTAGGGTACTCTTCCAAAACCATAGGAAACATCATCAACCGAACCTCCGAAGAAATCAAAATCAGATCGGGTAACAAGGAAGGGAAGGAAGGAATATACCTTTGAATCATCTGAGGGTATATCTCTCTAATGAAAATGGAATAATCTCCATAATCATCATTAAAATGATCTATATTCTAAAAAAATCTACAATATCCTATACCGAGTACAAGTATTCCATACTAAGGATGATGTCATATGTCTATATCCATAAACATGAGACGTCTCTTTAAGAGTGATGTAAACCGAACACTATCTCACTGTCTCTACATACTTAACATATATAAGATAGACCACTAATAAGTATAGTCAATGCAAAGGGAACATGAAGTATCTATACCTTAGGTCCCAAATCATGGACTAGGGTAGGTGATATAAAAGAGTGCATAGTGCTTGAATCAAATAATGCATGTGCCCATATAGAAAACAACCAAAGGGTACCTTGATGTATGGATCTCCTGACACTGGAAATGCTAGAGCACAAAACTATCCATGACCTTCTCCATGACCTCTCTAACCATGATGTAGACTACCTCAATTAAAACACACTACTCTATGAGGGTGAGGAGAATATCAAGTCTATCCTCAGACCACTCCATATCCTCTCTACTAATATAAATTTGGAACACCTTTTTGATGCTGCCTCAGCTATAACTACCTCAATAGAGGAACCTGAATGGGAATACCTGGTTCAAGATATCTATTATAATGGCCAGGAACTCTCACCACTGATGACCTATACCTTCATAAAAAAAGTGTCTTATAATAGCCTAAACCTTCAGGACTATTACTTTATATGAATTCTTGTGGTGGAGGTGTCTAAAGGAGGTTCTAGCTAGAAAGTCTAGCTGATTAGAGTTCTACGACATGGAGTTATGGCTACACTATAAGGGAGGACACTGTAGCGAGGATGAGATGGATGCAATTTAGGGTGATTGGGGTAGAGTTTTGGAGATATTTCCAATTTTGGCATAGTTTTAGTGTGGAGGTAGTGAGTGCAACAAAGAGCCTCAGGTGCAATCTGGGTCGTTCTGATATTTTGGTCATGGCTACGACATAGGGGTGATGGATATAGTGTGGATTCTAGGGGAAGTTATTTTGAGGGTTTTTTTGTTTTTAGGGTAGCTATGTCGTGGATTTGGGTTGTGTAATTACCCCTTCACAGTTACTAGGGGTTTGCAGTGTAGTGGCTTTGGCTTCACCATGGTCTTCTCCCTATTTTATTGGATCTATGGTGTATATATAGTTGTGTTTCTTAGAGTAATATTTGACTAGCCATGACACGACATGTCCATTCCCAATTTCACCATAGCCCCTTCAGTTTTCAGTATTTCTATGGCATGGTGAAGGGAGTTATGTCGTGGTCTTACTTTTTATATATTGGGTATAAATTCTTAAATCCCATAGAACCATATCTTTTATCTGATCTCTCTCTCTTATTTATTGGGATACCCAAGTGTATCCCAAGGAATACTTTTATCACCCTTTAAGTGGATTTCAACCCCACCCTTGGGAGATCTATCGTTCATGTTTCTAGGTGAGTTACCTCCATGTCTTCCCCTATTTTTATCCTTGTTTCTTATATGGGAAGTGAATTTTTCAGGGAAAATCTATGGTTTTGGTGATGTTTTGGTAGGATGATGATGTGGATATTATATTATAGACCAAAAAGGGTGTTTACTTTAATTGTAATGCTCTGTGGTTTTCCCATATTATTTCAAACTTTTGCAACAAATCAGAGTGCTCTATTTGAGCTAGGGGATCCTTCATTTCTCTTTAATTTGTATCATGAAAGAGGATTTATTTTCTTGTTATATTTTGCAAAGATAGTATGCACTGGCCTAATAAAGATAAATAAATGTATTAATTGGAATTGAAGGGTATGGGAAATGAATTGCATGTTTTAAAACTTTTGTTATTATTTATTATTAAGACTGTATGGACTTGATTCCTTGTTGAAAATTATGGTCATTGGGGGATTTATTTACACTATAGTTGATTTGTTTTGGAACCCATGATGTGTTGTTATTTCAACATCACCTTGAAATGGAATCAGATAATCACTTATATCTAGATATATAATTTGTATCCCCTAGAAAATTATGGCTTGTGTAAAAATTCCCTTGAAATAAATAAGTGAATGTGATGAAAACTAGCCTTGATAAATATGAAAAATGATGCATGAATGATGTGAAAAGTGTTGTGAGGTGTGGGGATGATGTGATGATATGCAGGCATGGTATATGGTAATTGTGAGGAGGAGGTGGATGTGATTGTGAAATGGTATAAATATGGGGGCTTACTGGAATGAGGTAGATGGTTGATGTATTTTGATGTGTTGCACTAGTTACCTAAGTAGTAATGGAGTTAAATGATAATGATTAATTGAAATGGCATGGGTTGAATGCTTAAATAACACTTTAATTGAAAAATTAAATGTGGATAAAATGTTTATTTCATGAATGTGAAATTAATGGGATGGATAATGAATGGGATTAATGAATAAATGGGCTAGAAATGGGAAATTTAGAATGCAACTTAATTTAAAAGGGAATGTGTCTTGTGAAAAGTGACATGTGGTTTGTTGTGTGGTGTTATACATTTATAGGTGGAAGAAAAAGGGGAAAATGTTTTGAGGATCAGTGGGGATGTTGTGAGTTGGTTGGTAATCTTATTGTGAACCCATAACTTGGGATTATATGTGGTTATTATATGTATACTATATATTCCCTATATTTTCTATACGTACCGTACCCATGCCGAACACCATGTTCCAACACCCATATATTAGGAGGGGGGATATTTTTCCCCATATCCTGATGGTAAGGATGGATGGCTGGCTGGCTACCCCTCTTTCCCTCCCTCTCTTCCACATGATTTTATCATGTACGAGATGTGATGTCCATAAGTTAAAATTAAATTTTGGTGATGTTTTATAAGATGGATTATAGTAGGGGTCGTTCATTAGGGGATGGAGGAATGAAGTTGTTGTACTTAATGTTTATGATATGCTACTATTCTGGTTATGTCATTGAACATGATGTGATGGACCAGGTGTCTTTGGGTGGGATGTGATACCCAGTTACATGAAGGGTTCTTGACATGATGTAATGAACCAAGTGTCTTTATGTGGGATGTGATGAACAATAGTAAATGAGGTTATTTTAATGATTTGATGGCTCAATTTTCTTCTGGTGAGAAGTCAAGTGATGGTATGTGTTATACATAATATATGGGAGTGCTAGGGTGTACGATGTCAAAGTGTGATATTGGAAAACCAGTGGGAAAGTGGTGTTAATTACCCTTTATCGATATGATTCTATTTATGTTATTATACTTGGATGTGTAATTTGGTGATCATGGATTGGTTAAGAAGGGTTTGGTTTATTAATCTATTTAGGTTTTGTTGGTTCAACTATTTTCTCATGGGCACCTTATTATGCTCTTTTTCACATATTCATGAGAGAATTTTGGTGTGATCCCACTGAGTATACTTGTATTATCACCCTATGTATATAAAAATTATATTGTGGGTCCTTATTAGAATTAGGTGGATTGTGTTGGACCTTAATAGCTCAAACCTTTAGACATTCACTATTCCATTACCCTAAATTTACTTTTGGGTATTTATTTGGATACATTTATCTTTATTAGATTACCTTATATATATACATTTTGGTATGGTTTTTGGTTTTATTTATTTTATGTTATTTCATGGAGTCGGTTTATAATTAATATCCTATCTCTCAATCCTATTATTATAGAGGGTAATGTATCCAATTTGTGAGTATTTTATACTCTAGGTTCTTTCCCCCAACATGGGGCCTACTGTAGGTTAGACTAAGGGATGTTATCACTCTTTATTCTTTATTGGCCCATGGGGATACATTTAGAGGGAGGGGATCGTGATAGATTGTTATCAAAGGGTTTGTTTAAGGGATATGATAGAGTTTGGAGTTAGGAATAATGAGGATTACATGGTCTAGTAAGGAAATGATATTATTTGATATTAGTGTGTGACATAGGCCAAGGAAGACCAACTAGGACATGGGACTTCATCCCCCCATGATCTAAAACAAGGAATATAAGCCTACTAAAAGGCCAAGTGATGTGGTTCATCTTGTTGGGTAGAGACCTAGGATAGGTACATGCATTATGAATGACATGTGTTCTTGTTTTAATTGGGTGGTTTTTGGAAGTGAAAATGAATTAAAATAATATTAATAAAATTACATAATATTGGGATTAATAAGTTTTTATTTATCATTTATCTATGGATCTTGGTCATTATACATGTGTGTTTTAGGAAGTGGAAATTCAGTAGGCTGACCTGGTTGACCACTGAAGGGCTGACATAGTTGAGGAGGATGATCAATGGAATAAGATGTTTCATGCCTTTCCACAATAGGATTTGGAAAAGTATGAGGGCATCATATTTGATCTGGAGAAAGAGAGTTGGCTATAGGAACTTGATATCACCTTCAGTTTGATATAGGCCAGGTAAAGTACTGGGTCCCATTGGAATCTAGTCATATGTGAGGGGATGCAAGTTAGTAGTGGGCGCTTTATCTGGGTGAGTGGAAGGATGTAGTTGTTTTGTTGGTCAATTTCTATAAGGAGTTATGAGAGGAGATCCTATCACCGACTATGATGGAATTAGAGAGGGGGGAGATTATCTATTTTTAGTAGGGGTGTATGTATGTGAAGGAGTTTGGGATCAAGTTCAAGGATCTTTTTTATTTTTTATAACCTTTTCCCTAATGAGGATTCCCAATAGTGGTGTCTTGAGGAAGCAATCTATCCTTCTATCTAGAACATAGTTACTCATTTTACATTGCCAAAATACTTTTAGGTTCAATAGAATGTGGAGTTGATTGAGAATATATAATCATAGAGAGGTTTAATATGAGAGGGGAACTGGTAGGGTTCCTTGAGGAGAAAAGTTTTCAGTGGAAGGTCTCATGCACTATGGCCTTTTTGGTATCTACCAGTGGGGAGTCAACATCAGTAGCCCCCATTTTGGATTTCTGGGGCTGATGGTTTCCATGTTATTTTCTAAGTGATTTAGGAAAGTGTTATTTTTATGTGGGGTTTCTAGTCACCATAATAATTAGTTCCACATGGTTCTTTAAGATTATTTTGGGTTATGTGGACACATTTAGTATAAACCTTAGTAGCATATGCTAGTGAGACAATTTTAGCAGCAGAGGAAGTAGGCTTATGCTTTTGTTGAGGGGAGATATAGTAAGTATAGGCTGAACTTAGGATGTTTCTCATGTTCAAGGAACTTGAAATAAGTTTTTCCATGGGGGTGGAAGCCATCGGAGAGGCAGAGGAGCTGTGTATAGTTATTTTTATGTAGTGGAGGTGGAAGCGCAAGTGGGGCCATATATCATTTGATATATGATCATTTTATGATGTAATGTTGTTTTTAATTGTTTTATTTAGGATCTTCTCCCTCATTTTTATACCCTATTTAGTCTGTGATCTATGAATAGACATTGAGAGGCTTACCATTCCCCTACTGTAGACTATGCTAGTCAGAGGCCAGACCAGTTGTTTGATGTGTGCCGGGGGTGTAGACTGATGATGGGTACACGTCAGTCTTATGGGGATTTCTTCTTGATATATATGGAGTTGTATGATTTCATTCTTGGAATCAATTGGTTGTATTCTATCTACATTGTTATCAACTTCTTCTGAAGGGGAGTTATGTTCTTAGATGTGGATGTCCAACACGTGGTTTTCATTAGAGAGAAAATTTTTCAATTGGGAAGTAGACATGTGGATCCACTTATTTCTATGATGGTTATGTTTTCCATGGAATCATTAGATTCTAGGACTACAGATGTTCCTAGGGTTGTTGGGGAGTTTTTGTATATTTTTCCTGAAGATGTTATGACACTACCCCCTCAACGTGATATCATGTTCGAGATAGATCTACAGCCCGATGCTTCACCAATTTCGATTGATCCTTATCAGATAGAACCCTCAAAGTTGTGGGATTTGATGATACAAATAGATTATTTGATGCATAAGGTATTCATCTGGCCTATTGTGTCTCCTTGGGTTTCTCCTTTCTTATTCTCCAACAAGGGGGAGGTAGTTAGATATCGTGTATAGACTAGTGGAGGTTGAATCATGTGATGATCAATAATCTATATTCTCTTCTAAGGATCTTTGATATTTTCAATCTATCTAGACGGGATAGATGGTTTTATAAGATCAATATGTGTTCTGGGTATCACCAATTAAGGGGGAATAAGGATGATATCCCAAAAACTGACTTTGGATACAATTATGGGAACTTTGAGTTCATGGTCATGTTGTTTAGTGTCATGAACATACCATCTGTGTTCATGGGGATCATGAACTCCATGTTATGTCAATTCCTTTAATAGTTCATAGTCATGTTCATTGAAGATATCTTGATGTACTCGAAGCCATATGAGAATTATTATGATCATATCATAGTTGTATTGTAGGTTCTTCGACACCAACAACTCTATGGAAAGATATCAAAGTGAAATTTTTAGATGTGATAGGTGTACTTCCTTGGGAATGTGGTGTCTCATTAGGGTGTGGTCATGGACCCATCAAAGGTTGATGCAATTGTCTCTTGGGAAGAACCCAAGAATGTGGAATAGGATCACATTTTTATGGTCTTACAGGATATTACTAGATATTTATGTCTAATTTCTCATGAATTATGAACCCATTAAAAACATTGACTAGGAAGGACCAAGATTTATCTGGAATGATCAGTCTCAGAAAGCATTCGACTACCTAAAGGGGAAATTTATCAATGATATGGTGCTCCAGTTACCAGAGGAGCAGGTAATGATTTATTTGGTTTACGATTCTTCCTATATGGGTTTGGGATGTGTCTTGATGTATGGGAAGGAAATGATATCTTATGGGTATAATAAGTCATGTCCCTAAGAGTGTAACTATTCCACCCATGATATATAGTTAGAAATGATTGTGTTTTCACTGAATCTATGGAGAAATTACATCATTGGGGAGTTATTTTTAGTCTTCACAAGGATAACCCAAGCTCAGAGAGTTTGTGATGCTATCTGGGTAATCATGGATTGGTTGACGAAATCTTCTCACTTTCTAGTGATCAAGGAGTTGAGCACCAAAAATGTTTTGGTGGGGAGGTAAATAGATAAGGTGGTGTGGTTTCATAGAGTTCAAAGGTCCATTGTATTGGATTGGGATTCTTGTTTTACCTCTTTAGTCTGGAAGGGATTCCATCATGATTTTGGAACTCAGTCACGCCTCAACACTTCTTCACAACCTCTGAAAGATAAACAGACCGATTAGACTGTCCAGATTATGGAGGATATGTTGTGGTCATATATCTTGAACTTAGATGGATCTTGGGAAAAGATATTTCCCTTATAATAGTTTTATTAAAATAAAATCTAACATTCATCTATTGGTATGGACACATTTGAGGCTTTGTACGGGCAGACGTTTCATTCTATATTGTGTTGGTCCAAGGTTGGGGATTCATCAATTCTCAGACTTGATGCAGTGTAGAGCATGAAAGAGAAGGTTAAAGTTGTTCATCAGAGGATCAAGGTAGCACATGACCAGTATATTTCTTATCCCAATCATAGGATGAGGCCCTTAGAGTTTGAGTTTAGGGTCATCATGTTCTTAAAGGTTTCCCATCAACATGGGTAATGGAGATTTGACATAGAGAGTAAGCTCTCACCCTGATTCATTGGACCTTTTTAGGTGTTGGGATGCATTAGTGAGGCAGCTTATTGGTTTTTACTTCCAACATGGTTAGATCAAATTCATGACATCAACCACATTTCACATCTCGGTTGGTATCTTTAGGATGAATCCCATGTCATTGACTAGGGAGAGTTAGATATCAAGGATGAAAAAATGTTCATTGAGTGTCTAGTAGATATCTATGTTCTTTGATAGAAAGGTCCATGTGTATGAAAAATTATTTTGGTTTGTGTACTATGGAGTCATGGTGGCTTAGAGTATAGAACTTGGGAGTGAGAGACCCATATGCATACCCAATACCCATTGTTGTTTTGAGTTTTCTCTTAGGGTTTTCCTTGATTTTTTTCTTGATGATGTAAGGTTTAGAGAATGATATTTTATGATATGGTTCCTTTATTTATGTTATGTGTATTAAATATTTAAACAAAATAATAAGGGAAAACCTAATTCCTAATCAAGACACGTTATACCATGACATGATTAAAACCATGTGGGTGAGTTTTCGCCACCCACAGAGGATAAAATATAGACATGGGAGATGGAATTACATGATTTGTGTTCTTGGGGAATTAATATGTTATGTTTTTTATAATTTGTATTATGGTATATTTGGATGTTTTGATGATGGTGAGGGTGGTTATGTGAAAATTGTGGGAGATTGTGTGGGATGTTTGGTGAACATTCTTGGATGGGATTGGTGCTGTTAGTTGTTGGTAGTGTTCTATTGTAATGAGATCATTGAGTGGTATATCACTAGGTGGTTGTTAATACCCCATTTACCATTTACATTTTTAGAAAGGTTTTTATTCTCAAGTGTGAGAATAGTTTGAGAGTTATCTGATTTAACGGCTCAAACCATCTATCTCATTACATTGCTAGAATTCTGGTGGGGTAGGTGTTCAAAGGAGGTTCCAGCTAGAAATTCTAGCTAAAGGGAGTTCTAAAAAATGGAATGATGGACTATTCCTTGAATGTGGGAATTGAGGTGTGGATGAGACAACTATAGTGTAGGGTGATGAGGTTAGTTCTTTGAAGCTACTGCTAATTTTAGCATAAATGTGGTGTGGAGGTAGAGGCTATGACATGAAGCCTCAGGTGTAGTCTTTTTCGTTATTCTATTTTGGGAATGGATGTGGCATAGGGGTGTTGGATATGGTGCAGAGTCTTGGAGGAGTGATTTAAGATGTTTTTTTGGGGTATCTGCACTGTGGAGTTGGGTTATAGTGTAACCCCTTCCTTGTTGTTGGGGTTCAGCAGTGTAGTGGCCTTAGCTGTGCCATAGTCTTCTTGCTATTTTTATCAGATACATGGTGTGAAGATAGCCATGTTTCTCAAAGGATAGTTTTTCTATCCAGGCTATAGCATGGTCATTCCCTTTTAACCATATTATATTCTGTTTTCATCATTTTAGAAGCATGGTGAAGGGGGATACACCTTGGTATTATCTTTCATAGACTGTGTCTAAATTCATAAAGACCCTAAAACCCTATCCTTTATCTAATATCTCTCCCATTTCTTGGGTGACCTAACTGCATCATAAGTAATTATTTCACCCCCTTTCATTATATTTTAACCTCAACCTTGGGAGACTGATCATTTTTGTTTCTAGGTGAGTTCCCTCCTTATCTTCCCCTCTTTTTATCCTGATTTCTTGTCTGGAAGAGGATTTTGTTATGGAAACCTATGATTTTAATGATGTTTTGATAGTATGATAATGTAGTTTTTGTGATCTAGGATGTTAATGTTGTTACCCTTTATTACGCTTCTCTGTATTTGTCCCCTATTATTTAAACATTGTGTAACAAATCAAGAAGATTCATTTTAGGTAGGGGATTCTTCATTTCTCATTAAGTTGAATTATAAAGTAGGGTTTATGTTCTTGTTATCTCATGGAAAGAAAGTATGAAATGGTCTAATAAAGATAAATAATTATACTAATTTAAATTTAATGGTAAGGGAAATGAATCACTTGTTTTATAGACTTTTATTTGTTTTGTTATTGAGATTGTGCAGTCTTGATGACTTGATGAAAATTATGGATGTGGGGGATTTTTTACGCTATAGTTGATGTATTGGGGAACCATTGATGTGCGAGTTTTGAAATATTACCTTGAAATATAATTTTCTAATCACATATATCCAACTAAAGAATTGGTTTCCCTTGGAAAATTATGGATTTTGTGAGAATGAACTTGAAATAAAGAAGTAAAATTAATGAAAAAGCCCCTGGATAAATCTAAAAAATAATGTTTAATTTATGTGAAATGTTTTTTTTATTTCTATGTAATATGTTACAAGATTTGGGCGTGGTATGTGGCAGTTGTGATGAATTGGTGGTTGTGGTTGTGAAATGGCAGTATTATAGGGGCTTGTTGTCATGAGGTAGATAGTTGTTGATTGAATGTCAAATTTATGGGCTAGATAATAAATGGGAATAATGAATGAAATGGATTTGAAATAGGAAATTTGGAAAGTGGATTAATTTGAAAGGGAATTTGGATTGTGAATAGAGGCCTTTGGTTTTTTGTATGGTGTTATGAATTTATAGGTGGCATTGAAAGTGGTGGATGTTGTGAGGCTCGATAGGGATGTTGTGAGTTTGTGGGTACTCTTATTATGAACCCATAGGTTGGGATTGTGTGTGGATATTATATGTATACTATATGTTCCTTGTGATTTATATATACACCCCACCCATATTGAAAACCATGTTTCAACAACCATATATTTGGGTGATGTTTTTTCACCACCCCAATGGTGAGGATGGATGGATTGTTACCCCCTATTTCCCGGTCTCTGTTCTAGGTGACTTTGACATGAACAAACTGTGATAGACATAAGGCAAAAGTGAAATGTGATGATATTAAATGAGCTATCTTATAGTGGGTCTCATGCATAGTGGGAGGAGGGAATGAGGTTTATGTCCTTAATGCTCATGATACCCTACTACTTTGGTTATGGAAGTGTATATGATGTGATGTCCTAGGTTTCTTTAGGTGATATATGATATCCAGTTACATGCGGGGTGCTTGGAATGATGTGATGGACTGAGTTTCCTTGGGTGGGATGTGATGTCCAGTTTCATGTGGGGTAATTATCATGATGTTATGATATTGGTGTCTTCAGGTGAGATTTTATGTGATGGGGTGTGTTATAGATAAGATATGAGAGTCCCATGAGGTATGATGTTGGGGTGTGATAGTGGAAAACTAGTGGGAAAGTAGTGTGGGGTACCCCTTATTGATATTCTTCTTATTATGTTATTATAATTGGATGAATTATTTGGTGAGTGTGCCTTGGTGAGGATGGGTTTCATTAGTTAACCTATTTAGGTGCTATTGGTTTAGATGTTTTCTCATGGGTGAATTAGTATAATCTTTAACACGTGAACAAGAGAATTTAGGTGTGATCCTAATGAGTATACTTGTATGATCACCCAATATATATACAAACTATTTTATGCTTTCTAGGAGGACTACATGGACTATGATGGAAATTACTATCTTGGTCCTTTGGACTATTTTTGTGTTTCCTCCTTAGCTTTAATTTTGGGTTTTTATTTAGAGGCTTTTATCTATATCATTTTACATTATATAAATGAATTGTGGGATGGTATTTAGTTTCCTTTATATTATGTTATGTCCTGAATTTTATTGATTTTTGATATCCTATCTTCTAATCCTATTATCATAGAGGTAAATTCCACCCATTTGTGAGATTTTTATACCCTTGATGCTTGTGGCCAACCCAGGGTTCACTAGAGGTATGACTCAGGGGTCATTATCACTCTTCCTTCATTTTTGATCCTAGAAGGGTGCCTTTGGTGGGAGGGGGTTATGACATGTATGATCCCTAAGAGTAAGACCAATATCCTCCACCCTTAGATAAATGAGATGGAAAGTGATGATACATAACCTTAAATATCTAAAGGATATTATGTCTAAGAAACTAGGAACCAAAAACCATAGCTCTAGTTCATGGAGAATGCTGATGAATTCCCTCTCATGATGATCTAGTTCTGGACTATATCCAGTCAATGAACTCTACACTCATAGCCAACTTGAGATAAGTATAAAACATAAATAGGGTGAACTATAACTAGATCTATGGATGATAATCCTCTTTGAAATGCCTCTCCCAAGCTTCATCATCTGACAATAGGTTCAATGCATAATATAGAAGGGTCCAAAAAAGGATCCTGAAATCTTGCACCATAGAACTCCCTTGTCTAAGGGTAAGAAGCTCCTAGTGACTCACCATCTTTATAGTCAAAAAATGAAATCTTATCAGATTTGGTCTAAGAACTTTTCCCATGAGACTACCAACTCATCACGATCCCTAAGGAGCAAGATCCACCACTGCCTCGCTGCTCCATGCAACATCGTAATGGAGAATAAAACCCAGTGATCCTTCCAAGAATGGATCAAACTAAAATCTATCTCAAATGCCTTTAACTAGTATCCTATCATTGAGTTTGAAATGGATCTCTCATAATTCTATAGACTCTAGTGCTGAAACTCTCAGAGTTTCCTCCTCCAAGTCTCATCATCATCAATCTCTACTCTGTGATGATCTTACAGCACATCCTGCCAAACATCTTTGATGAGAATATGATAAGGATATCAATCTGGTTCCATGATTAAAAAATAATAAATTATTAAATACTCCTAAATATAGAATATGGAATATTTTAAGCTTAATTAATCAATAATTTATTTAAGCTTTAACCAAATCACAAGGTCTACCCATTTCAAACATAGGAACAAAGAATAATAATACATGATCCTTTCCTAGGTTTGTACCCCGAAACTAGTATCACTTTGTATACTTGGATCAATAAACTTAATAGTCCACACATCATCTCACAAGGTCCCTAAATACTCATATCAAAGTCGGTATCCCTTTTTTACATCACATACTAAACTTAGATTATACTATTTCTCTACCAACCCATGAAATATTACCCGTTACTAATTCCAAACTCCACATTATCCCTCAACCTGCACCTATGAAACCTCTCTATCATGACTTCTCCCTATAAGGGACCCCTTATGGTCTAAAAATTATAGAAGGGGGATTATTATTGCCAAAATACCTCATCCAATAGGCCATGGGTTGGAGACAAGCATTGAGGGTGTGTCATACATACAAATGGGATGCATTACCCTATAAGAGAACATGAGGAAGAGGGAGATAAGATAATCATACCAATCAAATCCTTTTGAAAATGTAAAATAAATCACAATTACATACATGGAATGACATACAGTACTAAAAAAACTAAAAGGAAAACAATAAGTACCAAAAGATAAACCTAGAAATGATCAAGAAACCCAAACAGCTCATGAACAACCATGAGCTAGAAATATCCATCCTAGTATCCAACCTTATCTTTATGACCTAAAAAAACTTTATATAAAAATAGGTTTATAATAATAGGTATACTCAGTAAGATCCTCCCTAGAGCCTCTCATGCAAAAGATAAATAATGCACAATAAATACCAATGAATAACAAGTGAAACTAACTCATAACCTTAACATGTATACTAAATTCCCAACATCGCCATGACAATATTTCACCAAGTAACACATTAAAGAGATCTTATAATATAATATCAAACATTAGTTCCCTACTACTACTTCCCCAATGGTTTTCCACTCTTCCCTCCTCCTCCAATGGCCCGAAGGCCTTCAATTTTTATTGATTTTTGATAATCCACCTTTCAAGGGGTGAGGTGGAACCCTTACAAGACCCTTACGCATAAGTATTACATGCCCCGAAGGCCTTAGAGTAATTCATTTCCCATAGGCTTCAAACATTACATGAAACCCAGACTAACTACTTGGAACTGCTCCTCCCCAACATCATCGTCATGAAATCATCTCTCCACCTTTGCATGGCTATTCGTCTGGGCTTTCCCATGCATGCATAGGATTGTCTTGATGGCAGGTTCTATACCCTCTCATTCTTACAATCTGTTAATCTTCTTCTCTAGTGAAAGCTCTTTTATCCTCCTCCTTCTGGTGCTTGTTCCTTGTAGGTTGTCTGTTTTGCATCTGCACTTAAGGTGGCCCAAAGGCCTTGAGGTGGCCCGAAGGCTTTACTAACCCGAAGGTCTGGGTGGCAAAAGGCCTTAAAGGACTCAGGTACCAAATTGGGGGCCCAAAGGCCCAAACAGGGGAATAGTCTTGGCTGCTACAGTGCCAAACAGTACCTGCTATAGTCCCCCGCTATAGTCCTGCTACAATATTGCTGCAGTTCCACACAGTACCTACTACAAATACTACTACAGTACCCCAGAAATATGCCTCCGCCTGGGTTTAATCTCGGTTTTCCTGGATGCACTTAAGGAGTCCTCATCAATCGGGTTGAGGTTCATGTTCTTTTCCACTCTTCCCAATGTCTTACATCCTGATCCATCTCTCGCCAAAATCTTTCCTGAAGACACATCAGTTGAGTATAAAAAAATTCACCCGATGCATTACATCATCTCATCATCCCATTCCACATATCTATATAGTAACCAAGTAGTTTCCCAATGCCACAATATCCTGTATGTTGTGTATCATATATCATGTATTATACCTCAAGTTACCATGGAACATACACCAAGTAATGTAACTTAATCCATCACAAACTATACACATCATACCTATAATAATCCTTAGGATACTATATCTATATTTACATGTGTGTGAAATAACCATAAACCATTACAACCCTCTATACACAAATATAGGAAACTAACCATTTGCATGCCAGTACATAATACTACCAAGAGAAGATAGAGGGGATAGAGGGTGTAGTATCCATTTGTTACTCATCAACCTGAGTTGCAAAAAACACCCTCAGAGAGTCCTCTGGGTGTTACTCACCCTACTGACATGGGCGGAGTAGCATTTGAAATCTCAAAATATATAGGATATAATATTTATCACAACCACACTATTTGAATTATCCTAATATTAATCTCAACCGAAACTATCATCTCTTGGAAACCTAGCTAACACTTTTAAGGACTAGATATCCACTAAGAACATAAGAATTTAAGAGGAATCAAATCGAATTAATTTTTTCCTTTTTTTACATTTAAAATTTCATTAATTAATTCTTTATCCATTACTTAACATAAAGCAATTAAATTTCATTAACCACCAAGAAGAGTTCATGCCCTCTATACATAATCTAGGTGAGTCCACGATTCCCAAGATTTACCTATTTTTCATTTTAGAAAGAACCAACCCCATGGGTTAAATCATTTATTAAACATTATCATAATTCTATAATTCTAGGTACTCTAGGAAGAATCCTAATCTACTATCAAAATAGATGCATAAACAAGCACATACAACTACCTCAAGTATTGGAGAAAATAATATAGATAAAAAATAAACTCATATAAATGGATTCATTATCAAACAAGCATCCCAGATTTCAGAAAATCAATTTTTAAGACTAACTTCAACCCATTCCATCACCCCAATGCCATCCCTGACACCAACATACACATCATTATAAACCCAGCTGTCACAGGTGTCAACTTCAACCACAAACTCGAGCCTCCCTTCCCATATCTCATTAACCAACAACCATCCCAGGATCATATCATATCTCATAACAAAGATATCATTTCGATCATCACATAAGGAAATAAGTAACAAACAAATTCAATAGGTAGACTAGTATCTAAAACAATACATATAACCTTAACATGAAATCAGTCTCTCTCATCCCCAAACACAAGGTATCCTTCCTTTATAAGTAAATGGGATCTCACATCCCAAAACATTATCTTTATCAAAAAACTGGTTATTATTCCATATTGAATTAGTAAATTCATTTATCACAGTTTAAAACTATCGGTAACCTAATGTATCAACTATGATAAGGTATCAAAATTCCTGAAACATGATTTCTAGAATTTATCTAGTTTCAAAAAACTGGAAGTATTTTTTCCCAATTATTAGGCATCCTCATTATTATCAACAACAATACTTACATATTCATGTTCTTTATCCAATCCCATTAACACATGGAAGAACAAATTTAATTTATACATGCATCATTTATGAATTTTATTTCCATAAATTTACAAGAATATATGAATTCATTTAAACATGAATCTTTAAATTATTTTCCTACAAACAATTTTCCAGCTTTACATTATTTACTTATTTTATCAAAACAAAATTTCATACCAAGTATAACAAATACGATGAAAAAAACATAACATAGATAACACACTATCTAGAAAACAATATTCAAACTATTATCATGGTATAAAACAAGAGATCACTATAACCATAAATGAATTCATTATTAATATGATTTATCCTTTATTATGGTTAATTACTCCACCAACCAAAAATATAAATCATGATTAGCTTATGATTTCATGTAAAAAAATTGAATAAATGAATCCCATACCGCCAAGTGTAAGAACCCGACCCCAGTTGCCCGAAGCCGGTGCCTTATTTGATTACATTGGAATATTAATAAGGAATAAGCATCCTGAAGGACTAAGTAGTTTAGTATTATTAGAAATAAGATACATACATAAGTTCAACATTACAATTTGAAAAGAAACACAACATAGAAACTCCTTAGACACCTTCTATAACTCCTAGGTTATTTCTGCATGTCATTTATAATAAAACTCTTCATGTACTGAGAAAATGAAATATAAGAAATGGGTGAGCTCAAATGGTTAGTAAGGGTAAGTAATATAGTGGAAGATAATGTAAAAATTAGACATGGTGAATTATTGAAAACACATGCCTTTAAAAAAATAAACATGAACATAATATGGAAGGAATATGAGTTAAGTAAATAATTCCATAATAAATCATAATCATGGGTATTATAATAGCCTAATAACCACATGAAATTTCAATTACTAGGTTCATAATGAGGGAAGTTCATATGCCAGACATCATAACCATACCATCCAAGCCTCGTGCTAGGACCATAAATAATCATTTTGTCAAGTCCTTGGGCCAAGAATGTAGTTTGTCTCATGAGACCTACCGATGCTTCGATGGGCTATAGCAGGCCCCACCCATCACATAATAAGTCCAATGAATTCCTCATATGAGTGGGGATCAAAATAAACAATATATATATTCATATTGAAACTATCATATGAAATTTAAATAACTTTCCCCAATAATCAAATATAAAACACTAAGCATTCCATGCAATGTGGTGAATGGTTTTAGGATAGACCACCCACAATAAAATTAGTCATAAGCCATTAAATAAAATATTTTATATTAAATCATAAATGATTAAACCAAATAATACATAAGAGTCAACAAGAGTGTTGAATCCGACGAAAGTACTCTTACAAAATCATTAAGCAATTCTTGAGATAAATACTCTTTTATTTTGAAAAGAAGAGTTCCTTTAGAAAAAATATTTGTATAAAACTAGAAGTTAAGGAAGATATTATTTTCATAATAAAATGAGTTATTTTATAAAGATAATGGATTCCAAAACAAATTATATAGTTCCCTTTAAAATAGGTAAGAATTTGAGAAATTCCATTGAATCGGGTTTGTATTTTGGAAACAATTTTGAAAGTTCCTTTTAAAACGTGTGACTATCCATAAAATAAGGAAGGGTTATAGTTAGTAAACATATGTATAATACTCAAAATGAATTTATGAGGAGTACATAAAAATACATACGAATTTCATTGAGGTAATTAGACAGTGAAAGTAACCCAATTGAAAATGGAAGTTCGGGTGAAAAAACCCTTACCTTAAATTCGAATGTGTTCCCCTCTTGAAATTTAGGTCCTAGAATATGAAATTATAATCATTAATAACTTAATTTATAACATATTATACATTTATTAATTTTATCATAATTATTTTTAGTTTATTTATGTACTTATTGATACGTTATAATATCGAATTCCGTCATTCCAGTGTGTTTGTTTTCTTGACTTTCATAACCGGTTCACTTATTTTTACGTAATGGAGTTCATGTGGAATGATTTTAAATATCCATAATTGAAATTAAATATTATTTATGAACATACATAATTTATAATGTCAATTTATATCATTTGGTTACATGTAATGAGGATGAATCATTATATGACAACCACTTTGATTATTTGGCGGTATTTGAATTATTATGAACTAGTTTTGTCATATAACTTAATTATATGTACATATACTGGTTCCTCATTATTAATTAGTTTATAATACATATATTATAGTCTGTTTGAACCATAAATATGGTTTCATGACCAGTTATTAAGGATAGATTGAAGAACAAAACTTCTTCATCCATGAAGGTTATAAATCGTAACCTCATGAACATTGATTTCGTTTATAAAAATAAAAGGGAGGGAGTAAGAATATTGATGATGGTTATTCCATTAACATGATATAATTCCATTATATAGATGATACTGGAGTTATAATGATAATTTGGACAAAGGAGGTGATGATAGGATAACAAAAGAAGATAAATTGAAATGAAACCAAATGAAAAAGAAGGGTGCTTTACCTCTTGAAATAACCTCCTTGAGAATCTCCTTAAGGGAAGAGGTTTTGGTCTTTTGGAAAGACCAGGAGCTTCTTGGATGTGGGGAGAGACTAGTTAAGGGTAATTGGGCAGAACTTTTAGGAGATTAAAGTCTTAGAGGAGTGAAGATAAGAGGGAGTGGTGGTGGTGGTGGTGGGGGGGGGGGGTATAGTGGAGGAGAGGGGTAAATCTTGAATATTTTATTTCATTATTTTATTATTTCTTTCAAGGCAATCAATAGTGTTGTTTCATGAGACCCCTAATAGTAATAAGTACATGTGAGTTTGAAAAAAGTGGCCTTAAATCACTTATTATGTCATAAATAGTGTATTTAACTGATAATTTGAATATATGGTATTTTACCTTATTTCACTATTCATCAAAAATTCAAGAATTTCAGAAAAATCTCAAAAATTCACCCCTACCATTTTTTGATGTGTAGAATTAAAAAGTGAACTCCATTTTTAAAATATAATTTTCTAAATATTATTCATTTAATTTTTAAATAAATTCATAGTTAATTCAAAAAATAACAATCTTAAAGGTATAATTAGTTTTATATGACACTGAAAAATTAATTAAGATCTCATTATCTTATTACCTTAAGAAAATAAATTAATATCATTATATACTATTCATAAGGGCCATATTAATATTCATAAGGGTATGTTACTATTCACAAAAAATCAATTTTGTTCTATCAGACTCCAAATGAGTTACTGATCACAACTCTAGATGACCATTTTTCGAAATTCAAAACATAGAAATAGAAAAGTTGTGTTTAATGGATAGATTATAAAATAGCATTAAATATTTATTTTCAAAACCTTGGAGTGTTACATTCTCCCCTCCCTACAAAAATTTCATCCTCGAAATTCACAAAATGTTACCTAAAAAGATCCGGGTATGTCTTCAACATAAACTCCTTAGGCTCCCATGTTGCTTCCTCTTTCTTTTGGTTCCTCCAAAGAACCTTTACCAGATGAGTCATCCGATTTCCCAATACTTGTTCTCTAGTATCAAGAATCGTGATAGTATCTTCACAATAAGAGAGATCGGGCTCAAGCTCCACTTCTTCATAAGTGAGCACATGTGTTGGGTCTGGCATGTATTTTCATAACCTTGACACGTGGAACACATTCTGAACTTTGGAGATACTTAGTCTCATTGTCAAACATTAAGCTACGACACCAATTCGGTCTAGAATTTCAAAAGGTCCGATGTACCTGGGACTTAATTTTCCCTTCTTATCGAATCGTATAATAACCTTCTTTGGAGATACCTTTATGAAAATGTGATCTCTTTCTTGAAATTCCAAGTCCTTTCTTCGGTTATCAGTAGTGCTCTTTTGCCTACATTAAGTTGTTTTAATATGGGTTTGGATAATCTTCAGCTTTTATGTTGTTTGCTCAACAAGTTCTGGGCCTATGAGATTTCATTCACCAACATCATCCCAACAAGTTGGTGTATGAAATCTTTTTCATACAACACTTCATATGGTGCCATCTGAATACTTGAATGGAAGCTATTGTTATAGTAAAATTACACGAGTGGTAAATACTAATCCTACATGCCTTGAAAATCAAGTGAACAAGACCTCAACATGTCTTCAAAAGTTTGAATAGTCTGTTCTGATTGTCCATCAGTTTGTGGGTGGTAGGCAGTGGTCAAACAAAGATCAATATCTAGGGCCTCCTGAAGACTCTTCTAGAAATGTGATGTAAAACAGGGATCACGATCGGAAACAATTGATGAGGGTACACCCTGAAGTCTTACAACTTCATTAATATATAGTCTTGTTAAACGTTCAAGTGGTAAATCATATCTTATAGTAAGAAAATGTGCTGATTTTGTAAGATGGTCAACAATGACCCGTATCGCATCATTCCTTCTTAGAGTATTTGGTAGTCCCATGACAAAGTCCATCATAATATCATCCCATTTCCACATAGGTATAGGAAGGGGTTATATGAATCCTCCAGGATGTTGTCTTCCAGCCTTCACATGTTGACAAACCAAACATCTTGACACATAATCAACAATCTCCCTCTTTACGTTTCCCACCAAAAATTTTCCTTTAGATATCTGAACATCTTTTTTCTACTAGGGAGTATAGAGAAATTAGAGCTATGAGCATCATCCAATAGTTCCCTATTTATCTTAGGAATAGAGGGAACAAAAAGCCTCTTTCCGAATTTCAAAATTCCACCTTCATATGCAAAGTCAGTCAACTTACCATCATTTATAGCTTTAATTTTATTTTGAAACTCCTAGTCATCATCCTAAGAACATTTTATCCTTTACAGTAAATAAGGTTTGGAAATCATTTGAAAAATTAGTGATGTGTTACCTTCCTTGATTAATTCCGATATCCATCTTTACTAGATCCATGAACAGAGGATCCCTTTCAACTCTCATCTTGTTCAGAGTTCCATGGTCCTTTCTACTCAAAGCATCTGCCACCGTATTTTCCTTTCCCATGTGGTAGTGTATTGTGCAATCATAGTCTTTGAGTAGCTTGATCCATCTACTTTGTCTCATGTTGAGTTCTTTCTATAAAAATATATATTTCAAACTCTTATGATCTGTATATATCTCACATTTTTTGCCATAGTGGTAATGTCTCCAAATATTCAAAGAAAAAATTACAGCTTCTAACTCAAGATCATGAGTTGGATAGTTTTGTTCATGAATTTTAGTCTGCCTATATGCATAGGAAATCACTCGATCGTTCTGCATAAGGACACAACCAAGTCCTTTGTTCGATGCATCGTTATAGATAACAAACCCATCATTACCCGATGGTAGGGTTAGGATCAGATAATTCACTAACCTCCTATTCAATTATTCAAAACATTCTTCAAATCACTTTTTCCATACAAACTTAACCCCTTTTCGTGTGAGCTTGGTCATTGGGTTGGCTAAATAGGTGAAGTTCAGAACAAAACGCCAATAATAACCTGCTAAATCAATTAAACTACACACCTCAGTTATGTTCATTGAAGTATGACATTCTTGAACATCATTTTTCTTCGCATGATCTATAGATATTCCATCCTTAGAGACAATGTGGCCTAGAAAAGAAACTTATTAGAGCCAAAATTCACACTTGCTGAACTTCCCATATAATTCATTTCTTCTCAGAGTTTTCAGAATGGTGCGCAAGTGATTTTCATGATCTTCATAGATCTTAGAGTATACCAGGATATCCTTAATAAAAACCACCACAAAGTTATCAAGATATTCTTTGAAAACTCTATTAATTAGATCCATGAAAAAAGATGGTGCATTAGTTATTCCAAAAGTCATTACTGTAAACTTGTAATTCCCATACCTGGTTTAAAATGTTGTTTTTGGAATGTATTCCTTCCTCACAAGCAACTGATGATATCCAGATCAAAGATCAATCTTTGAAAAATATTGTGCTCTCTGAATTTGATCAAGTAAACCATAAATTCATGGTAGATGATACTTATTCATTATTTTAATATATTTTATTTCCCTATAATCAATGTACAACCTCATAGACCCATTTTCTTCTTAACGAAAAGAACAGGGACTCCCTATGGAGAAACACTAGGGAGAATCAATC
Source organism: Viscum album (assembly GCA_963277665.1). Lineage (NCBI taxonomy): Eukaryota > Viridiplantae > Streptophyta > Magnoliopsida > Santalales > Viscaceae > Viscum > Viscum album. The sequence continues at coordinate 1,775,303,604 of OY728158.1, forward strand.
CTTTATCACTCAATTACTCTAGTTGTTTCGTTAGATCCACTAACTCCATAATGTTAATTCTATAAGGGGTCTTTGATATGTTCCTTGAACTAGGAATTAAGTCAATGGAAAACTCAATTTCCAGCTCTGGAGGATGTACAGATAAATCCTCTCGAAAGACATCAACATATTCTTATACTACATGCACATCTTCAATTTGAAGATTCCTTTCACCGCCCATAGATTTTGGGTTCTCTTCCTCTCCAATAATTGAATTTATTAAAGCTAATGGGGGTGGATCTAGATGAAAATTATATGGTGATGTTTCTTCCCTAAAGATAATGGATTCTACACCATTATCAAAAATTGTAACTTCCTTTTTCTTGCAATAGATCTTCACATCATAATTTGGCATCCAATTCATACCAATAATTATATCAAATTTATTCATTGGTATGATGATATGGTCAGAAACTAAAGCACATTTATGTGTCATGAGGGGGACTAATTGACATACCTTTGTTTTAATGATACATCCACTAGGAGTTTTGACTGATAACTCCTTTATTAAATCAAATTGTACATATATAATTTTCTTGGAAAATTGGGAAGATATAAATGAATGTGATGATCTAGAATCAAATAAAGCATCGGCTAAGTTTGATTAAACGATTAAAGTACCTTCCACCACATCATTAAGAAATTCAACCTCTGCAGTTGTGATCGCATAAGCTTATCCTTTCTCCCTTGGCCTTTTCAATTGAATGTTTCCTTGACGTTTTGGAAAATCATTAGCTTAGTGTCCCATATACCAACAAATATATCATTGAACATTGGTAGATTATTTCTTCCCCTTAAAATCCCAAGTTAGGTGACCTTTTTCTCTGCATTTGTAACAGACTCTCATTCCCTTCAGGCTAGTGTCGGGGTTTCTTCCCACAATTTTTACAGTGTGGAAATTCAACTCTTATCTTTTTCCTGGTTTCCTTATTTCCCTTTCCAGTGTTTTCGGTAGCCCTCTTTGTATCTTGTTTTCCTTTAAAGTCATAATAATTAGAAAATTATTTTTCTTTCTTGATAACACACGAAACTATATCTTCATATGATGAGAAACTATGGGAGACCAAAGACCGTTGGAGGAATGGCTTTAGGCCATCAAATAATCGATCAATTTTGATCCTTGGATTTAGTATGAAGTCCACAACATGCCTTGATAACATTGTGAAGTTAGCTTCATACTTTTCGACATTATCATCTTACTTTTGCTTCAAATTCAGATATTGCCTTTCCATATCTTCTCGCTGTTCACTAGGAAAGTATTTCTCTAGTAATATTTCCTTAAAGTCCCTCCATTTAATCTCTTCTATCTCTTACTCTTAATTTTTATTTTGGATTAATGACCACCACTGATACACATCTCCTGATAGACAATAAACTACCATGATGCGCTTATCTCTTTCGTTACATCCCAAAGTGAGAAATATCTTCTCTAGGGAACTTATCCACTGTTCAGAAATCAATGGGTTTTTAGTCCCATTGAATGATGGAGGTTGTTGTCACATAAAGCAATCTAACATAGCTCCTCGATGTGGTGGATCCAGATGCTCCATACAGGTAAGGTTATTATTTATAACTTGAGTAAGTTGTCCCAGTATATTTATAAGTTTCTCAGCACCCATCAGAGCATAAGAGCCAACATCATTATCTTGCATCAGAGGGAAATCCCTAAAAGGGACACATGCATTTGTCCAGTTTCCATTTCTTCCACTAGACGCCATTTCTAGATAATGGCACACACTAGATTAGGTTATGAATTATAATGTATAATATTAACTTAACAAAATAGTTAGCATAAATTGAAATCCTATGCATGGATAATCCCATAATCACAAAAATGTTTTCATTGAAGAAAAAAATTACATATAAATCCTTCATGATGGATTTTAAAGAAAATGTGAATTATCTAAATAATATACCTTGGGAGTGTTTTAACCAAGAGTGAAGCAAGTCCCATTGTCGTGTACCAGGATACCGACTCGAAACTCCTTTTCGGAGCTTTCACTCCTAGGCACAGTTGTGCTAGAGCCGTCTATACCTGCTTGTATCAAGATAGGGATTTATTGCTTGAACGATCCACATAATCTGTTCCTTACCAAAATACTAGGACATTCTTGTATGTTTATCCTCAAAGACTATCTTAGGGATTCTTCCCTAATCAACATTTCCTAAATCTAGTTTCCAAGTTTTCTACTAAACTTCCTTTGATACCAACTGTAAGGACCCGACCCCAGTTGTCCGGAGCCGGTGCCTTATTGGATTACATTGGAATATTAATAAGGAATAAGCATCCCGAAGTACCAAGTAGTTTAGTATTATTGGAAACAAGATACATACATAAGTTCAACATTACAGCTTGAAAAGAAACACAACATAGAAACTCCTTAGACAACTTCCATAACTCCTAGGTTATTTCTGCATGTCATTCATAATAAAAATATTCATGTATTGAGAAAATGAAACATAAGAAAGGGTTAAGATCAAATTACCATTAAGGGTAAGTAATACAGTGGAAGATAACGTAAAAATTAGACATGGAAAATAATTGAAAACACATGCCTTTAAAAAAATAAACTTGAACATCATATGGTAGGGATATGAGTTGAGTAAATAATTCCATAATAAATCTTAATCATGGGTATTATACTAGCTAAATAACCACATGAACTTTCAATTAATATCTTCATAATTATAGAAGTGCATGTGACAGACATCATAACCATACCGTCCAGGCCTCATGCCAGGACCATAAATAATCATTTTGTCAAGGCCTTGTTCCAAGACTGTAGTTTGTCTCATGAGACCTACCGATGCATCTAGGGGATATAGCGGGCCCCAACCATCACATAATAAGTCCAATTAATTCCTCATATTATAAGGTATAAACATAAACAACATATACATTCATATTGAAACTATCATATGAAATGTAACTAACTTTCCCCAATAATCAAACATAAAACACTAACCATTTCAAGCAATATGGTGAATGGTTTTAGGATAGATCACCCAAAATAAAATTAGTTATAAACCATTAAATAAAATATGGCAAATGAAATCATAAATTATTAAACCAAATAATACATAATAATAAACAAGAGTGTTGAATCAGACAAAAATACTCTTATAAAATCATTAAGCAATTCTTGAGATAAATACGCTTTTATTTTGAAAAGAAGAGTTCCTTTGGAAAAAAATCTTTTTATAAAACCATAAGTGAAGGAAGATATTATTTTCATAATATAATGAGTGATTTTATAAAGATAATGGTTTCCAAAACAGATTATAGAGTTCTCTTTAAAATAGGTAAGAATTTGAGAAATTCCCTTGAAGCGGGCTTGTATTTTGGAAACAATTTTGAAAGTTCCTTTTAAAACGTGTAACTATCCATAAAATAAGGAAGGGTTATGGTAGGAAAACATATTTATAATACTAAAAATTAATTTATGATAAGTAAATAACAATAAATAAGAATTTCATTGAGGTAATTAGACAATGAAAGTAACCCAAATGAAAATGGATGTTCGGGTGAAAAAAACTTACCTTAAATCCGAATGTGTTCCCCTCTTGAAATTAAGGTCCTAGAATATGAAATTATACTCCTTAATAACATAATTAAGAACATATTAGACATTTATTTAATTTATCATAATATTTTTAGTTTATTTATGTCCTTATTGATACGTTATAATATCAAATTCTGTCGTTCTGGTGTGTTTGTTTTCTGGATTTTCATAATCGGTTCACTTGTTTTTAAGTAATGGAGTTCATGAGGACTGGTTGTAAATCTACAGAATTGAAATTAAATATTATTTATGAAAATAAATAATTGATGATGTTCATCTATATCACTTGGTTACATGGAATTATGATGAATCATTAGATGACAACCACTTCGATTATTTGGCGGTATTTGGATTATTATGAACTAGTTTTGTCATATAACTTAATTATATGTACATATACTGGTTCATGAATATTATTTAGGTTATAATACATATATTATAGTATGGTTAAACCATAAATATTTTTTCATTACCAATAATAAAGGATATATTGAAGAATTAAACTTCATCGTCAATGAAGGTTATAAATCAGAACCTCATGGACGTTGATTTCGTTTATAAAAATAAAAGAGAGGGAGTAAGAATATTGATGATGGTTCTTACATTAACATTATATAAATCCAGTATATATATTATATTGGAGTTATAATGATCATTTGGATAGAGGAGGTGAGGATAGGATAACAAAAGAAGATAAATTGAAATGAAACCAAATGAAAAAGAAGGGCGCTTTACCTCTTGAAATAACCTCCTTGAGAATCTCCTTAAGGGAAGGGGTTTTGGTCTTTTGAAAAGAACAGAAGCTTCTTGGACGTGGGGAGATACTAGGTAAGGGTAATTGGGCAGAAATTTGAGGAGATTCAAGTCTTATAGGAGTGAGGATAAGAGGGAGTGGTGGGGGTTTTTTATAGTGGAGGAGAGGGGTAAATTTTGAATATTTTATTTCATTATTTTATTATTTCCATAAAGACAACCTATAGTGTTGTTTCATGTGACCCATAACAGTAATAAGTGCATGTTAGTTCGAACCAAGTGGACTTACATCACTTATGATGTCATAAATAGTGTATTTAACTGATAATTTGAATATACGGTATTTTACTGTATTTTACTATTCATAAAAAATTCAAGAATTTTAGAAAAATCTCAAAAATTCACCCCTACCATTTTTTAACGTGTAGAATTAAAAAGTGAACCCAATTTTTAAAAAATAATTTTCTAAATATTATTAATTTAATTTTTAAATAAATTCATAGTTAATTCGAAAAATAAAAATCTTAAAGGTATAATTAGTTTTATCTGACATTGAAAAATTAATTAAGATCTCATTATCTTATTACCTTAAGAAAGTAAAATAATATCATTATTTACTATTAACAAAGGTCATATTACTATTCATAAGGTTATGTTACTATTTACCAAAAATCAAGTTTGTTTTATTAGACTCCAAATGAGTTAATGATCACAACTCTAGATGACCATTTTTCGAAATTCAAAACATAGAAAAGGCAAAGTTGTGTTTAATGGATAGATTATAAAATTTCATTCAATATTTATTTTCAAAACCTTGGGGTGTTGCACAGAGATTCAACATTCTTTGCATGATAATTGAAGAACATAGATCTTGATCTCCACCGATGCATAAAAGTGAGTCCCTATAAGGATTCCGAACTACAACCACACCACCAACAACAAAAGAGACTCCATTGGGACAATTTAGATCAATCTACATAATATTGAGAGAGGGAATGATATAAAATGAGATCAAACAGAGAATAAACCTTAATAAAACAAGGCATAACTCACCTTTTTTTACAACAAATCTAACTTGGGAAGATAAGGATTAATCCCTATTAAAAAGGGATCCAAATACCATAAAAAATAATTCCAAGGTGCCTAGGGTTCAAGATAAAATAATGGGATAATAGTGGGTTTATAGAAGGGTTTGGGTATTTATAGGAGAACTAAAAACTATAATACTATGAAACAACTCTCTAGACCACATTATATAATTGACTAAAATAGGATAAACCATGATGCAACCCCCTGGACCATGGTGAAGCCTTCTTGGTTGAACCAAATCTAAGATACATAACACATTACATGCCAAAGATCATATTTAATTAAGGAGGGACCATGACACAACCTTAACCACTACAATGCATAATCAAGAAACCTGAAAAGTGGGCTATGACGCAACCCAACTCCATGCCATAGGGATACCACATTTAGTAGAACTTACCAAATTCAACCCTCTATATTTTTGATATATCCACCCTATTCATGGAAAACTATTGAAAATATATAATTAGCTCCAAAAACCAACTCATGAGCCCCTATGCGGCAACATGAACTTTCACACCATAATAACCTACACTATAGCACAACCCAAGGATCCACACTATGGAAAACTCTAAAACTAACTTCACAGTAACTCCCCTTCCTCCTCCTCAAGTCATCTCTTAGAACCTCCAACACATCCATCATGAAAAGATAAGGGATACTAGGATCCAGTCCCTCATAGAGAAATTCAAGTGGATCGATCATGAAAAAAATTTATAAAGGGAGATCTGTTTTGAAATTATAGTAGATTCACCATGATAAGAAAAATGATAAAATCAAGGATAAGTCTAGTAAAATTTATATTGTACATCAAGTAGGATTTGTATATCATGTAAAATAACGATGTTTCTCTACATCAATTAGAAAGGTCACACTATGTTGTGTGTGATAGAAGAAGATTTCATTATTCTTACATGAATTAAAATAAGTGTTTCACTATATAGAGTATAAATATGCATTGCATCTGATATAAGTTTCCATGTCGAGGCATGTAAAGTAAAATATTTTCATAGTCCTACATCTGATATACATTCTATGTTTCAATGAGTATAAGAACATAAATTAAGTGTTGTGTAGAGTAAATGACCACACTTATTTGTGTCTAGTAGAAGGCTACCACAATATAAATACTAATAGATATTGTACATGATTATGGAATGATAAGTAGATTATAAATCTATAATCATTAACATTTTATAATATGTTAAGTGTCTCCTTTCCATTATCATATTGGTTTGGTTTTGATAATTACTTCAACCCATCATTCTTTGTTTTCTAATAAATTTGTTTAATTGGTCTCAAATTTAGTTTGTCACTATATCTATTTTTTATATGAAGAAATAGAAATAATATTCTTATAGTGTTTGTTGTGTTGGAAAGATACAAATATTATATTAATTTCATATACTAATGTTGAAATCCCATTCTATGGTTTTAATGGTTTAAAAAATATTTGAAGCTGTTATAAGTATTTTAACACCTTTACAATTCTCAAGTTAATGTTGACTCTAAATTATGATGATATCTCAAGATAAATTGAATGTATTCACATGTTAATTATTCCATTGGTTAGATAAGAGGATTATCTAGACATCATTAGTTTATGAGGAAGTCAGAAAATGTTGTTTCGATTCTCTAAAAACTCACCAAAGTTGCTACAAGAGTTTAGAAACTCTATAGTGTAAAGATTTGAAATGATATCGCATTTAATTTAATAGATTTGATAAAGATATAGGAATAAATTTCAAAATAGTGAAATGGAAATCCAAGATGATTATCTTGATTTTTTTAGTTTACATTTAAGGCTAAAAATATTGTTTTAATGGTAAATAAATTATCCAAACTTCTGTACTGTTGTTTCTGAGTATCAGTATTTCTAGAGTTTTATTGCTTTTATTTTTCAAATATATCAAAAGTTTTAGATATCATATTAACGTAGTTATTTATCCTTTTGAATGATATTTATATTTACTAAAAATAATTCTTATATTCCAAATTTTTAATGTAAAGACCCCGACCCTAGTATCCCGAAGTCGGTGACTTATGTTATTAAATTATAATAGATACAAGACAAGAATCTCAAAGGACCGATCAATTTAGAATTTTTGGAATCTTGATTACGTAAATGAATATTTCATTTCAACCTGAAATGAAAAAAAATGTATAAAATCCATTGGACACACCAAAAAACCTCTAGTTTATCCCTGTAATTCATTCATAATATACATCTTCGCATCTTGGGGAGAAAATAAAACATAATAAAGGGTTGAGATCAGATGCTCAGTAAGGGTAAGTAATACAACTAAAGATATTATAAAAAATAATTCATGGTGAATGAATGTCACATCCATGAATTATTTAGAGTAATTTTTTAATTTAATTTCCATTATTTATTTTTTTGGGAGTTTGCTATGAATTTTGGTGGAAATGGTGGGTTTTGAAAATTTGAGCCAAACCGTGAGCCCATTTCCAGATTTAAAAACCAATTTTGTTTCTTTTATAACTCCTTCATTTTTTAACATTTTTCATCCATTAAAATTGATAGATGGAATACTTTGATATATTTACACCACTAGGGTAGTTTAGAGCCTTTATAAATCCTTAATCATGGTGTATTTGGGTTTTTTAAGGTATTGGGCCTGCCCATAGGCCCATTTTTTTCATTAAATGTTTTTTAACCTTTTAATATCTCATTCATTATTTACTGTTTTTCGGTGATTCCACCTAACTATAGAAAAACATATCCCTAGGATCACCCCCATTACCAGTTTATCATTTTTGGAGCTCATTTGAGCCGCGAAGTAGGGATATCATTCTTAATATTTCTCAAATCGACCAGATTTGAAGAGGTAAAATGATTCTTTCATAACTCCTTCAATTTCCATTATTTTCCCCCGTTAGGGTGTGTTTTATAACATAAGAAATTGGTTTACTAAATATTGTTGGGTTTCCAATTATGCTTTGGTAGGGTCTTGGTGTGCCTTTGGGTTTAAAAGAGGGTCTTTTAATGGGTTTTATGTGTGAAACCATGTAATGCCTCTTGAAAGCGTTTTATAAAAATGTGTGTTTTTAATGTGCATATTTTGTGGTATTATTTGAGGTGATTTTATAATACTTTAGAGTAGTTAAATAAATATTTCTAGGGATTAAAATTCTGATTTTTATTGGCATTGGTGTGATTTTGGATTTGAAAGAGGATTTGGGATTGGGTTTTGTGGGAGAAACATAGTTTTACCCATTGGGATGGTTTTATGAAAATTGTAAATTGTTTAATGAGTTACACAAAGTGTGAAATGGTTGCTTATGTACGATTTTGGTGGAAGTATGTTATTAAAATGAGTTTTTAAAGATAAAATGGTTAGTTTTTATGTCAAATGTTTTGGTAATGTTTTGTAATTTGTCTAGGTGGTTTATTAAATTGTGACGTGGGTGCGAAACATGTTTTCGGGCTATTTTGTGTGAGTATGATGTGAAAAATGGACTTTGTTTATGAAAAGGGTACTATGTAACATGTGAGTGGGCTGTTATATGATGTTTAAAATCATGGGAAAGATTTTATAAAATTTTCAAAGGATTTGTTGAATTGTGAAAGATGTGAAAAATGTGTTGTGGGATATTTTGGTGTGAATTTGATTTCAAAATCAATTTGAATGATAAAGTGGATTTTGTGAATTGTTTGATGTACATGTGGGATGTTTGGTGAATGTGTGATGTGGAAGTGATATTTTCATGTGCAAATTATATTTCTTATCTTGTTGAACTATTTTGAGCACAAGAGAGAAACCCAGGTATCTAGGTGGGTGGACGTGTACTAGTATGCTAGTGAATCCGTGGGGTTTGGCCTCAGTTTCACGTAGAAATTTTGACACTTACAACAATAACTAAATTATGATGATGATGATTGAGGACCACTAGGTTATGGTTATGTTCCCTACTAGTGGATCGTGCACGAGAATAGATATGAGGTACCTGTGACTTGTGCTAGCCAACAGGGATCAGGAATGACATTAATACCTTGTTAAGGGCCAGGTTTGGTGACGGTTTCGGTGGTGATCAGATTTGGTTCGTGAAAAAATGGTATCAGAGGAGGTTCATGTTAACTATTTGGGTCATGTTATTTGGGGAAGAGTCAGGATAATCAGAAGTTAGGATTGTCAAGACATGGTATTACAGTTTTGGGTAGTGTTCTTGATCACCACATATCATGACGGGATTCATTTTTCCAAGGGAAGTCAGGATTTTTCTAAGTCCTTTGGTTTTCTTAGTTTGATGATGATTAGGGGAAATGAAAAGAGAGTTAGGTTAATGGTCTCAGTGAGCCCGCAGGGCCTAGAAAACCATGTGGTTCCAGGGATATTACCTAGAACACTCTATGTTATGGTGAAGTTATTGGAATATGGATGCCAACCATATGTCCAATTCACCCATTGAAACTAGTTTCCTCTCGTATTGTCTTGTGTTATTTAGTTTTGAAATCTTGGAACTTTGGTTTTAAAGTGACTTGGTTTTAAGAATCATAAAGTTTTTTTGAAATTATTTTCAAATAGTGAGGGAATGATTTGATTTATGAAATGGTGGAACTAAATTTTCATAATTTTTTTGAAATGGAAAATGGTGTGCTTACAACTATTTTGAAAGCAGGAACTAAATTGAAGTTGGTTTTGAAAAAGTGTTTCCAATAGATTTTTCTAAAAAATCAAAGGGTGTTTTATTGGGATGAGATGTTTTTAAATTAATGTGAATAAATTTAATGTGAGTTCTCATCTAAATGGTTGTGTCTTTTTTTGAAAATTTTTGTAAGATGTGAAATGGGATTTTGATATCGTTGTTAGTAGTTTTGAGAAAAAAAGATGTGTTGGTTAACCATTTTGGTTTTAAAAAGTGGAAAGAATTTTTGTTTTGACCTCTGGTATTTCCATGAGTGACCAAATTCATGGGGTTATATGGGATGATGGATGGTTGATGGCATGACTGGATGAGTTCCAAGACGGATATGAGGAGGTTGCCTGGTGTGGCACATAAACAAGCAAGTGTGAGGCCCATGGGGTACTAATGGTGGATACGTTAACCGCTGAACCACTTTTTTCAAAGAAATGTTTTTAAAGAAAAACAAGATGTCTTGGTGAATTGTTTGGGATGATGCATATTATGTGTTTTTGGAAAATGTTGATGTTGTGGGATGTTTTGATTCCAAGAACCCCTCCTGTTCTAACTGTGTTTTGGGTTTGTGTTTGGTTGGTAAGCTGGGTAGAAGGACTGGTTAATAGTATCTTCTGAGATATGTTTTGGGAAAAATTTATGGTGGTTCCGTTCAGGTATTTGTATCAGGTTTGTGACATGTTTTGAGGAATGGACTAGCTTGGTTGGTTCCTTGGGTTATCACGTTGGATAAGGTACACCCCCATTAAGGGTTAGTGCATGACTGAAGAGAAACCCAGATTTTTTCGCCATTGGAAAATCCTCTAGTTGATCAATATAAGGAATGTTTTTTTTCATGATTTAGAGATTGAGTTTTCACCATTTAATTTATTTGATTTTTGTATCCTTTTGTAGTGGGAGGGTTTTCGTGGAAGGTTGAAAGAGACCTTACTTTCGTAAGTTTCCTGATTTGTCAAAGGTGGAAGTGGTTTGTGGTTGTTAGTGCGGATGAGTGTCTCGATGGTGTTTAAGAGGTCCTCTGGGTTCTTCACTGTTTCTTTGAATTATGGGTTCTTGTTAAACTACCATTTTTGGGAATTTGGTCATGAGATGATATTGTGGCCACTTTTTGGACTTGTGTGTTGTTTAGGGACTTAACATAAGGTCTCGTTTCATGTATTGTATCTATCAGTCATAATGGTCATGTTAGGTGATGCCTTGTGATGCCATGTTCTTGTTTGACTATAAAAGTGAAGGTTGTACAATCCTATGAGATTCTATGTTATGATGAGATTATGTCCCCATTGGAAAAAACGTCAAAATCCTCTATTTCAGAGGAAGGTGTTTATATGTGTACTTTCCTTCTGTTGTTTCTCACCTAAAGAAAAAAGGTTTGATGTGTGTTCATCTTCTAAGAACTTGTTTCAATGAAATGTTGGGTTTGGATAAAGTGAGTTTGGAATGTGTTAGTTTTTTACAAACTTATCATGGATTGCGGTGTAGTTGATTGTATCACGAGAAGAAGAAGTTCTGTTCAGGTGGTTTCCAAAACCTAACTATGAGGTCGAAGATGCTTCAATCATTTGAGCTCCAGCCATAGGTCCCGAAGAGAAGCTGACATGTAGTCAGGGGAAATATCAGGGTCGTTCAAACCCTTGTACAAAGTCTTATCCTCAGTATGAATGATAGGAAGAGTTTAAACCTCTGGTTTCATCATCTTGTTCAAGTTGTTCCTGTTTGGTGGCAGAGGTGGGATGACCTCATTTCAATGTTGTATCCCAAGTTCATACTTTCCCCATTTGGTTTCGACTTGGTATTTGGAGAAAGGTTTGAAGTTTGGATAGATAGGTTGAGCGCACGGTTTTTGAATGGTAAGTAGTGACCATTCCCTAGAAAACCATGTAGATAGAAGGATCCCCATGGTTAGCGCACATTTTCCCAAACCATATGGACTAACCTTGCATCCATCCCAACTCTTTAAATTTTGTGGTCTTTCTGTACCGGCCCGTGTTGGTTGGTTAAGATGGTTGGTTATTATGGTGGGGAGACCCACTATGAGTCTTATATAAGTTATTTCGTAAAGGTCTGATGGAATTATATGCCTTGAACTAGGTATTCCATTCAGGCCTCCCCCTATTAGTGTCTTGAATCTATCTCGGGAAAATTTAACCTGTCACTTTTGGCGAGGAGCCCATTTGTGTCTCCCCATACTAGTAACTTAGATTGGTCCTTGGTCTTAGCCTGGTGGGAGGTAGTCTCATTCAGAGCTACCTAACTACCAAAATATTCCTGGGGTAAACGTTGGGATTGGAGAGTTCCCGACAGTTTAGTTAAAGCAAAGTAAGTGTAACCTTGTTCGTTGTTGTTGTCCGTCTCGGTATATTACTCGGGTCATGTTCATATAATGTTTTAGGAGTTTCTTTTTTGGGATAAAGTCTGAATTTTCTTGATCATTTCTAGAAATTGATGTATGTTTTTGATTGTGAGAGTATTCCTTCCTTAATTGATCAATGGAGGTGTTTTGGTCTTTAGGGGGTGGACCGAACTTGGTGAAGGAGTACATTTCTGTTCTATCAATTGGGTTTGGTTTTTTGATTTTGGCCTTGTTGTCGCATTCCAGGGGCGGAAAGTTTTATGGTGGAGATAATTGTCACATCCATGAATTCTTTGGAATATTTTTTTCTTTTAATTTCCATTCTTGATTTGTTTTGGGGGTTTCCTATGAATTTTGGTGGAAATGGTGGGTTTTGAAAATTTGGCCCAAATCGTGAGCCCATTTCCATATTTAAAAAACAATTTTGTTTGTTTTATAAATCCTTCATTTTTTAACATTTTTAATCCATTAAAATTCATATATTTCCTTCTCTAACCTATTACCACCACCATGGCAGTTTGGAGCCTTTATAAATCCTTAATCACGGTGTATCTGGGTTTTTTGTTTAAGGTATTGGGCCTGCCCGTAAGCCCATTTTCTGCTTTAAATGTTTTTTTAATTCTTAAATATCTCATTCATTTTTTATTTTTTTTTGTGATTCCACCTCCCTCTAGAATCCAATACCCTAGGATCACCCCCATTATCAGTTTTTCATTTTTGGAGCTCATTTGAACCGTGAATTAGGGAGATCTTTCTTAATCTTTCTCAAATCGACCAGATTTGAAGAGGTAAAATGATTATTTCACAAATCCTTAAATTTTCATTATTTTCCCCCCATTTCAGTCCCCACATGACCTAATATGACTCCTTAGAGCCTCCATACTAGTTTTGGTTAGTTGTAGATTCAGATTTTGATGGATTCATGGACATATCTTCAAGTTTCTGCAAGTAAGTCTTTCTCTCTTTGATTTCTTCTCTTTCCTTAGGGTTTCTTTCACCCTTTCATGAGTTCTAAAATGTACTGAAGTTAGGGTTCGTTCCTAGGGTATAAATTCATGTATTTTGGGTGAAATATTGTGGCTTTAGGTTTCTTTTCACTTCCTTGAGGTGCGGCGGTGGTGCAGTTGATGTTTCACACCAATATTTGAAGGTTTGGACACTTTCGGTAGGTGATTCCATGTGTAATCATTTCTAGATGAGTTAGTTTTCTTTTTTTACTTATATTTAATGTTTTTCATATGATTTTTGTGGTGATAAATCTATTTATGTTATATTTTGTTAAGTATTTAATTTTATAGTTGCATTTTAGTTTGTAATTGGGTGTTTTTCATATGTAACCCTTGGCGTATTGTTTGGGTGTGTTTTATAACATATGTAATTGGTTTACTAAATATTTTTGGGCTTCTAATTATTATTTTTTAGGTTATTTTTATGCCTTTGGGTTTAAAATAGGGTATTTTAATGGGTTTTATGTTTGAAACCATGTAATGCCTCTTGAAAGCGTTTTATGAAAATGTGTGTTTTTAATGTGAATATTTTGTGGTATTATTTGAGGTGATTTTATAATACTTGATTGTGGTTAAATAAATATTTCTAGGGCTTCTAATTCTGATTTGGATTGGTATTGGTGTGATTTTGGATTCGAAAGAGGATTTGGGATTGGGTTTTGTGGGAAAACGTAGTTATACCCCTTAGGATGGTTTTATGAAAATTGTAAATGATTTAATGAGTTACACAAAGTGTGCAATTGTTTCTTATGTACTGTTTTTGTGGTAGTATGTTATTAAAATGAGTTTTTAAAGATAAAATGGTAAGTTTTTATGTCAAATGTTTTGGTAATGTTTTGTAATTCATCGAGGTGGTTTATTAAATTGTGATGTGGGTGCGAAACATGTTTTCGAGTTGTTTTGTGTGAGTGTTATGTGAAAAATGGACTTTTTTTATGAAAAGGGTATTATGTAACATGTGAGTAGGATGATATGTGATGTTTAGAATCTTGGGAAAGATTTTATAAAATTTTTAAAGGATTTGTTGAATTGTGAAAGATGTGAAAAATGTGTTGTGGGATATTTAGGTGTGAGTTTGATTTCAAAATCAAATTGAATGAAAAAGTGGACTTTGTGACTTATGTGATGTACATGTGGGATGTTTGGTGAATGTGTGATGTGGAAGTGATAATTTTCATGTGAAAATTATATTTCTTGTCTTCTCTTTTGAGCACAAGAGGGAAACCCAGGTATCTAGGTGGGTGGACGTGTACTCGTATGCTAGTGAATCTGTGGGGTTTGGCATCAGTTTCACGTAGCATGTTTGACACTTACAACACTAAATAAACTAGAATTATGGTTATTGGGGACCACTAGGTTATGGGTATGTTTACTACTATTAGCTTTTGCATGATAACATATATTGTGATGGTTAATCTCATTAAGATACAAGGTACCTGGGACCCACAACGAGCTAGTGCCTAGGGGTTATTTCCTATTGCTTGTGCTCATTAGTTACTTTGTGCTTACCATATGAATATGATATGGTTGGCTGGAAAATTAAGTAGTGTTGAAATTATTTTTAAATGTTTTTATTCTTAATGACATCCCACTTGAAAACTGTTTTAATTTTTATGTTGCATCTTTTTGAAATTGTAACTAGCATTTCCTATTTATGAAAACATGCTAGATTTTCGTCTTTGAATGTTTATCACATGGAATATATTAGTGGTGGTATCCTACTAAGAATTGGATCACACAATAATTACACCCTTGGGTGTAAGTAGACTTGGTTATTTTTGTTGTCGCAGGTTTGGTACAGTTTTTAGTGCCAGTGGTTCAGGTTTCTAGCAGGTCCTTGGCGGTGAAGTCTTGTGGAGATGGATTGAGGGAGGTACCCCTTGCCATGAGGGTTCTTGGGATATTTATTTTTGGTTTTGTAACTTTTTTGATAGTCTTGGTGAGTTGTTTTAAACTATGTAATTCAGTTCCGAATTTTTTTAAAATATTGTTTGGTTTGAAAAATCCAGATTCATTTTATTGTATTCATTTGTTGTTTTATGCTTATAAACTCGGGTAAATCATTACCAACTATCATTTTATGATACCTGGGCACTTTTGCTAGCCCATGGGGATAAGGAGCGGCCTTAGAGAATTGTCCCGAGGTTGGGTTTGGTGGCGGTTTCAGTGGCGATCAGATTTGGTTCGTGAAATTGACTAATAACACATTCCATTAGAAAATAAACTTGAGGATAATATGACAGGAATAAAAGATGAATAAATAATTACATAAAAATAATCACATGAGAATGAAGCTTAACCATTGATATTATACTAGTAAAATATTCACATGGATACTCAATTAATAATCATAATGAGGGAATGAATATGTTAGAAATCATAAACATACCATCAAGGCCTCAGCTATGACACCTGAAAATAAATGGTTAAGGCCTCGACCTAAATTCATTTCTGTTTTGTCTCATGAGACCTACCAATGCATTGGGGGGGGGGATAGAAGACCCCAAACATCACTTAACAAGTCAAATTAATTCCTCATATGAATAGGGTTAAATATAAATAACACACATATATATATATTAAATGTAAATAACTTTCCTAAATTTGTAAACATAATCAGTAACCATTCTAAGTAGTATGGTGAATGGTATCAAGATAGCACATCCATAGTCAAACTAATCATAAACCACTTAATAAAATATGTTAGATAATAATAATAAGAGATAAATCTCAATAAATCATAATATTAAAAATAGGTTTTTAAATATATGTAAATGCTCTAATAAAATAATTGATGAATTATTGAGAGAAATACCCTTTTTTACTTTACAAAGAAGATTTCTTTTGAAAAAAAAATTATATTTTTAATAATTGTTTCAATAATAACATAAATAAAAAAATATAGTTTTTAAGAAAAAATTATTGATTTTATAAAAATAATGGCGTCTTAAAACAGATTATGGATGGCACTTGAAAATGGGTAAGAAATCGAGAAGTTCTCTTTAATCGGGTTTTTTATCAGGAAGAATTGAGAAGGGAACCTTGTAGAACATGTATTTCCACTTAAAACAATGATATAATGATCTAGATATATGATTTTGAAACATATACATAGAATTAAGAAGAATTTTATAAAAATAATGAAGGATTACATTGGTGTAAAGAGGGAGAAAACATAACCTGAATGAAAATGAAGGTCCGGGAAGAAACCCTTACCATATGTCCAAAAGTGTTCTACACTTGACCTTAATGTCCAGGATAATTAAATTAATTAATTAATTAACTAATTAAGAAACTTTTACACATGTATTTGGTTAATTTTAATTTTATTAATTCTATTAATGTTGTTTTTGATGAGTTATAAAATACATTTTTATCGTTTTGGAGTGTTCATTTCCATGGTTTTCATGATCGGTTTACTTGTATATGAGTATGGATGTTCATGTAAAATGGGAATAGATATCTAGAATAGAATTTATATGTTATTAATGAGAATATAAAATGTTAAATGGTTATATAAGTCATTTGGTTATTTGGGGTGAGGATGAATCATTAAATAAGACGTTAGTGATAATCATTTAGATTATTTTGGCGATTTTTCGATCATCACAAACTAGTTTTATTTTATCAATTAACATCATGTATATATAATGGTAATAGAACAAAAAATAGGATATAATACATATATTATAATTTTTTTGACTATAATTTTTTTTATTACTATAATTGAATGTGTTAATGGAAAATGAAAATGTATTGTCCATGATATCAGTAAATAGACACATCACATGTGATGTTTTCTTTTATAGAATAAAAGAGAGAGAAAAAAAATTATGATGGATATTAAATTAACATTATATAATTAAAATATATAAATTCTACTAGAGTTATCATGTCACCTTGTATAGGGGGTGAGGGAAGGATAAGAAAATATAATAAATTGAAAAGAAAATAAAAGAAAAGAAAGGGGATTTTTACCTCTTGAATTATCTTCATTGAAAACCTTCTTAAGGGGATTGGTTTTGGTCTTTTGTTGAGATAAAATGATCCTAAACGTGGGGGAGGGTTTTGGGAAGAGTATTAGGTAGTAATTTGACAAGTTTAAAAGCTTAGAAGGTGTGAGGATAAGAGGTGGTATTTATAGTGGAGGAGAGGAGTGTTTTTTGAATATTTTATTCATTTATTTATTATTTTGGATCAAGACTATGAATAGTTTGATAATTATCACCAAATATATTAAGAAAATGAATTATAGTACTATATTTTGATATTACATTGGACATACATCACCTATGACTCAATAATTCAGGTATTTATCATTTATCATAAATTATCGTATTTTACTATTCACAAAAAAATCATGTATTTAAGAAAAATCCCCAAAAATCACACTAACCATTTTTCGTTGTGTAGAATTAAAAAATGAACTCCATTTTATGAAAATAATTTTTTAAATATTAGGAATTTAATTTTTAATGAAAATCATCATTTACTCAAAAAATACAGATTTTAAAATTATAAATGACTTTATAACACTTTGAAAAATTAACTAAGGTCTCATAAAAGTATCTTAAAATCATAAAGAAATAAAATATTAAATTATGAATAAATTTAATGCAAATAAAATTTATATTGATTCATTTTATTGATAATGAAAATGTAATTAATTATTTATGAGTTACAAAAAATACCAACACTTTAATTAATAATTTTTACAATATTTATTTAATTATACAATGATATAATTATATCATACTTTCATTTATAAGATGCCTAATTTTTATTTATAATTTCATGTGTGAGGTTTATATTCATTTTTCTAGTTTGTTATTCATAAGTTTCATATTTATATTCCTGAGGTCAAGTTACTATATCATCAGTATAGGTTCCTTAACTTCTTAAAATACCTCTTATTTCATTTATAAAGTTTTTATTGTTCTCTCTAAGTGATTTTATGTGTTTTATACTATATGAAATTATTATAATAAGGAAATTTTATTAATAGGATTCTAGATCGTTACATTCTTTGCTCCTATACAAATTTCATCCTTGAAATTTCCAAAATGTCACCTCATAAATAGATTTGGGCAGTTCTTCATCATACCTTCCTCTGGTTCCCAGATCACCTATTCAATATTATTATTTTTTCAAAGTACCTTTACCAGCCGAGTCATATGATTCCTAAACACCTATTATTTATTGTCTAGAATCTAGATATAGTCTTCACAGTAAGATAAATCTGGTTCCAAATCTATTCCTTCAGAAGTGAGGACATGCATTGGGTCTGGCATGTACTTCCATAACAAAGATATGTGAAACAAATTGTGTACTTTAGAAATGTGTGTCAGAATCTCTAAATAATAAACCACAACTCCAACTCTCTCTAGGATTTAAAAAGGTCCAATATACATGAGGATGAGTTTCTCTTTCTTCCCAAATCTTATAACACCCTTCCATGGAGATACTTTCAATAAAACATGATCTCCCAAATGAAATTCTAAATCTTTCCTTTAATTATCGGCATAGCTATTTTGATTACTTTGAGATTCTTTGATATAGGTTTGAATAGTATTTACCTTTTCCATTGTTTCCTCCACAAGATCTGGGCCTACTAGCATCCTTTCACCAACTTCATCCCAACAAGTTAGTGTATGAAATCTCCAAACATACAATGCTTCATATGGTGCCATTTGAATACTTGAATGGAAACTATTATTGTAGGGAGACTCTACCAATGGTAAATACTATTCCCACATACCTTGAAAGTAAAGTGATCATGATCTCAACACATCTTCTAATGTTTAAATGGTCCTTCCAGACTACCCATTAGTTTGAGGGTGATAAGAAGTACTTAAATGAAGCTCAGTATCCAAATATTTCTAAAAAATTTTCCTGAAAATCGACGTAAATCATGGATCAAGATAAGATACAATTGAAAGAGGTGCTCTATTAAGTCTTAAAACTTCATTAATATAGAGTCTTCCAAGGTGCTTCAGTGGAAAAACATCACTTTTAGCAAGGAAATGTGTAGATTTGGTAAGTAGATCAATAATTATCCATATTATATCATTTTATTGGAGTTTTTAGTAATTCAGTGATAAAATCCATGGTTATATCAACGCATTTCCATGAATGAATAAGCATAGGTTTCATGAATCCTCTAGGATTTTGTCTTTAAGACTTAAACTATTGATAAACTAAATATCCTAAAACATAATTATTAATTTCCCACTTCATATTATTCCACTAGAAATGTTCCATCAAATATCTATACTTCTTAGTGTTACCAGGGTGTATAAAGAAATTCGAGCTATGGGCATCATCCAATAACTCCATATTTATCTCGGGTATATAGGGAAAACATAACCTCCTCACAAATTTCACAATTACATCTTTATAAAAAAATTCCACTAACTTCCCATCATTAACATATTTAATTATTTTTTGAATATTCTCATCATCAAACTGAGAAATTTTAATACTTTTCAATAAAGATGGTTGGGAAACCAATTGAAAAGTAATGATATTTCATATTCCTTGATAATTCCAATATCCATCTTTTCTAGATCCATATACACATGATCCTTTTCAATCCTCATTTTGTTTAGAACTCTATAATCCTTTCTGTTCAATGCATTGCTACCTTATTCACCTTTCCTAGGTGGTAGTGTATCGAACAATCATAATTCTTGAGAAACTAGATCCATCACCTTTGCCTCACATTGAGTTATTTCTATGAGAAGATACATTCAAAACTCTTGTGATTTATATATATCTCACATATTTCACCATAGAGATAATTCCTCCATACTTTCAAATAAAATATTACAGCTGCTAACTCAAGATAACGTGTTGGAGAGTTTTGATCATGAGTTTTTAACTGCCTTGATGCATAGGAAATAACTCTATCATTCTTCATAAGGACACATCCAAGTCCTTTATTTGATGCATCACTATAAATCAAAAACCCACCATTTCCCGATGGTAGAGTCAGGATCAGAGAATTCACTAATCTCTTCTTCAATTCTTCAAATCATTCTTTACATTCATTTTTTCAAATAAACTTAATCCCTTAAAAAGTAATATTGGTTAACATGTTATATAATCTTGAAAAGTTATGAATGAAATGCTGATAATAACCTAATAAACCAATAAAACTACATACCTCGGTTATTTTCATTGGTGTAGGCCATTCCTAAACCACCTTTTTCCTCTCATGATCAATTGAGATTCCATCCTTAGAGAAAATATGGCCAAGAAAATAAACTATTTGAAGCCATAATTCACATTTACCAAACTTCCCATATAACTCTTTTCTTCTAAGAGTCTCCACAACAACCCGTAAGTGGTTATCATAGACCTCATATCTTTTTGAACATATTAATATATCATCAATAAATTCCACAACAAAATAATCAAGATATTCCTTAAACACTCTGTTCATTAGATCCATGAAAATAAAGGGTGTATTAGTTAGTCCAAATGGTATTACTATAAACTCATAATGTCCATACCTAATTTGAAATGCTGTCTTTCGAATATCGTCCTTCCTCACATAAAATTGATTATATATAGATCTAGGGTTAATCTTCAAAAAATACTGGGATCCATGAATTAGATCAAATAAATCATCAATGTAAGGGAAGGGATACTTGTTATTTATTGTAATAGTATTTATTTCTGCACAGTCTCATGGATCTATCTTTATTCTTGAAAAATAGATTAGGGGATCCCCATAGAGAAAAAATAGGATGAATAAATCCCTTATTACTTAGATCCTCTAGCTGTTTATTTTGTTTTTCTAATTCCTTGGTGGCCATTATGTAAGGAGTATTTGATATTGTCCTTGATTTAGGGATTAAATCAATAGAAAACTCAACTTCCCACTCTAGAGGATGCCCAGGTAAATCCTCTAGAGATTCATAAATATATTTTTTCACAATAGGAACATATTCAATTTTAATATTTCTTTTCTCATCCATAAATGATGTTTTCTATACCTCCTTAAGAATTTAATTCAGAAGAGCAACTGGAGGTGGATCCAGATATGGATCAGATGATGAGGTTTCTTCTCTAAAGATAAGGGATTATCACTACAGGAAAACTGAATATTTGTGACGGGATCCCGTCGCAAAAGGTCTTTTACGACGGAGCTCCGTCGCAAATCACCCGTTGCCGAAAACGACATCGCAAATAGATGTTTTTGCGGCGGTCCCATCGCAAAAAGAGTATTTACAACGGTATTTTTCTCCCGTCGCAAATGAGTTTTCATTTATATATAAAAAAGGTATTTGTGACGGGCTGTCGCAGATATATTAGTTGCGACGAGTCAGAATCCCGTCGCAAATGCGAAATTTAAAAAAATACTTGTGACAAAGGTATTTGTGACGGACCGTCGGAGAAAGGTTTTCCCGACGGGTATTCATCCCGTCGCAAATGGTATAGTAAAAAAACATTTACGACGGGAAATCCTGTCGCAAATGTTCCCGTCGCAAATATTAAAAAAAATAAAAATAAAATAAAATAATTATTACAAATCTTATAATATTATATAAAAATAAAAATAATATTAATAATATAAAAAATTATATTATTATAATATAAATAAAAAAATATATGAAATATAATTATGAAATATTAATATAAAATAATAATAATATGAATATAAATAATATAAAATAATATAATAATACTAATATTAATAATATAAAAAATTAATAAATTATTATTATTATTAAACTATCTATATAATAATAATAATAATAATATAAATAAATTATATTATTATAATATTAATAATAAAAAAAATATATAATATAATTATGAAATATTAATATCAAAAAATAATAATAATATGAATATAAATAATATAATATTATATATTATGAAATATTAATATAAAAAAATAATAATAATAGTACTAATATTATTAATATAAAAAATTAATATAATAATATTATTATTAAAATAAAAATACATTTTTATGAAAAAATAATATTAATAATATTAATATTAATAAAATTATAAATTTATAAACTTCTCAATATTAACAATAAATATAAAATATTAAAAGTAATATTACTAAAATAAGAAGACATTAAAAATAATACTAATAAGTAATAATATATTAAAAAAAAATTAAAAAAAATTGAATCATGTAATATTCGTACCAATATGAAAGAGGAATTGTAAATAGTTAATATGACAATAAACTATGAACTCAAATGTTTATTACATCTAAAAAAATCACTGGGGGGGTGGATAATCTGGAGGACCTGGAGGACCTGGAGGAGGTGGTGGATGAAACTCCATCCCTAAACTATGAGTCAAACGACGCATATACTCCATATACTCCTGATGTTGATCCTCATATCGACATCTCTCCTCATCCTACTACTGACGCATCTGCTCCTGCCATCGATGCATCTCCTCATCGTGCTGCTGACGCATCTGCTCCTGCCCCTGACACAAATCCTCTATAAGCTGACTCTGAGCACGCAGTTGCTCATGATACTGTGAGGTAGAAGATGATGTCTCTCCACGAGCTCCTCTCGAGCTGGACGCCGATATCGCAGCAGTACCATAATAAGCTGCAGGAGTCAAATGAGAGTCGATACTAACTACTCGGCCCTTTTCGAAGCCATATTGGGTCGCCTGCATCCATGCCGTCTCATCAAAATGGTGGGCACTAGTCTGATCACCCATCTCGTCTTGAATCTCAGCCTGTGTCTGAGAGGTCGCGGCCTCATATGACCCCTTAAGTTTTAATTAGAAATTAAAATAATGAAAATATTATATGTATTTAATTTGCAAATTGAAAATAAAATAATACTGACCACAATCTGACGCTGGCGGTCACCTCTAATCTCTCCAGTAGCCGGGTCAGTGTACATCCTCTGATAAACACCGTACGCCGAAATACCGGGCTGCTCGGCTTCCTATATGAATATAAAATAAACTGTTTATATTTTACGTTGTATAAAATATTAAAAAAGTACTTACCAGACGCTCTCTATGCGCACTAAATGTATGACTACTGGCTCGATGCGTCACCTATTGTCTCCCCCGATTCTGTCGACCCAATGCAGATGTCTTCTGAAACCCACCACCCAACCAGTGTGTACATAATCCATCCCAAACGTGAGATGAAATTTACTCTAGTCGGTGGGCTCTATAGGACTCATCAAATTCTGTCACTTTGGCTTTCTTCACAGCCGTCTTTCTCAAATTATGCAAAAACTGACGAAAACGGTCACACATAGACACCACCCATGTCGCGTGGATAGTGGCACACATGCTCTCATCGATGGGATACCATAAACCCTAATATAACGTTATTAATGAATTAAATTTCAAAATAAATAATATTTAATTACGTACCAGCCAATGATCGAACATGGCGGCCTGCACATCAGCGGGAATCTGATCCCATGTGATCCAGGGCCAAGAAAAATAATTGCACAAGATAACGCTCCCCTATCCAATAGCTATATGCGTAAAACTTTGGAAAAAGAACAAATTATAAAACAATTAGAATATTAATAAATTATAATGAAAGATAACTAAAATACACAGGTTACCATACCACCGCGTGTGTGCATCGAATCCAAGAGGTGGACGTCACTTCGGGATAGGATCTGGAATCATCAGTCTGGCAAGACCACGCCCCCTCTGAGTGCTCCCTGTAGTGCCAACAGCCCGAGGGTCATATGACTCAAAAACCTCATCATCCATAGGTAGATCAGCCTCCAGCAACTGACGATATGTTTCCGAGTCCATCTGAAACATGAAATTATTGTTATTAGCAAACAGTTGAAAATTACTATTATGTATAGATATATATTTTTATGATTCTAACCATCATTTTACTGTTTCAATGTTCATCTTCATCATAATCTTCATATTTGTCAATGTCAGTGTCTTCATCTTCCTCATCAACATCATCAATTTCCATATTAGTTTCACTTTCATCATCTCTTGTCATTTCAAATTCAGTTGTAACATCATTGACAACATCGTCACCATCGAACCTTAACTGTGGGGTGTCATCCTCGATAGTCATGTCTCTTTTTGAAAAATATGTGTTTTGAGGAGTGTCCTGAAAAATTTCATTTCCTTTCAGTTTAGTGGAACCACATTCAGTTTGAGTAAACTGATTTTCTCGAGATTTAACTTTTATTATACTCCACCAATCATCCAACTCTTTTGCAGTAGCACATTATTTTGCATAATAAATTTGATGTGCCTGATGAGCCAATAAAAATGGTTCATTTACTACAAGAAGACTTTTATGTTTAATATCAACAATTCCTTGAGTCATATGAATACACAAGCCTCTCTCAGTATCCAGCCATCAACATTTAAACATTGTTACATAATTCTGTCCCAAATAACACAGTTCAATAATTTCTTCAAGCATGCCGTAAAAGTAAACTTCAATATCTCTATGATGTGATCCCTTAAAACAAACACCACTATTCATTGTTTTCTTTGATTCCCCATATGCACGTTTATGAAAGCGATAACCATTCACCACATAAGCATTGTAAGATTTAACCATTTTGGATGGTGAGATACTCAATATATGCAATCGACTATCAATCTTATCAGCATGTACAGATACCTGAAAAATTGTAAAACATTTATCACTATTACAAGTAATAAATTGATTTTATATGTAAAACCAAAAAAGAATGTATGTTACCAGTTTTTGAAACCAGTAGGAAAATATTTTTTGCCGACGTTCTTCTAAGCCAGCTGCTGTAATTTGTGGAAATTGTTTCTTGATATGATCATCATATAACCTACAAATACAATATGATTAATTTACTATAATAGAATCTATAGAATAAGGGATAAGAGCACTCACTGTAAAATTGGTGACATTTCTTCACAGTTGAGTAGAACATATGTATGAGCTCTATGATGTTCATCATCTGAAAGCCATCTATCATGAACTCCACCAAAGCCAAGTTCAGGCTGATTGACAAATGATAATTGATTGTTCATATCATCATCAAAATTCCCCTCATTCCAGACCATGCGGTTAAATTTTGAGGGATATTCAGATTCAAAATAATGAGAGAAGAATAAAGCAATTTCTTCTTGCAAATAATCTTCAGCAATTGAGACTTCAACTGATTCTTTGTTACAGACTTTTTTCTTCAATTTCTGCATGCATCTATCAAATGGGTACATCCATAGAAACAGAACTGGACCTCCACATTTTGCTTCATGTGGAAAATGTAATATCAAATGTTCCATCGAGTCAAAGAAAGCCGACAGAAATATTTTTTCCAATTTGCATATAATTACAACAACAACTTCTTCTAGTTTGCTTAGTGTATTGTAGTCTATTGTAACCGCACACATGTCTCGGAAAAAATATGATATATCTGTTATAGAATCCCAAATATTAGAATTCAACAAACCTCTTAATCCAATAGGAATAAGTCTTTCCATTATAACATGACAATCATGACTTTTTAATCTGGTAATATGACCATTTTTAACACATCTGCCCAAGTTGGAAGCATATCCATCTGGAAGTCTCAAATCTGCAATCCACTGACAAAATAATAAGCGACTCTCTTTGGTAAATGTATAAGATGATTTTGGCTTCATTAATCTCTGTGATCTGACATTTTCAAACAATTCAAGTTCTGGTTGCCTACAAATTTGGGCAAGATCTAATCGTGCCTTTACATTATCTTTGGTTTTACCCGGTGTATCCAAAACTGTATGAAATAAATTATCAAAATAGTTCTTCTCAATATGCATGACATCCAACATGTGTCGGACCAACAAATCAAACCAATATGACAGATTCCAAAAAATGCTCCGTTTTGTCCAATTGTATTCTTTCCCAAAACCATGAATTTTCTGTCGGTTTATTGTCGGTCCAAAAGTGATGGAAGGTAATGAAAATACAACTGATTGTAACTCTGTACCTGAGATCATTTTTGGAGGTTCATCTCTTTCAATTCTGCCTTTTCTAAAATGAGATTTATTCCTCTGAAAAGGATGATCGATTGGAAGAAATTTGCGATGACAGTCAAAATAGCAAGGTTTTTTTCCATTCATGAGCATAAATGCTTTGTTGTCTCCCATACAGTAAGGACATGATTTTGGACCGTGTTTACTCCATCCAGATAACATACCATATGCCGGGAAGTCACTAATTGTCCACATCAAAGCATCTTTCATTACGAAATTCTATTTCGCAGCAGCATCATATGTAACAACACCATGACTCCATAATAAATTTAACTCATCAATCAATGGTTTCAAATAAACATCAATATTCTTTTTTGGATGTCCTGGGATTAATAATGTCAAAAAGATATAAGGCTATTTCATCAACATCCATGGAAGAAAATTGTACGGAGTTATAAAGACAGGCCAACAGGAATACTGACTACCAAAAGATCCAAATGGGCAAAAACCGTCAGTAGAAAGACCCAATCGCACGTTCCGGGATTCTAAAGAAAAAGACGGATGCACTTGATCAAAATGTTTCCATGAATCACCATCAGATGGATGAATCAAGATTTTACCATTTGAAATATTGGTTTTGTGCCATGACATCATTGTCGCTGTGTTCTGAGACATAAATAAACGCTGCAACCTGGGTGTAAGCAGGAAATATATCAACTGTTTTACAGGAATCAATCCAGACTTCCCTGATTGAGCTTCTTTATACCTCGATTTTCCACATGTGGGACAACTATCCAACGACTCATTTTCTCCAGAATATAAGATGTAATCGTTTGAACATGCATGGATCTTTTGATAACTAAGGCCTAGATTACGAACAAGTCTTTTTCTCTCATAATAATTAGCAGGCAACACATTTACTTCAGGTAACACTGCTTTAACCAAAGAAAATATCTGATCAAAATAGTTATTTGACATTCCATTATCTGATTTAATAGCCATAAATTTTGCAACTGCTTCTAATTTTCTTATCTTACAACCAGGATATAATGCATCCTCAGCAGACCTGAACAACTCAGTAAATTCAGATGGTTCCAACTCGGGAGGTAAATCAACATCATCCTTGATTTCTGTTTGTTGAATGGATGACCCTACAACATCATGTACTAAATTCTGAAACCGTGATGGATCCGAAATCAAATTATTAGTATCTTCTCTGGAACTGTGTTCACTGTGTTGATACCAAAAAATATAGTCTGATTGAAAACCATAACGCAAGAGATGTTTCCCAACGATGTCAAATGTCTCAAACGTTCTCAGATCACATTTTTTACAAGGACACTTAATTGTCCCTTCTGAAACAAATTTCGGGTTTGATGATGCAAATGATAAGAAAGGTTCAACACCATCAACATATATAAGATTTAAACTAGAACCGTTTGGATTTCTGTTCTGATTTATCCAAGCATGATCATCTAATAATTATTGATGTCGATTTCCTTGTTCCATATTCATATATATGTTTCTACAAAATTTAAAACTATTACTGTTGTTAAATAATTTTATATAAGAAACAATATCCTAAAAAAAGAAGATACATAATTACAGTTATTTATTAGTAATTACCAATAATTATAGGTGACACAGTTAGTTTGTAATCATCCCCACTAATTATTATTAATTTAGCAATACTTAGCAATATTTTGAAAAATGAAATATGCTTGAATAATGAAATAAAATTTTGTAATCATCGTTGTGGAGATTATATTACTAATTATTCTGATTTGTCCGATGGATCATCTCTTTTTAACTTTCTCCCGACTGAAATCAGTATGAAAAACTTTCTCTGACATATGTTAGAGAACATTTTTCATACTGATTTCAGTGGGAGAAAGTAGCAAAGATATGAGACGTTGAACAAAAGGTAGCCGTCAATCCGCTGGAAATTGTGCCAATTTATAACCATGTAATTGAATTTATTTTACTTTTGATTAATTTTATTAGTAATTATTACTAATTATTACAAATCTCAATATTTCCAATAGTTTTTTCTCTATTCTTAACATGTTCAAATCTTAAAGAGTCGTCAATTTTTAGGTCATGCCCAATAAAAAGTTTGCGTCAACCTTGTCCAATTTAAACTCTATAATTGTCCTTACATGGTTGATCATCTCGCAAGTAGTGTTGCAATAGGAAGACACAAGTAATGAGAAAGATATGACTTGGGTTGTCCTATTGCAATGCTACTTGTGAGGTGATCAACCAAGCAAGAACAATTATAGAGTTTACATTGGACACGGTTGACACAAACTTTTTATTGGGCATGACCTGAAAATTGGCGCCCCTTTAAGATTTGAAATGTTTAGAATAAAGCAAAACTTGTTGAAAATATTGATAATTGTAATATTTTATAAATTTTTTATAATTTTAATAATATTAATATTTTTTATAAATATTAAACATATAATAATAAAATAATTATATTATAAGTATTATTTAACTATTAATATTAGAGTAATATAATATTTTATATTATGTTACTATTTATGTTACTAATTATATTACTAATTATGTTACTAATTATGTTACTAATTAGAAATGTGAAGCTATGCATATAGGTCGGGTGGTTAATCAATCAATGAATAGAAAAACAAACGTAATTGGCTGCTCATCTACCTCAATTTTCTTTTCATTTGTGTGTTGAGGCTTGACATGAAACTTCTGCCTCCACACGTAATATGTGCTTTTACTGTCAAAATTATAAACCTCCTCACCTCTATATTGCCGAGGAGGTTGATAATTTTGAGAGTAAAAGCAGATATTACATGTGGAGGCAGAAGTTTCCTGTCAAGCCTCAACACACAAATGAAATGAAAATTGAGGTATATGAGCGGTCAATCACGCTTGCTAATTATACTAATTTTTTCCTAATTATCCTAATTGTTTCCTAATTATCCTAATTGTTTCCTAATTATCCTAATTGTTTCCTAATTATCCTAATTGTTTCCTAATTAACCTAATTGTTTCCTAATTATCCTAATTGTTTCCTAATTATCCTAATTGTTTCCTAATTATCCTAATTGTTTCATAATTATCCTAATTGTTTCCTAATTATCCTAATTGTTTACTAATTATCCTAATTGTTTCCTAATTATTATCATTGTTTCCTAATTGTTTCCTTGTTTCCTTGTTTCCTAATTGTTTCATTGTTTCCTAATTAAATCTAATTGTTTACTAATTAAATCTAATTGTTTCCTAATTAAATCTAATTGTTTCCTAATTAAATCTACTAATTAAATATAATTATTTCCTAATTAAATCTAATTGTTTCCTAATTAAATCTAATTGTTTCCTAATTAAATCTACTAATTAAATCTAATTGTTTTCTAATTAAATCTAATTGTTTCCTAATTAAATCTAATTGTTTCTTAATTAAATATAATTTTTTCCTAATTAAATCTTATTGTTTCCTAATTAAATATAATTGTTTCCTAATTAAATATAATTGTTTCCTAATTAAATATAATTGTTTCCTAATTATTTTAATTGTTTCCTAATTATTTTAATTGTTTCCTAATTATTTTAATTGTTTCCTAATTATTTCTAATCAATTAAATCTAATTATTTCCTAATTATTTGATAATTATTTTAATTAAATCTAATTATTTCTTAATTATTTGATAATTATATATTTATTTCTAATTATTACCAAAACATCCCCCGGGAGTGTCGAACCAAGAGTGCAGCAAGGCCTGTTTTCATCTACCAGGTTACCCTGAGTCAAGCTCGAAACACCTTGTTAGAGTTTTCACTCCTAGGTACATCTGTGCCAGAGCCGCCTCTACTTGTTTGTATCCAGAAAAGGATTATTTGGTACAATCAAATAAACTAATTATACTATATATCTAAACATTCTATTAAAAAAAATAAAATTAAGAATTAAAAATAAAATTAACAATTAAAAATAATTTAACAATTAAAAAAAATATAAATACCTTTAGTAATCTGCGCCTTCTAACTCCTTCCTTCCTCTTCTCGAAAGAAAAAATTAAAACAAAAAAAAATTTACACTTAGAACTGAAAATTAGAGAGAGAGAAGAATAGAGATCTGAATGTTATGAAAAAAAAACGGATGTGGTGTATATATAGGTTAGATTATTTGCGACGGTCGTATTTGCGATGGTATCCCGTCGCAATACCTAGTATTTGCGACGGGATACCGTCGTAAATGGCTTTGCCCGCATTAAATACGGGCGGCGGGTAAAAGGACTTTTGCGATAGTCCCTTCGCAAATAGCCACCATTAGCAACAGGCAGATATCCCCGTCGCAAATTTCTATTTACCACCGCTGGTATTGGCGACGAGGCCCATCACAAATACCTTCGCCCACATTATTTACGGGCGGTGGGTAAAAGGGTTGTTGCGACGGACCCATCGCAAATGCCACACCATTAACGATGGGAGGATATCCCCGTCGCAAATTTCTATTTACCGCCGCCGATATTTGCGATGGGACCCATCGCAAATACCACCCGTTGGATTCTCTTTTGCAATGGGTAAATAGTCCCGTCGCAAAAAATTATTTACCACCGCGGGTATTTGCGAAGGGTTGAAGGTGACCGTCGCAGATAGGCTTTACAGCGGCCGATATTGGCGACGGGGCCCGTCGCAAATAACACCGAGTGAATATTTGTTTGCGACGGGGAAATTTCCCCGTCACAAATACTATTTACCACCGCCGGGTACTTGCGACGGGTAACCTTCTACCCATTGCAAATAGGCTTCCCGCATTTTGGTGCACAAACCGCGCCATTGCAATTGCGACGAGACCTGTATTTCCGTCGCAAATAACTGAGCATTTGTGATGGGAATATATTTCCATCGCAAAAACTCTTTTCATCGGAGTTTTTGCGACGGGAATAAGGCCCGTCGCAAATACCCTGTCGCAATAATCGTTTTTTCCCGTAGTGTATTCATCTTCCTCACCAATCATAATTTTATTCTATTTTCAATATATTTTCACATCATATTTTTAAATCCAGTCTATAATGAGGATTATATCAAATTAAATCATAGGTATGATGACAAGTTTAGAAACTAATGCATGTTTTTGTGTCATAAAGGGGACTAACTGAAACATCTTTATTACAATGATACTTACCTTAAGAGTTTTTACCAATAAATCCTTTATTAAATAAAAAGGTAAATGTTTAATTTTATAGGAAAACTAGAAAAATATAAAATAATGAAAAGATACATAATCAAATAAATCATTTTCTAAGTTTGAGGAAATAATTAATATACCTACCACCACATCATTAGTAACTTCAACCTCTGTAGTTGTGGTCACATAAGCTTGGTCTTTCTCCCTTATCCATTTATGGGGAAAGTTTCCTTGATGCTTGGGACAATAATTTATATAGTTTCCCATATCCCTACAATTGTAGCATTGAAAATTGGTAGATTCTTTATTTACCTTATAATCAGTGGCATAGTGGAAGTTTTCTCCACACTTCTAATAGACTCATTTTTCTTTTAAGAAGACACCAAGATGTTTATTTCCACAAGTATCTCACATTGGAAAAATCCATTTTTTATTCTTAACTTTATCCATTCTTTCCTCTACCACCCTTTTCTTATCTTGTTTCCCTTAAAGTCATAATACTTTGAGAATTATTTCTATGTCTTGATAACACATGAGAATATATCTTTATATGATGAGAAATTTTGGTAGATAAGTGATCTTTGGAAGAATGTTTTTAAACCATCATATAATCAATCAATATTTCCCCTTGGATTAAATATGTAGTCTATGGCATGCCTTTATAACCTTGTAAATTTGGATTCATACTTCACAAAATTATCATCCTATTTTTGTTTCAGACTCAACAATTTCCTCTCCATATCCTCTCATTGTTCATGAGGAATATATTTTTCTAGGAAAATTTCCCTAAAATCTTTCCATTCAATACTTTCAATTTCTTCCTCCTCATTTTTGTTTTGAATCAACAACCTCCATTTTTCATTATCTCCTAAGAGATGGTAGACTTCCATGATAACCTTATCCCTTTCATTACTTTCCAAATTGAGAAATATCATATCTAAGGAACTTATCCACTACTCTTCTACAAATGAGTTTGTAGTCCCATTGAATGATGAAAGATGTTTTCTTATAAAGTGGTCTAACATTTATCTTCCATGCTATGGATCAGGATTCTCTATATCGGTAATGTTATTGTTCATAACATGAGTCAGCTATCATAGTATAGTTATAACTTGATCAACATGAGTAATTAATCCAATACCAATATCATTGTCTTGCATAGGAGGGAAATACCTACATGGGATATGCTCATTGATAGTGTTTCCATTCCTTCCACTATGATCTATTTCAAAATAATGGAATACAATAAATTAGGTTATGAATCATAATGTATAATATTTAAATAAAAAAATATTGAAAATTTATGTATAGTTAATCTCATAATCATAAACATGGTTTCTTTTGGAAAATATTTACTTCTAAATCCTTCATAATGATTTTTAAAGAAAATGTAAATTATCCTAAGAATATCTATTAGGAGTGTCTAACCAGGTGTGTAATAAGGTCTGTTTTTGTGTACTAGGTTACCCCAAGTCAGGCCAGGAACACCTTGTCAGAGTTGTTACCCCTAGGTACATCTGTACCAGAATCATTACCACTTGTAGTATCCATACATGGATGTGTTTCTTGGAAGAACCAAACAATCTACACCTTACCAAAATTCGATGATGTTATTCTATTGTTATCCTCTAAGTATATCTTAGGTTTTTTTTTCCTAATCTATATTCTCAAAATCTAGTTTCTAAGGTTTCTACTAAACTTTATATAATACCAACAATAAATACCCCATCCCCAATAGCCCAGAATCAGTACCTTAATTTATTAAATTGGAATAGATATAAGACAAGAATCCAAAAGGACTGATTATTTTAGTAGTTTTGGAATCTATATTATATACAGGAACATTTCATTTCAACTTGAAATGAAATACAATGTAAAACTCCATGGGAAGAACCCATAAAATCCTAGTTTGTCCCTATAAGTCACTCATAATATACATCTTCACATCCTAGGGAAAAAATAAAACATAAGAAAAAGGTGGGAAAAGATGCTCATAAAGGGTAATTAATACAACAAAAGCTAATATAAACAATAATTCATTGTGAATGACTAATAACACCTACCATTAGAATGCAAAATTGATTATAATATGGCAAGATTAAAAGATGAGTAAATAATTCCATAGAAATAATCACATGCGAATAAAGCTTAACCATGGATATTCTACTTGTCAAATATTCCAATGGATAATCAATTACTAATCATAATTAGTGAATTAATATGCTAAAAATTATAAACATACCGTCGAGGCCTCATCTAAGACACCTAAAAATAAATGGTTAAGTCCTTTACCAAAATCCATTTTTGTTTTGTCTCATGAGATCTACCGATACATCGAGGGGATATAGCCGGACCCACACATAACTTACTAATTCCAATACATTCCTCATATTAATGGTATTAAACATAAACAACATATACAATTGAAATTTAAATGTATTTCCCCAATATGTAAACATAATCAACAACCATTTTAAGTAGATTTGGTGAATGGTATCAACATAGCACATCCACAATCAAACTGACCATAAACCATTTAATAAAATATGATAGATGATAATAATAAGAGTCCAATATCAATAAATTATAATATTCAATAGATATTTATAAATAGATAAAAATACTCTAATAAAATCATCGAGGAATTCTTGAGAGAAATACCCTTCTTACTTTATAAAGAAGAGCACTTTTAGAAAAATCATTTTTATTTGTCATAATTGTTTGTATAAAACAAGAAATGAAAAAATATATTTTTTAATGTTAAAATTAGTGATTTTATAAAAATAATGTTTTCTAAAATATATTATGGATGGTACTTTAAAATGGGTAATAAATCAAGAAGTTCCTTTTAATCAGGTTTGCTTATTGAGAAGAATTGAGAGGGGAACCTTGTAAAACAAGTATTTCCCATTAAAATAACGATGAAATTATCTAGATATATGATTTTGGAACATTTACACATAATTTATAATAATTATATAAAAATAATTAATGATTAAATTTGTCTAAATAGGGATAAAACATAACCTGAATGAAAATGAAGGTTCAAGAAGAAACCCTTACATTATGTCCGAAAGTGTTCTATAATTGACCTTAATGTCCTGAATAATAAAATTAAATCTTTTAAATAATTAATTAATAACCTTTTATACATTTATTAGATTTAATATAAATTTTTAAGTTCATTTATGTTCTTTTAATGAGTTATAAGATATAATTATATCATTCGGTAGCGTTCATTTCCTTGATTTTCTTGATTAGTTTACTTGTATATGAGTATGTATGTTCATGTAAAATGGGAATAAATATCCAGAATTAAAGTTATATATTATTAATGAACATACATAATATTAAATGTTTATATAATTCATTTGGTTATTTGGGGTGAGGATGAATCATTATATAAGATACTAGTGATAATTGTTTAGATTATTTTGGCTGTTTTTTGATTATCAAAAACTAGTTTTGTTTTATTAATTAGAATAATATATATATATATATATATATATTGGTTATAGAATAATAAATAGTATGTAATAAATTTATTATAATTTTTTTAATCATAATTTTTTTTATTACCAGCCTTGAAGGCGTTAATGGAAAATGAAAATGCATAGCTCATGATGTTAGTAAATTGACACATCACACACGATGTTTTCATTTATAGAATAAAAGAGAGAGAAAAAAGAGTTTGATAATGGATCTTCTATTAACCTGATATAATTATAGTATAAAAATTATACCATAGTAATCATGTCACTTTGGAAAGGGTAGGTTAGGGAAGGATAAGAAAATAAAATAAATCAAAAATAAAATAAAAGAAATCAAAAAGAAAATAAAAGAAAAGAAAGAATATTTTTACATCTTGAATTATCCTCCTTGAGAACCTCCTTAAGGGGATTGGTTTTGGTATTTTTTTGAGACCAATGGATCATAAACGTGGGGGAGGATCTTGGTAAGATTTTTGGGTAGAAATTTGACAAGGATCAAATCTTGTAAGGTGTGAGGAGAAGGGGTGGTATTTATAGTGGAGGATATGAGTGTTTTTTGAATATTTTATTCATTTGTTTATTATTTTGGCTCAAGACTATGAATAGTTTGATAATTGTCACAAAATATATTAAAATAATAAATTGGTGTTCTATATTATGATCTTACATTATCCATACATCACCTATGACTCAGTAATTCATGTATCTAGCATTTATCGTAAATTATCATATTTCATAGTTCACAAAAAATTCAATTATTTTAGAAAAATACCAAAAATTCACCCTAACCATTTTTAAATGTGTAGAATTAAAAAATAAACTCCATTTTATTAAAATAATTTTATAAATATTAAAATTTTAATTTTTAATTAAAATAATCATTTACTTGAAAATACATATTTTAAAATTATAACCGATTTTATAAAACTTTAAAAACTTAACTAAGGTATCATAAAATTATCTTAATATCAGAAAAAAAAATATTAATTTATGAATAAATTTTATGTAAATAAATTTTATTTTATGTCATTTTATTAATTATAAAATTGTAATTAAATATTTATGGCTTACAAAAATACTAATACTTTAATTAATAATTATTATAATATTCAATTAAATATACTATGATATAATTATATTATACATTAATTTATAATATGACTAAATTTTATTTATACTTTCAAGGGTGATGTTACTATTTGTTTGGCTGGTTTACTATTCATAATAGTCATATTACTATTCCTAAGCCCAAGTTAATATTTCATCAGTATTGGTTCCTTAACTTCTTAAATACCTCTTATTTGATTTATAAAATTTATATTGTGATATCTATGTGATTTAAACTATATGAAATAATTATAAGAAGATAAATTTCGTTGATATAATTCTGTTTCATTACATTGAATCTATTTTTAAGAGCCTCTAAAAATTTAGTGAAATTTGAGTTTATAAACTGTTCAGATTTTCTGTAGATTTTATTCATATTATAATTTTAGTTATACCTATTTTTGGACAAACATATGGTCAAGGAACCATAAGTTTTGGATAAAATTATGGTATATGAAGCCTACATTGAGAATGATCCATATGCTTCATTTGAGAATGAACCTTATATTCTATCCATGTTGATCCATACACTACTGTTTTTGAAGATAAACCTCATACCACCGGTGCTACAAAAGTGGAGTTTAAAACTTATGTATATCACTATGTGATGAATCAATAGTGTTTTGTGATATGATTCATGGAAACATACTTTATTTCTAAATATATATACTAATTGAAAAAAATCCTGCTACTACAAGTGATTTTACCTTTGAGGATGAACAAGCTATTGTGTACAACACCCACTCCTTGCATGGACTATAAATTTTAAGTTCAAATGTTTTACATTTATTGAGATGTTGATATTTTATGATGAAATTGAAAAGGCTATCTATTGTATAGTGAAAAAATGTTGAATATTATTAACAGTACCTTGATCATTCCTGCCTCATCACATATCATCATTCCAAACAACATGAGGAAGTACAGAAGGCGTCTTCCGAATAATCACGCTTCATATAATTTTTTATAATTATCTATGTGGATTAATATGAACTGGAAAATAATCCCTCTTGAAAGAATGTTGAGAAGTGTAGGAACTTGAGTTGGAGGCATTCAATTTTATTATTTCAATCAATATTTTGAGAATAACTGGATAATGATTTATCAGAAATCATAAAATAATGGAAGAAGAAAAATATGATACTATGTTTTTAGTATTTTAAGCTGCTACATTTTTACATGTATTCTTCTCCTTGGTTTACAAATTTGATAAATTATTATTAAATACAAGTATTTTAAACAAACTGTCTACGAATATTTTAGTGCTGTATTTTAGGGAAAATATGATTGTTTATTATAAATGCATTTTTTCAGTAAATTCAGAGGACAAAAGGATATTTAAACTCAAATATTTGAATTATCTTACATATTCTACTACTAGTTTTCTAGAATACTTTTATATATTTTAAAGGAATATTTTAATTGTACTTAAATATATTTCATATGATTGTTCAATGAAGTTTCTGAAATATTATAATGTTTTAAAATTTCTTGATGGAGTTTATCAGATGAAATATTTGATTCTTTTTTTAATATTAATCTTTAATGATTATTTTATGAATTACAGAGTGAAAATGTAGTGTTCTATTCTCAGTATATTTATTAAATCTCTTGACTCAATTTATTTTGAGTATCCGAAGAAGGAGGAGCACTGAAACTAATTGATATTTTTTCATTATAAGTATATATCTCTCTTGAAGGTGAAGAAATATATGAAGAAGAGTAGATATGTGAATACTATGTTAAAAAGAAAGTGATGGAAATATTCACATTGAATCTCAATGATTTTAATGATTGAATCTAAATAATTTGTATATTCATTATTCTCAAACTATGCGAAGAATAAGAAGAAAAAGACAACCTACATCGTAGGAGAAACATTTTATTTTCTACTATTTAAAGAAGTTGAAGCCTACATGACATTGATGATTATTTCGTTGTTTTTGTGGTTTCATGAAGACCATTGTAACAAACCAACCCAGAATACCATCTAAAGTGGCACCCGTACCGATTCACCACTAACTCGAAGAGAATTCTAGATCTCCAAAGGCTGGAAACAATCACCTAAGCATCAAAAAATAATTAGTGGGAATGATTTCTCCACCAAAGTATTACAATAATAGAGTACAATACAAAAACATCATTGTGTGTATATATATATATCAATCAATATATACATATAAAGTACAAGGGGACACTAAGAAAGATAAAAGAAGAACATAACCACTAAAACCCATCTCCTAGTGGCCCACAACCACCCACCATTTCCCTAGTCACCCACCATTGGTCACCCTTGCATGAAGTCACAAAGGAAGGTGAGAGCATGAACACCTTCTATATGATAATAAAGGGCTGCAAACACCAAAAGTTATAAGTAGGGGGTGAGTTAAAGATCCTAATAGGATTCAACCAATGGTTCTATACAACTACTTCATAAGGCAATTAAAATATGTTAAAATAGGATAAAAAATGGGAGAGTATGAGGATTAGTTTAAAAATATAGTTTTAAACATTTAAAAATCATTTATTAAAATAACATTGTAAAACATTCCATTTCAGCTTTTAAAAACAAAAAATTTTCTTACAAATCTTTGAAGACCATTTGAAAAGATAAAGTTAGATAATCATGAAAAGATGAGAACTTGAATATGATATGTAAATTTGAATAAGAATCAATACAATAGACTCAAGTGGAATAATAATAATAAATTAAGAAAGCCAGGAAACACTAGTGCCAAATGGTGACAACCAATGCTATAATGTATTGAGAGCAGGTATATAGATGTCATATAAATTGAGAAGGCATGTAAAGCTGTTATCAACAACAATGACATATATTTCAAATACAAAAAGTGATACACATGGCCATATTCCTAATAAGGTACAATATTTGTAGGCAAAATGAATCCACACACTCAAGGTGACACAAAAATATGTGTATATACACATCAATTTGGCACAGCCAAAGGAAACTTCATCACCATTCAATCAGGGATGTAACATGCTGCATTATTATTTTAGAACATCGTAGAATTGTAGAGTGTTGTTCAATTAACACACTAAAACCTAAGGATTTCATGTGATCTAGTAAAAAATCAACGTCATTTTAAAATAAAAATGAAATTCATCCCATTCACCATTTCAAATATTCATATTTTCAATTTAAAAACCATAATAAGGGGTTTTAATCAAAAAATGCCTTTTTTCCACAACAAAAGACCAAGGTTTCTATAAAAACTAATTTAATCGTTTTTTTATTAAATACAACTTTGAAATCAATTTCATAAAATCAATTTCCATGATTTCAATCCCAAAATTTAATTTCAAACAAATTACATAAAATTTCATAGTCCATCTAATTTGAATTCGAAACCTTTTATACAATTAAATATTAAAAAGGGAAATAATACTCGATTCATTTCACAATTCATCATAAAAATTCCAGATAGGTCTTTAAAACAATCATTTATTTCAAAGCATACCTAAAGCATTTAAATGAAGTATTGAAATTTTAAAAGGATTGAATACATGTCAAAACATGGATTTACAAACTCTTTCCATGAAGATAAATAATTTATTTAAAATAAACCAAGAACACCAATTCCAAAATAAGTGTAAAATAATTTAAAGGGGTTCTTGGTCATTTAATAAATTAAATCATTTTAAAATATTTATAAAACATCAAATAGTTGAATTTATTTAATTAAAATAAAGGAAGTGTATTTAATAAATCAAAACCCATGACAAAGAGAATTTAATAAATCCAAACCCTGGACCAAGCCCTCAATTTCACCAAAACAACCTTTAAAAATTTATTTGAAAAAAAACATGGGATTTAAACAATTCATAAAACATTTATAGATCAAGATGAAATCTATTTAAATCTTACCTAAAGAGAAAATTTTCAAAAAAGATTTTATGAGGAATTAAATGGAAAAAATCATAGAAAATGTGTTATTAATCAAGAAACACACATTCATGAATTTATCAAGATATAATGAATCACAAAAAAATGAAAATCCTAGAAACACCTACTTGGAAAATAAATAATCCAACCACAATGAATCTGAGATGTGTCACCTTCGATGGTGATCACTGGATCTACGAAGATATATCTTGAAAGAAGAGGGAGGATATCCTAGGAATATAATTTTACATAAATCAATCAAGATCCAAAAAAACTCAAGGCATTTACAAACTTTAGGAAGAATGAATCAAGAGGAGAAGGGAGATCCAAGATCAAGAAGAAAAGAAATCAACGAAAGAGAAGATCTACAATTTGATTGGTGCTTTGATCCATTAGGAGATGATGTTGTAGGAGCACAAATGGATCTAGATGGATACAAAGCCCGAAGGTCTAGATTATGATCGAGTGGGAGGAGTTTGGGGTTATTTAGGGTGGTTTCATGATTTTAATTACAATTTTCGTAACATTAATTATCGTGTACATAGTTTTTTGGGCAAAGTCGCCTAATTAGTACTAACCATGCGCAAACCATGTAATGGGCTACACACTTTGTTTAAACTATGTGTAAACCATGTAATAGGTTTTACACTTTATTTAACCATGTAAAAACCATGCACAAACCATTAAACCTAGGTTGTACACTTTTTTTATCCATGTACAGACCATGCAAAAACCATGCAAAGGCCTAAAAGACTTCAAAAAGGCATTGGTAAAATATCGAAAACAACCCAAAAAGTGATCCAAACATTGGGTACTCAAATAAATGGGTTAAAACACATAAAAAAGTAACAAAATGTTAAAAACTCCCCACGATAAGTCTTTCTATCCCCAGAAAGTTTCTAGTCCAAAAGATAGAACATGATGACACAATAAGAACTTCCTCACTTATCTTGTGAAGTGAATGGTCCATAGTATAGAATAGAGACTCACCCAAAGGATAACAACTCACACAAAAATCCAAGATCAACACACCAAGATCATCACTCATCTCTAAATAATAAAAATGATGGAGACCTAGCATAACTCTCCCCGCCATTTAAAGATTCACCAAAATTGTGAAACATAAGAAAAGAGAATACCTTAGAACAAAAGAAGATACTTCAAAAAATCACTAAGGAGAAACATCTAAGATCAAGCATCCATAATCAAGGTAAATAAATAACAAAGATTTATACCTAGGGTAAGTACTCGATGGTAACATAGGATTTTCAAAACTGAACCTCATACCTCGATGAGCTCATCAAATCAAATTCCAGGAAAACTAGGTTCCTGGTCTATCAATATACACATCATTCTAGTCATCCAAGTACATTTCCATGTTCTATCCAAGTCTAAATGGAAAAAACTAACACATCTAGGCTAGTTCACAATTGGAAACTACACTCTTAGTAGGGAGATCATTTGGTATATCAAAATTGATCTTCACCCTAGGGGTGTAATTTTGGACCAGCGGCCTAAAAGCCCGAGAGGCCCGACTCAAAAGCCCGAGCGGTCTGGCCCGACAAAGCCCGTGTCGGGCCAGGCTGGGCTCGGGCCGTAGGTTTATCAGGCTGGGCCTATTCTTGTCCAAGAAAGCCCGCGGGCTAGGCTGGCCTGACCCAAAAAAGCCCACCCCGCTAGCCCGTACGAAGCCCGAACTGCTATAAAAAAATACAACGGGAAGCTTGAGATATTCGATCCCCCTAACTCAGGCTTCCAAGGCTGTGCCTGGACTAACTGGCCCAGGCGCTGCATCTGTTATATTATCACCATACTGTATATATATATATCAACGATATATGTATATATATATATCATTATATATTAACACAAAATAATATATATACATATAACTATTATTATATATAATTATAATGTGTGTGTGTGTATATATATATATAATGATATATAATTATATATGTATATATATAAACAAAGCCATTAATAATATATATCAATTAAGTGTGGGTTTTAAAAATCCATTAATAATATATACACACACAAATATATATATATATATATGATTTAATATAATATATATATACAAACAAAGATATTAATATATATATCAATGATATAATATTATATATACAATAAATTATTGTATATTAATTAAAAAAACAACACACTCACCTAATGATGTTCGTGCACGTCCCCCAACCTCATTAATTTTTTAAGTATGTTGCATCTTTCATATATGGTACATACTATACACATATAAATCTATTTAGAAAAAAATTTAACCCACCCATTGCAGCACACCCCCAACCCCTAATTATTATTTTTACAATTTATCATATTATATATATATATATATCAATTATTTAACATTATATATATTTAACAACTTATCCTATGTTAACAAAAAAAATAACACACTCACCCAATGATGTTCGCACACCCCCCAACCTCATTAATTTTTTTAAATAGGATGAAACTTTCATATTATATATATGTATATATATATAAAAAAATCTATTAATAATATATATATCAATGATATGATACAATATATATATATATAAACAAATCTATTAATAATATATATATCAATTAAGTGTTGCTTTTAAAAACCCATTAATATATATATATATAAATCATTTAATATATAATATATAAAAAAATCTAATAATAATAATAATATATATCAATGATTTACTATTTTATATATAATAACTTATTGTATATTTAAAAAAATAACATACTCACTTAATGATGCTGGTGCACGCCCACCACCTCATTAATTTTTTTTAAGTATGTTGCAACTTGCATATATTATATATAAATCTATTTAGAAAAAAAATTAACCGCCCATGACGACGCACCTCCCAACCCCTAATTATTTTTTTACAATTTTATCATTATATATATATATATTAACAAAAAATACATACTCACCCAATGATGTTCGCACACCCCCAACCACATTAATTTTTTTTAAATATGATGAAACTTGAATATATTATATATACTATATATACATATATAGATCTATTTAGAAAAAAAATTAACTCACCTACTGCTACACACCCCCCAACCTCTCATTATTTATTTTCACATAATATATATAGATTCACATATATAAATTTGTTTAGAAGAAAAATAACATATCCTCCCACTGTAAAATGTTAATAAAATAGAAAATAAACATTCCTACAAAAAATGTTGAACGATTAATAAAAATAAATGTAAAAAACATGTGTTTAAAAAAAATTAAAAATTGTTTAAATTTTTTTTTTAAATTAAACAAACGCTTAAAAATACTTTTCATAAACATGTTAAAAAAATAAATTTAAAAAATGATTTAAATAAATGATAAAAAACGTTTAAATAATAACACTTTAAACCCACTAACTGCTACGCATCCCCCAATTCCTTATTTTTTTTTCAATTTTCACATAATATATATAAATTTACACACATATATAAATCTATTTAAAAAAAACTTATCCACCCACTGTAAAATGTTAATAAAAAATGTGTTTACATAAAACACCGTTAAAAAAAATACATGTAAAAAAAACGCGTTAAAAAAAACATTTTAAATTAAATGTCTAATAATAAATGTAAAAATTGTTTTAAACAAATGTTAGAAAATGGTTTAAATAAAAAGTTTTAAATTTTTTTTAAAACCAACATTTAAATTAATTTTTTTTAAACAAACACTTAAAAAAACTTTTTATATTAAAAATTTAAAAAATAAGTTAAATGTTTTAAAAAAATAATTGTAAAAAGCATGCAATTAAAAAAATTAAAAACATTTTAAATTAATCATTTAAAGATAAATGTAAAAAAATGTTTTAAAAAGATATTAAAAAACAGTTTAAATAAAAATGTATAAATAAAAAAAATTAACAAACGCTTAAAAAAATTATAAATAAGTTGAAAAATGTTTAAATAATAATGTTTTAAACTTACCCACTATTGCACATCACCCAACCCATCATTATTTTTTACAGTTTTCACATAATATATATACATTCATATATATAAATCTATTTAGACGAAAAAAATAACATATCCACCCACTATAAAATGTTAATAAAAAATAAAATAAACTATTTTACAAAAAAATATTAAGCATTTAAAAAAAAAAAATCTAAAAAACATGAATTTAATAATAAATGTAAAAAAACGTTTTAAATAAATGTTAAAAAAATGTCTAAAAAATGTTTTAAAACAAAAAATTATTTTGAATATAATAAAATCCCCCCATGGCCCGACCCAATGGTTTGGGCCGGCCCGAGGCTGGGCTTGGGCCACCTCATGAGGTTGTTCGGGCTGGGCCAAAATTACACCCTTACTTTAACCATCAAGTCAAAACAAGAGGAACACCAAGTAAAAAAAAGATGTAAATATAAGGAAACCATTATTACATCACCAATAAAAAAATGACCCAAACCATGTTCCAAAATATATCATCACAATGATCCCAAAACAAAAAATTTTCCAAAATAGAAAATCCATAAGATGGAAAACTCAAACAGTTTCTACTCCAATGTCAAAAATAACAAGTTGGTAACCAGAAGCTCCACCACTGCATGAAAATCTTCACTCAGTGGCCTATGGATGAAGACCTATTATCATAAATCATCTGCTTCCCCATAATAAGGAGTTTATATCCCTGAATAAAACATCATTTTCAGCCAAACAACTTACATAACCTCTCAAGGCGACCCAAATGGCCACACCATTTCCAAACTCATAGAGTTTTTGAAAACAAATTCTTAGAATGATTAGGTTCCCCAC
Organism: Viscum album; assembly: GCA_963277665.1. Lineage (NCBI taxonomy): Eukaryota > Viridiplantae > Streptophyta > Magnoliopsida > Santalales > Viscaceae > Viscum > Viscum album. The sequence goes on from OY728158.1 coordinate 1,775,348,460, forward strand.
AATGGAAACACACAATATTCCCCTTTTTTTCCCTAGGATAATGAACTTACTCAATTGGGAATGTTGAATTTATCCATTACTATTGTTTTTCTAGATCCACTTTAGTTGAAAAGTCCTTTTCAAGCATCTCTGGATAAGAGATCCAACATTCCATAGGCATGGCGGTTTCAAGGTTTGTGTGAAGAAATTTTCTAAAATATATAATCTTACAGAATTTATTTCAAACAATTCTAGGTATGAAACATACCAAAAATGAGATTTTTTTGGCATACTTCTCAAATAATAGACCATCTTGACTAAAACTCAAGAAATCAGAAGCCTTCTCCTTATTCACTTCCTCATGGTGATTCCATTGAATAAATACTGACTTGAAGAATTCCCAAGACATTATTTCATAAATAAAAGAGGTAATCACAACTTCCCACCACTCTTGGTCAAGTCCCTCAAATAAGAAGTGGATAGACTTGACCTTCATATATTCAGGAGTATTGAGAGTATCAAAGATTACACAACTTATTCAAGCCACTTCACTACTTCAAGAGAACCTTGTTCACCTTTATAAGAAGGTTTAAGACAATCTAGGAATTCAAGGATGAGGTTCAAAGGTTGGAAAGTCAATATCTCCACTACTCGATATGGAGTTTGGGTAAAGTAATTTATAAGGGATTCAACTTCTAGAAAACATGAAGAACTACCCCAAAGATTGGACCGTTGGACCAAAATTATATCTTTCTTGAAGAATTTTCTCAATATATTTCTGAACATCACAAAACAAAAGAATATCAACTTAGGTATCAAATTAAATTCAAAAAGAGAAAAAATTATTTTAAACAAAGTCATAACACATTTTAATCAAAACTTTATTGATTTCAAAATGCAAAATATTTCACCATTTATAAAACACTAATTTACTTTCAAAATGATAAATATTGTCATAAATAAATCATAGTTTCAAAAACCCCTTACCAACACTTTGAAATTATTCCATGGTTTCAAAATCATTAACCCCCTTTTTCTAATTAACAAAACCACTTCCATTTAAATCCATTTCAAACCAAAACATATTCTTAAAACATTTTTTTAACACATCACATAATATTATTTGAAAATTAGTTTTTCGGACTAAACATTTCATAAAACTAACTCTCTGGTAATAGAAAAAATTTCTCAAATAACATACCAAAATTTTTTTAAGGAACAATTTAGTTTTTACAATGGATTTAAAATATTAACAAGGGATTACATTTTAAACAACCAAACAAGTTCACAAAAAAACCCACATATATAACCCACACATCCAACCTCACATAAGTGAAGTAACTTGTAAGAAAATGGATAATGTTTCAAGTTTAGAACCAAGTTAGAACTATAAGAGGCTTAGTCATATGGGATGGTAAACCACACAACAACATCACAACTATTCATGGATGGATTTCCAAATCATCCTCACCAATTATTCATAGTGTACCAGACCATGAAAATGTGGTGCCATTGTGGCCATCCTTCCATTATTTTTCAAAACATTATAAGAGATTACCAAAATTAAAGATATTATCATTGGGAATTTAAATATAATTTATCATTAGAAAAAAATAACTCAAAATAAATAATCAAGTCCCAACATCCATAGTAACTAAAGTCTCATCATGAATGGGTGGGGATCAAGCACCCGCTCATGGACTACCTCTTGAATCCCAATACATTCTTCATCTCCTTTATACCACGAATGTCCCCAAATAACATAAGGATTTCAAAGTTAATTATTTACCTTTAATGAAATACCTTTCATTTTTAACGAACCAACCTGGAATACCATCTAAACCGATACCCAAACCGATTCTCCACTAACCCGAAGAGCGTTCCTGATCTCCACGAGTTGGCGAAAAGCACTTGGGCATCAAAAAATAACCATTGGGAATGATTTCAAACTCAGATTATTACAATAAAAAGCACAATGTGAAACATAATTATATATATATATATATATATATATATATATATAAATCAATACATACATATCAAGTACCAGGAGGCACTAAGAAAATTGAAAGAGGAACATAACCACTAAAACCCATCTCCTAGTAGTCCACAACCACCCACCATATCCCTAGTCACCCACCCCTGGTCATCCAAGTGTGAACCCACAAAAAAAGGCGAGAGATGGAACACCTTCTATATGATAATAAAGGGATGAAAACACCAAAAGGTACAAGTTGGGTTTGAGATAAAGATACCAATAGGATTCCACTAAATATTCTATGGAATTACTTTATAAGTAAATTCAAATATCTTAAAAGAGGATTAAAAATGTGGAGAGTATGAGGATTAGTTTAATAATGGATTTTTAAACATTTAAAAATAATTTATTAAACTAAACCTGTAAAACATGTGATTTCACCATTTAAAAACTAAAAATTTTCTTGAAAATATTTGAAAAGAATTTCACAAGATAAAGTCAGATAATCAAGAAAAGATTATAACATGAACATGATATATAATGATGAATAAGAATCAATACAATAGAGTCAAGGTTCATAATAACAATAAATAAAGCAAGCAAGGAAACTCTAGTTCCAAATAGTGACAACCAATTCTATCATGTATCTAGATCAAGTATATAGATGTCATGGGTACAAGTAGTTTATATAAATTGACAAGGAATGTAAAATAATTCTGAAAAACAATGACATCTTTCAAATACAAACAGTCAAGACACATGGTAATATTATTAATAATGTATGATAGTTTTAGGCTAAATAACTCAACACACTCAAGGTGACATGGTAATATGTGTATACACATGTCCCTTTAGTAAAGCCAAAGGCGACTTCATCACCATCCTATTAGGGATGTGACATGCTGCATTATTGTTTTAGATCATTGTAGAATCATAGAGTGTTTTCCAATTGAAACACTAACTACATAAGGCTCTCATGTTCTCTAGTACAAAATAAATGATGGAAAATTAATTTTCAAACAAAAAATAAATTCATCCCATTCACCAATTCAAATATACCAATTTTCCATTTTAAAACCATAACATTAGATTTTAATCAAAACATTCCTTTTTCCATGATAAAATCCAAAGGTCTATATCAAAACTAATTTAATCCATTTTTATCAAATACAACATTTAAATAAATTTCATAAAATCAATTTCCATGACTCAAATTCCATAATTTAATTTCAAACAAATTTTATCAAATTTCAAAATCCATCTAATTTCAATTCAAAACCTTTTATATAATTCAATATTCGAAAGGGAAATAATACCTGCTTCTTTTCACAATTCTTCTTAAAAATTAAAAACGGGCCTATAAAATAATCATTTATTTGAAATAATCCCTAAATCATTTAAAGGAAGTATTATAATTTTAAATTGATTGACTACATTTTAAAACATGGGTTTACACCCTCTTTCCATGATGATAAATCATTTATTTCAAAAAAACCAAGAACACCAATTCCAAAAAAAGGATAAAATCATTCAAATGAGGTTCTTGGTCATTTAATAAATTAAATAATTTTAAAATATTTAGAAAACATAAAATTGTTCAATTCATTGAATTAAAATCAAGGATGTTCATTTAATAAATCAAAACCCAGACCGATGACCATTTAATAAATCAAAACCCGAGCCCAAATCTTCAATTTCACCAGAAAAACCATTTAAAAGTTCTTTAAAAATAAAACCAAAGAAATTTGGAATTTAAATAATTCATAACATATTGAGAGAGATCAATAAAAAATCCATTTAAATCATACCTTTTTCAATTTCAAGAGAAATTGGTCAAAAAATATTTTATGCGGAATTAAATGGGAAAAAATCATAGAACATGTGTTAGAAATCCAGAAACACACATCCATGAATTTGTTAAGAAAAAATTAATAAAAAACTGAAGAAAAATCATAGAAACACCTACTTGGAAAATAATAAATCCAACCGTAATGAATCTGAGTTGTGTCACCTTTGATGTCAATCACTGGATCTAAGAATATAGATCTTAAAAGAACAGAGAGACGATCCTAGATATAGAATTCCACATCAATCAATCAATATTCAAAAAAAATAAAGGATTTCATAACCTTTTGGAAAAATAAATAAATAGGATAAGGGAGATATACAATTAATAAGAAAAGTAATCACCGAAAGAGAGGATCTCTACTTCGATGGGCACTTTGATCCATCAAGAGATGATGTTTTGGGAGAAACACTGGCTCTAGAGGGACCCCAAATCCCTAATTAATGGATTATGTTCAAGTGGGAGAATTTTGGGGTTATTTGGGGGGGGGGGGTAGGGGTTAGGGATTTTAATTAAAATTTTCATAAATTTAATTATTGCATGCACAATTCACTAGGCAAAGTTGCACGATTAGTACTAACCATGCACAAACCGTGCAATAGGTTGCATACTTTGTTTAAACTAAGTGAAAACCATTAAAAAACTATTTAATTGGTTTAATTTTTTTAAAATCATGTGCCAACCATGAACAGACCATGAAAAGATTTTACAATTTGTTTAACCATGTGCAAACCATGAAACCCGGGTTACACACCTTGTTTAACCATGCACAAACCATGAAAAGGCCCAAAATCCTTCAAAAAGGATTCAGTAAAATACCAAAAACAACCCATAAAGGGATCCAAAAATTGGGTAATCAAATAAATGGGTTAAAACACATAACAAAATTTAACAAGATCTTATAATAATAAGCATCTATCAGTTTCTGCAGCGACTGTGATCTGAAAAAGTATTCAATAAGATTCATATCTTCTATTTCATGTTGAAGTATTAACTGCTCATACTCAGTCATGGTGGATTTTAAGATTCTCATACCAATCTGTGTATATTTCATTTCCCTATAAAAGAACTATAAGGCCCTATAAAATTCTTTTTGTAAGGTGTCAACTATCTACACTCTGTTGTCGAGATCCCCCAAAAAGGACATGCTAGTGAAAATCACCAAGCTCTTGGAGTGAAACATTAGTGGAGTGGAATAGGGTATTTTTGTGACCTAAATGACTATTCATTATCATTTACTATTATTTTATTTATTTATATTCTATTTCTCACTCATATTTAAGATAAATGGAACAAATTTCTTTATTTTAGAAGGGATCTTTCAATTTTTTCAATATTTTTAAAGGAACAAAATCCCCCCTCTTGTGTATTCATCATTTCTATTTTGACCTAAAAATTGGTATCATAGTTTTGGATTCATTGGATATATTTCAATTTTTGGAAATTCTGAAATATTTTATTATTTCTATCTGATACCAAAAAGTGGTATCTAAGGCTGGACACTAGTGGATATATTTCGTTTGGCTCTAACATGCCTGAGTTTAAGATCCATATATAGACAAATATAAATGGTTGATCTTTGAGAAGGTAAATCAATGGTCTATGTTCCTTATTTTATTGGTGATAATTATGGATTCCAGAAAGCTCACATGAATATATATTTTAAAAATTTTGGTTTCAAAGTTAACATAAAGATTTTCAAACTTTATAAAATCCCTAAAGAACCATAAAACAGGGATGCTTCTAAGGAAGATAAATATGATGTTAATTCAAGAGAGATGAATGAAATTATATGTGGAATTGGTCTAAATAAATTTATTTGTGTTTCAAAATGTGCTACTGACTATGAGATGTGGAAAACACTTGTGGTTTCTTGTGAAGGAATTAATAAATTGGCATAAATTTTCAATTATGTTGCTTACTTGGAAACTCCAATTTCAGAACAAGATAAGGTGTTAAAGGAGTTGATTGAGTCATAGGAAGTTGAGATTAAATCAGAAAATGATAATGATATTTCTATCAGAAAGGAAAATGATTCACATTAAATTTTTATGGATAAATTTTCTGATTTTAGTCATTTGGATTCATGTGATGAATAAAATTAAAACTCTATAGTTGATCATGGAAATCAAAAGGTAAATCTATGTCTTATGGATCACAGTGATGAGGTGAAATCATCTTTCTCTCAAAGTTCTAATTCAATTTATTTTCTTATGATGAAGATGATAAATATTTTTTTTGTTTCATGAAAAATTATAATACTTAAATAAAGATCATAGAAACTATAAAAAAATCTTATGATTCTATTTCAATTGATAAAGATATTTTGTTAAAACATATTTAAGATTTAAGATATAATTCTTCAAAAATTTATTATGATTTTCATGAAACTAAAATTAAAGTATTATTAGATGAAGTTGATACTTTAAAAAAAATCATCTAGTATGCTCATTAAGGGAGAAGAATATTTGAATCGAATTCTTGGAAAAAATAAAATTTACAAAGGCAGACTTGGAATTGGTTGTAATGGAGAAAAGGTAAAATTATAGAAGAATTATTTTGTTCTTGGTTAGAATAGAAAAAAATGTCCACTGTTAAATATTTTTATTGGGGTATTAATGGAAATTATTATAATGAATCTTATTTTATAAAACCCCAATTTTGTGATCTTAAGCATGTTATTTATTCAAAATCCTTATATGAATATATGTTTGAAATTAATAATCAAAATAAATAGATTTGGTTACCGAAGTCTTTAATTACTAACACTGGCAGACCCAAAATCATGTGGGTGCCAAAATACACTTGTATTATATATTTTGAAGGTGTGAGCCATTAGACTTCATTAATATATCATCAATAAGTTTCTTGAAAAATAAATGGATAATTATTTTAAATATTTTATAATGTATGAAAAACACTAAAGTTGTTCATTAATTAAAAACTTTCATAGAATTGGAACCATTAAAACTTAAGAAGTTTTTTTATTTGATTTAAATTCACAAACTATTTTATATTGGGGGATATATTTTTTAATATTTTATAATTAATTACTCTACATTTGATTATTCTTATGCTTAAACTATTAAATCAGCTTATTCACTCAAATATTTTTTTATGATGAATTAGTTAGTTGAATTATTTTGTTAACTAATGACCCTCAATAATGCTCTTTAAAATATTATGATGGAATGTCTTAATCTTTTAAATATTGTTTTAATTTTAAAAATGTGATCAATATATTACTATTTAAATTAATGACATGCACAAAATTATTTTATCCAATTTTTCTCTTAAATTATATGAAAATACTTTATTTAAAATTATTTGAAAATACTTTATTTAACATTATTTGAAGATACTTCATTTAAAATTCATTGAAAATAATTTATATAAAATTCCATGAAAATATTTTATTTAATTCGTTGAATATTTTAATAATTATTCTATGTCTTATGGGGAGTTATTTTAAACATTTAGAATGCATTTAAATATATTATTTTTATGTCATGAATTAAATTCTTTAATACATATTTTTAATTCCCTGAAAACCCTTATTATTTATTGAATAATTTTTTATATGTTTTCAAGGCTCATTTATTATATATTTTTTATTTTTAAAGGAATCATGAATTTAAGGGGATTTTATATTTTTTCATAAATTCAGAATATATTTTTCATATAATTCCCAATAATTAATCTTTTTGATATTATAAAAGGGGAATTTTTTTCTTCATATTTTAAATATTTTTTATACTACTACTTAAATTTCAAGTTCTTATCCTTTATAAAAGGTGTAAATATTATGTGTTATTTAATATTCTTAATAACTCTTATTGTTGTTCCTTAAATAAATTGGGAGAGAAATATTGTTGATAGTTATAGGTTTTTAATTATCAGAAAGAGGGATAATATTGAGTAGTTTTTTTCCATTCTCATATTGGTTTGGTTTTGATAATTACTTAAACCCATAATTCTTTGTTTGCTAAAAAATTTGTTTAATTGGTATCATATTTAGAATGACATATATTTATTATATATTTGAAGAAAAAATGATCAGATTCTTACAAAATATATTCCATTGGAAATAGAAGAATATTATCTTTATTTTATCTGTTTATGTAAAAATCCAAATTAGTTAAAATGATGGTGTAAAAAATATCCACAGCTGTTATAATTATTTTAATGAATTTTTAGTTTTCAGATTAAAGAAACCTATGAATTATGATGATATCTCAATCTATAGTGAACATATTTTCATGTGACTTGTTCCATTGGTTATATAAGGGGATTATCTAAATATCATTAGTTTTGAGGAAGTCTTAAACGGTTGTTTCTATGCTCTAATAATTCACTAAAGTTCCTATAATAGTTTAGAAACTTCACACTGTACATATTTGAAATTCTATTATATTTCATTTAATGCATGTGCTAAATGTATCAAAATCACTCACAACCTAGTTATATGGAAATCCATGATTTTTAACTTTATTATTTTAGTTTACATAGAAGGCTAAAAATATAATTTTGATGGAAAATAAATTATCTAAAGTTATACAATTATGTTTCCAAGATGTAGTTTTTATAGAGTTTTATTGCTTCTATTTTTTAAATATATCTGAAGATTTAGATGTTGTATTTATTCTCTTCTTGATGTACTAGAAATATATAGATATTTCTGAAAAAACAATTCTTCTATGACAAATTCGGAATATGTTGTTAAGTGCCTCTAAAATTTAGTGAAATTTGAGATCATAAACGGTTCATATTTTCTGTAGGTTTTATTTGTATGATAATTGTAGTTATGCATATGTTTGGAAAAACATATGGTTAAGGAACCCTAAATTTTGGACAGATGTATGGTATATGAACTATATATTGAGAATGATACATACACTATGTTTAATATTGAAGCCTACGTTCTTCCCAAGTTGATCCATACACTGCCACTATTGAAGATAAACATCTTGCCACTGGTGCTGCTAAAGTGGAGTTTAAAACTTTTTTGTATCGCTGAATGATTAATATAGAGTGTGTTATGATTAAATTCATGGAAACATACCCTGTTTTCATTCATAACTACTACTGTAATAGAATCTCACTACTATAGGACCCTTTACCTCGCGTGATAAACAATATGTTGTGTGTTTCACCCACTCCTTTCATGAAATCTAAATTGTAAGCTCAAATGTTTTACCTTTATAAAGATTATAATATTGTATACTAAAATAGAAAAGGTTGTGGGATAACTAATGATTTTTTCATAGATTATGAACAATACCTTGATCATTCTTTCCTCACTATAGCTAATCATTGTAAACAACATGATCAATAGAGGAAGTGCAGAAGGTTCCTGTCTCATAATCATACTACATATCATTTTTCTCATGATCCATATAGATTAATATGAACTAGAATATAATCCCTATTGAATTAATGTGTATAGGTATAGGAATATGAGTTGTTGGAATCAAATTATATTACTGCAATTATTATTTTGTGAATAATTGACTATTGATTTATCAGAAATCATAAAATGAGGGAAGAATCAAAACATGATTCATTATTTTTGGTATTTTAAGATACTACATTTTTATGTGGATTATTCTCTTTTATTTATTAATTGGATAAATTATTAATAAATATAATTATTGTGAATGAACTATATGTGGATATTTTGGTTTAGTATTTTAGAGAGAAAAATTATTGTTTATTCTAACATCATTTTTCAAGTAAAGTTAGAGTAAACAAGGATATTTAAATTCAAATATTTGAATTATATTTTGAATGATACTAATAATTATTTGGAATAGTTTTAGTTGTTTTAAAGTAATATCTTAATATAATTTCAATCTCTTTTGGAGGATCATTCAATAACATTTCTGAAATATCATAAGGTTTTGAAATTTGTTGATAAAGTTTATGAGATGAAATATTTAAATGTTTTTGAATATTATTATTTGAAGATTATTTTATGAATTAAGGAGTGAAATAGTGGTATTCTATTCTTGATATATTTATGAAATCTCTTTAATTAATTTATTTTGAGTATCCAATGAATTAAGAGCACTACAACTACTGGATATTTACTCTCTCTCTCTCTTTCTCTATATATAATATATATATATATGGTGGTGAAGAAATATAAAAATAAGAGTAGAGATTTTAATACCCTGTTAAAAATAAAGTTCTTAAAATATTAATATTTTAGAACAACTCTTTTAAAGAGTGAATTGAAATACTTTATATATCTATTATTCTCTCACTATGTGAAGAATAAAAAGAAAAAGATTTCTTGTACCAAACGAGAAACATTTTATTTGTTGATATTTAAAGAAGTGGAAGTCTAGATGAAATTGAAGATTATTTTGCCACTATTGTTCTTTATTTAATATCATATACATCTATCATTTACTGCTAAAACTATGAGCTGAAAAAGTATTCAAAAAACTTCATATCATCTATTTTTTATTGAAGTGTCGACTGCTCGTACTCAGTCATGGTGGAGTGTCAGCTTCTTATACTAAGATGTGCATATTTCAATTCCTAGTAAATGAACTATAATGTCTTGTAATACCCTTGTTCTAATGTTTCAATTACATTCACTTAGTTGTCGAGGTCCACAAAAAAGGAACTTCTAGTGAAAATCACTAAGCTCATGGAGTTGAGCATTGGTAGAGTGGACTAGAGGATTTCTATGACCTGAACCACTATACATCTCTATTTCCAATTCATTCCTTTATTTATATTTTTCTACTCATTTGTTTTTAAGAGATAAGGAAATTATCAATTCATTTCAAGAGGGATGTTATATATACCCTACCTTAAAACATTTCATAATCTTGAATTTTAGTCAATAACTTACTTTCTTTCACATTAAGGATCTTTTTAGGTTTACAGCTTTAGAGAATTAGGAAATACTACATACATCACATTCCACATTCATAATAGGTGGATACTATTATACAATATCCATTTCTTCCAAAATATAAAACATTAAAAAATAAAACATGATTTATTTGATAAATATTTATAATATTTAACTTGACTTATTTCTTTCTCTTACACATCTTAATAACCTGTGAAAAACATTTTAAAACTTGGGATGAGCACAAAAGCTCAGTAAGGGATATAAAGAAAGGAATCATCAATAATGTGATAACATAAAAACTAATAAAACCATTTCCTAAAAACTTATTAACATGCATAGAAACATTATGCAGTTTCTTGGGACATATTTATCATATCACTCTTACATTCACCATTACACATGGAATAACCATTCGACCAACTTCTATCTCTGGAGTACCTAATTCATTAGAGATCTACAATGGGTCTCACTCGTCATATATTGAGATATAATGGGATAAAACTGACCTAAAAAATTTCCAAGAAACATATCACAAATAAAACACTTGATAACTAATTTAAACCATTGATCAAAACTCATTCATGATTTCAAAATACCCTTTTTCTGTAAAATAAATAACTTTTAAAATATAAAAATTATGCACATAATAATGAAATAATATTTTTAAAAAATAACTATAAAAATATATAATGGAAACATTATATAAATAAATCATCATGAAATCAGTTGAAACCACTCACACTATATAAAAAGCAGCCTTTTTTAATTTCATAAAAGAGACATTTAAATGGATTTTAAAAGGAATGTCCCTTACCTCAGGTTCTACTTCCTTAAAATGTGTTAAAACCTCATTTATAAAGGTTTTAATAATGTAATTAATATATTACAGAACTAAAATCATGTTTATAATACCTTACATTATCTTCTTATAACATTTCCCACCTATTTATTAACAATATTTTGTTATTTTTGTTGTTTTGGGTGCATTTTTTTCATGGTTTATGAGGTTGGTTTATTTATGGTATTATTTTTAAAAATTAAATAATAAAATAGAAGTGATAATATATATATCGGTTATTTTAGGCAATTACATTTTAATTTAAACTTTCCTTGATTTCGGTAAAATGGAAACAAGAAATCATCATCCATGAAGGCGGTGAATTAATGCACCACTGACGATGATTTCATTATTTAATAAATTAAGGAGAAGATGAGAGATTTTATGATGCATATACCAAAAAAATAAAAAAACTATAGTATATATATGATACTAGAGTTTTCATGAATCATTGGATAGGAGGTGAGGATATGGTATAAGTGAAAAATAATTTAAAAGAGAAGAAAAAAGAACCTTACTTCTTGAAAATACCTCCTTGAGAACCTCCTTAAGGATCTTGGAAATGGACTTTTTGTGAGACTAGAAGCTCAATAATGTGTAAAGGGATGATTATGAGGGAATTTGGTAGAGTTTATATGATAAATAAGGATTAAGTTGATGAAAATTTACGAAGGGGGGGAGCCTCCTTTTATAATTGAGGTGAGGGGTAACATAAGATTTACTCAAATTTTTAAAATATAACAAATATATTATTGGAATTTAGACTTCCAAAAAGTCCTAAAAACTAAAGGGGTTACATTCTAGACCCAATATCATCCCATTTTTCCTTATTAGTGATTTTTTGTGTTTTTTTAAAATAATTTAATAAAATATTGTATTCATGAAAAATAATTTTATCAAATTAAAAACCATTCACAATCATGACTTTAAACACATCAAAAAAACGTTTCCAAATAGAATTATATTTTTATTATATCTTATAAATATTATATTTACCTATATAAATTGTGAATTTATTTATAAATATCAAATTATATTTATTTTATTATTTTTAAGATCATTAATTTTATTTATTCATTAATTACATATTTAATGCATCGTAATTGTTCAATATATTAAGGTAATTATTTATTACCTAAAAATTAAAAATAAAATTATATGAATAACATAATTTAATTATATTTCCTAAGAGTATTTTCTTAAAAAAACTTTTGGAAAACCTCATATTAAAATATTATACTTATTTGAAATTATAGTGAGAACAAGTTGTATTTATTTTTTTAAAGAAAATATAACAGGGCTAATCTGATACATGAGGGTCTAAAATGCCCCAAATTCAAATATAAAAATTATATTGGTGAAATATTTCTTATATAAAAATTTTTAGCCACAATTTAGATAATTTAATAATTCTTATAATTTTAATAAAAAAATTATTTATTTTTCTTATGCTTGTGCGAGCACTGCATCAGCACTGCATGAGCATTAATGTTAATTATTTCATATATAAGAATTAAATATAAAATAATATCATAAAAATAAGTTAATTAGGTTCAAAATAAATTTCTATATTCTTTCATTATTTATAATTCTGAAAATACATGTCAATAAAACTTCTTAAATTTTTTATTTTATCTTTTCTTACCCTACGCAGGCATTGCACGGGCATTTGGACAAGATTAATGTTATATGACTATAAAATTCAAAATTAATAGGCCAAAAAATAATTAATACATAACAATTAATAAAATTTTCTTGAAGATAATTTTTATCACTTGATTATTATTTATAAGGAACCAAATTTGACAATGGTAATGCTATGCAGGTATTACGTGAGCACTGACAATAATATTTATACTTATCATGAAATAAATTATAAAATACATGTTTTGAATTATTTATATAAAATAATATTCTAATAAAGTCATAATTTATTTATTAAATTAATTTAATAAATTTTATATCACAATTATTTCTTCATGATGTCATAAAAAGATACCGTATTTAAAAAAACTGTATTTTTTACTATTCACCAAAAAATGAACTTTTTTAGAAATTTCTCAAAACTTTATACCAAGATAATTTCAACATTATGAATTAAAAAAAGGAATTATTTTTGTTAAATAATAATTCTATAATTAAAAAATTAAGGTTTTAAAAATAAATAACCATATAATAAATTATTTATTTGATGAAACTATTTAAATCAAGAATACTAATAAACAAATTATTCTATAAATACCTGGGTTGTTATAGATATTTCAAAATTTTCAAAGTTTTTAAAGGAAAATAATTCACCCCCTCTTTTTTCTTTGTCATTGCTATTCTGACTTAACAGATTCTTGATACATGTTGTTTGATCTCATAGATTTTGAAAAACCAATTGAGTCGAAACATTGAGGTTAGAAAGAAAAAATATAATGCCACCATTTGTAGTTGTGGTTCACGGGCATGATTCTTTATATCAAAAACATATGATCTAGATAATATATGAAGTCAAATTTTTCATAAGAGATATTGTGAAATTATTTCATTTCAATGGGAGAGTAAGAAACATCCAAGAATGAATAACTGTAAGAATACACCATAATTGTGTTAAGAATTTTTCCAAACTAGAGGAATAAATCCCTATTTAAAAAACATATGGAGGATGAAATTAAAATATAATAAGATTTTGTTTTACTGGACATATTTTTGGAGTCTTTAGGGTACCAAAGGAGGAATATAAATTTCAATACTGAGATGAAAAATGTGAATTCTTTAAGGATGAAGGTATTGAAATTAACTATAAGTATAACAATTCCATTATTTGTAGTCATACTTACATTGATTGATAAAATAATGTTTTATTATTAGTAAACACATCATGAAACACATACCATTTCCAATTAGTTATTATATCTCTTAAAATTATGAAAGATGTGGAGATTTGTTATTGCACATTAGATACAATGTTGATGGACATGTTTATGAGGATATTAACATAGATAATTAAAGAAGGAACATAAAAAAATCATAAGGTATTTTCTATATGTGAAGGTAAATCCTAGTAATTCAAGATGGTTCATGATGAATATTAGAGGTTGATGTTTCTATGGATAAAAAGAGAGACTCAATTCTGAAATCATATTTTCATATCTGGATAAGTGAAAATGATAGAAAAATGTTGATCATATTGAAAAGACAAATTCTATAACGTGATTACCAGGACAATATCCTTAATACTTGAGTTGGTTGTGCCAAAAGTTCTCAATCATGATCTTTAATTCCAAAGTCTGAAAACTAGTGCTGAGGGATAAAATATAAACTATTAGAGAACATATTTACCTCAACATAAAAATAAAAAAACTATGTAGGATATAATTTTTTTAATAAAAAGAAAAATCAACCTTTATGAAAAATTAAAATTAAATCTTGGTGAAATATACTTAAATAAAACCATTTCTCTAAACATGTTAGAAGAAAATAAAGGTAAACACAGATGATTTTTTCTCTTTATAGATAGTTTTCACTCTTAAATTGATATGTATAGGAACCCATAATTGTGAACCATACACTTTTCCATCAAATATTTGAGAAGTTTGAATCTTGTGCAAACAAAATTCATATTTTTTTATGAAGTACTTATAGGTGGAATTCTTGAAGAATAATGGTTGGTATGAGGATTTATTTTTTTAAGGGTACACATTATGAACATTATTTTCCCCCTTTTACATAGATTTTTCTTCTAAGTAGTTAATGTGACCTTTATCCAATAAAATTGGCCATCCTGGATAAAAACTCATCCATCTCAACCAAGAGAACATGCAAGAGTTTCCTCAACCTTGCCTTGGGATCCATCCATCTAGCCAGTTGAGAGGAGAGAGTGTGGTAGAGCATAGATCATGTGGTGTATGCACATGGTGTCTGTAGGTGTTCCTAGTTGGGATGCACAATGGGAGGTTATGGCCATTGGGGGTGTGTTTCATGTGTTTTGGGTACCGATTCCACTACTATCTCTAGGAATGCCACCATATAATTGTTCATTAAGACCCACCATCATATTTGAAAATAAGTGTGGGAAAGATGCTAAGAAAAAAACTATTCATCCATTAAAATATAGTTAGAACCTATAATATTTGATTGAACCGATCCAAACCATCCAATCATACTCTTGTTTCATCTTGAACCGCCCTCCCTTCTTATGCACTCTAGACACCACTAGTTCAAGCCTAAGGAAGCTGACTTCATCCCATCACTCGATGAATTCCATGTCAGCCTTCTCTGATGATCAAAATAATATATAAGATATATGGTCAATGTCACAAGTCCATGAAAGTGAATCCATTTCCCATGTATTATTTCTTTGGAAGAAATTAGAGGCGTTTCATGAAGACGGTCATGAGAAGTGCATTAATCCAATGCAAGGGTTTCTAAAGATCATGCGTTCAAAGGGTGATGCTCATGTGAATCCACTGAGATGTCATCGAGTCTTCTTATAAAGAAGAATTTAACTCCCCCATCAGAAGATACGTTCACATTTTTCATTTTACTCATTTATTCTTTCACGAGAATCCTTCAAGAGGCCATGTACTGGTATGCCATGGGATCATGAAAAGATTATGAATCCATCACATAGAGACCTTGGTGATTTTATGGAGAGCCATTATATGAACCTACAATGATAATGTTATGTCCTTGTAGCGGATTATGAAAATCCTCAATGGTTTTCAAACATTCCATCATGCCAATCCATCTTGTGATCACATTATATTGATCATGTGAATCTTCTCACCACCTCAAGATGGTGCATGCGACATTTTCCTCGTGCAAAGTGGCATGAACCCTAACTTAATTTTCTAATATAAACCCTTACTCCCTTAAAAACACACATTATTGGGGGAGAATAAGGAGAGTAGGTAGAGGGAGAAGTGGATAAGAACATAGGATAGCGAGCATCAACTAATGCCTTCAGAGGATACCCCTAGGTACCTATGAGTATCGCATCAAAAGAACCCACTATAGGATGCCATTGTAAGAATTCATCGAGTGATCACCGTAAGATTACATGATCACATGAAATATATAACATTATGTAAAACCTTTTTTAAATGAAGCATTCATGACAAACCCCTGTCACAAGGTATGTTACCCCTAGTTCGAGCAGCCTAGACAAAAAACCTTGATCCATTCCCTCCGAATGTGTGACGCCTTAATTCAATCTCGAATAGGAGATCATATGAACCCTTAGTCTCGATATGCTAGAATAATTTCTCTAGACATGGATTCCTCAACATGCAGCACCCCGCAGATCCTTGAACATGAAAATCGAACACCATAGGCACACACCCCATGCATGAAAATTGGTTAACAACCCACTTCCATGCAATTAAAACACTACAGACATGTATCCCTATTATGAGAACACCCCTCCTTGGTATATGACTCTTATGTTCATCCCTAACATAATTTTACCGATCCTCTCGTATAATTACGTGGAGATCATGATACATCATGATTATCATGTGACCTATGTTATTCAATGCATGTATGAGGATAAAAATTGAACCTATTTATCATGAAAAATTAATATGAAGAGTCCTCAGTCTCGTGATTCCTCTGTTTGGATGCACGGTGCAATCCCTTGGGCATTAGAGACATCCATGCTGATGTTCATAGACATACACCCTTTCCATGTAGTGAAAACACACCCAAATATATCCACTCTTTTATTATAATGACCTTAGAAGACGTGCACATGATGTGAACCCATTTCCATAAAATCTTCCTCCCATAAAAAATACTATCTATGTGGCCTTGAGGCATGATCCATTAAGACATGAGACTTTAACACTTGGACATTCATGTGATCCTAGACATGTTTGTGAGATCCCACTTTATAACTATTTTAAGCTCATGTGATTGAAATACCCCTCACCCATATTAAAATTTCCTTAAGTGGCCTTGGACATGTCAGTTTGATCGTGAGGCTGGCCTTGGACAATTCAGTCTGATCATGTGAAGATATCCTAGACAAGCCAGGATGATCACATTACAAACAATCTAAAATTCACTGCAATCATCTAAATAAATCCTAGAAAAGGCACTTCGATCATGAGAAGACATCTAGGAAAATGTAGGATGATTATGTGAATACATCCTAACCAAGGTAGTTGATCTTGAAAAATTCCCTTGACATGTCCACTTTGATCATGCGAAAACATCCTGAATAAGTCGGTTGATCATGCAAAAGGCCCAGGACATGTTGGATTTGATCATATGAAAACATCATGGACAAGTCACTTTTATCATTCATATACATCCAAGTAAATTGACATTGATCATGAAATACATTTTGGGAAAGTCATTTGACCATGTGAGAGGACCTGTACATGTCAACATCGATTATACGAAGCATATTGGACATGATAGGAAGGTACCCTTGGACACATCTAGAATGTCATACTGACACACTAAACATGTCGGTTAGACAATCAAGATGTGTTGGGAATATTACCAGGACATGTTGGGCAGATGATAAAGGCATGTTTGGCAGATGATCAAGACATGTCGGGAAGACATGTCAACCTTGTATGGAAGAAACACTTTGAATTGTACCATCAGAACCCCCAACCATAAACCTTCAAACAAATAGACCCATTATAATAGGAGTATCCTTAGTGGGTAAGAGTTACAAACCCATGAGACCCTATTTTTTCATTCCCTCAGACATGCCCTCTGCATTTTTCCAAGCATATTTAACATACCTTTCATGGTCATCATCTATATCTATCTATCATAAGATAGATAATTAGTATGAAAAATTTGAATATTTGCTAGTATAAGTCTCTATCATTACTAAAACCTCAAGGATAACCATAATGTATCTTCTTGTAATCACCCACCTCAACCTATCACCGGGTCAATGAACTATTAGAACTATGATTCATGTCCAAAAAATACGTAGGAAGCCTTCCTAAGCCCCGAGCTCCAATTGAAATACATCATGTTATAATCCCATTCATATCCCAAATATTCTTGACTTATGGGACTAAATTCTTCTATAATTATTCCATCCTTCATTGTCCATCAATAGATGAGAAGTATGCTTGTATACGAGAATCATTTTGAGTGTAAGCCCCAACCATGCCATCTAGTGCCTCAGACCCACTAGAGGGTTAAGAACAAACTGAACTATGAGGAATCTAATTCCTATTATAAATAGGATACGTAGGATTCATTCCTAAGTCCTGAGCTCCATACCATATCTTACATGATATTGGTAATCAAGCCTCTTAATGGGAAAATTTAATGTGTAATCCCCATACAAATATTCTCCCATGCGATGTGTCTAATATTCTGTTATATCTTGTTTCTCACACAGAGCATAAATTATATAGGATTATAGATTGACAATGATTATACCATTAACATGATGAGGATACCCCAATGTGGTCCCTTAATTTGGATGTAATCCTAATTATATATCATCTTCACTCAAAGGTTCATGCTCTTGATGAGGAAATATAAGGTAGTTTTATATGCATAAGTCCAAATAAAGGCCTCTATTGTCACATATTTTATGAAACAGGTGCCTATAACAATAACTACATGGACTTTGATTCCTATCATAACATGATACATAGGATTACTCCTTAAGGCTCAAGCTCTATATTTATGCCCCTGACACATGATGTTAAATTGAATGGTATAGTCCTGTTATATGACCTGAAAATTTTCCAAATGAACAACATGGGTTTTGATTTATATTTTCATAAGATACACAGGACTCCTCATAGAGGTTCAATATCATCTCCAAGACACCAGCTACCTCCCTAGATGGTAATAAAATCTAGAGTGCCTGAAAATGGATATAAACAAAAGAATAATAAATAAAGAAGGGAATGATGTTGAACCTGTGGAATACACAATTGTTACTATTAACACATGGTTTTAATCAATCCATTGGCATAGGGATAACTAGTCTTATATAAGGGATGGTTAAGGATTTCACAAATATGTCCTAATTCTATAAGAGCGTCCCAAGTATGTAATAATTCCCCCAAAAGGTTCTGATGTGCTCAACCTCCCATCCCCTCAACCAATGTGAGTTCATAAGAATCATTGGTTCCAAAACCCCAATTGATCTCATAACTTTGTAAATCATGTCCATACTTAGTTATGGAAGTGGTAACCATTGGGGGTTCCCGTCAAAGAAAAATATGGTAAACTAGATGCAAACAATTGTGCAACCACCCTCAATCACCCACAACCAAGTGTCAGGAAAAACCATTCTGAATTTTTTGCGAAAAAAATGTGGAACTTGATGTGAAATTATTTAATTATGTGATATATTTGAAAGGTAAAAAAAGGATAGACTTCCCTGTTCCCATTGGTCCATTTTAATCCACATTTGTCATGAAACAAAATGGTTAATCTGATATGTTTTATTTAACTGCACTAAACCTTTACTAAAAATAAGGGACCACCACTTTATCCTTTAAAAATATAATTAATTGATTGAAAATGTACTCTTATATATGATGCTACACTAATAATGTGTCTTGTTTCCTCTTCAAGACTTATTAGATTCCCTACAATCAAAATTATATCATTAAATGTTCCAATGGATTCTGAGACCGGTCAAAAAGTTGGTAATTCCTGAATAACACCCCAAGATTCTTTAATGAACCATATGACATGCCGATCATGTGAATCATCTTCCATGGTAGCATTATCCCGAAGGCCATGATGTAGGATTTCACCAATGAAACACCTGTCTAGTGCCAGTTGGTGAACATATTGTCCTGAGAGTATGACATCAATTGATTTATCCCAAACTTGGAATCAGATCTTGAAATCTATTAGAGGATGAATCCTCATAGACCGTCTTTACCAAGATAAGTCACAGAAGAGGAAGTGACCCTTATTTCCACATTCTACCTCTTTGGGAGCTTATCCCTAATGTATAGAAATATATACCTTCCCTACCCTAGGAAGGAAGATATCGGAAATCTCTATGTAAAAATAGTAACTTAGGATCTTCCTAGGAGTTATGCCATCAATTACATCCATTGACATATGAATGTTATTCCACAATAAGATTCAGAGGAAGTTGTGCCGACCCGAGCCATCCAAATTGGGGAATCCAATAGGAGGACCTACCTAGAATATCAAAATTATGAACCTCCAGAGTAGGATTATATCCATGTTATCAACAATCTATCAAAGGCCCATCGGTGTATCCTAACAATGATCTAGAATCAACCCCAGATCATCACTAGCAAGGAGCTTCATAATTCATCACAGCTAGCATTGGTGGAAATGTAATCCCAAGGAGCACCCTAATATATAGTGTTAGGGTAATGTTTGTCATATTTTACCCTGGGATCATATTCAATGCAAGAACCAACACACTAAATGGTATTACGAGCATATAACCACCAAACAACACAATGGGCACTGACCCACCAAATGGTACAATAGGAACCATCCAACCAAATGATATATTGGGTGTCACCCCATCAAATGAGATGCTCCGTTAAAGAAATTCACTAACACACTTATGTATCTATCAATATATATCAATTGAATATGAATACTTCTCATCATATCTAGATGAACACACTCTTGGATAGTATAATCATACCCTCCTACAGTCATCTAATTCATAGTAGGTTGGAATACCTTCTTCATCTGAAATAGGGAAATAAGGGATTGGTGGTATCTTTAATGCATATATAGAAGGTATTATAGACTGTTCTGGTGTTTCAAAGTAAAATTTTTATGGATCACGTGGCTAGTAGAAACATTGAATTCAGTCTTTAGGGTCTACATCGTGACTCTCATCATCATCCACTCACTCTACTATTGATAGAGGAAAGGGTATTATTATGGATCCTTCCAATCATCCCCTTAAGTTTGAAAATGAAATTTCTATGTAGGAGCATATCACTCAACTTTGAAGAGAGAAAAAGTATCTTTAGGAATTAATTTTGGGAATAATCCTGATATCTCTTCCCCAGAATGACGTTCCAACACCTACCTATGGGAGTTTTCTTTGTAGTGAAGTTCCCCAACCTATAGGGTTGAGGGAATTTTCATATTTCTTATCTCCTCATCATCTGAATTCAAGAAATTATTCCACATCACACTAGATCATAAACATGGGGAATATTTCAAATTTTCAAGACCCCTATCCCATTGGTTTCATGGAATTTTCTTATTTTCCACCCCCTCATTGGTGGTACTCCAGAATCTATATGACCTCAACCATTGTCAGAAAACCTCAAGGAGTGTTGGGATACTTTAATTAGTAGGAATAATTTTATTTATATAAGGAAATGAATGCCTCAAAACCTACCCACAAAATAATAAACACCAAGGATCTACATCTCAGACTCCAAACTCATCATTTTTCCCATGCTAACAGCGGTGTAGGTAGCATGTGGGAGAAGTAGTTTGGCCACTCATCTCCTGATGAAAAAAATAAAAAGGTATATTCCTTATAATCAAAATATTTCCCTAGATACTTTGATTATGACGTGAAAAATTATTAGATATAACTACCATCAATGATGAAGTCGGGTGAGGTGTAGTTGATCAGACATGAAAATTATCGCTCCTATGATCGACGCCCCAGGCACACAATATAGATTTTATTTATCTTTAAATATTGGATATAGAAGCATGTAAATAAAGGTTTCATAGATTCATATGATTTAGAAAATCATGTAATATTCATAAGATATGTCCGAGATCCATAAAAAATTTGTCCACCCTCTTGAGAGGTTGTTGTATGACCATGTGCGTAACGTCCCAGACTTAAAAATGATATTTGTTTCTTAAATAAATGCTTGTTACATATTATATAATATCATACATGTACAAAATAAAGATAAAACAACAAATTTTTATCTATTTAACAATGATAATTACATTATTCAACTATGAAAACAATTAAAATTCCAAACATTACAACTAAAAAAAATATAAAATAGAACAACTAAAATGGGAAATTATTTATCACCCCAATATGCTAGAATCATCACTCCCATAATAAATTACATAGAAATAAAACAAAAATATTAGTAAACAAATCAACATCTTATGAAAATGCAAATATAACCATATGATATTTTTTAGTGAATTTTGAGTGAAATAATAAAGTAGTATTTATAGGGTATAAAGGGAAATGTGACCATTGGTAAAATATAACTGTAGGTCAATATGTTCATTGGTCAATATGACCACTGGAAACTATACCATTGTTTTATAATTTTACCATTATAATGAGTGTATATAGTTATTAATAAAAAAGGATAATTGATTTAGAAATAAAAATCAATGGCCTCGACCAGTAGAGGCATGTTAGTTGAAGCCCATTTTTCAGAACTTTGGATAGAGGTATCATCACCGGGATTCAGCCTTTACCAAGACAAATACAAGATTTAGAAAGTGAATCTTGAACAAAATCACCTTTGGTATAAGTTCATGTTAGTGGAGATTATCACTCAGTCTATTTTAGCCGAGCCACCCAATGAAACTACCACCATCCCACACCTTACCCTTAGGGAAAACACGGGAGTAATAAGGGGTTATGTGTCTAGGTCTTAGTTTCATAAAATGTAATTTATTTTTTATAAATATAATGTTAATTACATCAATTCTATTTTAAGAATATATTTCTTAGTAAAATATATCTTTAATTTACCAGAATTTAATAAATTGATTTTTGGATGCAAATGAAACATAAGTGTATTTTTCTAGAAAATATATAAAATTTTATAATAAACTAATTTATTTTTAATAAAATTTGTATTAATCAAATATTATTTTAAAACACTCTCACCTAAATGATAAAATAATTTTATAATGTCCTAACCAATTTTTTAAAGTGTCAGGAATTTGACCGTGCCTTAAAATGAATTTTTTTAAATAAACAAGGATTTTTATATTTAAAAGTTAAAATTCTAATATTTATAGAATTATTATAGAAAAATAAACATTTTATTTGAAATATTAATATAAAAATTATGTTAAGGTGAATTTATGGTAATTTTATAAAATAATTTATTTGTTTATGAATAGTAAAAAATATAGTTTTGGGATTTTAGTATAGTTTATGACTTAATAATTATGTAATAAGGATGTAATAATTAATTAAACACAATAAAAGATCCAAATAATTTTATTTTATTAATAATAAGTATTTTAATATATTTTAATCAATTTCTAAAACTATAAATGACTCTCCAAAGTCTAAAAAGGAAAATTTTATTTTTAAAAACCTTACTATGTAAAATCCTCACCTTTCCATGCCAAATGAAGTATTTAAAAACTAATTTAGTATTTGGTGGATTAAAATAACTTAAAATTTTACCCAAATGCCTAAAACCATGAGAAAAAACCATAGTTAATCCAATGGTTTTTCATTTCCCACAACCTAGTTTTCCAAGACCTATATTTGGAAATTATTAAAAAAATTATCCCCTTTTTCTATAAATACCCACCCATTTTTTCGCTTAATTTCAATTCCAATCCATCATCCACGAAGTTCTGATGATTTTTCCTCCCAAGCATCCCCCCCATGGTGTCCTCAATCCTCTAAGGTTCCATCCTCAAGTTTTAGGAACAATTATTTTAAGGTAAGGGAAATATACACTTCCCTTTTCATGTGGTATGTATTATAATTTCCAAAATAAGTTCATTTGTCCACTTTATATTTTCCCATTACCATAATAATAGTATTTTATGAATGGGATACCCCCATTCCCTCTCATTTTACCCTTATCTAAAACCATGTTTTATACCCATCATGTTGTAGAGTTTACTTCCCAAATTTATCTCCTTTACATGAGAAATTATCTTTTCCTTTTGATTTGAATACCTATTTTTTTTTATTTTCAATGGTTAATCAAAAATATATAAGCATCCGATTTTTTATTTGGGGATTTAAATATAGGAAACTCACTTTTCCTTTCATGGGTCAGAAATGACGCAATGATCTTGTCTTTAAGCTCTTTTATATGCCAATATTTTGATAAGAAAATCATTCTATATTCTCCATGGGTTATTAATGAAGTGATTTTTTATGATATGTGTGGATCACATAAAATTATGAAATATGAAGGGTGCACCCCGATAGCCCTCTAATGTATTGGGTAAAGAATTTAATCTCTAGATATGACATGTTTTGCGATACCTTGGTGAATAACCTTGTTAATTTTCATTTATGACACCTTAGTGAGAAACCTTGGTGATACGTTTATGAATGATTCATTTAAATATTTTAGCCACATTTTCATGTTATTTTTTATGTTAATTTTATTATGATATGCATCATGATATCTTGTTCAAGTTATATTAATATGCCTCATTTTCTTATTAATATTCCTCATTATCACACGCTAAATGTTTCCCTTACTATTCCATTATTAGGCCTCATGCTCACCCTTTTCATTTGATTTATGTCCTAAGGTTATGATATGAAATAAATTTAACTTAGGGTGAACACATGAATATTTATTTCAAGTGGATTTAGAAGAATGTTTTTTGTTTTCATGTATTATATACCTTATTTCCAAGAAACTAAACTTTAAAATATCCCCTATTTGTACCATGTATTGAAAATTTATATATTAAAATTGTGGAATTCCATAGTCTGTATCAAATGATGGTTTAGTTATTTTTGAAAATCAGGACTTGAAAGCTTTAGTATAAACCCTGGGTATATGTCAAGATATAGGAAAACATCTTGGTATTTTTATAAATATTAAGTAAGTGGTTAAAAAAAATACATCCATTTCTAGATACTATAAGTGTATGTGGCTCTGGCACAGATTTATCTAGGGGTAACACTTGAAAACACCAATTTTAGGTAGGCTCAGATGGGAAATGGTGCATGATAGAGAGCCTTGTTTCACACCTGGTTTGAAACTTCTGCGGGATATGTTTGGTAAATCACAATATTTTTATGAACTTTTATGAAGGATATATTGAAAAGTTAATTTTATTAGAGGATATTAATAACATATTTAAGCCTGATGTTTTCAGAAATAAAACTCCTTTATAATTATAAGATTCATAAAAATAATATGTTTCTCACTATAGTTTTGTTATTTAAAAAATGGATATAAATAGGAGGAACTGTGTAAATGATGAGTAAAAGAGACGATGCAATGATGGTGTTCTGATAGAAGCTGGAATGAAGAACTTCATGAGGATGGTGAATCAAATAACTCGAGTTATGAAAAATAAATTGAATAAAGTAGAGATACTAGATTCAACTCAAAGAGAACAAATTTCCATTGAGTCCTTCATACCTCAACGACCACCTTCTTTTAGTAGATCTACTGACCCATTTATTTATGAACAATGGATAAGAACTCTAAAAAAGATCTATTTTGTACCCCATTTTTATGAGAAACTGAAAGTAGACCTGAAAGTATAATACTTAGAAAGAGAAGCTGATCAGTGGTGGACACTGATTAAAAACATGAATCCAAGAAGGTATATTGATTCTATGGAGTGGAAAGAGTTCAATGGAGTCTTATTCAATAAATATTTTCCCCATTAAATAGATAAGGAATTCCTTGAACAAAATCATAAGGAAAATTAATTGGTGGCAAGCTATGAGATGAAATTTACAAGTCTTTGTCAATACATCCCTATCTTTATTATGAATCCTAAGAGAATGGTTAATAGATTCTTTGGTGGACTGAGACCCAATCTATAGAGGAAAATAGAAAATTGTTACTATGAAATATATAAGGAGATAGTCTATAGTGCTATGAAGGCTGAATTAGATTTTAGAGAGATTCAATGGTTATATTGGACAAATGAGGAGAAGGGAGAAATAGAGCCAAACTCAACATATATCTTTGATCATGGAAGAGGAGGAAATAAAGTGAAACATCCCTAATGCAACAAATGTGGGAAGAAGCATTCAGGGAACTAATTTCGTGGAAGTGGAAAGTGATACAAAATCATAATATATGGGAATATAGATGAAAACTATCATGGTGAGGTGAAGCCTCAAATTATCAACACTATTGAAAAATGGAAAATGGTGCAGGTCCTCCCAAAAGTTCAATGATTCAGGTGTGGAAAGATTGGGAACTTTTCCAATCGATGTCCAAATCAGAAGATAATAGAGGGAGACCATCATAAACCTCATCTTAGACTAATGGGTAAAGGTTAGAAATTTTCTATCATGACAACTATAGTAGAGGCTCCAAATTATGTGGTGGTAGGTAATCTCATTGTGCTATCAAATCTAGACAGTTCTTTGTTTGATTATGGTACTATGAATTTCTTTATTTCATCCATGTTTAAAAAGAATATAGAATCAATCCATGAACTGATAGAAGTATAGTTTTCAGTCAAGACTCCTAGAGGAATTATCCTAACATTCGCAGTGTATAGAAACTCTAGTATTAAATTTGGAAAGTACAATCTAATCGCAAATCTAGTAGTCATTCCCATGGTGGGATTTATTAGAAAAAATTCATCAAGGTAACATTGCAGCATTTTTGGGTTGGTTGTTCTTGTTGGAAAAGCATATTTTCATGGTGAATTTTCAAGTTCCAGAGATATTGTTGATAATCCATGTTGACAAAGAACCATGAAAAAATAATGGAAGATCTGGAGATGGTACAAAAAGAATAGATACAAGGTGGAACCATTTTCCCGTTTTTTCCAAATTTTGGGGGTCCAAAATTTTGAGTTTGGTGAGCATTGAAAAAAGTGGATTTCCTTGAAGACCTCATCAAAATACAGAAAAGGAATGAATTTCTCAAATATGGTCTTTGTGAAGTGGATTTTTCAAAGACATGAATAATGTTGATGGTGAGATTTTTGACTATTATGAGCTTCGTGAATGGAAGAGGTGAAGAGCATTCTATGGGAGCATTTTGACGGCTATGGAAAGAAATTGAAGGAATGCTTCGTGATTACAAAGAGATCTAAAATCCAAAAATTTCTGTGGTTCTTCGCAAAATAAAGAGAATTTAGGATGAAATTTAAGAGCTTTGGGATTTGGGATTACATGGCGTTGACCTGGTATGGAAGGTTCTAGAGCCAGAGAGAAATTACTATAAATAGGTCTCCAACCCTAAGAGAATAGTAGAGAGACTCGATGAAAAACTTAGGGCTCTCGAATCATGAAGGAGGTTCTCAGAGATAGTGTGCTTCACAAAAGGAAGGAGCTTCACAATAGCTAATTGAGCTCTGTGAAAGAGTTGTAGTTTGAAAAGGTATGTCCAAGCTTTGAGAAAGCAGTGTACTCTGTAAAGGCTTGAGCTCTGCAAAGAAATGAGATATGTGAATCAATGTGCTCTGTGAAGCATTGTTCCCTACAAAGGTGTGTGATTTACGAAGAGGCAAGAACATCATGAAGGCTTATTTGAGCTTTTTGAATTAAGGAGCTCTGCAAAGTAGTGAGCTTTGTGAAAGTGTTTTTTTAAAGGGATTGACTAGTGTTCATAGGAAAAGAGGTATTCATCAGTGTATGACATTTGTACTTCAATAGGGCATCTATATATAGTGGAGGATGAATTCATTGGTGATAATAAAAAGGATTTACAAGTCTATAAACTATGAGTTCATATTCTGAAGAAGTAGTGAGAACACTTCAGTTGAGAGAATAGTGAGATTTTAAATTGTGATTGGTTGTAAAATAGGAGGGACAGTGAGTCCACTTCAAACTTGTAAATATAAATTCTATTTTATTTTATTTGGTACATTGGAACATTTTCGTTGTATGATCGTTGGACGTAGCCCAGTGAGGGTGAAACAAGTAAAAATTGTTGTGTTGCATGCATGATTTAATTTATATTCATACTTTTCTATGAGAAATAGAGATAAGAGAGTTGTTTTTACAATAAAAAAAGAAAGGGGCTATTGTTTTAATCTATCATACCCTTATTCACCCCCCTATCAAGTAATTTTACCTAGTAGACCTAACAATTGGTATCAGAGTGAAAGGTTAATTTTAGTGTTTCTCTCTTAATGGAGGTCATCAATCACAAAGGGATTTCAATCTTCAACTGGAATAATTTTCACCTATGTAAAAATTAGATGAAACACTACTTACAATATTTGGGAATGGTTGTGTTTACAGTAGTGATGAATGGTATTTTAGCCGATATTAATAGTGGTGCTTTATCATAAGCTGAAACAAGGGAAATGGATGCAGACATCAAGGGAATCAATATTTTAGGGGGAGATATATCCAATGAAATATATACGAAGGTGATGTCTTGAAAAACATCACATGCTATGTGGGAAAATATTTTGAATATATATGAAGGAGATAAAAATGTTAGAGAGGAAAAGCTGCAAGTTATATTGAACAAGCAAGAAGATATGAGAATAAACCCGATTGAATCTATTGATGCATTCTTTGATAGGGTAAATATTATTTTAGAATACATGTGAGGTCTTGGATAATTCATTGAAGACATAAATATTGTGAAGTGCATCTTGAGGAAACTTCCACCCCAGTTCAATCCTAAAGTTTTAGTTTTGGAAGATAAATATTCAAAAGGGATGACACTAGATAACTTATATAGTACCCTAGTAGCATATTAAATGAGAAATAATGAAAATGATGTTGTGGAAAAGGGGAAATATAAAGATTTTTCATTCAAGTCCATGAATAAGCTCTGCATTGAAGACTCTCATGAAGAAAAAGAAACAAATGAGGTGATGTCATTCCTATATTCAAATATATAAAGAGGAAAAAGAAAGTTCAGGGAGAAACTTCCACTAGTATTTTTTCGATGTGAAAAGGTTGGAAATCTTTTGGAAAGTTACCCAAATAAGTTACAAGAAGATTATGAGGATGAATTCTAAATTCCCAAGAAGAAGTCTTTAGCCTATGTGAAAGGAAATAAATAGTTCACAATAAATTTCTTTAATAAAAAGAATATTTTTTTCACAAGAGTGTGACAATACATATGAGTCTGAGGATAAAGAGGTTGAAGAGGTATATAACTAAAAAGATCATGGAGAAAATGATATGGTGGAAGTTGTTAGTAGTTCTCAAAAAAAGGAAGAAACTAATGCTTATAAAGAGGAAGAAGAAGTTGAAGGAAGAGTCGATATGGAAGCTTAATTAGAATAAGCTCTTGAGGAGATAGATGTTTGGAGAGTAAAAACGAAGAAATCCAATAAATTGGAACATGATTCCAAACTCTATATGCAATAATAATAAAAAGAAAAGTTTGATTTGATGAAATAAATTGAAAATATTAAGTTTTTGTTACTAGTGGACGCAGGAAAAGTTGATGATTACAAACTCAGAGTTGAAGAATAGTGAAGGGTGATTGATGGTTTGAATAATACATCTAAAAAATAAATAAATCTCATTGAGGAACTTGAATAAGAATTTTTTAATATGTGATAAAAAGTTAAGGATCAAGGAAAAATATTCACTCCCAATATGAGATCGGAAAAGAAGATAACTTAGAAGATGGAAAAGTTGGAAGTAAAGAATAGTGGTACAATAGAAAATAAGAAACGATCATGTTCAAATGTTAAGAATTATGTGGAACCTGACGAAAAAAAATCTATGAAAGGTAAAGTCGGACCGTAATCACCCGTTTTAAGATTGAAGGTTGATTTGGGAATGAAGTAGAATCATAATATTTAGAGATCCCAAGGGACAACTAGTAGTGCTGAAGTGACATGTAGGAATGCACCCTATATTAGGTGTTATTGCTATGGAATGATGTGACATTCACAGAATGTGTGTTCTATATCCAAGAGATATCTAAGGTCACAAGAACATCAGTGGTAGCCAAACATAGCTCAATATTATAGAACATTGTTTGAGGAATATTGTTTTTTTGGTGCGGAGGATTTGGGAACATGGATAAATATTGTATATCAATCATGCAGAGAAATGTGATAAAGTAGAACCCAAGTGGTCTCAAGCAGCAAATCAAAGAATCAACAAGTGTGATGAAAAAAAAATCGATATGTAGCACTATAGGATGAAATATTCCCATCACAATCTAAGGAAGATTGAGTTTTTAAAACTACACCGAGTGTGAAGTCAAAGACATGGATGAAAAATAAAAAGGATGAGAAGGCAATGGTAGTGGAAATTGACCTTAAAGCATCAGATCCTTCTAGAGTATGGATCCTTGACTGTGGCTGAACATCCCATATGACAGGAAACAAGGACCTTGTTACAAGCATAAAATATGACAAAGAATGAGTTGTCGATTTTGGGAACGATGAAGGCCAGAAGATTATTGGCTCAAGAAAGGTCAGGTTCATGGGAAAATAAATTAGACGTGCTGATGTTTTGGTAGTAGAATGTCTTAGTCATAATTTACTTAGCGTCAGTCAACTATGTGACTTAGGTAATTATACAAGGTTTACTAAGAAGATATGTATTTTCAAAGGAATAGATGGAACAATGGTTCTATAGGGAACAAGAACAAAGTGATATGTATACCTTATAAGTGGAGAAGAAGATTTGTGCTTTTGTCTAGAGAGGAAGAAAAAAAGCTCTGGAATAAATTACTAGGTCATCTATGCCAACCATCCTCAGAAGATCTGGTGAGGTGTGATGAAACTAGAGACCTCCCTAATCTATCACTTGATTGTATACATACGTTCAATGCTTGTTAATAAGGGAATATCATAAAAAGTGCATAAAACAAAGGAAAAAAGTCAGTAAAAGTGCTTGAATTAGTGAATATTGTTGTTTGTTGACCTATCTCACTAAAATCCATTGAAGGGAAGAGGTATTACATTCTTTTCATTAATTACTATAGTATAATGGAATGTGTATTTGTCATTTCCAATAATTTTGATTTGTTAAGTTTCATAAAACAGTATTAGAGGGAACCGAAAAGGATGATTGGATAGAAAATTATAAAGTTTCATACTAATAATGGTATGGAATTTACAAATAGTCAGGTGGAAGACTATATGAAGAAACACGGGATAAGGAATCAAGTTTCTTCAGTGAGAACTCCTCAAACAGTAGAGTGGTTGAAAGGATAAATCAGATCATCAATAACATGGACAAAATGATGCTCATTAAAAAAGACCTATGAGAGAAATTTTTTAAGGAAGAAGTATTGACGTCGATCTATATTTCTAATAGGGATCTGTTGTGTCCGAAGGAAGGAAAGGCTCCATATGAGATGTGGTACGGAAAGAATCCAACAATGAAATACTTTCTAATCTTTGGAAGTAAGTTCTTTATTCTCAACAAAGAAAAATACAATAAATTTGAGTTACATGGAGATGATGAGATATTCCTCAGATATTTAGGAAAAAGAAAAGTATATAAATTCTTTAATAAGAGTTTGGGAAATGTAGGTGAGAGAAATGATGTCACTATAGTGTAGAATGAAGAGAATAGTCAACAACACAATGAAAAGTTTCATGATGAAAGAGATGAGGAGGAGAGAAATGTAGGGGGAAGAAGTGGAAGATGCTCATTCAGAAGAAGATACTGATGATGAAAAATAGGATGTTAAGTATGTATCGATGAATAATACAAAGAGTCAAGCAAAACTTTATAGGAATAATATCATTGGTAATTAAAAAATTCCTTTTCGAACAAGAAGAATGAAGTCATTACAACATGTATCTTTCTTATCTTAGGTAGAGTTGAAATGTTTTTTCGATGCATCTGGAGATGGGAATTGGGTTCAATATATGAATGTATAACTAGATCATATTGAGAATAATAAGACATGGGAGATTGTTTCGAGGCCAACATATAAGAATTTCATTGGGACTAAATGGGTCTTTATCAACAAGATGAATGAATATGGCACAATGATTTAAAACAAAGCATGATTATTGTGCAAAGTTTACTCCCAAATAGAGGGTATCGATGTCGATGAAAAATTTACACCTATTGCAAGGATGGATAAAATAATGTTATTCTTGGCCATTACATTGCAACAGAATATCAAAGTGTTCCAGATGGACTTAAAATCTACATTTATGAATGGGGTTCTGGAAGAAAAAGTGTATATTTAGCAGCCATATCATTTTCTCATTCATGAAGATGAGAAAAAAGTTTTTCGATTGAAAAAAGCACTATATGGGTAAAAATAAGAACAAAGAGCATTGTATTTGATACTTGATTAGTATTTTAGGAATCTTTTCATTAATCGTGGTGGATTTGATTACAACCAATATTTCAAAAACAACAGTAATCAAAGGATGATGTTTCTGGTTTATATTGATGGCATAATATTTTTTGGATTAGATGAAGCTCAGTGAAGATAGTTTTATAAATTCATTAAAAGTGAGTTTGAAATGTTAATGATTAGTGATCTGGAGTTTTCCCTTGGTTTACAGGTGACCCAAAGAAGGAAGGGAACTTTCATTTCTCAATCCAAATATTCCAAGGAGGTTTTGAGAAGATTTGGAATGGAAAATTCTAAGGAGATGAAAACTCTGGTTGCTACCCAAATGAAACTTTCAAAAGATGATGATGAAAAGGTAGTTAATATCACCGAATACAAGAAAATAATTGGAATATTACTATACTTGACAAAGAAAATACCTGATATTGTATTTTCCACATGGCAAGTAGTGAGGTATCAAAGAAATACCAAGGAAAGACACATTCTTGGGGTAAAAATAATACTTTGGTATATCAAGGGCATAGTATACTTCGGCTTAATGTATAATGACAAATATCAGCTAGAGTTATTGGGATACACAGATACAGATTTGACTAGGTCAGTAAATGATAGAAAATTAACATCAGGAGGTTCTTTTTTATCTTGGTGGATTGTGTATTTCCTGGGTGAGAAAGAAAAAGGATTGCATTTCATTGAGAACTGCAGAAGCTAAGTATATTGTGGACACTCAAGTATGCACAAAGTTATTGTGAATGAAACAAAAACTTGATGACATGGAAGTCGAAGTGAAGTCTATGATCAGAATCCATTGTGACAATTCTAGTGCTATCAATCTTATCAAAAATCCTATCCATCACTCAAGGATGAAGCACATTAAAATCAAATATCATTTTATCAAGGAGAAGGTAGAGCAAGGGATAGTGAAGTTGGAGTATGTGCATACATAGTTACAAGTTTCTAATATTTTTACAATGGCCTTTCCCAAAAAAGAATTTGAGTGGTATCGCTGGCTCTGGGAGTTCAGTCGACTCCCCGCACTTCAAAAAGTGTGGATGTGGGACCCCCTCTCCCTGAGGTATGGTTTATTTTTCCCTAATGTGATGATCTGTGTTCTTTCGAATGTTGCCGACCAAAAATGAATGAACTTTGGGTTTGTTGAAAAATGGGGAGAAATTGTGGTTCCTTAAGGGGAAGAAATTTAAGAAGGGAAAAATGTTTTTTTTCATAGACATGGGGAGAAAATGATAGATGGAGAAATGAGATAGGGGGAGCAATGAGATAGGGGGAGAGTTTTAAATCTGACGATGCTAGAAATGATCAATCAAAGATTGGATATCACGATAGATAAGATTTGTGATGAAAATGGAATAGTGGTATTGGAATGGTATCAAAAATTGGTTTTAGGAATGAAGTGACTCATTGATGTAATTTTCATATTACTCTTGTTTCTCATAATGAGTTTGCTCATGTGTGCTTAGAGTAACCGTTGAGTAAATATTTGATTATTATCTCATTTACAAGAGGTGAATGCTGGAAGATATTCAATGAATCCTTAATGAGGTATCAAAGTGTGGAGAATCTTTATGAGAAAAGTTTTCAAAAAAACCCAAAGGGGGAGTTTTTTTGGGAAAAAATACCTCAAGGTAACATTGCTGAATTTTTAGGTTGGTTGTGTTTGTTGAAAAATTAGGTTTTCATGGTGAATTTTCTAGTTCTAGATATATTGTTGACAAACCATGTTGAAAAATAACCCTGAAAAACTAATGGAAGATCCTTAAATATCTCATCAAAATATGGTAATGTAATGAATTTCGAAAAGATGGACTTCATGTAGTGGATTTTGTAAAGACATGAATAATGTTGACAATGAGCTCTGTAATTATGACGAGCTTCATGAATGGAAGATCTGAAGAGAATTACGAGAGAGAATTATATTGGTGGAAAAAAGTAACTGAAATAACACTCTGTGATTATGAAGAGCTCTGCGATCCAAAAAATTTCATGGTGCTTCGTGAAATAGAGAGAATTTCAGCAGAAATTTAGGAGCTCTATGATTTGGGCTTATGTGGTGTTGACCTAGCATGGAAGGTCCTTGAGTCATTGGGAAATGCCTATTAATAGTTATCCACCCGTAGAGAATACTAGAGAGACTCAATGAAAAACTTAGGGCTCTTGAATCATGAAGGAGGTTCATAGAGGCAGTGTTCTTCATGAAAGGAAGGAGTTTCATGGTGGCTAATCGAGCTCCGTGAAAGAGGTGTGGTTCGCAAAGGCTTTTCTGAGCTTTGTGAAAACAGTGTACTCTGTGATGGCTTAATATCTATGATGCAGTGATCTTTGCGAAGTAGTGAGATCTATGAAGTAGTGTGCCTTGCAAAGGTGTGTTCTTTGCGAAGAGGTAGGACTTCGCGAAGGCTTGTTTGAGATTTTCAAATTAAGGAGCTTCACGAAGCGGTGAGCTTGGTGATTTTTTTTTGAAAAAGGACTTCCTAATGTTCATTAGAAAAGATGTATTCATCAGTGGATGAAATTTGAACTTCAATTGAAAATATACATACAGTATAGGATACATTCATTAGTGATAATGAAAGGACCTACAATTCTATAAACTATGAGTGTATATTCTGAAGAAGCAGTGAGACCACTTTAGTTGAGAGAGTAGTGAGCTTTCAAATTGTGATTGGTTTTAAACCAAGAGGGATAGTGAGTCCACTTCAAACTTGTAAACAACGGTGCTTTTTTGTGGATTTGGTACATCAGAACATTTCGGTTGTATGCTCCTTGGATGTATCCTAATGAGGGTGAACCAATTAAAAATTGATGTGTCTCGTGCATGCTTTAATTTATATTCATACTTTGCTATGGAAAACATAGAGAAGAGATTTTTGTTTAAAAACGAAAAAAGATCCAAACGGGTAGTATTTTTAATCTATCATACCCTGATTCACCCCCCTATCAGGGTATTTAACCTAGTTGACCTAATAGAATTCAACACTATACTGAGGATGGACTTGATATTGATGTATAATTACAATATCAATTCTATAGGGAAGGAAATTTATGTAGTCTTGAATGGAAAACCTACATTTATTTTCAAAGGAGAGATATCCCAGACCAAGATTTGTCTAGAAGCACCTCCCATAGCCTTATTTATGGATATGATTAGTGAAAAGGGAGAAGTAAATGAAAGTATAAAGATAAATAATGTCCCCAACATTTATTAATACATTAAAGTGTTTTCTAAATAGTTACTTGGACCTCCCACATAAATAGATGTAGAGTTATCTATTGAACTCATACCTGGATCCAAGACGATATCAAAGACCCCATATAGAAAGAAAAATTTGGATTTAGAGTAATTAAAGAAACAAATTCAAAGTCTTATGGAGAAGTGATTTATCTAAACAAGTGAGTCTCCTTAGGGAGAACCTATTTCTATGTAAATAAGAAGGATGGATCAATGCATCTATGAATTTATTATAAATAACATAACAGGATCACAGTGAAGAAAAATTACCCTCTCCCTAGGATTGTTGATTTATATGATCAGCTTCATAGGGATCAATTATTCTCCAAGATTCACCTATGATCTAGGTATTATCAATTGAGGGTGAATAAATAAGATATTCCAAATATTTCCTTCCAAAAAATATATGGGAATCATGAGTTTGTTCTTATATGCTTCATATGGACTAATTATCTTGATATATTTTGGGATTTGATGAATATAGTTTTTAAGGACTAACTTGAGGAATTCATGGTAGTTTGTATTGATGATATTTTGATATATTCCAAAAGTCACAAGAAGCATGAGAACCATCTAAGGGTTATATTGGGAAACATGTGGTAGAATAATCTATTTATAAAATTTAGAAAATGTGAATTAAGGTTATAAAAAGTTTCATTCTTGGGGAACATTATAATTAATGAAGTAATTTTAGTTGACCCTGTGAAGATAAAGGCAATAGAGGAGTGACCTTATCCTATAATGGTAATTGAGATTCATAGTTTACATGGTTTAGTGGGATATTATAGGAGGTTTTTGAAAATATTTACATTACTTTGTAATCCACTAACAAAGTTAACTTGGATAGGGGAAAAGTTCATCTAAAAAAAAGAGTATGAAGAAATTTTCCAATAACTAAAGAAGAGATTGGTTGTCATACCTCTCTTACTATACCCTCTGTCAAAGAAGTATTGTTTATTTATAGAGATGCATCTCAGAAATGGAATGGGTGCGTCCTCATGAAAAAGGAAAAGGTGATTGATTATGCATCTCGACAGTAAAAGTACCATGAGTAGAATTATCCTATGCATTATATGGAGTTATCTTCAATTATTCTTGATCTAAAAAAATAGAGGCATTATCTCTATGGGGATAAGTGTGATATATATATATATACCACCAAAGTTTTAATTATATTTTCGCTCAAAAGGAATTGATGATTAGATAAAGGAGATGGTTGAAACTTCTTAAAGGTTAGGACTTCTCAATTAATTATCACCCTATAAGATATAACAAAGTCACTAATGCATTAAGTAGGAAGGACCCTATTATGTTGGAAATGATGAAGGTTCAATGAGATCATTTGATCAAGTGCCTATTAAAATTATACACGGGAATCATAAGGGAAGGGAAATCATCAACCCCATCCTAAATTATTTATCTACCATAATTACTATAGAATATCAAGAAAGACACAAGAGAATATCCTTTTCTATAAATGAAGTTAGAGGCTGTAGAGAATGGGGTGTTTCTTGAGTTCCATATTTATCAAAAAGGTGTATTGAAATTTTATACTAGGCTATGTGTCCTAGTTATCCTAGAGATAAATAAGGAGAATATGGATTAATATAATAACTCTACATTATATATACACCCTCAAAGAACTAAAATGTATAGGGACCTTCATGATCATTATTGGTGGGATAATATTAAAAGGGATATTTCTGACTACGCAGCAAGGTTCTTGGTATGTTCTGCAAGTGAAGGCGGATAAACGACTTCCTAAAAGAGTATTACAATCACTACCCATAACAACATTTAAGTGGTAAAATATCACTATGGACTTTGTCACTGGTCTCTAAAAACATTCACTGGAAACAATGTGATATTGATTATACTAGATCAACTCACCAAGATTTCTCATTTTATCACTATTCAGGAATATTTCTCTCTTGACCAAATTGATTAGATATACATAAAAGAAGTGGTGAGGTTTCATGGGGTGCCACTTTTTATCATTTATGATCATGATCCAAGATTCATAACTAAATTACGGAGAAGTTTTCAACATGATTCAAATACTACATTGAATTTTAGTATGACTAATCACCCCATACTAATGTCCAATCTGAAAAGAATATTTAGACACTCGAGTACATGATGAGAACATGATCAATGGAATTTAAAGGTGGATAGGATTAACAATTCCCATTATTTGAGTTCTTATAAAACAACATCTTCCACTTGAGTGTTCAAATGGTACCATATGAATCCCTATATGGAAAGAGATGTGGAAATCATACTTGTTGGGATGAATTTGCTGAGAGGAAGTTGGTTGGTCCTAATCCTGTGCAATATACAACAGAAAAAGATCATGCCATCCAACAACATATAAAAGATGCTCAGATTTGATATAAGAGTTATGTATAAATCCACTAAGGGGACTTGAAGTTTTATGTTATGGAAAATGTTTTCCTTAGTATATAACCATGTAAAAGATTCATGTGATTTGGAAAGAAAGGAAAGCCTAGCTCAAGGTACATTGGTCCCTTTGAGATCATTGATCGCATAGGAGAAGTGGCTTGTCATCTAGAAATTCCCAAAAATCCATCTCAAGTTCATGATGTATCCTACATATCTCTCTTAAGGAAGTTCATAGTTGATCCCTCAAAGGTACTGAATCTAGAGATGTCACAACTGGAGAATCCGGTGGAGATCTTGGACTGTACAGACAAGGTTCTATGCAATAATACTATCCACATTGTCAAAGTGTTATGAATAAAATATTAATATGAAGAAGTGATGTGGGAACTAGAAGAAACAATGAGATATAAGTATCCTCACCATTCCCCAACTGAGAAAAATGAGTTGAAAATCTAGGGATGAAACATCTTAAGGGGGTAAGAATGTAAAGACCCAAAATAAAAAAATGATATTTTTTTCTTTAATAAATGTTTTTACATATTATATAATATAATATCATACACATAAAGAATAAAGATAAACCAAGAAAAGTTTATATCTTTGAAAATGATCATTTCATTATTTAGCTATGAAGCCAATTAAAATGCCAAACATTACAACTGGAAAAATAAAATAAAAAATAGAACAACTAAAATTAGAAAGTATCGATCACCCCAATCTACTAGAATCATCACTCCCACAGAAAATATCATAGAAATAAAACAAAATATTAGTAAACTAATCAAAATTTTATGAAAATAAAAATATAACCTTAAGAAAAATAATAGTGAATTTTGAGTAAAATAATGAAGTAGTATTTATAGGGTATAAAGGGAAATTTGACCATTGGGATTCGACCGTTATATGACCACTGGTCAAATATAACCATTGGACAATATGAACATTGAAAAATTTTCCATTGTTTGATAATTTTATCATTATAATTAGTGTTTATAAGTAGTAATGACAAATGATAGTTGATATAGAAAGGAGAATCAATGGCCTCAAATAGTAGTGTTGTGCCGTTTGAAGCCCATTTTTCAAAACTTGTGAGAGAGGTATCATAACTAGGGTTTTCCCTTAACCAATCCCAATCCAAGATTCAGAATGTTATGTTTGAATGAAATCTCATATGAATAAGTTTATGTTAGTGTAAATTACCACTCGGTCGATGTTAGCCAAGCCATCCCATGAAACTACCACCATCACACACCTTACCCTTAGGGCATATGCGAGAGTAATATGGGTTATGTTTCTATGACTAAGTTTCATAAAGTTTAATATCGTTTAAAAAATATATATTATTCCATCAATTACATATTAACAATAGTTTTTATTAATAAAATATATTTTTAATTGAGATGAATTTGATAAGTTATTTTTTGGATGAAAATGAAACATAAATGTATTTTTCTAGAAAATATATAAAATTTTATAATAAACTCAAGTATTTTAAATAATATTTTTTTAGTCAAATATACTTTTAATATACTCTCATTTAAATGATAAAATAATTTTATTATGGACTAAGAATTTTTTAATAATTGTTAGTAATTTGACTATGCCTTAAAATATATTGTTTTTAAATAAATAAGGTTTTTTATATTTAAAAGTTAAAATTATCATATTTAGAGAATTATTATAGAAAAATAAACATTAAATTTTAAACCATAACATTAAAATTAGGTTAGTGTTAGTTTATTGAAATTTTCTAAAATACTTTATTTTGTTTGTGAGTAGTAAAAAATATAGTTTTGGGTTTTTGGTATATTTTATTAATTCACAGTTATTTCATAACGATGTGATAATTAATCAAACATAATAAATTATCTAAAACATATTATTTTATTAATATTATTTATTTTGATATATTTTAATCAATTTCTAAAACTATAAGTGACTTTCCAAAGTC
Source organism: Viscum album (assembly GCA_963277665.1). Classification (NCBI taxonomy): domain Eukaryota; kingdom Viridiplantae; phylum Streptophyta; class Magnoliopsida; order Santalales; family Viscaceae; genus Viscum; species Viscum album. The sequence continues at coordinate 1,775,388,680 of OY728158.1, forward strand.
TAAAAAGGAAAATTTAATTTTTAAAAAGATTACTTTGAAGAATCTTTACCCTTCCATGATAAAAAGAGTATTTAAAAATTATGTTCATTTTCAGTGGATTAAAATAAATTGAAATGTGACCCTAATTCCCAAAACCATGTGAAGAAACCATGGGTAGGAAAATGGTTTTTCATTTCCCACAACCTAGTTTTTCAAGACCTGTATTTTGAAATTACTAAACAATTCCTCAATTTTCCTATAAATAACCAACCATTTTTTCATTTTATTTCACTATCAGTCCATCCACCATGAATTTATGGTGATGTTTCCTCTCAAGGAGTCCACCAAGGTGCTCTCAACCCCCAAGGTTCCATCCTCAAGTTTTAGGAACAAATATTTAAGGTAATAGAAATATTCATTTCTCTTTTCCATTGATGTTCCCTTTTCATGTGGTATATATTCTAATTTCCGAAATAATTTCATTTGTACACTTTATATTATCCCATTACTATAATAATATTATTTTATGAATGGATAACCTTGTCCCCTATCATTTTACCCTTATCTAAAACCATGTTTTATACTCATCTTTCTGTATAATTTACTTCTCAATCTACTCTCTTTTACATGATAAATTCTATTTTCCATTTTATTTCACTATGAAAACCTCTTTTATTTTCAATGGGTATCCAAAAATATGTAAAAATAATTTTTGATTCATGTATTTACATATATGAAACTCACATTTTCTTTAATGGATAAAAAATTACTTAATGATCATATCCTTAAGCTATTTTCTAGGAAAATATTTCAACAAGAAACCCATTATCTATTCTCCTAAGGTTATTAATGAAAGATTTTTTATGTACTATGTGGATCTCATGAAATTAATACATATTAAGGGTGTTCCTTGATAGTGCTCAAATTCATAGGGTAAGTAATTTAATCTCTAGAGATGACATGCTTTATGACACCTTGGTGAATAACTTGGTAATTTTCATTTATGAGACCTTGGTGAAAAACCATGGTGATATGCTTATGAATGTCTCATTTTAATGTTGTAGACACATTTCCATATTATGGTTTATGTTAATTTTATTATGATATGACTCATTATATCTTGTTAAAGATATATGTTTATGCTTCATGTTATTATTGATATTCCTCACGATCACATGCTAAATGTTTCCCTTGATTATTACCTTACTGGGCCTCATGATCACCCATTTCATTTGATGTATGTCACCAAGTTATGAGATGTAATAAAAGTCACTTAGAGTGAACCCATGAATATATATTTCAAGTGTATTTAGAATAATGTTTTATGTTTTAATGTATTATATACCTTATTTCCAAGAAAATAAACTTTAAAATATCCTCTGTTTGCACCATTTAATGAAAAATTATGTAATAAAAATGTGGAATACCATAATGTCCTAGTCATATGATGTTAAACTATAAAGAAAACATCCCAGTCTCATGATGTTAAACTGTATGATATTTCCTAGTCACATGACATTAAACATCATGATAGAATCACAGTTGCATGACGTTAAAATACATGGAACACATCTCGGTCACAGTAAGGTGCACTGTGTGACATCTTAAAATCTAAGAGATATCATTAGAATCAGGTGGAAGTCTTAAAATTATGGATTCTTTCCATATTTCAATAGAACTCATATATGAACACATCGAGGCCCTCCAAATCCCACAAGTGTTCGAGACAGATGTTACTGAAGATAACTTTTTCCGAGTAGAGACTATGTTTTCAAATTTCAATGTCACAATCTCATTCATGGAATAGGATTGGGAATAAGTAACCCAAGGAAAATCAAACCATGATATATTTTAGGAAAACTCCATAATGTCTTCATTCGAAGGGCTTTGGTTGAAAATGGTTCCAAGATTAAGCTCATGTCTATGAAGATCCTATAACATTTGGGATACATAAAAGGGGGCTTATCTCCTATAAATATAACCATTAAAGAGTGAAAAATAGAGTGAGAAGATATATTTTCTGAAGATCAAGATCAAGGATCAGTTTAGGGATCTCACATCTAAAGCCGAGTTCATGGTTATCCAATATAAAACTATATAAAATGTTCTTCTAGGATGACCTTGGCTTCATAACCACAAGAAAGTCCTTCAATATTTAATCAGTGCCTGAAATACCCCATCGATGGGAAGGTTGGAATACTACATAGTGACAATGCTCCCTTAGAGTCTTTCGAATCCATATGATAAGGAATGTTTCTATAAAAGGGAAGGAAAACCATAAATGGTGGATGAAGATATACATGTTTCATGCCCCAATGACTTGGGGGACGCCCCTAAGAATCCATAGAGTATGATCGATGGTGATTATGTGCTACCCATAAACCTAATTTACATAGTAGAGTTACTCGCAAATGTATAGGATCCTCCTGTTCCCAGTGAAAACATAAAAGAAAGAAATAATCTCTGGAATATTTCTGTAGTAACTCTAGTGGTACAGGGTGACATTGTGTCATCCCATAATCTCTCTTACCTCAAAAGAAATAGAGATTCCCCTTGATTATCCACCATGTCTAAAAATGACTCCATAGACTTAGAGGTTGAAGAAGAAGAGGATGACCTTAGGAATAACCCTCCCATATTTGAAGAAGTAATCTCTACTACGATCAACGAGCTCAGGCAGGTGAACTTGGGAAAAAAAGAAGACCCAAGACCTATATTGATTAGTGTTTCCATGCCTCTTAAGGAACATAAGTTTTATATATCATTTCTAAAGTAGCATGGATACATTTTCACTTGGAATTATACAGAAATTCCTAAGTTGAACCCATCGATGTGGATATGCACCATCTAGGATTACCCAATGAACATAAGGGTCTCAAGAAGGCATACATGAGGATACAACCCTCACATGGTACTAATTTAGAATTGGAGATTGAAAAATTGATCAAAACAAACTTTTTCTAGGATGTAAAATACCCAAAATGGCTCACCAAGATTGTCCATATAAAGAAAAAGAATGAGAAGATTAGGGTCTTCATCAATTTCAGAGACCTTAATCAATACAGCCTGGAGGGTGATTTCCCATTTCTGATCATAGAACCCATGATTGATGAAAATAATGGCTTCCAATACCTTTCCATCATGGATGGGTATTCATAGTACAATGATATAAATATGTCCCCTGAATATAAGAAATCCACCACCATTAGATCACCTCAATGGATATTTTTCTATCAGGTCATGCCCTTTTGATTAAATAATGATGGAGATACCTACCAATGCAGCATGAATAACAAATTTAATCCATTTTTGGGAATAATAAATGAATTTAATGTTGATTAATTGGTAATAAAATATTGTCAACAATGTGATCACCTCACAGGTATTCAAAAAATCTTTAACAAGTTGAATCATCATAGTTTGAATTTGAATCTGATAAAGTGCACTTTCAGGTTAACATAAAGAAAATTCAATGACTCTGTGGTATTCCACCATGATACTGAGGTTGATCCCAAAAAGAATAGTGCAATCCTATCAATGTCACCCCATCATAATCTTAAATAACTAAGGGTGCATCAATACAACGTTTTATAGACAACTTGGAGGTAAAATCACTCCCCTTTACCAAGTTATTGAAGAAGGGAGTCACTTAACAATGAGATGAGGATTTATAATAAGCCTTTGAGAGACTCAAGTAGTAATTTCATCACCCACAAGTCTTGATTCCATCAGTGGAAGGAAAACCACTTATCTTATATGTGGATTCCATGGAAAGATCGCTCGGTTCTCTTCTCATGTAGAAGAATGATGTGGGGAATAAAAACAGTCTATATTACCCTAGTTGAACGATGATAGATAATAAGACTTGGTACTCTGACATCGAGAAGAATTAACTCACACTCATATTTATACTAAAAATTATGAGGCATTAGTTGTCGCAGCATGAATTCCACTTAGTCTCTTGTATTTACCTATTCAAGTACATTATTGTTCACCCTATGATGAGTGGAAGTTTTTCCTAGTGGGAAGTTATCCTATAATAGCATTAAATCCAATTTGTTTCACAAAAGGTAGTGAAAGGGAAGGAACTAGGTGATTTTATTATGGCATATCATGTCCCAAAAAGTACAACAATAGACATTGAACTTCTATAAGAAGAAGTTTTATACACCCATGAAACCCCATAAACATGGGAGATTTATTTTTATGGTGCCCCATCCAAATTCTATCAGTAATATTCTATAAATCTCGAAGATCAATCAAGTTGGTTTAAGTATTTTATCTTTTTGTCTAGAAAAAAAGTTTTCCCTACTCTTTCTCATTTTCTAAAGGCTATACTAATAATGAGGGTGAATACCAATCCGTCATTAATATATAGGAACTAGACCTATAACTACAGATAACCTACCTAAACATCAATGGGGGAGTAGAGACAGTGATCAAACAAATCATTAGGGAATTCACCATCAAGGAGTAATTAGATCCTCTCATTGGTTATGTCTGAGGATTGATGGAAGAGTTACCTTTTGGACCCACATTTCATTATGTCCCTCGATTAAAAAATGCTTGTGCTGATTCACTGGATAATACATCCATGGCCTTAGATAACCCCAATCAGGATGAGGTGGTTTTTCACATCATGCACCAAAGGATGGTCTCATCACTACTAGAAATTCAGGCTATTTCCATGGTTTATAACCTTTTCTACCGGTCAAGAAACCATGGTTATAGGTAATAACCACATTTTTAGACCATGGATCCTATTGGCATGGAAATCGGGTTATGACTATTTCCATGGTTTCCAACCATAGCTATAACTTCTTCCATGTTAGATTATAAACATAGTTCAAATTTTTTTCTATAAGTCTACTGCCACGGTTCATAACCATGGATATAGGTCGACTTCTGTATTTTATAACCATGGATATAGCCTAAATATACTGTAAAAACACAATTATTCCATAATTTTAATTCAAGGTTAATACTAAAAATAGTTATCCCATGCCTATACTACACGACCTGAAATTCTAATAATAGGTAAATACTAAAAAATTGTATTGGTGCATGATTTTATATTATCAATACAATACTAAAAACCCTCCATAAAAATGAAATTATACTACCCATAAACACATTAATCCACCTAGAAAGCATCAATAAAATTTCCAAACTGAAGGCTGAATAAAACTCCAAACAATGGGGATTACATGAAACTAGAGAGGATATTCTTCTGGAGAGGAAACTCATAAACTTTAGCTGGGCAGATCGACTTATGAAACATACGTTTTTTCACCTTTATCCAAACTATTTTTTAAAATTCAGATAAATTTTCCCATATCTAGCAGAAGAGCCCTCCATCTACACTACTTCCTATTCTATCTGACCCAACATGACCCTCTTTTCATCATCACTAGCACTTGAAAACTCCTTGGTCAACTTCTCTAGGCTCTCCACAATGTCAGCATTTGAAGCGAGTTGTCCCTTTCTATCACAACTCAAGCCTCACTTATATGCACCTGCAAGACAGACCACATAACTACATATCCACAAGAGTACACCCATATATTTTGATCATATAATACTCATTAGGAAACCACCATGTTTTTAGAATATATGAAATACATGCAGATGTATGTTTTTGATTAATTTTCTCATTTACATGAATATAGATGAAAACAACTTTACATCTAGTTATCAATCAAATCATATTAGATGTAGATAATGAAGTACCTTGAATCCAATTATCAATTATAAATAAAAACTTCTTATATTGAAAGGATCCATAATTGACAGACCATATTCAATTCTAACACTTTGAACATAATATGAATCAGATAAGTAAATGTGGATTCCCTCCCCAATGAGATAAACTCATCGTATTTCAGTTAGTAGAGTCACGGGTAAAACCCCATATCATAGAAATGGGAAGGAGTATACGAGAGTTAGGTCTATAACTAATTAATGAATAGTGGAAAGGGTCATACAGAAATATGGTTCAATAAACCATTATATATGAACTGAATATATATAACTTATATGCGATCAAAAATACCCCTACCAAGATGGTCATTTTTATCAAAGTGGTAGCCATGATCAAAGAAACCATACACTATGAAAATCATTCTGATCAGTATAATAGAGAATGACATATTGGATATCTCAAATCTATAGTCATGTTTAGTAAATAATTTTATAATAACAATTTATACACATAATAAAATAAAAAGTATACATACTATATTATTCTATATAATTCACCATACACCAAAAATAATTTACATTTCAAAAAATTATAACAAAAGAATATGTATTACATGTACATATCGATCATTATTTTTAATTCCAATATACCCTTTATTTTTTATTCTAATGTAATGTTCATAGGTTATCAATCAAGTAAAGCTTACCTTTTCTTAAAAAAAATAAAACATTAACCTTTATGTCAATCATTGTCATTTCCTCATGGTCTTCCATCATTAAATGATCAATGAAACGCCCTCCTCTAGAGTAGTCACACTTACTTATTTATGATTCCATGGTTCTGTAAAAACATATCTTCCAATTTTGTTGTATTCATTTATTTCCAACAATTTTGTAGCAACAAATTTGTATGATTCATTTCCCAAGTCATCTCTTACAACTCTAAGCCTTTCATCATTCTCATTTATCCCATCCTAAATTAAAATGTTTCAAAGAACATGAAACAAAATTTTCAATAAAAGAAACAAACAAGAACATTTTAAGTTAAAATAATACCTTGGGATTAACTTCCCAATCAACCAAGATAATTTTAAAAGGGTTCCATCCATAATATTTAATGTACTCTTCCCATAGTGAGCAAACTACTAAGGTCTGTTCTTCTACATCTTCCCTGAGATACTTCCTTTGGATTTCCTCATGAAATGTCTTCTTGTTTAATTATACCATGCACTTGAAACCAATATGTGTATGTCCTAATATATCCCATAAGTCTTGAAAATCAAAGAAGAATAAGAAAGAAATTCTGACATACCCAATAATCCCTGCCATTTCAAGTAAATGATCAGATGAAATCATATGTTCACCCATTGAGAGGCATACAAATAATCCAAAGTAAAACATTAACATTAAAAATAGAACACTCATCACTTAGGATAATAAAAAACAATTAGAGTTATATTACAAAATAAAACCACTTAAATTCATCTCATAAAATCAAAATTTTCAATTATTTACTCATTAGGAATCAAAGAGCATGTATTGAAAAATTTAGATCCCTAATAGTAATGATAAAAAAGTTCTGTTAACAAAATTTCATGCTTTAAATAAGGTTAAAATCCAAGATATTACATTAACTAATTATTTAAGAGCAACTTGTAGCTCAATGTTTCTCCTTTTCTATTTTATGACCAGGGTTTGGTTCAATGCTTCTAAAACTTCAAGGTCCGATTCCTTTTCTATAAAGAGATTAAAAGTTCCCTTTAAATTATTCATAACATCAGTATCATCATAATCTTTGATATGCTTAATCACTTTCAATATCAATTTTATTCTCTCAATTTCTAACTGCAGTTCCAGTTTTTTTATCTAGTTGGTTTTCTAATTGAAACATCTTTTGTTGAAGCTTATCCCTTGCTTTATTCTGATCTTCAGTTTATTTTAATACATTTTCATCAGCCTTCTCTTTATCCAGAGATTCAAACTAAAGTTAATTATTTCTCAAGACATTCTAAATTTCATCCTTTACATTGCATCTTCTCTCTAAATTTTTCACGAAAATGACATAGCATGTTCCACTTGTCTAGTCGAAACAGAGAAAATAATGAGTTTATCACTATAGAGAAAAATCAAATTGTGAAAGATAAATTATGAACTTCCCTCACATGTAAATCACATTATGGTTTCTAAATAGGTAAACAATAATTAATAGAAACATAACATAGTTTATAAAGCAACATTATTTTCTAGATACATTAGAGATATGTGAAACCACCTCTATGTTATGTGGGATGATCATTTTCTTTGTTTTCTAATACCTATAAAAAAAGTATAAAATTATTCCATGGGTAGTAACTAGATAATAAAGATAAAATTATAGGTAATAGACCATGTATAATATTTTTCATAGCCCATACATACCCAAAACGTCCTGGACAAAGAGTTAATTGTGGTATAATTGATGAATTTAGGATACCCATTTTAAACTCCTCATTAATTAGAAGAATAGATTAAAATATTCATATCTCACACTTTGGTCTTGGCCTATTTATGGTGGGTAATAAAATAATTCTATTTAGGGGTGATTAAAAACTTATGGATTATGAGGAAAAATCAAATGTGAAGGTTTTGGTATAAGTTCGTCAGGATTTATATGCTCTTCATAACACCCAACTCCTTCAACAAAACCAGAAATTACACCCAATATTAAATATTTTCTACATATTTCAAAAAACAATCATGGTGACCTCCCTCATGTGTGTTATGCTATTGATATCCTTTTGTAATGGTTCATGTATTCCTCAATTTTAGGTTTTGTTTATAGGATTTCTTCTAAAAAACATTATGATTTTCCAAATGAATGTCTCCATCAACATTATATTTGGATAATATAATTCTAGGTCTATACATAGTAAATAAAAAATATTATTAAAACTTTAATGTCTTGTAGTATGATCATAATATGTGTATCCTCATACAAAGGAGTCAACCAAAATGGCCACACGCCCATTGGATATTTTTCATTGCAGACATCATCATAGGGTGATAAGTTAAACTTCTATAAATGCATTAATTACTCAGAAAACTACTATGGGCTAATAAGGTTCCCAAAAAATGATCCCATCAATACATCTTAAGAGTTTTATATCCTAGAATGATGTCTTGAAAGACCATTCCTCATAACTACAACCTATATTGCCCATAATTATTTTATTGTTCATTAAATAGAAAAAATAAATCTAGATTATTACCCCAATATAATGAAAATATCAATCTAATTTATTGTCATCAGTTATATACTTTAAATGATTTACAACATTGACTGAAATTTAATGAAATTAAGTGATCAATTATTTGGAAACTTATACTTAACTCCCAGGTGTATTTAAATTTCATATAGAAAATGGGTAACCTACTGATTAATCCTGGTTTCCTTTGATTATTTGAGTGGGAAAATTATTTTAATTATCACACACATAGGAATTCCATGGCACAAATTTGGATCAGATTACATAGCCTAAACTATATTTTCTTGCATATGAAGATCCTAAACTTTATAAAATATTGTATTCTTATTCCTTTTAAGATCAATCAATGCACACTTAATAGAGATCTATTCATGTGTGCAAGATTCATGGTAGAGGCTAATTTAGAGTCAAAATTACTAGATGTCATTAGTTTAAATGCTAAGGACTATCAAACAGATGTAAAATTGGAGTATGATCACGAGCCTCCTTTTTGTGAATTATGAAAGATTATTGGTCCCTTAATCTCCAACTATAGAGTGGTTCCAAAAAAAGTGATACCACATAATGAAAAGGAATAGAAGGATGGAAAATAACATATAAAAGGTAAGGTCCCTACAATAGAGAAGGTTGATCACTCCAAGAAGAACAATGAGAAATGGGTGAAAAAGCAAGGTGATCCAAACTCCTCAAAGGATTCCCCTGGAAAATATTTGGCCGACTTGGCTAAAGAGGAACAAAGTTACACTGAATACTATACTATTGATGATGAAATTTCTGAATTCATCAAGGAAATCATCAAACATTCACAACATGATCTCTTAGATGAAGATTTAAAAACCAGTAAAGTGACTATAGTTGTGGACCGCAATGTTATACAAGACACCAATCTGGAAAGTCTTCATCACACCTCAATGCTCAATACCTCTGCATAAGGGGCTGAATAGGGGATACAATAAACTTTTAAGAAAAAACTAAAGGGATGGACATTTAATTTCCACCTCAACACTGCAATGATGATGGAAAATGCACCACTGATGAGAGACCCAATCATTTATAGACTATAACAGGGAAGAATGTCATCTCAGTGGAAGACTCAAAATCCAGCGAGGAGAGTGCAGCTGTTGATCCTGTTACTATTCAAGACACTAACATGGGAAGTCCATATCCGATCTCAATTATTAATACCTCATACAAGAAGCTATATATGGGGATACACTGCCCGGTGAAAATCCTAAAGTGATGGTCATTGATGGTCCACCTCAATAAAGCAATGCTGAAGGCAAGGTCACTACTGAAGACAACCTTGAGCACTTACAGTATGCTATAAAGAATACTACCAAAGCGGTGGACCCTATCACCCATAATGGAATGAAAGATAAAAATATGCAAGGATATGATTAGCCTCAATCTGGCATCACTGTTTCTGCTGGAAACACTCTTAATGAAATATTTAATGGAGTCAATAACATGAAATAGAATAATAACAAAGAAGACTTGAGAGAGTTCAGTGGTTGGTTGAGATTATGAAGTGCATGTAATCTTTCATACTATCGATCATATATTTTTTATTGTGGTTTTATTAAAGAAAATTTTCTAGAATAATATAAAATCATTTTCTGTGAAAGAAGAAAAAAGATGGATCAACTATTAGAATTAGTCGAATAAAGAAGAAAATTGAAGAGATTTTTTAAATAATGGTAATGTTTATACATGTACATAACTAAACGTTTTAGGTAAGAAAATTTTACATCAATTAGAAATTTTATGTATTTTTCTTACACTTAAGTTGTTTTGTGAGTTGGTTAAATTTTTTTAGTTTAAAAAAGAACCATCAGGTAGAAGGTTAACTTTTATAAATAGAGGGATTTTTCTTTAAGGATTCAAAAAAGGCATGTTGGTAAACTAATTAGCACAAAACCCCCTATATAAATTTTAATATGTGACCTTTTAAAATCCATTTATATGTATGATTGCAATTAGGAATTATGGTCATCCATTTTACCTTATAATTAAGCTTTTTTCAAGCTAAAAGAATCTAATTATCAGTATGAAAATTTTAATATAGTGAAAAATAGTTTAACACCCCCATATGAAGATTTAAAATATATCATTAATGTTATAGATAAATGATTTTATATGAACAAAAGTGCTAAATTATCCTAACCACACATGAAAATCCAATGATTGAAGTTCAAGAGTGACTATTTATATTTTTTGTACTAAATTCTCAAAATATATCATATTTCCATGACCACAAATAAAATTTCATTGTAATTATTATGGAATAAGACTATTGTTCTACATTAATTAATTGAGAAATTATTTAAGATACTTGACTAGATGATATAGAGTCTAAATATTCACTGAATATCATGCTCATTTTTTATGTATAAAACAAGAAGTAAACTAACAAAAAAAGGTGAATAACTTAACCAAAATAGCACTCCACTCTTGTGAAATTACACATTATATAAGTCTTATAAATGGGACTTGTTCTTGAGGCCTCTATATGTAAGTTTAAAATTCTTACATATTCCCAGGATAATTATATACATACATAACATACATAAGTTCTGTATGATTCAAACTCCCTAAAATAGAATAGGAAAGAGAAAAAAAACAAACCTTATAAAATAAAATTATAGAATATTAAGGTGTCCAAAAATATCAATTCTTTGATTGAAGAGACTCTCAAAGGAATCTTACTAGTGGACTCAAAGGGTTTGATTGTTAATTCTCTAGGGGAATCACTTCAACTTTCCTCAATGAGAAACCTCTCATTATGGTTAAATACAACCCAACTTCACAATATAATTTTATATAAGACAGAGCTAACATAGAAATTGTCATTTTTCATACAAAAAATTATTGAATAAGAATAACATAAGTTAAAAAATGAAGATAGTAAGGGAAAGAATAAAAATGAAAATTAAGAATACAATTGTTAAGGGAGAATAACTTAAAACCAAGTAGAAGTAGTTTCATTTCATGTGAATGCATAATGGCCTAAACAATTGTCACCTTTATGCATTGTATAATGGTGAAATATTTATTTGGAAAAAACTCATGCAAAAAGAAAATAATATTAAAGGTATGAAGACTACTATATTAGTGTGTTATTTAATTATCATTTTCCAAAGTCCTTCTAAAGTGTTTTATAATTAATTCTTCAAATCAAATGAGTAGGTAAGAACAATTAAGAAATTCAACATGAAAAGTAATTCATATAACCAAAAGATCCTTGCATTATTGTTCTATATAACCCATATTCCCAATCTAATTTTACTATAGTAGATTACATAGGAATGGCCATTTTTTATACCTGAAATTATTTAATAAGAATTTCCTAAGATCAAAAATTAAGATAAGAAGATAAATAATAAAAAAACAACAATATTTAGAAATAAAATAATTCAGGGAAGATCACTTTTCAAACCCAAAAACTATTGGAGTTGGTGCCCTAGAAACAAACTTCTTTGTACTTTATGATAAACTTGTATTCATTGGATGAATATTAATAAACTTTTTATCAAATCATGATTATTATTCTGAATGACATAGTATGTGATAATTTCATAAGAATAACTATCACGCTAAAAGGTTATAGTGGATCCCTTATATTATGAGAACCTATAAGTGCCATGACACTATTCTTGAATATATGTTCTATGGCCAGATGATATCATTTTAAGGGACAAAAATGATACAGGCAATCCGGGGCGGGGACTCATGAAATATTGAGGAACCTTCTCATGGTGTGATCCATTGGTAATATCTAGGAGGATATTATGAGAATAAGACTCGCCAGTAGAAAATCCACATTCATAAGTGTCATTGAATGTTCTTATCTATAGACACATGTATTGGTCCTTAGACATTAATATTATTATTAATGGGTATTATGACTCGCACACTTAGATGTATTGACAAAAACCGTGATGACAGGTGTTTGTGGAGAGATAGGATATGTTGGGTGTGTCACGAGTAATACTGCATTAATGAATAATGTGAGAATTTTTTTTCACTTCTATGAAAGTAGATATATCAGGGCCTTTGATAGAAATGATATAGCTTAACTAAATCCATGGCCATGGTATTCTTTAGTCAAGTTCAATTCTAGGAAGTCAAAGAATAAGAAATCGAGCACAAGGGTAGATGACACTTTCATGCAACCCGCTTGATTGGAGACATCGGTACAAAGGGATTATATTACACAATAAGCGTTCATATGAGGTGATATGTCATTATGACATCAGCTTCTTTATTTTGGGTGCCTTGACCTGTTGCTAGACAATAATATTGTACTTTAGGCAAGCCCACCTAATTCCAACGAGAAAGAGGCATAGAGAGTTACACACTATGTGTAACTAGTATCTCAATTAAATAATTTATTATTGAACAAGTTGAATAAATTTTATTCCAGGTTGTGGTTTAATAATTATTCAAGTATGACTGATCGTATTTATATTTTCACTAGTTATTTGAGAGAGTATATTGCAGACAAAATATTTATTTATCAGTGAATAATGCAGTTATATTTATTTAATAAATAAATAGTCATTATTCAAGGTCTGGTAAATATTTAGGAGGATTGACAGACCAAGTTATGGGTCCAGTGAGAAATAATATTAAATATTATTTGGTTAAATAATATTTAGTATAACATGAAAGTTAAGCACATATCATGAAAATAATATAATTACTATTATTATTTGACATGGGGTTTTACATGGAATAATAAAATAAGTAACGACACTTGTGATAATTATTTATTATTACCTGATGAATTAAATTCCTCATTATGTTATTATTCTCTAATTAGCCGAGGGGTATTTCCACCAGCTAACCAATGGTTGTGTGCACAACATCCTTGTAGAAAATCTCTCGAGCCTAGAGGACTCTTCCCTATCCAAGAACGCTCTTAGTAATGAGATAGATCCTCCTACACTGGATCTAGAATAATGCTTTGGAAGAGATTCTCAATGAGGTCAAAGGTGGATATTGTAAGCGTAAGGATATTCCGTGCTATAACCCATAGACTCCTTCAAAGATGTCTGAAGATACGTGGAGCATGTGTGGATCACTACTAGAGTATTCATATCCTTGTATTCTATATTGCAACGAAGCTGTACCTCAGACCCATGGTCGAATGCTTCAAAAAAAAATCACCATGGAGGTAATTCTTTAGTTTAACTAAATTAATTATAAACAAAATATGTTGATATTATCATCATGGTTTTTGGTTCTCTCCTTTGTCTTTTATCTTTGATTCAATTCCGTGGATACTAGCATTTATTTTTGTATTGATCCTAGACTAGTCATCGATCATGACAATTTACAAAGTTGGGTACACCCCTATCCCGTGATTCCCCTACGCTTGAAACCTACAAGTGGTATCAAAGGGATCATATTTTCATTTATAATTATTTGAATAATTATTTTATGATTTATGATATAATAATTTAGTTTGTCAATAAATGTTTAATCATTCTTGTAATCAGAATTTTGAGATCTATTCTTCCTCTTTAATTTCATGTAGATCTAATAGAAATGAATACTTCTATGATTAAAATTAAATCGAGGATCTCATCAGGAGGCACCAATGATTCTATCTAGGTAACACGATAGTACACACCATGTATTCAGAGTTGATGTCATGTCATATTCCATATACGCTGTGTAATCCAGATCACACATCGTGTAGTTGTGTTCAAAACGTTGGGAATAATTCAACAATTACTCAATCCATGTGCATTAATGACATATGATGAAGTTAATTCTTAAATTTCATATTGACTAGGACAGACTGGCGCACGGTCAGGTGGACTACATGCTGTGTGGCCCACTGGACATTGTGTGTAGTCCCTTCGGGTCAGGGTTAAGTCATGTATCCCATATATGGATTGACTAGCAGGTGACTATGTAACATAGAGTCTAGACGGTGTGTGGACCACTAGAAATTCTGTGTACTCTGAAGATTACCAAAGTACACCTCACATGCCATTTCCCTAGGAGTGTACTTCAGATGGTCGGTGAGGAGGGTACACGCCATGTAGTCAAATCTACATGCCATGTACTATTTCCAGATTACGTAGATTTAAAAATTTATTATTATATTATGTAAACCTCAAGACATGTATCTTTGTGTGGGAATAAAGGTGGGACACAACATGTGATAGGTGTTTGATATATATATATCTGTCTGTGTGTGTGTGTTTAATTAACATCTGCGTAATGTTCAAAGATCTTCACATCATGCATGAGTTTTATTACAATCATAATTCTATGTGCATGCTACATGTCATAAAGAATAAAGTGTATACATGTATAATACATTCTTTGGGTAGTTTTTTATGGGTATTCATTGGGTTTCCTCCAAGGTACAAGTTATGTATAACGTTATGAATGAGAATGTCAAGGAAACTCAAAAAAAGGATTAAGATAAAAAAAGGATTGATTAATTAAAGATAATGATTAATCGATTCAAGCATAATTTATTTTAATAAAAATGATTAAATAATTGAATGCTATTTTTATTAAATGCGTAATTTTTTGCATATATGTGGATGATTGTGATCTAGACCAGAACATTGTATGTGATTGGTTCCCTTTTAATTTTTTTATTAAATTAAAATTGTTGTCCTGCATGTCTTCTCCTCATTAATATGTTGGGCCTGCGTGCCCATGATTTCTTTTATGTAAAACCCCTTTTACCCCTCACCTAGATGTGAGTTAAAAGCATATGTAATGGATAAATCTCCCAAGCTAGTGGAGGCGGTTAAAATTAGGAGATGAGGCGAATCCAATCCAAGGAGATACAAAGGTGGACAGGTGGAAATCTATAAACATGAACCTTAAATGGTTCAAGGTGTTTATCCCCTAGTTCAGGGTTATTTTATTAACCTATTGATAAACTAACTAATAATAAATCTCAGGACCATACCCTTTATTTATTTCTGTCAGTTGTATGGTAATTCATTATGGATGTTTGACACAATCACATAATTAATGAGCTAACAAGCATTCAAGATGGAATTAAAATAAAATGGCCTATTTGTAAATATTATATATACATGGTTAATCACTTAAGTATATCCTACTTAATATTAACAAGAATGTGAAAAGATAATAAGTGGAAATTTATGCATAAAGAATAAAATCCCTAAATTGAATATTAATTCGTTATAGCCTTTCATTACTTCAGTTAGAATCGAACCACAGTTCAAATTGCTTGACCAACCCTAGTTGGGGTGCTTTCAATTATTAGGGAATTCTATTTTGAGGTTTTGGGTTGAATAAACTTAGTTTACATCAAGGGTTGACTACCCTAGTAGGACTTTGTGTAACTGAGAGGAAAATGGTGGGGAAATCCAAAATTAAGGATTTTAGGATTGGGGGGTCCACTCAATAGATCAATGAGTAGTGAGTTAATGCAGTTGGCATTTTGAATGCCTACCTAAAATCTTTCAAGTTTCTTGACCAACCCTATTTGGGGTAATGAAAAGGGAAATATAGATCCTTGCCACTAGAATGTCCAATCAACAGGATATTCCGAAGCCAATGGTGAGGGATATTGGGTTTCAAAAAAATAGTGGGAGAGTAATAGATATTAATTAATTTATTTTTCTATATTTATCAATATATAGTACTAAAAACTTTTTCATCTTATTTAAATAGCATCAAAAATTTCATCAAACATATCATTGTGAACCATAATCGAGAAGGAAAACCTCCTCACTAGTACTAGTTTCCAAGAATGGAAAAGGCACCTTCAGTTTATCCTTCTCCATGAGAAGAAACTTTATGTGATGGAAGAGCCTTTAACAGTTGCACCTGGAAATGAGGTGAGTGATGGGGAAATATTTATGTACTAGAAACATCAAAATAATGCTACAAATTTTTAGTGCCACATGCTATCATCCATGACAAATGAGATCTTAAAGCAACATGAAGGAATGGATTCTTATGGAATGATGTCTCACCTTCAGGATCTATATAAAGAGAAGTTGAGACTAGATAGGCATGATATCTCCAATGCTTTGTTAACTACTAAGCTTGAAGAATCTGTTCTAGATGGACCACATGTATTCAAGTTTATTGGGTACATTGAGTATCCACACATCTTAGGGATTACATTCCTGGATGAGTTGCATATAGATCTCATTCTATCATCACTTCCCAAGGCCTTATCTAGTTTTATTGTGAATTATAATATGATAAATAATGAGAAGAGCTT
The DNA here is from genome assembly GCA_963277665.1 of Viscum album. NCBI lineage: Eukaryota > Viridiplantae > Streptophyta > Magnoliopsida > Santalales > Viscaceae > Viscum > Viscum album. Next base: position 1,775,405,840 of record OY728158.1, read on the forward strand.
ATCATAACTTCTAACCCTAATTATCCAAGTGGATAAGGACATGGGGTGTAAAAAACCCACATTCTTTATGGTGAATAGGAAGAGGAAGGACAAGGAAAAGGGGACTAATATTTATAAAAATTCTAAACCTCCCGAGCACTATCTGACCAAGTAGAAGAAGATCCAAAGGCAGGGCAAGGAAAAGGAGGTAGTATACTTCTCATGTGGAAAGTTAGGCCACATGAAGAGGATCTGAACCAAGAGGTAAGGGGAATCCAAAGGTGCATTTGTTATCAAGTGTAATCTTTCCATTTCTACACATTGTGTATTAGATATAGATTGTGGTTCTCATATCTGTATTAAAATGTAGGAACCAAGTAGATTTTGGAAAATTGCTAGAGGATAGGCGGTTCTGCGAGCTTCCAATGCTGTGAGGCTGGATACTATTTTCATTGGTGACTACCACCTCAAATTAGTGATGATAATGATTTTGGTATTACATGGATGTTATTATTTACCTAGTGTCACCAAGAACATAATTTCTGTATCGAGTCTAGATACAGATGGATTTATTTTCATGTTTGAAAATAAATGTTGTTACTTTTATAATTAAAACATATGTTATGGTATGGAACATTTAAATAATGGTCTGTATGTATTAAATTACGAGAACTAAGTGTTAGAAATTGATAACGAACCAATTTCACCTGACTCATACAACACCCAGTTGTGGCATCACTGCCTTAGTCATGTAAACGAGAAGCACCTGACAAAGCTTTATCAAGATGGTTATTTAGACTATTCCAAGCTAAAACCACTTGATATATGTCACACTCAATTCCAATGGAAAATGACCAAACCACCACTTAGTGGACAATGTGAAAGGGCCACATAGCTTCTAGTATTGGTACATACTGGTGTGTGTGGACCATTTATAGTAGAAGCTAGAGGTGGATATTCTTAATTCATAACTTTTACTGATGACTTGAGTAGATATGGCTATCTCTACATAATGAGGTATAAGTCCGAGTCTATTGAGAAATTAAAGGAGTTCAAGAATAAAGTAGAGAATTTTCTTGGTAAGAAGATAAAGAAACTTTGATTAGATCGAAGTGGAGAATATCTTAACCAATAGTTCATAGACCTTTTACAGGAGTATATGATTCTATCTCAACTCACTCCACCTTATATACCATAGTGGAATGGAGTTAGTGATAGGAGGAACCATAACTTGTTGGACAAGGTAAGGTCAATGATGAGTCATGTAGATCTTACACTATCCTTTTTTGGATATACATTGAAAACTGCAGCATACACATTAATCCAAGTACCAACTAAGGTGGAAAATGGGATTCTCTTTGAGCTATGGAGTGAAAAGAAACTCACTTTTTCTCATACACATGTATGGGGATGCAAGGAATTTGTTAAGGATTTCTTAGGAAATAAACTAGCACCCTAAGGCATAAAGTTTATCTTTATAGGGTATCCTAAGGAAATAAAGAGATTCTACCTATACAACCCCTCCAAAAAGAAAGTGATTCTTTCCAGACATGCTATCTTTCTTGAGAGGGATCATATCCTGAAAAAGGATAGGGGTAGCAAGATTGAATTTAATGAAGTTGATGCTCAATATACACAGGAGTTGGTAGAGGAACAAGTTCCATAGGTCCCCATAGAAGTGGTAGTTCCTGAAACACAAGTATTGCATAGGAGTACAAGAGAGGTAAGGGAATTAGAGAGATATGATTTCCTTTTTACTAAGGATGGTGACTCATCATTATTGGGCAATGTTGAACCTCTCTCCTATAAGGAATTAGTAGAGAGCTTAGAAGCTACAAGATTTCTAGAAGCTATGAATTCTAAGATGGATTCCATGTTTTAGAACTAAGTTTGGGTTATGTTCAATGTGATAGTTGATGTAAAGCATGTTTGGTATAAATGGGTATTCAAGAAGAAACTAGACATGGAAGGTCAAGTTAGTAGCTAAAAAGCAAGGATATTGGATAAAGGTTTTAAAAAACATCAACGAATTGACTATGATGAAACCTTTTCGCTAGCTTCCATGTTTAAATCAATTAGAACCATACTTTCCATGGTAGCTTTGCAAGACAATGAGATTTGGAATATGGATGTCAAAAATGCATTCCTTAATAGGAACCTTCAAGAAGATGTCTATATGACACAAACATAAGGGTTTGTGATACCAAGTGATGATAAAAGGCTATGAAAGTTGTAGAGATCCATTTATGGATTAAGGCTAGAATGCAGGTCATAGAACATTTGATTTGATGAATCCATAATAGAATTTTATTTCATTAAGAATGAATGTTATCCGTGTGTTTACAAGCGGTTTAATGGGAATGTTGTCGTTATTCTAGTAGTGAATTTTGATGACATATTTCTTATTGGAAATGACATACCAGTCTTACAGTCAGTCAAAGACTGGTTGAAAAAGTGTTTCTGCATGAAGGACTTCGGAAAAGTATCCTACATTCTAGTGATCAAGACCATTCTTGATAGATCAAAGAGGCTTATTGGACTACGTCAAAGTACATACATTTACGATATACTAAAGAGATTTAGTATGGAACAATCCCAAAGGGGATTTGTTCTAGTGTCACATGGTATGCATCTTTCCAAGAAAATGTGTCCCCAGACACAATATGAGAAAGATAGGATGAATAAGATTCCATACACTTCAGTGGTAGGATCTATCATGTATTCCATGTTATGTACCAGACTTGATTTTGACTATGCATTGAGAATGGTAGGAAAATATCATGCAGATCCAAGAGAACAATATTAGACTACTGTCAATACTATTCTTAAGTATCTGAGAAGAACTAAGGATATGTTCCTAGTGTATGGAGGAGACAAGGATCTTATCATTATAGGGTATGCTGATGCTAGTTTTTAGATAGATCATAATGATTTGAAGTCACAATAATGATATGTTTTCTATATTAATAGAGGAGTTGTGAGCTCAAAAAGATCAAAGCATCCAGTTATCACTAATTCTACAGCAGAATCTGAATATATAGAAGCTTCTGATGCAGCCAAGGAATATGTATGGATTTAAAACTTTGTCCAGGATCTTGATGTGGTACTTAAGAGTAAGGATTCCATTACATTGTATTGGGATAGTACTGTAGTGGTAACTCTTGAAAAGGAGCCAAGGTCACATAAACGGACAAAGAACATACTTCAAAAGTATCACCACTTAAGGGATTTCTATCAAAGGGGTGAATTTGTAGTGAGAAAAGTGTCAACGAAAGAGAATGTGGTGGGACCCTTGAATAAAGGCCTATCTCAGTAGAAGCATGAATATCATGTGAGAGCTAGTGAACAAAAGGTTGTTAGCAGTTGGATTTAGTGCAAGTGGGAGCCTGTTGGAGTTGGTTCCCTAGAAAACAACTTATTTATACTTTATGATAAACCTATATTCAGTGGATGAATATTAATAAAATCCTTATCACATAATGATTGTTCTACTGTGTGACATAGTATGTGATAATGTCTTAAGAATAGGTGTCACACTAAAAGGTCATAGAAGATCTCTGCTATGATGATAACCCTGAAGTACCATGACACTATTCTTCAATATATATTCTATTGATGAATGATACCATTTGAATGGACACAAATGATATAGTCTATCAGGGTTAGGGAATCTTGAAACTTTGAGGCATCTTCTCATGGTGTGCGCCCTTGGTAATATCCAAGAGGATATTATGAGAACCAGACCCGCCAGTAGGAAATCCACATTCATAAGTGTCATTGGATGTTCCTATCTTCCGATGTTTGTATTGGTCCTTATACCTTAATATTATTATTAATGAGTATTATAAATTGCACACTTAGATGTATTGATGAAAACTATTATGACATATGTTCATAGGGAGGTAGGATATGTTAGGTGAGTCACGAGTAATACTGCATTAATGAATAATGTGAGAAAGGATTTTTCACTTCTACAGAAGTAGATATATTAGGCCCTTTTATGGAAATGTTATATCATAACTAAATCTGTGTCCATGGTGTTTTTTAGCCAAGTTCAATTCTGGGAAGTCAGAAAATGAGAAATCGAGCACATGGGTTGATGAAACTTGCATGAAACGGGCTTGATTAGAGATATTAGGACAACGAGATTATATTACACATTAAGCATTCATTTGATATGACATGTCATTGCGATATAAACTTATTTCTCTTGGGTTCCGGACCCATTACTAGATAGTAATCTTGGACTTTAGGTATGCCTGACTAATGCCAGCAAGAAAGAGGCCTAGAGGGTCAAACACTAATTTTTGCGAGTATCTTAGTTAGATAATTTATTATTTAACAAGTTGAATAAATATTATTCTAAGTTGTGGTTTAATAATTATTCAAGTATGCTTGATCACATTTATTTCTTCACTAGTTATTCGAGAGAATATATTTCAGATGAAATATTTATTTATCGTCAAATAGTGTGGTTATATTTATTTAATAAATAAATAAAGATTATTCAAAGCCTCATAAATATTGAGGAGGATTGGAGGACCATGTTATGGGTCTGATGAGAAATAATATTAAATATTATTTGGTTAAATAATATTTAAATATAACAAGAAAGTTAAACACATATCATGGAAATAATAGCGTTGCTATTATTATTTGACATTGGGTTTCACATGGAATAATAAAATAAGTAACAGAACTTGTGTTAATTACTTATTATTACCTGGTGAATTAAATTCCTCATTATGTTATTATTCTCTAATTATCCAAGGGGTCATTCAACCAGCTAACCAGTGTTTGTGTGAAAAAAGTTCTTGGAGAAAATCTCTTAAGCCTAGAGAACTCTTTACTCTCCAATAACATACTCAAGAACGAGAGAGATCCCCCTCCATCGGATCTAGGAGAACACTTTGGAAGCGATTCTCAAGGCGATCAAAGGTAGACATCAAATGTGTAAGGATATTCCGCACTAGCACCTGGAGACTCCTTCGGTGACATATGAAGATATGTGGAGTATCTGTGGATCACCACTATATTATACATATCCTTGTATTCTCCATCACAATGAAGACTCACCTTATACCCATGGTTGAACACATCAACAAATAAAAAATCACCTTGGAGGTAATTCATTAATTTAATTAAATTAATTATAAACAAAATATGTTGATCCTATTTTATCAGTTCTAGGTTATCTCCTTTATCTTTTATCATTGATTCAATTCCATAGATACTGGTGTTTATCATCATATTTATCACGGATTAATCATCGATCATGGAAATTTTCAAAATTGGGTACACACCCATCCTGTGCTTCTGTTGCACCCAAAACCTACAAAACCAAATAGAAGTAGTTTCATTTCTTGTGAATGCATAATGGCCTTCCAAGTTTGAGGTTAATTCACCAATGTAGGCTTGACATGATTATCCCTTTTAAACACTAATTTACACATGTGTAAAATACCATTTTAGTAGAAACTATACCCCTTAAAACCACCAAGTTATGTTTAACTTATCACAAGGACATAATGGAACTTATAAGTCCACCATAAGAAATTAAAAAACACTAATTGACACCTAATATACCATTATTCTCATTATTTGTTAATTTTTTATCCTTTACCTATCTAAAATCATCACATTATTTTCCATTTTATCTTATGTATTTCATATTAACCTATCCCAGACCAACTCATCAGTTTAAACATGTTAAAACTTAATTAAAACCCTATATCACCATTTTAGGTCCATGATCATAATTCTACAAATCACAAAAAATATATTTTTACCAATTATACTAATTACCAATCAAAGAAACACATAGAAGAAATTTTAATCAATAATCAGTCTATAATTTATATATGAATTCATACCAAGATAATGAGAAAGTGATAGGTCATCTAACACATAGAGGACAAGGAATCCTCTTATGGTATAAACCCATAGCTTCTCTAAGAGAATAAGAATTCAATAATATGACGAAATGAAAAGATAATTATAAATATAAAATGGTCAAGGCCCCCATCATTTAAAAACAAGTTGGAACAACATATTTAAAAGAAAATTACCCAAGTGATAATTTTGAAATTTGGGTCATATAGTGATCGTTGCTTGAATTTTTGTTTTCTGCAAAAAGTCATGAAACCTAAATAGTTATGTAATAACTTTAAAACATGTTGGAAAAAAATAAGAAAAAAATAATACAATTCCTTATGTAATTATATGTCAAATCATATTCCATGTAACCTAATTTCTTATCAAATAATCTATTGATTTAAGGAAATTAGTTTACCATTCAAAACATGGAAATTCAAAGGGTGCAGATAAACATGAAAATTAGTACGAATGATTTCTCGAAACTTCCAAACATATAATAGATGAATGGAATATGTAAAATAGAAGAATATATATTAGAATAATGTAAATAAAAATTAGTACCTAAATAAAATAATTTATGCAACATTTTATAGAGGAAGGGTGTTGGGTATTCGATGGAAGGCCTTGGTTCGGGTGGAATGCACATGGCTGGGGGAGGGGGAAAAACTAGTAGGTAGGGGGAACCGTCAGAAAATGGATGTTGAAGGATGGTGTGAGGCGTTAGGAGGGGAGGTGGGGAATGACTTCAGGTGGTTGAGGAGGAAGATGGCTCAGGGTTGCATAGGGTATTGGGAGTTGGGGGTGGCATCAGGGAGGGCGACAGTGCGTAGGGCATCATCATCGACATCAGAGGTGTTAAGGGTGGTCGGTGGGGATTCTTTAGGGAGGGGGTCTGGGAGAAATGTGAGAGAGGTATTAGGGTGGTGGTTGGGGAGTTTTCAGGGGTGGAATCAGGAAGGGAATTGGGGAGAGCGTCTGGGGAGGAGGGTCACGGAGGGAGAGCTGACAGTGTTTGGGGAGGAGGGTCGCAGAGAGGGAACCAAAAGTGCATGGGGATGAGGGTCATAGAGAGAGAGCCGACGACGTATGGGAAGGATGGTATCAAAGGGATAATTAGAGGAGGGTCATGGGGAGGAGGTAGCCATGTGATAGTATTTGAAAAAATGAAACCTATTTCCACAGTGTTTGTAAAACCATGGATTTAAGTATACATATAGATACATCCCTAATTAAATTGTGGCTATAAATAAATCTATATCCACAAATCTATAAAATGGTGGTTATATGTCCATCCCTATAGATCATTTTTCTAGTAGTGCATCGGTCATCATCTTGGACATAGACGAAATAAATCAGATCAACACTACCCTAGAGCATGATGAACTAATATCCACCCTTGGATGGATATAGCCCATAATTGATTATTTATAAAAGGGACTCTCCCATCAAACCAAGATAGAAGGGAACTGACCTGATGTTGAGAAGCATACTTTTCCCTAAAAGAGGGAACGGATGAAAAAAATCCATTTAACATGGGGGATTTGATGGAATCCTCCTTAGTTTCATAGTAGAAAGAGATATTCTTTCTTTAATAGAAGAAGTCCACATGGACTCTTGCATCGCTCATCAGTCTGGGACTAGGTTCACCCATCAAATTAGGAGGCTTGGTTATTACTAAAAAACAATGATATGAGACTATAAAAAATTCACTAGGAAATGTCATACTTTCCAGATTCACTCAAAATTCATTCATAAACCCCTGGAATTGTTACATAAAACTAGGTATTCTTGGCTGCTTTCCGTATGGGGAATGTATGTTGTGGGTCTATATCCCTCAACCGTAACTAAGTAGTTTAAGTACATACTTACTACTACCGAGTCCTTTCCCGAATGGGTTAAGACAATAACCCTCAAGGAATTTAGGATTAAGAATATCATTAACTTTGTAAAATAAAATAACATCACCAGATTCAGTATCCCTCGCACAATATTTACAGATAGTGGAACAAACTTCTTTTCTACCGAGTTGAAGAAATTGTACCAAGAGTACAACATCGAGTCCAACCATTAATATCACTATCACATGGAATTAAATGAATATATAGAGGACTTAAATAAGACTCTATCAAATATACTTCATAAGATGTTTGATAAGGACAATAATTCATGTTCGGACAAGCTCCTCCATGTCTTATAGTCCCACTGTACCACCACACACACTACTACACAAGAAACTCCCTTTTCATTGGTATATGGAACCAGGGCAGTATTTCCCATAGAAGAGTTGACCACACTTTGAATATATATATATGAATATTAATATCAGATGAATATAAATCGAAAAAGTGTCTAGATGTGATGGAATGGCTCGATGAGAAAAGGATGCGTACACTACAAAACCTCTAAGTCCATCAGAATCAGATCAAACAAGACTTCAATAAAAATTTCCACCTCTTGTTCCTTTAAGGAGAACTAGTATTGGATCTCAAAACTCTAATGACACCATGAAAGAAACCCTCAATTCTAGAACCCAAATGGGTAGGGCCTTACATTATAAAAAAGGCCAATTATAATGGAGCTTAATTACTGGCTATAATGTATTTGGAATGTATCATACCCCCCACCAATGTGAGGTTTATCAAGAAATAATTTTCTTAATTTCCTTTAAGAATAAAATGTTTTAGTCACATGAGATTAAACTACAAAATACATCCTGGTCCAATCATGTTAAATTTGTCAATTTTTCCTAGATGCATGATGTTAAATTTCACAATATTTCATAGATTCATGACATTAAACTATAAGTAAATATTTCTTTTTCACATTAAGTCAAACTACACAATAGGTATGACCTAACCAAATGACATTAAACTACATAGAATAAGTCCTGATAGCAGGAGTTTAAATTGTATAGTACTTTACAGGTTTACCACATGACGTTAAACTGCACAGAGAATGTCATTTCAAAGATGAATCACTACACATGAGCTAGATCTTTAATAAAGAAAAATGACGTGCCCCATCCCTGTGTATGATTAATATACAAATATGGGATCTTTTTATTCAAGAACTATATATGTATTGATTAATTCCATCATGGGATATGTAGTGATTCTCAGATCTCAAATCCTGGTTCTAGTCACAATATATTCTTCCCAATCAGAAGACATTAAACTCTATGATAATTTCATCAACACATGATGATAAAATGTAATCAAACCCTATTTACCAAGAATATAATTCCTTGAGAAACCAGCTTATGAAGCATCATGTTACAAACATAGGATTCCTCTTATGAGAAGATTTCCATAATTTCTTGGACAACATGTATGGGTCTCCAAGAATTCTTTTTAACATTGGGTAACCTTCATTAATACCATATGATGTTAAACTGTATGGTTTTCCAAAAATACACATGACTTGATTCTCATTATAATGAAATATGTAGAGATTCCAAGTTCCAAAATCTTGTCATGAAAACCACATGATACAAAATTACCCTATCCTTTATTTTAATTACCACTATGTTGTGAAGAAAACGTTTTCTATTCATTGTTACACACACTGAGCATATCCCACATGGGATTAGTAATGTTGGTAATGGATTCCCTACAAGATTGAGACATATCAGTTCATGTCAAGGTTATCATGGCCCTAAATGCAAGACCATAAATGGCACACCACATGTCCTTACTGCATGATGTTAAACTGTATGGTTGATATCTCTTCATGACATAAAATTGTTCATTATTATGGGCCTCTCCCCAGGGGATCACTATCCTTGGTATTGGTATCCCACTACAACTTCATTCAATAACTACATGTGTCTTGATTTATATCATCATAGGATGTGTTGTGATGTATGAGTCTCCAATCTTGGGTCCAACCAAAATAATCAATAAGAAGAATTCCCCCTCTACATTTTGGTCAAACCTACATGGAGAGATTCCCATTCAAGAACTACTTGTGTATTGATTCCAATCATCATAGGATATGTAGTGATTCTAGAATATCCAATCTTGGGTCCAAACCCAATATAAAAATTTCCCCCTTAATAAACATAGGTCACACCATCACATGGAACTTTCATTCAAGAACTATGTGTCTTGATTCTTGTCATCAAAAGATACACAGTGATGCCCAAATCTTCAATCATGGGTCTAGATACAATAGTCAATGGTAAAAATGGCCCCCTCTATATATGGGCTAGACATGAATGGAGAGTTTCATGTTCAAGAACTACATCTGTCTTGATTTCTTCCATAACATGATATTTAGTGACACTTGAATCTCTAATACTTTGTCCATCCACAAAGATCAATGGTAAAAATTCTCCCCTCTCTGTATGGGTTAGAATTGTGTAGAGAGATTCCCATTAAAGAAATATGTGTGGCTTTATTATTACCATCATAGGATACACAGTGACAACCTTATCTCAAATCATGGGTCCAGCTGCAAAAATCAATGGGAACGATGCCCCTATCTACACATGGTTCAGAGCTGCATGAAGAGTTTTCTATTCAAGAACTACACGTGGATTGATTATTTTAATCATTGGATACATAGTGACACCTAGATGTCTAATCATGGGTACAACCACAACAATCCATGGGAATAATTCACACCTCTATGTATTGTTCAGAATTGCATGGAGAGTTTCTATTCAAGAACTATGTGTGTCTTCATTCCTTCCATCACAAGATACATACTTACACCTGAATTTCCAATACTAGGTCAATCCACAAGAATATAAAGGAAAACTACCCCCCCTCTATATATGGTTCAAACCTGTATGGAGATCATCCAATTTAATAACTATTCATAGCTTTATTCCTTCCATCATAGAATATGTAGTGATACCTGGATCTCTAATACCAAGTCCATCCACAATAATCAACTGGAAAAATACCCCCTTTGTGTATGGGTCAGACCTTTGTTGAGAGATTCCTATTCAAGAACTACATATGGCTTGATTGGTTCCATCACAGGATACATATTGTTTCCCAAATCTCCAATCCTGGGTCCAACTACAACAATCAAAGGGAAAAATCCCCCCTTATGTATGGGTCAAACATGTGTGGAGAGTTTCCCTTTAAGAACTACATGTGGATTGAATCTTACTATCACATGATATGTAGTGATTACCAGATATCCAATCCTTATTCTATCTGCAATATCGATGATAAAAAATCACCCCTAACTTCATATAGACTAATTCGTACAAGATCTCTCTTTATATGCATGAGTCAGATATACAGACTGATTTCTTGTGCATGTGATAAATCTGCACAAGAAGGGATAAAGCATATGGCACTCCACTAATGATCCTATATACAGATAAAACATGTTCCCTACATCTAAATGCATCTGAACAGTGAAACTTTTCCCTAATTATATCTTATTTAATTTCAATTTAGTTCCCACATCCTTACTACATGACGTTAAACTGCAAGGAAAACACCCTTTTCACATGATATTAAATTTCATGATAGATACTTCCCCACTATATGATGTTAAAAAGTGCAGGAAATCAACCATAATCATTACTTATCAATGGAATACAATAACTTAACCCTAATAAATAGAGTATATGGTGTTTTGGTCATATTTTAATCACCTTAAACCATAAATCACACTTCATGTCTTGAGCACCTCATGTTTCCACAAAACATTCACAATTCCTAAAAAGGAAAATATATCTCTTTGTTTGAACATGCTAGATATGAATAAGGGATTTTACCTACCAACCAGAGACATCTTTTCCCTCAAAGAAGGGATTTCAGATCCTTGTGAGCCTGACATCATCATGGCAGAACTCAACATCTTGGGGTGTTTTGGGTCATCCTCGGCATGAGTGTCACATACCATTACTGATGACCCGAGAAACATGATCCATGATTTACAAAATTTTAATCTCCGACTCAAAATAATGTTGTAGTAATTTTGTACATGGGTATTCTAATTAGAATGTTGTGTATCATTCCCCTCATACAAGGTCTTTATGAATAATGACCTTAAAATGCATGAACTTTGGTTAAATCTGTATGACCTTAAAATTTATCCATCGATGCTCCAAATCACAAGACCCTAAACCACTGGTGAGAATAATACAAAACTTTTCATGTTAAAAAACCATAAAGGGAAGAATGAGAAAAATTCATATATTCTCTTGCGAAAATCTTCATCTGCAAAGTTTAGGAAAAAGCTAGAGTATAAAAGAATAAGGCATAAAGATCACAAAGGCCACTTAGTGACCCTAGTAAAAGTCTATCCATGCTAGTTGTACCACCTAGTTCAGGAAAAAGTTAGAGTAATGATTTTTTACTTCTCCTCATCATAATAATATGTTCACTAGGCAGTGGAATATATTTTTAGGTTCTCAAACCCTTATTGAGTATTACACTTTTCATAAACAACCTTTGTGTCTTTGATGTTTGAGATGTAACAACTAGTTACTCGATTTGATGCCCTTATATTGGAACCCCATGGAAGTGGGGATTCCTTGTTCTAGGATCTTCCATATAGAAAACTGGTAACAAGGACTGGTTCATCCAAAAAAACCATTGGATTCTTAAAAGGCCCCCTTAAATCCAAGAGTTATTATCCTGAAAGTGAGGAACATTATAGGCTCTCACCATTACCAATGGTGGACTTGTAACCATTGGTTCCCACCTATAGTTAACTTAGTTGTTCCTAGACCATGATTTACAATACCCATAATCAGAATATTCAAGCAGACTTGACATCCTCAGCATTACATTGACGTGTTTTGTACCCTTTCTCAAAGAAAGAATGTGACATTCCATTATCTATCCATTTTTATGGCCCACCCCACATGACTAAAAACTACATGGAATAGGGCTTGAGCCTCCTGACCAATAGCTAAACTACTGTAGGGTTCTAGAACCCTTCCTGGATTACTCTTTTATCTATACCCCACTATATAGTCCAAAAGTTTGAGTCTTTACAAATATTCCATGACCCATGGAAATGGATGGGGAAACCTCTACTTGACCATAAATGTAAGCCCTAAGGGCCCATGAATAAGGGATATTGACCTACCAACTAGATTCATTTACTCCTTATAGGAAAGGAACTCTAATCCTCATGATCATTGATGACACTATGGAATAACCCAAAACCTTAGGGTGTTATGAGTCATCCCCAGCTTGTCTTTCCCATTCCACATTCATTAGTTTAAACTTTTTGGGTTATGACTATTCCAACTATCCTAGTGGGCTCGACATCCCTAATTCTTCACCATCCACCAAATCCCTTTAAGGAAAAGATGTAGGGTGTCACGAACCAACATGGATATTCATCCATTATGATTTATACAAGAAAACAGGGTGCGAGAACCCTTCATGAACATTCATTATTCAGAATATTAATTAAAAATATAGGTTATCAGAACACTTTGTGGATAATATTTCTTCATAATCCCATCAAGGATGTAGGGCTCTCGAACCCTTAATGGACAACCATCCTCCACTACTAATATAAGGTCTAAGATAGAAGAACTTAAACTACAGTATGAAAAGGTCCAAGATAGAATACCATAATCAATAGAAGCAGAAGGTATGAGCTAAAAGACACTAAAATACACCAACAGAAGGTATAAACTTTAAGACCTTAAACTACAACAACAAAATGTCTGAGCTAGAATACCTTAAACTAAAATAGTAGAAGGTTCAATCTAGAATACCTTAAACTACATCAGTAGAAGTTCTGAGCTAGGAGACCTTAAACTAAAAAAGCAGAAGGTCTGAGCTAGAAGTACTTAAAATACCACATCCTAAGGTCTAATATAGAACACCTTAAACTATAGTAGTTGAAGGTTTGCGATAAAATACCTTAAATTACAATATTTGAAGGTCTAATCTAGAAAAGAACATAACTACAATAGCAGATGGTCTAATATGGAAGACCCTAAATTTAACATCACAATGGTTTTATTTTCAAGACCTTAAAATGAAAAATTGAAATAGAAACAATGCTCTCTATGTTGAAAACATGAAAAAGGAATCTTGGAAAACATTCTATAAGAATCTGGATCTTCTTTTCAGGTACGTTTTTCTTTTTCTGGAGTTTTTGAGAAAAAGAGGTTTTCTGGAAATTTTTGAAGTACACTCCATGTAATTTATGAGTACATGACGTGTACTCATTTATCGTTGGTAGCCATGTGTAGGACGTGTAGCGGCCTTGCACATGGCCATGTGGGAGTGACCTGGAGGCTGCCAAAAGTGGAGTATGGAAATGGCGAGTACACGTCGTGTACTTAAAAATTACATGCTGTGTATTTTTTTTTCATTAAACGCACAGGGGTCATGTCTGATGGAAAGAACCGACTACTTCTAGGTATGGTTCTTCCGAGAGCGAGGGTACGACCACAATCCTTCCCTGAGCCCCCGAGCCTCCATTCGATCTCTAATTTGACAACCGTCGATTGCATTGGGATCGCCTCAGTAAGCACTCTCTTTAGCTTGAGCCTCGTTTCATGATTCCTCTTCTATATAAAGTTATAATATATTGAACATTTTAGATTATTTTATATATCTTTGGCGTTCTAAGGTTATTAAATCCTTGAGGTTCTCATATAGCGATCTCCTAACATCAAGGTGGGTGGTTTGTGCCTTTCTGTTGAAAGTATTTGAGTTTTATGTGCAAATTTTCCGAATACCCATGAACGAGGTATTGCAAATTAACCATTTTAGCCCTATTGTTTGTCTTCTATGCTTGTATATTTGTGTAGATGATATTTGAGTGTGAATAGGGTGAATTTATGAGCTTTGGATGTGTTTCCCATGCATGTTTTTCCTATTTTGAACTTTGGGTATAGTTTGCCTGTTAGGCTGTTGCTTACTTTCCCATGCCTAGTGTTGTAGGATGGTGTGATTGTTGTTCTGTTATTTAGTTATGTTGTAGAATTATATCCAAGTAGTTCTTGAGTTTTACTTTGGCTGATACGCTTTCTATACCTATTGATTTATATAGGGCCATGAGAACCTATTGTAGTAGACCATGGGGAGAATGGATGTATAGGATTCTCCAAAGTGTCTTTTATAATATTACGTTGCAAGACCACAGGGGGAATTGATGTTGAGTGCTACCTCAGAGAGTATGTAGTTCCTTGACACGAGCCAAAGGGGGAATGAGAAATTGAGTGCCTCCCCAGAGCGCCTTTAGTATCGATACGAGACTATAGATGTAATTTATGTTGAGTGCTTCCTTAGAGAGTCTATACTTTAGATGAACCAAAGCGGTGAGACTGTGTGTGCTTCCCAGAGGGTTGATTGTATCTATTTAGTAGGACCAGAGGGGATAGACTGTGAGTACTTCCCAGAGGGTTACCTGTTTGTGATTATCTTCTTTAGTTAGCTGTTGCCTGATATCTGAAACTATGGATTGTTATTGTTGAGTACTTCCTTGTTTACTGCTTTATACACTTTTAACTGCCATATATTCACTGACTGTTTATAACGACCCATACTTTACATACATTGTTATTACTTCAGAATTGAAGCACACTTATTACAACATATAACAAAACCAATAAAGGACCATATAGGTATAGATTATTTAGAAACTGGGAAACATAAACAACTGGTTCATAAAGCATCTACTTTGCCTCCCATTTATTTCATCATATCTAGAGTCCCTTTTTGGAATATTCTACTTAATAAACTTCTTCCTAACCTGGGGAAATAAAAAATACAAAAGGGTGAGCTCAAATGCTCATTAAGGGTAAATAAAAGAAATATCAATCACATCATATACATAAGCACATAACTTTTGGAAATCTTAACCTGAAAAAGAGATCATAATTTCATAACATGGGATAAATCATAGTAGTGAAATGTAATCCCAATAATCATAACTTAAAACATGAAACTTTTTGGCATACACACATAATCATATAGAATCATTTCTTATTAGTCAATACTCATTGCCAAGACTATCTTAGTGGACAAAGTCTATTTCTGAACCGAGTTCACTCCTCATTTCAGTCCTGTTTCACTGAACCGGTATAACCTACCGTTCCAGACATGTCTATCTCATGAGATATAAAATCTTCACCCAATGCATTGGAGGGAGATATAGGTCCCACCCATCTCATAATGATACCATTATTATGTGTGCCACAAAATCATAAATCATACATCATTGCATAACCCATGTAATAAAAATGGGAATCTTTAAACATCGTGACATCATAAAACAATTCATATAAGATAAAGGAATTCATAAAAATATAATTCCATCACAACATAATCAAATCAATGTAATAATAGGGATAGAAACAGAACCCTTTATTATCTTAGATGGAAAATAATTTTGATAAAACACTTGAACTCCATTCTTGAGGCAAATATCCTTTCTGCTTCAAAAACACTTTTCCTTTCTTAACATGTCATAAAATTCTAAACTAAAAGAATTTAATTAAAAATAAACTTGAAAACTTGTAAAGGAAGCTTCTTGGAAATAATTTTTTAAAAATCCATTCATGCAGTGTAAGTTAAAAAAACATTCTTCGTACTTTTGTCGGAAAAGTCAAAAAGTACCTCGTACAAAAAACGACAAAAGATTCCTTTCATATCCTTTACTAAAAACTCACCGAAGGGTAAAATTGGATTTAAACAATTGTAGGTGGATGGAAATAATATTACATATTGAGGAAACATGGATGTGGATGATAAAATAGACCCCAGTAAATACTAAAGTATAAAAAAAATTCGGATAAAAATGAGATTGTGATATTTCCCTTACCTTAGGTCCGTTATGCTTTGTACGTGTCCGAACCTCCTGTATAATGATTTAAATAATGTTATTGACTTGTTACAGAATCATAATTATTTTTATGATATCATATATGGTCATATTCTTAACTTCTTAGTAGTAATATTTCATTACTACTTGTTATTCGGGTGTTTATAACTTTTTGTTCTTATGCGTGTTTTGTCGAATAAATTCTTATTCTTCTCTTTAGGATATAGATACCTAATTTCCAGAATGGTATTAGTGTAATATATATCATATTCATTCATTCAATTCATTTATATAATCATTATGAAATGAAGATCATGTAGAATGAGTCGCATCACATCGTGGAGACGGTATTCCGTACGTACGCACGAGTGATGATATCGTTACTATGATCGTGGAATTGTATTGGAGTGTATGTATACTATTTTATAATCAGTATCACTTTATAATAGTAATATATAGTCATTATTTACACCATTATACCCATCCAAGTAAGGTGGTGGTGGAAAATAGATTACACCACGGCGTGGAGACGGTATTCCGTACGTATGCATGCGCGATGATTTCTTTTTCTGTAGGATGGCTAGATGGTGAAATAAGGTTGTTTCATACTTATAATAACATATCAGTATATGAGTGATACTGATGTTATTACTTCATAATGAAAAAACTAAATAAGAAGAAGTGGAAGAAGAAATAAAGATGAAAGAATCGGTAACGGACATTAACTCTTCTTTGAAGTGCTTCTTTGAGACCTCCTTTTAGGGCACTAAAATAGGTCTTTGAAGAAGACCAGAACCTCTAGGATTTTTCTAGCGAAGTGAAGAGAAGAAATTGATAGGGGTTGGCCGAGCTTGAAGGCTCAAAGTGGTGTGTAGAAGAGGGGGAGGAGGTGCCCTTTTATAAGTGAGGAGAGGGTCTTCTTTGGAAAAACTAAAAATATTATTTTATTATAAAGTCATGTTCGGTTTTAAATAGATCCAAATTGATTTATTTCGAAGATAAGGTGGGTATGGGTCGAAATCCTCTCATCCAATAGAATTTAGACAAGTTTAGGTTCCTATTTTAACCTTATCATTTAGATTTAACATTAAGTTAAATAATTTTACTTTTACCGTGTCTTCTTGTGTTCTTATACTATAAGGTTAATAAAATTACTATAAGCCTCCAAACGAACCCCAAGTTGTTTATTATTAATATATATAACCTTATCTAAGTCATTTGGCCGAACCTTAGATTTTTAGGAATAAAATAACAATTACTAATATAATATTTTTTTTAAAACTATTTTATGTCAATTTTGACACTATTTAGTAATTAATTTTTGTGAAAATCATAACAGAATGATTAGTTCGAAAAAAGTTACTTAATGTCACGACCCGCCATCGGGGTCCGTGCCGTGACTACCCCAAGCCCGTCTTCCATAGGCCAGGGGCTGGCGACTAGCACCAAGGCGTAAATCCCGATAAAAAGGGAAGGCATTGCCTTTGAAAAGTAAACACACACCACAGAGTAAACAAGCGGAAAGTAAACACTAAGCAAACAGAGTACAACTGAAAGTGCGGAAAAGTAAATGGGCCAGTATACAAACCCAAACTGAAAGTAAAGTACAACTCGAAAAGGGAAAAACAGCAACTGAAAAGTAAAGGCCGCAACTCCGAGCTGTCCACCGGAAATCCCACCTGAAGGGTGGGTACAGATAGCTCCTCTGCTACACGGGTCCCGTCGTCTGCTCCGAGCACGTCCCGCCCAGTGGTCCACCTCCGGGTACCGACCCGCTCTGCAAGCCTCAGCTAAGGTCAACGCTGTCCGTCGTCTGCAACCAACACAACGTAGTGCGGGCGAAGCCCGTGCAGGGGTGAGTATAAGCTACTCAGTAGGGACCCCGAGACCCCTGAAGGTCTCTCAAATCCACAAAGGATAAACCACGAAGAAAAGTACAATCACGAAGTAACAACCGACACTGCTTAGGTATATGCCCATACATATACCTAAGTCATTAATTAAAATACGCTCCAACCTCCGAGCCCAAGTACAACTCAGTCCACGCAGGAAAGTATACGTATTCCACATAGGAAAGCAAAATATAATCCACACAGGATTGCACAACACAATCCCCACAGGAAAACAACAGGATTCAGCTCGCACAGATATACTTCTTCAAGGACGATAAAGATGATCACTGATCCATCTAAGTCGTCGGACCCACGAAGGATCGATAGGTAACTAACCCCCGCAGAAGACCCACACAGGATCGGGCTCACACAGAACCTGTAGGCGCTGGCTCACACAGAACCGCTGAGCGCAAGGACCCACACAGGATCGGGCTCACACAGAACCTGTAGCACTGATCCACGCAGGATCGCTGAGTGCTGTAGTCGTCGTCGTCGAATCCACACAGGATCTCTGTACTGTCGTCGTCGAATCCACACAGGATCTCTGTACTGTCGTCGTCGCAGTCACAGTAGCAGTCGTAGCAGTAGAACAGTCGCAGCCAGCACTAGGGTTCCCGCACACAGCTAGCTCGTTCGGAGGGTCCGCTCCACGAGCCGAGAGACTGATACATCAACTGTCACAAAGACCAGAGTTGATGTATCAAAAAGTTCCGTATCGTCAACAGGAACTCAACGCAACAGACGGCGCGTCGATCGGACGCCCGGTCTGAGAGTTATTGGCATTTTCGTCTCCGGGGCCCGGTTGGTTTTTAAGGCAAAACCAACCCGACCGTACTCCACCTGCGTCCAAACCTCGGGCGGAGTATGCCAAAAGATCCGTCTCACTAAGAGGAACACTACGCGACTGACGGCACGTCAATCGGACGTCCGTAGCTCAAGATATGAGCGTTTCCGCTCCGAAGGCCCGGTTGGTTTCGTGAACGAACCAACCCGGCCGAACTCAAAGTAAACCGAAACCTTGAGTGCGATAAACCGAAACGACCGTCTCGATCCAAGGATCGCGTTGCCGCAGACGGTTCGTCATTCGGAGGTCCGAGGCTCAAGTTATGAGCCAAAAACCGAAACTGGTCCGAAACGGGGGGGTCCGGGTCCGGGCCGACCCGGCCCGACCCCCCCCCCCCCCCCCCGGGGGCGGCGCGGCGGCGCGGCGGCGGCGGCGACGGCGGCGCGTCGGCGGCGGCGCGGCGGTGGCGGCGCGGCGGCGGCGGCGCGGCGGCGGCGGCGCGGCGGCGGCGGGCCGCGGGGGCGGCGGCGGCGGCGGGCCGCGGTGGCGGCGGCGGCGGGCCGCGGTGGCGGCGGCGGCGGGCCGCGGTGGCGGCGGCGGCGGGCCGCGGCGCACGCGGGTGGCACGCGGGGGGCTTGATTGCCCCCGCTGCTTTGTCAAGGCGGCACGGCTTTGAGCCGTGCCTTTGCAAAAAAAACGGCCCCCGCAAGTGGGGGCCGGCTGGACAAACCGGGGGGGCTGTTGCCCCCCCCTCCTTTAATGAACCGCCCCCCTCATTAAGAGGGGGGTTTGATGAACCGGCCGGGGGATTTATTCCCCCGGTTTTTATGATATCCGGCCGGCCCGCTGGCCGGCCGGTTTTTACCAACGGGACCGGAAATTCCGGTCCCGCCCTCGACTTCCGACGCCGGCGGCCCGGCCGCCGGTCTTTACTTCCGCCGCGGCCCGGAACCGGCCGCGGTCTCCTCGTCCCGCCGCGGCCCGGAACCGGCCGCGGTCTTCTCGTCCCGCCGCGGCCCGGAACCGGCCGCGGCGTTCGTCATCCGGCGCGGTGCGACGGCACCGCGTCCCTTCGCCGTGCTTTGATATTATTCATCGCGGCGCGACGGCGTCGTGTTCTTGTTGTTTCTTCAAAGGTGCGTGCGACGGCATCGCATAAGATTTTCGCACGTTCATCCGCGTGGTGCGACGGCACCACGCCACTTGCTTTCCTCCGCAAAATAATTAAACAAGAACGATGAAGGGGGGGGGGGGTTCGGCCGTGTTCGTGTGGTCCGGCCCCCCTCACGTTAAAATTAAAGACGCAACTTAAAATAAATCAAGTCACACGTTAGTCTTGATATAATCACGATCAAGAATAAAGTAAGAAAACCAAAAGGAAACGACAACCCCTACCTCGGGTTTAAGATTCGAAGAATCGACTACGTCCCGCGGAAGACGGCGTCGCGGAGGTCGGGCGTCGCGGTCGTCGTTCGTCGATTCCGTTGACGAAGTGTGATGTCCGAAGAGACACGTCGTTGGCGGATCTTCGATTGCCGACGAAGAAGGTTCGGGGAGGAAGAAGAGGTCCGAAGATATCGGGTCGCCGAGTCGATGATCCTTGACGAAGTGTTGTCGTTCTTCTTTGAGGATGAAGACGTTCTTCGCCGGAGAAGATGAAGAGGAGCTCTCAAAAGCTCTCAAGGGAATAAACCAACAACCCATAAACAAATAAGATTACATCTTATTTTATTAACACATAACTCAAAAGAATTTCAAATGTTTGAAATTCAAAAGAGTTAACTCCCAAAAATTAATTAAGGGTAACCTAAGCCATTAAAAGAGGCGTTAAAGGAGTTGGGAGGATTTGAAATGAAAAAGGGGGGTTTCGTGTGGGCCCCACCACACTTAATCCTCCCAAGGGAGGTTAAGTGGGTGTGGGTCCCACTCCCAACCTCCTTTGGTAGGTTTTTAAATAAGTTAAAATAAAATTTGTCTTACACAAATTTTATTTAACTTAACTGAAAAACCCCAAAACGTAACATTCAACCCGCAACAAACGCAACTCCCGATAAGGTCTCATTAAGCGAATATCGGCGCTGCGAGTTCATCGGTGCCCTCGGATTTCAATTCCGAGCACCGGATCAAAAGTTAGGAATTCCCGCTCGTTCGTTTACTGAACGTACCCGAGCCAAACTTCGGAAATTAATTCCGGGCGCTCCGGGCCTCGGAATCAGGTGCCGTCTGAAACCGCGCTCTTGTAAAATTCTAAAGAAAATTAAGAAAAAATTTCCCTTGAATTTTACGGGTCTTTACATTACTCCCACCTCAGGGCTTTACGTCCCCGTAAAGATACAACAAAAACTAGGGAAACAAATGAGGGTACTGAGCACGCATCTGAGCCTCCCGCTCCCATGTGCTCTCCTGGAGATTCCCGTGCTGCCATCTGATGCGCACAAGAGGAATCGATCGCCCACGCAGGACCCGCTCCTGTCGATCCTCTATCTCCACCGGGACCTCCGTAAAAGTCGCCCCATCGTCAACGTCAAGCTCCCCATGGTCAATGATGTGCGTCGGGTCGTGCACGTATCTCCTCAGCTGGGATACGTGGAAGACGTCGTGCACCCGGTGCAACTGAGGTGGTAGAGCCAGGCGATAAGCCACCTCGCCAATCCTGCTGAGAATCTGGAAGGGTCCGATGAAGCGCGGAGATAACTTGCCGCCTCGGCCAAATCTCCGAATACCACGTCGAGGTGAGACCCGCAAGAAGACGTGGTCGCCATCTTCGAACTCCAGTGGCCTCCGCCTCCTGTCAGCGTATGACTTCTGCCGGCTCTGAGCTGTCCTCATCCGCTCCTGGATGACCTGGACCTTCTCTGTCGTGGCCTGGACCATCTCTGGTCCTACCAGCGCTGACTCCCCAGGGTCTGTCCAGCACAAAGGAGATCTACATGGTCGGCCGTACAACGCCTCGTACGGTGCCATCCCGATGGTGGAGTGGTAGCTATTGTTGTATGCGAACTCCACCAAGGGTAGGTGGTCCTCCCAGCTACGACCAAAGTTGAGGACACATGCGCGGAGCATGTCCTCGAGAGTCTGAATGGTCCTCTCCGTCTGACCATCTGTCTGAGGGTGAAAAGCTGTGCTAAGACGTAGCTGCGTCCCGAACGCCTCCTGTAACCCCTTCCAAAGCCGGGAAGTAAAGCGGGCATCTCGATCGGAGACGATAGATGATGGCACGCCGTGGAGCCGCACAATCTCCTGAACGTAGAGACGTCCCAAGCTCTCCACTGAGCCCTGCTCTCTGATGGGTAAGAAGTGTGCCGACTTGGTGAGTCGGTCAACAATCACCCAGATGGAGTCGTGACCTCTGGAAGTGCGTGGAAGTCCAGTCACGAAGTCCATAGATATGCCGTCCCACTTCCACTCCGGAACCTCCAAGGGCTGTACCAAGCCTGCTGGTACCTGATGCTCTGCCTTCACCTGCTGACAGGTGAGGCATCGAGAAACGAACTCTGCTACTGCCTTCTTCATGCCCGGCCACCAATGCTGTCGTCTGAGGTCCTGGTACATCTTCGCCACTCCAGGATGTACCGCCAAAGGAGAAGTGTGAAACTCCCTCAGCACTTCCTCTCGCAAAGCGACTGGTACCATGGTACGTCCTCTGAAAAGGATGTCGTGCTCTGCTCCAAGGGAGAAACCATCAGGTGCCTGTCCCGAGGATATCTGTGCACGCCGTGTCTCATAGTCAGCGTCCCCATGCTGTGCCTCCCTGACCCGCTGCAGTAGTGGAGGAGTGACTATGAGAGACTGAAGAAAGGCTGCTCCATCTCTATCCACGAAGGATATCTGCAAAGAGGCTAGCTGCTCCGTCGCCTCCTCTAGTAGCTGAATGCCCGTCCTCCTGCTGAGGGCATCGGCTACTACGTTCCCCTTCCCAGGAGTATAGACTATCTCAAAGTCATAGTCCTGGAGGAACTCGAGCCATCGTCGCTGTCTCAGGTTCAGGTCCTTCTGCGAGAAGATATACCTGAGACTCTGATGATCGGAAAAGACTGTAAAGCGCTCTCCCATCAGATAATGTCGCCATGTCTTCAGAGCGAAGACCACTGCTGCTAACTCCAGGTCATGGGTAGCGTAGTTCTGCTCATGCGGTCTCAATTGTCGTGATCCATAGGCGATCACTGCCCGCTCCTGCATCAGAACACATCCGAGTCCGGTCCCTGATGCATCGCAGTAGACTACGTACCCTACTCCTTCCTCAGGCAATCTCAAGATAGGTGCTCTAGTCAATCTCTGTCTCAGCTCCTGGAAGCTCTGCTGACATCTGTCTGACCATACGAAGGGTTTCCCCTTCTTCGTCAAAGCTGTGAGTGATGCCGCAACTCTGGAGAAGTTCGGCACAAATCTCCGATAGTATCCAGCTAGTCCCAAGAAACTCCGAACCTCAGTCACGCTCCTGGGTGGCTCCCATGCTAACACAGCCTCAATCTTCGCGGGATCCACTGCAACTCCCGCCTCAGAGATAACGTGTCCCAAAAAGTGGACCTCACGTATCCAGAACTGGCACTTCGAGAGCTTACCATAAAGCTGGTGCTCTCGGAGTGTGTCAAGAACAACTCGCAAGTGATAGGCGTGCTCCTCCTCTGTCGTAGAGTAAATCAGAATGTCGTCGATGAAGACCACGACAAACCGATCGAGGTATGGCTGAAAGATCCTGTTCATGAGAGCCATGAACACTGCTGGAGCATTGGTTACACCGAAGGGCATAACCAAGAACTCATAGTGGCCATACCGACATCTGAAGGCCGTCTTCTACACATCCTCGTCTCTGACTCTGAGCTGATGATAGCCTGACCTGAGGTCTATCTTCGAGAACCACCGTGCTCCCTTGAGCTGATCAAAGAGGTCATCAATCCTCGGTAGCGGATACTTGTTCCTCACTGTCACCTGGTTTAGGCGACGATAGTCAACACAAAGTCGCAAGCTCCCGTCCGCCTTCTTGGCGAACAATATCGGGGAAGCCCAGGGTGAAACACTGGGTCGGATGAACCCCTTGCCCTGCAAGTCCTCCAACTGTACCCGTAGCTCTCGAAGCTCGGCGGGGGCCATCCGATATGCTGGAGTGGATATCGGGGTTGTCCCGGGGTACAAGTCAATATAAAAGTCTACCTCTCTGCGAGGAGGTAGCCCTGGAACGTCGTCGGGAAAAACGTCCGCAAACTGATCCACCACTGCAGGAAAACCAGGACTCCGCACGCCAACTGCTCCAAGGATAAGGCTAGCCAACTGATGAGTGATGGGCTGTCCTCTCCTCCGCGGAAGTCCATCCTGTGCTGCTAAGGCTCCCTTCTCGCCGGTGAAGGTGAACCTGCTCCCGTCGGTGCGTACACATCGCACCTTGCGCCTAAAACAGTCAATCTGTGCATGGACCGTAGACAGCCAATCCATGCCCAAGATGACGTCGTAAGGCCTCGACGCTGCTACAAGAAGATCCCAGCCGAAGCTCTCGCCTCCTAGAGTAAGCTCACACTGCCGGCACCAGTGCGTAATCGTCGAGTCTGCTCCCGTAGGAGTCTCTAGCCGTAAGGATCGAGCCAACGGCTCTGTCGGAATCTCCGAGCTCCGAACAAGGGCAGCGGCTATGAAAGAGTGACTCGCTCCTGTGTCTATAAGAACTGCAGCAAGGGTGGAATAGACACAGATAGTACCTCGAATCATCTCAGGTGCACCGTGGTCGTAGGCCTCTGCTGCCTGGAGCTGTGCATGTCGCTGCCCGCCAGCTCCCTGTGGTCGGGGTGGACCTCCTGGTGGTGGTGGTGGTAGAGCCTCAAAGCGTCGGCCACCACCAGCTGCTCGTCCAGCTCCTCTGCCTCGTCCGCCTCCTCCCTGCGGACCGCCACGGTCGACCCTCTGCCTCTGCCTCGGTGGTCCATCAACTGACTGCTGCTCCTCGGCACGGCGGGTCGGGCAGTCGCGAGCCATGTGGCCCTGCCCGCCGCACGAGTAGCATTGTCTGTCTCTCGTAAGACTGGCTCCGCGCTGTGTGCCCCGCACTGCTGAGCCAGTGCCCTGAGGTCGTCTGCCTGAAGGTCTGGTCTGTCTGGACCCCTGAGTCATCCGTCGACTGCCTGCTGCAGATGACTCTGCCACGTGCCGCCCTGCGGTGGGTCGCTGTGCTGGTGTAGACTCAGCAAGGAAGCTCTCGATCAGAAGGGCCCGCTCCAGTACTCCTGTCTGAGTCGGTATGCTGAGGGAGATCAGCGATGCCCTGATCTCGTGTCTCAAACCCTGCTCGAAGGTCCGGGCCCGGAAGAATGGGTCCCGTACCATGTCGGTCGAGTAGCGCGAGAGATCGGTAAATCTCGCCGAGTACTGGGCGACCGTCATGCTGCCCTGCCGCAGCTGTAGAAGCTCCTGGATGCGCACCGCTCGGAGGGTGGCCGGGACGAACTCAGAGCGGAAGAGGCTCTCGAAGTCCGTCCAGAGAAGAGATGCCTCATCGTGCACCTGGAGCATCAGGCTCCACCATCGTCCTGCTGCTGCGTGTAATAGGCTCGCAGCGAGGATCACCATGAGGTCTGCTGGTGTCCTCACTAGCCTAAACACTCGTACTACTGCCTCCAGCCAGTCCTCTGCTGCCTGGGGATCCGTCTCCCCGCGAAACCTGGGCGGTCGCTGGCGCTGAAACTCATGCAGTGCGCTGAGGCGACGTGCATCGTCAGCGGCTGCTGCTGGAAGCATCGGGGGCTCGGCGGGTAAAGCTACCGCCGGTGCCACTACTGGAAAAGGGCCCTGCACCGAGGCCTCGTCGCTCGGTGGGCTGTCGTCTCGCTCGACTCTCGGAACCCTAGCTGGCTGCCGTCGTGGGGCCATCCTGAAAAGGAAACAGGTGCGCCACGGTTAGAACAGTATACCTGGTGAGCTGATATAAGTAATCACAAAGAAAACTTTGAAACACACACGCAATCAATGTTTTCGTGCATTAAGTCGGAAATCAGAAGTCAGGGTCCTGGTGTACGGATACGTCAGCCGCCGCACCAACACTGGACTCCCTGGACTGATAACCACACTCAATACGCTAAACATTATTGCTTCACATAGAAAAGATCAGAGTTCGTGGTAGAACCGAACTCCTTTGATACCAATTTGTCACAACCCGCCCTCGGGGTCCGTGTCGTGACTACCCCAAGCCCGCCTTCCATAGGCCAGGGGCTGGCGACTAGCACCAAGGCGTAAATCCCGATAAAAAGGGAAGGCATTGCCTTTGAAAAGTAAACACACACCACAGAGTAAACAAGCGGAAAGTAAACACTAAGCAAACAGAGTACAACTGAAAGTGCGGAAAAGTAAATGGGCCAGTATACAAACCCAAACTGAAAGTAAAGTACAACTCGAAAAGAGAAAAACAGCAACTGAAAAGTAAAGGCCGCAACTCCGAGCTGTCCACCGGAAATCCCACCTGAAGGGTGGGTACAGATAGCTCCTCTGCTACACGGGTCCCGTCGTCTGCTCCGAGCACGTCCCGCCCAGTGGTCCACCTCCGGGTACCGACCCGCTCTGCAAGCCTCAGCTAAGGTCAACGCTGTCCGTCGTCTGCAACCAACACAACGTAGTGCGGGCGAAGCCCGTGCAGGGGTGAGTATAAGCTACTCAGTAGGGACCCCGAGACCCCTGAAGGTCTCTCAAATCCACAAAGGATAAACCACGAAGAAAAGTACAATCACGAAGTAACAACCGACACTGCTTAGGTATATGCCCATACATATACCTAAGTCATTAATTAAAATACGCTCCAACCTCCGAGCCCAAGTACAACTCAGTCCACGCAGGAAAGTATACGTATTCCACATAGGAAAGCAAAATATAATCCACACAGGATTGCACAACACAATCCCCACAGGAAAACAACAGGATTCAGCTCGCACAGATATACTTCTTCAAGGACGATAAAGATGATCACTGATCCATCTAAGTCGTCGGACCCACGAAGGATCGATAGGTAACTAACCCCCGCAGAAGACCCACACAGGATCGGGCTCACACAGAACCTATAGGCGCTGGCTCACACAGAACCGCTGAGCGCAAGGACCCACACAGGATCGGGCTCACACAGAACCTGTAGCACTGATCCACGCAGGATCGCTGAGTGCTGTAGTCGTCGTCGTCGAATCCACACAGGATCTCTGTACTGTCGTCGTCGAATCCACACAGGATCTCTGTACTGTCGTCGTCGCAGTCACAGTAGCAGTCGTAGCAGTAGAACAGTCGCAGCCAACACTAGGGTTCCCGCACACAGCTAGCTCGTTCGGAGGGTCCGCTCCACGAGCCGAGAGACTGATACATCAACTGTCACAAAGACCAGAGTTGATGTATCAAAAAGTTCCGTATCGTCAACAGGAACTCAACGCAACAGACGGCGCGTCGATCGGACGCCCGGTCTGAGAGTTATTGGCATTTTCGTCTCCGGGGCCCGGTTGGTTTTTAAGGAAAAACCAACCCGACCGTACTCCACCTGCGTCCAAACCTCGGGCGGAGTATGCCAAAAGATCCGTCTCACTAAGAGGAACACTACGCGACTGACGGCACGTCAATCGGACGTCCGTAGCTCAAGATATGAGTGTTTCCGCTCCGAAGGCCCGGTTGGTTTCGTGAACGAACCAACCCGGCCGAACTCAAAGTAAACCGAAACCTTGAGTGCGATAAACCGAAACGACCGTCTCGATCCAAGGATCGCGTTGCCGCAGACGGTTCGTCATTCGGAGGTCCGAGGCTCAAGTTATGATCCAAAAACCGAAACTGGTCCGAAACGGGGGGGTCCGGGTCCAGGCCGACCCGGCCCGACCCCCCCCCCCCCCCCCCCCGGGGGCGGCGCGGCGGCGGCGGCGCGGCGGCGCGGCGGCGCGGCGGCGGCGGGCCGCGGTGGCGGCGGCGGCGGCGGGCCGCGGTGGCGGCGGCGGCGGGCCGCGGTGGTGGCGGCGGCGGGCCGCGGTGGCGGCGGCGGGCCGCGGCGCACGCGGGTGGCACGCGGGGGGCTTGATTGCCCCCGCTGCTTTGTCAAGGCGGCACGGCTTTGAGCCGTGCCTTTGCAAAAAAAAACGGCCCCCGCAAGTGGGGGCCGGCTGGACAAACCGGGGGGGCTGTTGCCCCCCCCTCCTTTAATGAACCGCCCCCCTCATTAAGAGGGGGGTTTGATGAACCGGCCGGGGGATTTATTCCCCCGGTTTTTATGATATCCGGCCGGCCCGCTGGCCGGCCGGTTTTTACCAACGGGACCGGAAATTCCGGTCCCGCCCTCGACTTCCGACGCCGGCGGCCCGGCCGCCGGTCTTTACTTCCGCCGCGGCCCGGAACCGGCCGCGGTCTCCTCGTCCCGCCGCGGCCCGGAACTGGCCGCGGTCTTCTCGTCCCGCCGCGGCCCGGAACCGGCCGCGGTCTTCTCGTCCCGCCGCGGCCCGGAACCGGCCGCGGCGTTCGTCATCCGGCGCGGTGCGACGGCACCGCGTCCCTTCGCCGTGCTTTGATATTATTCATCGCGGCGCGACGGCGTCGTGTTCTTGTTGTTTCTTCAAAGGTGCGTGCGACGGCATCGCATAAGATTTTCGCACGTTCATCCGCGTGGTGCGACGGCACCACGCCACTTGCTTTCCTCCGCAAAATAATTAAACAAGAACGATGAAGGGGGGGGTTCGGCCGTGTTCGTGTGGTCCGACCCCCCTCACGTTAAAATTAAAGACGCAACTTAAAATAAATCAAGTCACACGTTAGTCTTGATATAATCACGATCAAGAATAAAGTAAGAAAACCAAAAGGAAACGACAACCCCTACCTCGGGTTTAAGATTCGAAGAATCGACTACGTCCCGCGGAAGACGGCGTCGCGGAGGTCGGGCGTCGCGGTCGTCGTTCGTCGATTCCGTTGACGAAGTGTGATGTCCGAAGAGACACGTCGTTGGCGGATCTTCGATTGCCGACGAAGAAGGTTCGGGGAGGAAGAAGAGGTCCGAAGATATCGGGTCGCCGAGTCGATGATCCTTGACGAAGTGTTGTCGTTCTTCTTTGAGGATGAAGACGTTCTTCGCCGGAGAAGATGAAGAGGAGCTCTCAAAGGCTCTCAAGGGAATAAACCAACAACCCATAAACAAATAAGATTACATCTTATTTTATTAACACATAACTCAAAAGAATTTCAAATGTTTGAAATTCAAAAGAGTTAACTCCCAAAAATTAATTAAGGGTAACCTAAGCCATTAAAAGAGGCGTTAAAGGAGTTGGGAGGATTTGAAATGAAAAAGGGGGGTTTCGTGTGGGCCCCACCACACTTAATCCTCCCAAGGGAGGTTAAGTGGGTGTGGGTCCCACTCCCAACCTCCTTTGGTAGGTTTTTAAATAAGTTAAAATAAAATTTGTCTTACACAAATTTTATTTAACTTAACTGAAAAACCCCAAAACGTAACTTTCAACCCGCAACAAACGCAACTCCCGATAAGGTCTCATTAAGCGAATATCGGCGTTGCGAGTTCATCGGTGCCCTCGGATTTCAATTCCGAGCACCGGATCAAAAGTTAGGAATTCCCGCTCGTTCGTTTACTGAACGTACCCGAGCCAAACTTCGGAAATTAATTCCGGGCGCTCCGGGCCTCGGAATCAGGTGCCGTCTGAAACCGCGCTCTTGTAAAATTCTAAAGAAAATTAAGAAAAAATTTCCCTTGAATTTTACGGGTCTTTACACTTAAATCAATAATAACATGTCATATTAGTCTAGAAAATTAGTGGAATTTATAAAAAGTCTCAAATTACATTTATTTTGGTGTTTATAACTTTAATTATGTCAATATTTCATTAATAAGATAATTACTGCATCATCTTTGTGTCATAAATAAATTAAATTATTTAATGTCTAAAAATTACAAATAAAATACCATTATGTATAAAATCTTTTTATCTTTCTAATGAATATTTATAGTCGAATTTAGCTTATATATAACCCCATATTAAAAATGATTTACTTATTAAACTTTGATTTTAACTATTTTAACCCTTCTTTAAATAAATTAATAATAAATGTCCTAATCTAATCCAAGTGGGCCTAAATGGTCATATTTTATTCCTAAGGTTGTTTTTTGTCGAATTACACTTGTCCAATAGAATTAGGATATGTGTTAGGGTAATAATAATATCATTTTTACCGTTAATTACCCTATTTACTTTTAACCGTGGTAAATAAAAGTAAAATGTTACTATTCACCAAAAATTATTTTCATCTCATTGAACCACATTTTACATACTGACATCAACCATTTCTCTCGGATTTTTGAAATTCCACTCACAGAAGCCGTAAAATTAAGTTTTATGAAAAATTCAGTTTTTTAACTACCACTTAGTGGTTTCACTATTCATCAAAAAATTGAAAGTTTTCAGAAAAATACCAAAATTTCACCCTTGGATAATTTCGATATTCCAAATCCAAAAATGAAGTCCATTTTGAAAAATAAAATTTATAAAATTTCAAAAAGTGGTTATTACTATTCATAACGGCTAGTTTTAATAATATTTTAATAGCATATCATTGTTTAGTGAAACTCTGTATTGCGTACGACGCAAGCTATCGAGGAAGGCTGTGGTTGCGTGTAAAGCAAGCCAAGCCAGTGTTAGTGAAAGATTCCTTTGATTTATATATAAAAACAAAATATTTCACATAAATGTCTCGGGTGTTACATTCTACCCCCCTTAAAATGAATTTCGCCCTCGAAATTCGTCACTTTGTAACAAACAGATGAGAATACCTCTCCCTCATCATATCATCAAGCTCCCATGTAGCTTCTTATAATTGGTGGTTCCTCCATAAAACTTTCACCAATCGAGTGGTCTTGTTTCGTAGGACTTTTTCGCTATGATCCAGAATCTCTATTGGTTGTTCTTCATAAGAAAGATCTTGCTCCAGCGGTACAACTTCTGAGATGAGTACATGTGAAGGATCAAGTATGTACTTTCACAGGAGAGATACATGGAACACATGGTGAACTTGAGAGAGATTCGGTGGAAGCGCCAATCTGTAAGCTACCTTCCCAACACGGTCCAGTATTTCGAAAGGACCGATATATCTAGGGCTCAATTTCCCCTACTTTCCAAATCTCATAACCCTCTTCCAGGGAGATATTCGTAAGAACACTTTATCACCCACTTCAAACTCTAGGTCTTTTCTTTAGTTGTTGGCATAACTTTTCTGTCGACTCTGAATAGATCTGACCTTTTCTGCCATTTCATCAATGAGATCAGGTCCTAATAGCTTTCTTTCCCCAACTTCATCCCAGCAAGTTGGAGTCCTGCATTTCTTTCCATAGAGAGCTTCATAAGGAGCCATCTGAATACTGGAGTGAAAGCTATTATTATAAGAAAATTCCACCAAAGGTAGGTGTTGATCCCAACCACCTTTGAAATCCATAGAGCAAGCTCTCAACATATCTTCTAGAGTTTGAATTGTTCTCTCAGACTGACCATCTGTCTGAGGATGATAAGTAGTGCTGAAACTCAACTCTGTATCTAGAGTATGCTGAAGACTTCGCCAGAACTTCGAGGTAAATCTCGGATCCCGATCAGATATAATAGAAAGTGGTACTCCATGAAATCTTACCACTTCCTTTACATATATCCTAGCAAGATGATCCAGAGAGAAATCCTCTCTAATAGCAATGAAGTGTGCAGAATTTGTAAGACGATCAACTATGACCCAGATAGCATTATTGCCTTTGGATGTTTTAGGAAGTCCTGTGACAAAGTCCATAGTGATGTTTTCCCATTTCCATTCGGGTAAGTGTAATGGTTGTAACATCCCCTTAGACTTCTGACTCTCAGCTTTAACTTGCTGACAAACCAAGCATCGAGAGACATATTCAGCAACATCTCTTTTCATGTCATCCCACCAGAAGTACTCTTTCAGGTCCCTATACATCTTCGTGCTTCCAGGATGAATAGAGAATGGAGAACTATGAGCCTCATCCAGCAGCTCCTTCTTTAATTCGAGGATGGGAGGAACACAAACCCGATTCCTGAACTTTATTATCCCATCACTATCAAGGTTGAATTCAGGAACATTTCTCACCTTCTTTTGTAGCTCGACATATTCTTTCTGTGCCTCTTTAATCTTCACATGTATAGATGGTTGAACATTCATTTGATAAAGATAAGATTTTTCCCCTTCCATTATAATTCCAAGATCCATTCTTTGTAAATCCATAAATATTGGATCTTTTGTAATCCTCATCATGGATAAACTGGCATGGTCTTGTCGACTTAATGCATCTGCCACCTTGTTTGCTTTCCCAGGGTGGTAATGGATTGAGCAGTCATAATCCTTAATCAGATCCAACCATCTTCTTTGATGCATATTCAGCTCCTTTTGTGTGAAAATATACTTTAAACTTTTATGATTAGTATAAATATCACACCTTTCACCATAAAGGTAATGCCTCCAAATCTTTAATGCAAAGATTATCGCAGCTAACTCCAAATCATGAGTTGGGTAATTTTGATCATGTATTTTCAACTGTCGTGAGGCATAAGCTATCACCATATCATTTTGCATAAGAACACACCCCAATCCCTTCTTGGATACATCACTGTAGATCACAAACCTTTCTCCACTACAAGGCAGTGTGAGCACAGGTGCACTGGATAACCTTCTTTTCAACTCCTTGAAATTCTCTTCACATTCCTCCGTCCAAACAAACTTAAATCCTTTCCGAGTCAACTTGGTGAGAAGATTAGATAATCGTGAAAAATATTTCACAAAACGTCGATAATATCCAGCCAAACCAAGAAAACTTCGGATCTCGGTTACTGTTGTTGGTCTTGACCATCTTTCGATAACCTCTATTTTTGCTAGATCCACAGATATCCCCTCTTTTGAGATTATGTGACCCAAAAATGAAACTTTTTGAAGCCAAAATTCACACTTGGTAAATTTGGCATAAAGCTTCTCCTTTCTCAGGGTCTTCAATATAATTCTCAAGTGATCTTCATGTTCTTCCTTGCTCTTTGAATAGACAAGAATATCGTCTATAAAGACTACCACAAACTGATCAAGATAGTCTCTAAAGACTCTATTCATTAGATCCATGAAGATAGCAGGGGCATTAGTAAGACCAAATGGCATCACTATAAATTCATAGTGTCCATACCTTGTACGGAAAGCCGTCTTTGGTATATCCTCCCTTTTGACCCTTAATTGATGATACCCTAAATGAAGATCAATCTTGGAAAAGTATTGAGCTCCGCATAGTTGGTCAAATAGGTCATAAATGCGCGGGAGAGGATATTTGTTCTTGATAGTGATCTTGTTAAGTTCTCGATAATCAATGCAGAGTCTCATTGATCCATCTTTATTATTAACAAATAGAACAGGTGCTCCCCAAGGTGACACACTAGGGCATATGAACCCCTTATCAAGATTCTCTTGGAGTTGCTTCTTCAATTCCTGCAACTCAATTCGGGCCATTTTATAAGGTGTCTTTGAAATAGGCAAAGCACCCGGTACGAGTTCTATTGAAAACTCAACTTCACGATTCGGTGGAAGACTCGGTAATTCCTTAGGAAAGACATCATCAAACTCCCGTACAATGGGCATATTCTTAATCATGAGTTTCTCACCAACCATTTGAGATAAATAACCTTCATTTAGTGGAATCAATACCCATAAAATGGAAGAAATTTCCACTGGAAGGTTATGTTCATCCTTGCATCGATAGACGATCATAGATTGATCTGGAATATGAAATGTGACTTCCCTTATTTGGCAATTGATATGAGCTCCATGTAGAGAAAGCCAATCCATGCCAAGAATCACATTAAATTCCACTATAGGAAGGATCACAAGGTTTGCAGGAAGCAATTTCCCACAAACTTCAATCGGAGAAGAATTATAAACTTTTGATGCGACTGTTGTTATATTAGGTGTTGTCACAACTAACTCAACATCTAATTGTTGAGGTAATACGATGATACCCTTAGAAAATTCTTCAGAAATAAAGGAGTGGGTGGATCTAGAATAAAATAAAACATTTGCTACTTTAGAGTGGATGGTAAGTGTACCTTTCACCACATCATTATCGTACTCCACATCGCTGATAGAAATTGCATGTGACTTTCCTTTGTCTTTAGCCTTAAGAGTTTGTTGACGTCGACCATCATCATCAACCCTTGGATTAGGGAATTTATTAGCATAATGTCCCATATCCTTGCACTTGAAACATTGAAGTGTAGTAGGTTCATTCTGTGTATCCCTTCCTTTGTTTGAATCATTAGACATCTTCTTCCCATAATCGCGACATTCAAACACTCGATGACCTTCTTTCCACATTTGAAACATTTACTTGTCCCTTTAAGACAAATCCCTCCATGTTTCCTTCCACACTTTGAGAATAAGGGAAAGCTCATCTTGTTTTCAGTGTGCTCTTTAGATTTTCCTTTGAATTCCATTTTCCTCTTCTTATCAAACCCATATGACTGATGGGTTACTCCAATCTCCATATCGACTTTGAGAGCACATCGAACGATTTCCTCGTAGCTATTGAAGTCCCTTATGGCTAACGCCCTTAGAAGACTTGGTTTTAAGCCACTAAAGAATCGATTGATCTTACTATCAGGTTGGATAATAATACCAGAAGTGTACCTTGCAAGTCTTGTAAAATTTTCTTCATAGGTACCAACAGATTCATCATCCTTTTGCTTCAGTTCAAGAAACTCTTTCTCCATCTTTGTTCGGAGAATACGAGGGAAGTACTTATTGAAAAATAAGTTCTTGAACTCGTCCCATTCCATGGACTCAATTTCATCCCTTTGCCTCATATTATTAATAAGATTCCACCATTGATCAGCATCACCTTCCAAACGATACACCGCTAAGATAACTTTATCATGCTCAGAACATTGAAGAACTGAAAATATCTTTTCAATAGTACTAATCCATTTTTCAGCAACTAATGGATCAGTAGACCCGCTGAATGAAGAAGGACGCTGTCTCATGAAGGATTCAACAGAATGTTGCTCCTTCCTTTGCTTGTTTGGAAGTCCTGCATGATTCATAGCTTGAGAAAGTTGTGTAAGCATGGCTACAAGATTTTTGATTCCAGCTCCCATAACGTTTGGTTGCTCAGGGGGACAATCATTTCATTTCCCGTCGCATTCTGCATTAACACGGTTCCTTCGGGTTCCATCCATTGACTAAAACCAAGATGAATAGTGTGAGCAACACTAATTATAATAGGAAAACCACATGAGAAAGAATAAAATTTCACACTTAAGTTCTTATCCTAGGTTATTCATGTCCATTTCTAAAACACTAAGATTGTGTTCTATGCTTAGACTTGTCCTTAGGGTTCTTACTAAGGCTTTCGCATCCTAGTTTCCAAAGGTTGACTATACCTTTCCTCTGATACAAACTATAACGACCCATAATTTACATATATTGTTATTACTTCAGAATTGAAGCACACTTATTAAAACATATAAAAAAACCAAGAAAGGACCGTATAGGTATAGAGTCTTTAGAAACTGGGAAACATAAACAACTGGTTCATAAAGCATCTACTTTGCCTCCCATTAATTTCATCATATCTAGAGTCCCTTGGCATATTCTACTTAATAACCTTCTTCCTGACCTGGGGAAATAAAACATAAAAAATGGTGAGATCAAATGATCAGTACGGGTAAACAAAAGAAATATCAATCACATCATATACATAAGCACATAACTTTTGGAAATCTTAACCTGCAAAAGAGATCATAATTTCATAACATGGGATAAATCATAGTAGTGAAATGTAATCCCAATAATAATAACTTAAAACATGAAACTTTGTGGAATACACACATAATCATAGATAATCATTTCTTATTAGTCAAGACTCATTGCCAAGACTATCTTAGTGGACAAAGTCCATTTCTGAACCGAGTTCACTCCTCGTTTCAGTCCTGTTTCACTGAACTGGTATAACATACCGTTCCAACCATGTCTATCTCATGAGATATAAAATCTTTACCCAATGCATTGGAGGGAGATATAGGTCCCACCCATCTCATAATTATACCATTCTTATGTGTGCCACAAAATCATAAATCATACATCATTGCATAACCCATGTAATAAAAATGGGAATCTTTAAATATCGTGACATCATAAAACAATTCATATAAGATAAAGGAATTAATAAAAATATAATTCCATCACAACATAATCAAATCAATGTAATAATAGGGATAGAAACATAACCCTTTATTATCTTAGATGGAAAATAATTTTGATAAAACACTTGAACTCCATTCTTGAGGAAAATATCTTTTCTGCTTCAAAAACACTTTTCCTTTCTTAACATGTCGTACAATTCTAAACTAAAAGAAGTTGATTAAAAATAAACTTGAAAACTTGTAAAGGAAGCTTCTTGGAAATAATTTTTTAAAAATCCATTCATGCCGTATAAGTTAAAAAAACATTCTTCGTACTTTTTTCGGAAAAGTCAAAAAGTACCTCGTACGAAAAACGACAAAAGATTCCTTTCATATCCTTTACTAAAAACTCACCGAAGGGTAAAATTGGATTTAAAAAAATGTAGGTGGATGGAAATAATATTACATATTGAGGAAACATGGATGTGTATGATAAAATACACCCCAGTAAATACTAAAGTATAAAACAATCTCGAATAAAAATGAGATTGTGATATTTCCCTTACCTTAGGTCTGTTATGCTTTGTACGTGTCCAAACATCCTGTATAATGATTTAAATAATGTTATTGATGTATTAAATAATCATAATTATTTTTATGATATCATATATGGTCATATTCTTAACTTCTTAGTAGTAATATTTCATTGCTACTTGTTATTCGGGTGTTTATAACTTTTTGTTCTTATGCATGTTTTGTCGAATAAATTTGTATTCTTCTATTTAGGTTATAGATACCTCATTTCCAGAATGGTATTAGTGTAATATATATCATATTAATTCATTCAATTCATTTATATAATCATTATGAAATGAATATCATGTAGAACGAGTCGCATCACATCGTGGAGACGGTATTCCGTACGTACGCACGAGTGATGATATCGTTCCTATGATCGTGGAATTGTATTGGAGTGTATGTATACTATTTCAGAATTAGTATCACTTTATAATAGTCATATATAGTCATTATTTACACCATTATACCCATCCAAGTAAGGTGGTGGTGGAAAATAGATTACACCACGGCGTGGAGACGGTATTTTGTACGTACGCACGCGCGGTGATTTCTTTTTCCGTAGGATGGATAGATGGTGAAATAGGGTTGTTTCATATTTATAATAACATATCAGTATATGATTGATACTGATGTTATTACTTCATAATGAAACAACTGAAGAAGAATAAGTGGAAGAAGAAATAAAGATGAAAGAATCGGTAACGGACATTACCTCTTCTTTGAAGTGCTTCTTTGAGACCTCCTTTTAGGGCACTAAAATAGGTCTTTGAAGAATACCAGAACCTCTAGGATGTTTCTAGGGAAGTGGAGAGAAGAAATTTATAGGGGTTGGCCGAGCTTGAAGGCTCAACGTGGTGTGTGGAAGATGGGGAGGAGGTTCCCTTTTATAAGGGAGGAGAGGGGCTTCTTTGGAAAAACTAAAAATATTATTTTATTATAAAGTCAATTTCGGTTTTAAATAGCTCCAAATTGATTTATTTCGAAGCTAAGGTGGGGATGGGTCAAAATCCTCTCATCCAATAGAATTTAGACAAGTTTAGGTTCCTATTTTAACCTTATCATTTAAATTTAACATTAAGTTAAATAATTTTACTTTTACTGTGTCTTCTTGTGTTCTTATACTATAAGGTTAATAAACTTACTATAAGTAGCCAAACGAACCCCAAGTTGTTTATTATTAATATATATAACCTTATCTAAGTCATTTGGATGAACCTTATATTTTTAGGAATAAAATAACAATTACTAATATAATATTTGTTTTAAAAACTATTTTATGTCAATTTTGACACTATTTAGTAATTAATTTTTGTGAAAATCATAACAGAATGATTAGTTCGAAAAAAGTTACTTAAATCAATAATAACATGTCATAGTAATCTATAAAATTATTGTAATTCATAAAAAGTCTCAAATTACATTTATTTTGGTGTTTATAACTTTAATTATTTCAATATTTCATTAATAAGATAATTACTGCATCATCTTTGTGTCATAAATAAATTAAATTATTTAATGTCTAAAAATTAAAAATAAAATACCATTATATATTAAATCTTTTTAGATTTCTAATGAATATTTATAGTCGAATTTATCTTATGTATAACCCTATATTAAAAATAACTTACTTATTAAACTTTGATTTTAACTATTTTAGTCCTTATTTAAATAAATTAATAATAAATGTCCTAATCTAATCCAAGTGGGCCTAAATGATCATATTTTATTCCTAAGGTTGTTTTTGGTCGAATTACACTTGTCCAATAGAATTAGGACATGTGTTAGGGTAATAATAATATCATTTTGTACCGTTAATTACCCTATTTACTTTTAACCGTGGTAAATAAAAGTAAAAAGTTAATATTCACCAAAAATTATTTTCATCTCATTGAACCACATTTTACTTACTGACATCAACCACGTCTCTTGGATTTTTGAAATTCCACTCACAGAAGTGGTAAAATTAAGTTTTATAAAAAATTCAGTTTTTTAACTACCACTTAGTGGTTTCACTATTCATCAAAAATTGAATGTTTTCAGAAAAATACCAAAATTTCACCCTAGGATAATCTCGAGATTCCGAATCCAAAAATGAAGTCCATTTTGAAAAATAAAATTTATAAAATTTCAAAAAGTGGTTATTACTATTCATAACGGCTAGTTTTAATAATATTTTAATAGCATATCATTGTTTAGTGAAACTCTATATTGCGTACGACGCAAGCTATCAAGGAAGGTCGCGGTTGCGTGTAAAGCAAGCCAAGCCAGTGTTAGTGAAAGATTCCTTTGATTTATATATAAAAACAAAATATTTCACATAAATGTCTCGGGTGTTACACTGTTAGGCACAGATCTTGTGGTGGTGGCCTACAGGGATTCGTCTCACACCCTATTTGGTCCATGCTTTTGGGTCCAAACAGATTATATTATTGCAAGTATTGATAAGGGAAAGCACACTTATACTTCAGGTACTTGATTTGCTGTGGAGCAGGAGAGCATGGGACCAAGCTATGGCTTGCGATGTTGAGGAGTTTATCTGCTTTATTTTGAACTTTGGTTTAGCACTGTTGTATTCTAGCATTGTGACTTGTTTGACTGTTTTCCTAGACATATGTATCATGCATCATTTTATATATGTTCTCAAGTTTATACTTTCAGTTTTTCTGCTGTTACTGTTGTATGTCATTATTATTGCTTCTGATATTGTATATCTGTTTACTTATGTTGTGCACTCTGCCAATGAGGGCATAGTTTCTCTACTATCACACCCAAGGCCCTCACTTATAGTCGACAGCCTCTGGTGTTCGGGGAAATGTACTTGAGGCCATGTGACCAACCAGGTATGGGGCGCCTCTGGGTGGCTTCTAGAACCGGGATGTTACAAAGTGGTATCAAAGGATTCTTTTCTATTGACTTACTATTTGGAGCCTTTATCCAGGGATAGGAAGGGATAGGTAATTGGAAATAAGATGTGCCCAAGAGTAGCTAAACCGTGTGCAGGGAAAATCCAATCTACCTCATTTATTGCAATTTTTCTGGTTTTTCAATTTTACAGTTTATTTGATTTCACTGTTGGGTGATTCACATGTTTTGTGCTATTACCATTGATGTTATTGAGGTTCTATTTCTGTCACAACCCGATGAGATGAGGGTATGCCATCTCATGCATCATATAGGAACTTGCTAGAAATCAAATGTCATGAATTCTTGCCATGCCATCTATGGTGCATTAGCAATTTCATGTTGTTGTGATAGATGTTGTGTAGAATATGCATGCTGTTGTGATATATGCCTTGATAAAATACCTGCTATTTGATAGGGTATTGTTTGTGTAAGGTTTTTTTCTGAATGAACATCAAACATTGGTTCTTGATGTGTTATGTGCCCTCATGGACTAGAACTTGGTGGATCATTGACTTGTTTACCTTGTTATAACATGTATAAGACGCCAAGATTTGATTCGCAGGGAGTATGGTCCCTCATGAATCAGAATTTGGCACATTCAATGTTCGTTTCAATGTTTTTCTGGGTTCTAGAGTAGTTTCTGAGGCTTACTGTCTGGAAAAAACTATAATACACACAACTGGAAAAAAGGGCTATTGTCATGGTTCAAAACTATGGAAATAGGCCCTAAAACCATGGCCAAAGGCTACGACCACAGTTTTGGCCAACCGTGGCTGCTATCGCTGTGGTAGTAGGTCCCGACCTATTTCCACGATTTTGAACGTTGCAATAGCTACCTATTGCCACAATTTTGAAAACTGTGGCAATAGGCCTCCAAATTTGAAACCATGTCACTTGACCTATAACCACAGTTTTAACAGTGGAAATAGCCTCGGAAAACCATGGCAATAGTCAAAATTATAAATGTCCCCAGTGGGATTTTATCCTTGCACCTCTGCTATGCAGTCCAACGCACTTACCACTACACCGCGCCACCATTTGGGTATACACACACACACACATATATATATATATTATATATTAATAAAAACCATGAGAATAGACTAAAAACTACGGCGATAGGGCTTCCTACCAAATTTTTGGTGGGAATTTATTTTCCCGCGGAAGCGCAGGAACCCTATAGCCACAGTTTTGGAGAACCGTGGCTATAGGGCAATGAAAAAATTAGCCTATAGCCACGGTTTTTCAAACCCTGTCCATATGCTACAAAATCATGGCTATAGGCCACATAACCGTGGCTATAGCCACCTATAGCCATAGTTTTAAAATCGTGGGTATAGATCTTTGGCAGTAGGTCCATTTTCTAGTTGTGACACACCATGTAGTTTTTATTACACGCCATGTGTTCTTCTATTTGGGAAGAAACTATTTTTCTTAAGTACATGCCGTGTACTTTATATACACGGCGTGTAGTCTCAAACCACGTCATAGGATGTGTGGGAAGAGACACGGGATAGGTAAATTCTTGTGGGAACACATCGTGTATCGGTTGTGCATGCCGTGTGGTGTTGACCCTATGTCTGCCTGTGTGACTAACAACACAGATGGATAAATCTTCGATTATACATGTCGTGTTAGGCTTGAACTCTCATTGTAGTGTAATCCTAGGAACCCATACATGTATCTAACAACACGGGTTGGTGGAGTCTCTTATTATACACACCGTGTCAACCTGGAACACACCATGTAGTGTGAGATGTGTATCCGGCCGTGTCACCAATGACATGGGTCGGTGAAGCTCGTCTAGTACATGCCGTGTTTCCCTTGAACATGTCGTGTGTTCTTTTCCTAAGATAGCCGTGTGGATTAACCATGTAGAAGTAATTGGGCAGGGGAAGAGGATTCAAGTACACACCGTGTGTCAGGAAAACACGCCGTGTGTTTGGGGTGTTACACGACCTAGGTTGGAAAAAGTACACGCCCATGTGAATGACTTAAGGGAACACACCGTGTAGGGATTATACACGTCGTGTAGTCATGTTTTTTAAAACTTAAATAATTTATTTCTCTTGTTCCCTTCTTACACTTCTATGTTTTAGTCTCTGTTAATCTTGATCTAAGGTGTGCGTTTGACCTTGAAGAGTCATCCCACCGAGACGTCCTCCGGTTTTTTGCCAGTTACAGGGCAGTGATCAGACACCGGATACGGCTGATCAGGGACTTCCCGCAGATCCTCCTATTGTTCCATTCTTGGAACCAGCAGTTATACCTGATACCAATGCTGAGGCATAGTTCAGGGAAGGCTTCATTAGGATGATGCATACTTTTCAGGGAGTACCGCCTCCTCCCCCGTCGATGGCAGATTTGACGCAAGTTTTCTAGCAGAATAATCCTCCCACTTTCTCAGGGGAAGGAGGACCTCAGGCTGCTGAGTCAAGGCTAGAGGCCATGCTGACGATATTTGAGGATCTGGAGACTCCTCCAGAGAGGAGGGTCAGCATCACTACTTATATGCTTCAGAAATCTTCCAAGATGTTGTGGGATGTGATCTCACAGGCAGGACGCTAGTAGGTTATGACGTGGGAGTTTCAACACATCTTCAATGAATACTTCTATCCAAAGACCCCGAGGGCCGACCGAGCCCATGATTTTATGATCTTGGAGCAGGGAACCCTTCCCGTCATGGATTATTCCTCTCATTTCACCGAGCTTCATCACTTTACACCCTTTCTAGGGGGAGATGGGTTGTTCCTAGTGAGGAAGTTTGAGGATGGTCTCAGGCATGACATCCATTCATAGGTGAACATATTCCAGTTGAATTCCATCACTTCTATCATCAACCAGATTCTAATCACAGAGCGCAATCTAAGGGATTATGGAGCTGTGATCCATGGTGGCTTGACATCTGGAGTCAGCATCCCTCCTACTTACAGCAGGAAGTGCAGTAGGGAGTCTTCGCGCGGTGATCCAAGGAGGCAAGACACATCTTTTGGTAGCCAGGTGGTATGCTACTAGTGTGGGAAGAGTGGGAATACCGGGCCATAGTTCTAGAGAGACCCAGTGGAGTTCCGATCTTGTGGCTAGATGGGTCACCTTTAGTGTTTCTATCAGGTTTTCTCACCAGAAGCTAGTGACATGGGTTCTTCTATGACTCTGCATTCGGGAGCAGCACCACCAGTTTCTCACTAATCTGGGAACTAGAGTTCTTCTGAACATTCAGGCCAAGGTGGAGGCCATGGCCATGGTGTTCAGTCGCTAGTCTTTCAATGATAACAGAGTGGATCAGCTTAGAGTGGTCAGGTAGGGTCAAAGGGCCATAGAGCAGGCCAGACCTTTGCAGTGGAGTAAAACCAGTAGGAGCAGGATTCCAGACCTTCTATAGTTCGAGGTATAATCCTAGGTGACTCAATTTTATCTTTAGCTCTTTTCAATACAGGGGATTCTCATAGCTTTATATCTTCTTCTATCGTGGAGATCCTTGGACTCTATATCTTTTCTTCTGATGATATCTTGATGTTAGACACTCCGTTGGGGACTTGGACGACTAGTGTACGTTAGTGCAAGGAGTTCCCTCTAGAGGTTGGTGGATGTCACTTATTATGGGATCTATATGTCCTAGAGATGACAAGATATGATTTCATTCTTGAAATGGACTGGCTAGTTCCCTTCCAGGCAGTCATCGACTGTTGTCACCGCAGGGTGAGTTTCATATCACCAAAGGGTGGATCTTTTCTTCATAAGGGTGAGTGGGATGTCTAGGCGAGCAGAGTGGATCTAGATCATCATGGGTTAGTAGGAGTTATAGCCTAGATTGCTAGTCTATATATGGATGATCAGGGTACTTCACAGTTAGAATTTACTATAGTGGTGGATTGTTTTAGAGATGTATTTCCAGAGGACTTTTCTGGTTTGCCTCTAGAGCGTGAGGTAGGATTTTCTATTGAACTTGCACCAGAAGTGGCACCGGTGTCCATTCCTCTTTATTGGATGGCTAAAATAGAGTTGCAGGAGCTCAATAAGAAGTTGGAGGAGTTGCAGGAAATGAGTTTCATTCGACCCAGTACTTCTCCATGGGGTTCGCCTGTCCTATTTTCAAAGAAGGAAGATGACACCCTCAAACTTTGTGTGGATTATCGTAATTTGAACTAGTTGATGGTCAAGAACCGATATCCCTTACTGAGGATTGATGATCTCTTTGATCAACTTTGAGGTTCCCAGGTGTTCTCGAAGATTGACTTGAGATCCGGTTACCATCAGTTGCACATTAGATCATCAGATATACCTCTTACAGCCTTCCAGAGTTTGTATCCTCTATATGAGTATATGGTTATGCCGTTCGGTCTCACAAACGCGCCTGCAGTTTTCATGGCACTGATGAATCAAGTGTTCCATCCATACATGGATTCTTTCATGGTTGTCTTCATGGATGATATATTGGTGTAATATCACACTCAACATGACCATGCCACACATCTTGAGATCTTTTTGAGTACACTGAGGGAGCATCAGTTATATGATAAGCTCTAAAAATGCCACTTTTGGATGGATTTGATTCACGTTTTGGGTCATGTTATCTCAAATACAGTAGTATCAGTAGACCTAGACAAAGTGAGAGTAGTAGTTTCCTGGGAGAAGCCGAAGAACGTATTTCAGGTGCAGAGTTTTCTAGGGCTGGATGGATACTACAAGTGTTTTATACAAGACTTTTCACACTTAACCGCACCACTAACGGGTTTGACTAAGAAAGGTGCAAAGTTCTTGTGGTCAAACTCTTTTGAGTCAGCCTTTCAGGAGATGAAAGGGAGGTTTACTTCAGAACCGATACTAATATTGTCAGAGCCGGGAAAGAGATATATTGTTCATTGCGATGCTTTAGGTATTAGTATAAGAGCTGTGCTTATGTAGGGAGAAGGAGTCGTTGCATATGTGTCTCGTTAGTTGAGGCCACA
This sequence comes from Viscum album, assembly GCA_963277665.1. Lineage (NCBI taxonomy): Eukaryota > Viridiplantae > Streptophyta > Magnoliopsida > Santalales > Viscaceae > Viscum > Viscum album. The sequence goes on from OY728158.1 coordinate 1,775,450,712, forward strand.
TGAGAGGAATTACCCGATGCATGATCTTGAGTTGGATGCAGTTGTTCATGCCTTACACTGTTGGAGACATTATCTTATGGGAGATCATTTTCTAGTTTTCACTAACCACAAAAGTCTCAAGTACATATTCACTCAGCGTGATCTGAATTCGAGACAGCGAAGGTGGGTTGAGTACCTTCAGTACTTTGAATTTAAGCTAGCCTACATGCCTGGGATAGGCAACGTAGTGGCTGATGCATTGAGCAGGAGGACTCAGATACAGGCAGTTCAAGAGGCCAGTAGTGATTGGAAAATTATGTATCTGTTCTCAGAGATGAATTTAGAGGTGCACAATAGACAGAGGCAGAACTTCCTTTCTCCAGTAGCTGTTGCATCTACCCTTCTTGATCGAGTAAAAATGAGGCAGTTATCAGATTCTGAAGGCCTAGTCCTGTAGGAATGTGTATCAGGAGAGGACCCTATTCCTGGATGGACCATAGGTGAGGATGATATTTTTAATTTCCAGGGGCGTGTATGGGTGCCGGTAGATATACGCGAGGAGATGATGCGGAACTTTCATTCCTCAGTTTGAGAAGTTCATCCTAGTGTCACCAAGATGTATCATGATCTACAACGTCAGTATTGGTGGCCAGGTATGAAGAGAGATGTCACTGGTTTCATCATGAAGTGTTCCACCTGTCAGCAGGTGAAGGTGGAGCATCAGCGATCAACATGGATTTTGAAGTAGTTATCAATTCTTGAGTGGAAGTGGAATGATGTCATGATGGATTTAGTAACAAGATTGTTGAGGTCTGCTTGAGGGAATGATGTAGTATGGGTTGTCATTGATAGACTTATGAAGGTTTCTCACCTCTTATCGATCAAGGAGGCCTTCATTGTTGATGATCTGGGATGGTTGTACATCCGAGATATTGTGCACCTACAAGGAGTTCCATACTCCATTGTTTCATATAGAGATGCTTGTTTTACTTCTCGTGTTCAGTAGGGGATTCATAAGGATTTGGGTACATAGGTACTTTTGAGTACAACTTACCATCCCCAGACAGCTAGCCAGTCCAAGCATACGATTCAGGTGCTTGAGGAATTCTCCGAGCATGCATTCTGAATTTTGGAGGTTCTTGGGAGAAGCATATACCTCTTGTAGAGTTTTCCTACAACAATAGTTTTTAAGAAACTATTCAGATGGTGCCTTATGAGGATTTGTATGGTAGGCCATGCCGATCACCCATATGTTGGCTGGAGGTAGAAGAGGCAGCTTTTCTAGGACCTCGTCTTGTTCAGGAGACCATGAAGCAGATAGAGTTGATTTAGAAAAGGATGGGTACTGCACAGTCTCATCATAAGTCTTATGATAATAAGTGGAGACGACCTATGGAGTTCGATGTCGGGGATTAGGTTTTTCTACGTGTCACACCGAGTTTGGGACACAAGAGGATTAAAAGACAGGGTAAGCTTTCACTGAGGTACGTCGGGCCGTTTGAGGTGTTGGAGAGAGTTGGGACGGTTTTCTATCAGTTTCAGTTACCTCATAGGTACCGAGCTATGCAAGACACTTACCACATTTCTTAGCTTTGACGTTACTTTTCAGACCCGTCTCATGTTTTCCAACTTGAGGAGGTTGATTTGGAAGTGGACACATCTTTCGAGGAGCATCCTATCCGGATTGTCGATCACAGTAAAAAGGTTCTCTGTGGCCGGTCTGTTTCTCTGGTACGAGTGCTATGGAAACACGGGCGAGTACAAGATGAGACTTGGGAGAGGGAGGCAGATGTACGAGCACAATGGACAAAGTTATTTGGGGTTTCTTCTTCTACAACACCTTTCTAGGGAAATTCGGGGACAAATTTATTTAAGGGGGAATGTTTGTAAGAACTCAGATCTTCTTTTCAGGTATGTTTTTATTTTTCTTGAATTTATGAGAAAAAGGGGTTTTCTAGAAATTTTTAAAGTGAACGCCGTGTACTTTATGAGTACACGACTTGTACTCAGTTACCGTTGGTATCCATGTACAGGCCATGTAGCGGATTTGCACATGGCCATGTGGGGGTGACCTGGAGGCCGCCTAAAGCGGAGTACGGAAATGGAGAGTACACACCGTGTATTTGTTTTTCGTTAAACACACCGGGGTCGCGTCTGATGGACATAACCGACTCTTTATAGGTCTGGTTTTTCCGAGAGTGAGGGTACGAATGTGATCCTTCCCCAAGACCCTGAGGTTCCATCTGATTTTTGATTCGACTACTGTCAATTCCATTGGGATCGACTCGGTAAGCTCTTAATTTTGCTTGAGCCTCGTTTCATGATACCTCTTCTTTCTCAAGTTATCCTCTATTGAAATTTTTAGACGTTTTTGTAGATCTTCGGCGTTGTAAGGTGATTCAAGCCTCTAGGTTCACATATAGCAATCTACTAACGTCGAGGTAGGTGGTTTGTGCCTTTCCGTTGAAGGTCTTTGAGTTTTATGTGTAAATTTTCTCAATACCCATGAACGGGGTATTGCGCGTTTACTATTTTAGCCCTATTGTTTATCTGCTATGCTTGTATGCTTGAGTAGATGATATTTGATTGTGAATAGGGTGAATTTCTGAGCTTTGGTTGTGTTTCCCATGAATTTTTTTCCTGTTTTGACCTTTGGGTCTAGTTTTCCTGTTAGGTTGTTGTTTACTTTCCCATCCCTAGTATCGTAGGATGGTGTGACTATTTTTCTGTTATGCTATTATGCTGTAGAATGCTAGCCAAGTAGTTCTTGAGGTTTACATTGGCTGATACACTTGCCATACTTGTTGATTTACACAGGGCTGTGAGAACCTAGTGTAGTAGACCATAGGGAGAATGGACGTAAGGGCTTCTCCAGAGTGTGTTTTATAATATTACTATGTGAGACCACAGGGGGAATTGACTTTGAGTGCTTCGTCAGAGTATCTGTAGTTCCTCGACATGGGCCATAGGGGGAATAAGACATTGAGTGCTTCCCCAGAGCATCTTTAGTACCGATACGAGACTATAGGGTGAATTGACGGTGAGTGCTTCCTCAGAGAGTCTATACTTTAGCTGAACCATAGGGGTGAGACTGTGTGTGATTCCCAGAGGGTTGCTTGTATCTGTTAGGTAGGTCCAGAGGGGTTAGGCTGTGAGTACTTCCAAGAGGGTTACCTGTTTGTGATTATCTTCTTTACTTAGTTATTGATTTATATATGAAATTTTGGATTGTTACTGTTGAGTGCTTACTAGTTTACTGCTTTCTGCACTTTTATCGACCATATATTCACTGACAGTTAGGCACAAATCGTTTGGTGGTTTCCTACTGGGATTCATCTCACACCTTGTTTGGTCCATTCTTTTGGGTCAAAAAAGATTATATTTTTGTTGGTATAGATAAGGTAAAGTTCCCTTCTACTTCTGGTACTTGATTTTCTATGGAGCTGGAGAGAATTAGACCAAGTTATGGCTTGCGATGATGAGGAGTTTATCTACTTTCTTTTTCACTTTGGTTTAGCACTGTTGTATTCCAACATTGTGAGTTGTTCAGCTATTTTCCTAGACATATGTATCATGCCTCATTTTATATATGTTCTCCAGTTTATACTTTTAGTTCTTCTACTGTTACTGCTGTATGTCATTATTACTGCTTTCACTATTGTATATCTGTTTACTTCCACTATGTACTCTACCAATGAGGGCATAGTTTTCCCACTATCACACCCAAGGCCCTTGCTACTAGTTGTAATCCTCTGGCGTTCGGGGAAATTCACTTGAGGCCATGTGACCAACCGGGTATGGGGCGCCTCTGGGTGGCTTCCAGAACCGGGACATTACAAATTCATTTATTTTATTTTTGGGCATACACTTTTCTTGATCTAGGTGATATTGAGCCTTTATGAAATGAAGGAGGTGAAAAACTTGTTAGGTTTAATACCCATAAGAGGGTGGCCTAAGAAAAATACAAGTCCATGCCCCCTAAGCTTCCTCTATAGGAAGATTTGGAAAAAGTTAGGGAAATAGATTGAAAGAGATACAAAGCTTGTAGGGACCATTATTTGTCCCTAGAAAAAGTCAAGGTACACTCGTTAGGTGCACTGTTCTAGGAAAAAATTAAATAGTATCCCTATTTATTAGTAATCGCCTGAGGGTATCTAGTTCTCTTATAGCTTAAAACTATATGAGACATGGTCCATCCCGCATGACCTTAAAATGCTAAAAACAACCTACTCTATATGGCCTGAAATGTGGAATGACAGCATAATTCATGCAGTATCTCCACTAAAACATGGGTCTCTACCCAAGATTTCATCACAAAACAATGACACCCCCTTTCTAAGTATGATTTGGATCCATGTAAGGACATTTATAATATATTTCATCATTTGTGAACCTATTTCCCCTATGTATAAGCTTGATTGACATAGAAAGTTATCTTAGAACTATGTACATTTTGATTCCCACTCCCTTAGAATACATAGAGATGTCAATGTCTCTTATATTGGATCTATCCACAAACCCCTTTACACCAAATTTACTTTATATCCTAGAATTTATACGCATTCTAATCTCAGGATGTATATTCCACAAATCGTCCCATAGGTCTCAATATTAAATCCCGTCAGATGTTGATATATGTAGAAAAGTGATATATTTTCATGTTATAATTAGATTATTTTCATCATGAACAAATATAATTCTAAATGGGAGGAATTTCTTAGGCACCCATAATTGTGCACCATAAAATTTTCCATAAAATATTTGAGAAGTGTGAATCTTGTGAAAGTAAAATTCATATTTTTTGTGTGAAGGACATAGATGGGAAATTATTTAAGAACAATGGATGGGCTTAGTATTTATTTTTTTATAAGGGTACACATTATGGAACTTATTTTTACTCTTCTTACATAGATTTTTTTTCTAAATAGTTAAGGTGCCCCTTATCCAAAAACATTGGCTAGCCAGTCAGCTAGATCTACAAAGGGAACATGTGGGAGTTGCCTCAACTGTGACCTAGGATCCAACCAACATATGGGATTCACCTACCCTAGGATCCGACCAACATGCGTGAGTCACCTCAACTGTGCCATGGGAACCAACCTGCCAACTAGCCAAGCAAGAAGGGTGTGGGTCAGCATGGATCATGTAGTGTGCACATGAGGTGCATGAAAATGTGCCTAGGATGGTTGTACAATGGGAGGGTGCAGTCAGTGAGTTCATGGTTCATCTGGTGCGGTTTTTTAACCCACTTCCATCTTGAGGAAGTGTTTAGTTTTTTATATGTGTTTTTCATTTTTTTTAATGTGTGAAGGTCAATTTTTTTTAAAATATGTGCGAAAGGTGACAAGCGCACTGCAGCCATTCACAAAAAAAATTAATATTTTAGATATTATTTTTTATATATTTAAAAATTTTATTTTTTTGTTTTGTTTATATATATATATATATTAAAAATTTTCAGCATAATTGATCTACTGTTTAATATCAAGAAGTACTGTCATCACAACAATCTGGATTCTAATAGAAACCCTCACCAAGGGATCCCCTTGATTAGAGGGATTGATGTAGAAATCATTCTTCATTTCTGATGTGTGATTCATGTTCTCCCTTTCCTACGTAGAACATTATACAGTTCTGATGTGGGATTCAGAAATGTTTCAAGTACATGGCTTTGAAAGAATATAAAATATAAATTATAAGACCAATATAAATGAAACCTAAAACATGGATGTGGGATTCAGAAGTGTTTCTTATGTTTTTAATACATGTTTTTATTTTCATTTATATTGGTTTTATAGTTTATATTTTATAGGCTTTCAAAGTCACATACTTGAAACTTTTTTAAGTTTTAAGTTGGTGTATTTAAAATCTTATAAATTATTTTTCATCAATATTTTTTAAGAAATTATTCTTCTTTCAAATATTTCTTATATGTTTAATACATGTTTTAATTTTCATTTATATTGGTTTTATAGTTTATATTTTATAGGATTTCAAAGTCACGTAGATAAAAAAAATTTAAGTTTCAAGTAGATGTATTTGAAAGCTTATAAATTATTTTTCATCAACATTTGTTATGAAATTATTTTTATTTTAAACTATTTCTTATCTATTTAATCCTTATTTTATGTTTCATTTATATTGATCTTATAGTTTATATTTTATAGTCTTTCAATTCCATATACTTGAAACATTTTTGAATCCCATGTCAAAAATGCAAAATGTTCTGCATAGGAAAGGAAGAACCTAAATCCCACATCGGAAATAAAAAATGATTTCCAGGGCAAGCCCTCTTATAAAATGGAGTCCTGGGTGAGGGTTTATGTTAAAATCCAGACTGATGTAATGACATTATTGATGGATATTAAATAGCAGATAAATGCTGATTATTTTTTTTATTTATATATATATATAAACAAAAAAAACAAAATAAAAATAAAAATTATGAATAGATAAAAAAGAATATTTAAAATAGTAATTTTTTTCCTTTCGGTTTAACCGAAAGGCGGCAGCGCGCCTACCGCCTTTGGAACATCTTTTTTTTTAAAAAAGAACTAAACACGTTTCAAAAAAAATTCGAAAAACACAAATAAATAAACTCCTCAACCCATTGATTTATGACTTCCATATTTTCCTTCTCTGACTCAAAACAAGATAAAGGAGATATGGTCAACATGCTGGGACCATGCATGCAACCTATGCATTCCTTATTTTAAATAAATCAGAGGTGTCACATGATGGCAGGGATATAAACTGCATAAATCCACCACAATGGTTTTTAAAGCTCATGAGTTCAAGGGTAACACTCATGAGAAGCCATTCAGACATCACCAAGGATTCACATAAAGAACAATGTAACTGCCCCATCGCAAGAGACATCTAGATTTTTCATTTTCCTTAGTTATTCTCTCATGAGTATCCTTTAAGAAGCTTTCCAACCTCATTCCATGGGATCATGAAAAGCTTATGAATCCATCACCCGAAGCCCTAGGTGATTGTATGGAGATTCATATCATGAACCGACTGTGATCATTTGATTCCCTTAGTGATGATTTTTCAAATCCTTGATGGTTGTCAATCATTCCATCACACGAATACATCTTGTGATCACATGATATTTATAATGAAAATCACTTTACTGCTTCAAGATGGTGCATGCTACATTTTCCCTGTGCAAAGTGGAAAGAACCTCATCCACATTTTCCTATATAGACACTTCATCCCTTATAAAAAAATATTATAGGGGGAGAATAAGGAGAAAATGTTGAGGGAGAAGAAAATAAGAATAAAAGAGAGTAATCATAGACTACTGCCTTCATAGGATACCTCTAGGTTTCCGTGAGACTCTCATCATGAGAACCCACTATAAGATGACATCACCATTATGTGATCACCTTAATATCATGTGATCTCCTGAAAAATATAACTTATGCAAACCATCTATTACATGAAGCATTCTTGTGAACCCCCTTCCATTTGGGGTGCCACCCCTAGTTTGAGTGGTCTGGACAGACAATCCCTGACATATTCCCTCCACACATAATGCCTAAATATAGTATTTAATAGGAGACCATGAAAACCCTTAGTCTCATGATTCTTGCATAAAGTCCATGGATGTGGATTCCTCCATATATAGCACCCCACAGATCCCTAACCATGAAAATAGAAAAACGTAAACATGCACCCCATGCATGAAAATGGATTGAAACCCCTCTTCCATGAAAAATAAACACCACATACATATATCCCTACCATGATAACACCCCTCCTTGAAATATTAATCCAACATGAAACCCAAGAACAAGTTCTCAGATCTTCTTACATGATCCCTTCATGATCATGTGACCACATGATTATCCCACAACCTCTGTTATATGATGCATGTATGAAGCTCAGACATGAACCAACTTTTCATGTAGAATTAATAGTTAGAGATGTCAGTCTTATGATTCTTATTCTCGACCATGCAATGAAATCCCTCAGTTATAAGGGACATCCATGCTAATGTCTATGGACATACAACCTTTCCATTCTGTGAAAACACCTAAAATTATACACACTTCTATCATATAAAATTTAAAAGGTATGACCTTGAAGTGAACCCTTTACCTTTTACTCATCCTCCCATGAAAAATACTATCCATGTGTTCTTGAGCCATAATCCATTTAGACATGAGACTTTAACATTTGAACATGAATGTGATCCTGAACATGCTTGTGATATCCTTACACATAATGGTTTTAAGATTTCATGATCAAATACCCATAACTAGTCTCTTGATTCCCTTATTTAGCCTTAGACATGTCATTATAATCTTGAGGTAGGCCTTATACAATTCAGTTTGATCTTGTGAAGATATATAGGAAAACCTAGGTTCATCATGCAACATACTATAGACAAGTCCCTTCAATCATACGAAGACATCCCATACAAGGAACTTCAATCATTCAAAGACATCTCAAAAATTGTAGGTTGACAATACAAAGACATCATAGACATGGTAGATGATCATGTAAAAGGCCCTAGTAATATCTTATTTGATCATGTGAAAAAATTGTTGAGCAAGTGTGGTCTTCAACAACACTCTATTTTATTAAGGGGGAGATTGTTGAGAACAACACTCTATATCTTTGTGATAATTTTGATGTTGAAAAATACCATCATCTATTATTCTAATGATTTTATTTTGACTATATTTTAGGAAATTGATATTATTTATTTCTCTTTTTTGAAATAATATTTAAGTGTTTTAATCCACGTGGAATATTTGACAGTGTTCAGAAATCGTTTTAGCGTGTTCTGGAAACACTGTTCATACTCTACATGTTTGGAAATCACTTTAGCGTGTTCTGGAACCACTATTTATACCCTATGTTGAGGATTATAGTGTAAGGATGGAATCTGTCACTTATTGAAAATTATGGTTAAGCAACCATACGTTATTAGAAAAGTATGAAAGAAGGAACCTTACTTTTTTAAGGAACCTTATGTTTGGAAGAAGAATCTTACATTAGTTTGGAATGTTATGTTTGTTTCTCAAAAGTATGGATCATAAACCTTACTTTTGTAAACAATCATATGTTTGATTGAAAATTATGGATCATGAATGTTATGTTCTGAAGCAGAGAAAAGTATTGATCATATACTTTACGTTTGAAAGTTAAAGAGAAAAGTATGGATGATCAACCTTACGTTTGAGATCAACCTTACATTTGAAGAACGAATCATCAAATCTTACTTTCCTAATAAACCTTACGTTGTGAACCTTAAGTTCAGAGAATGTATGATATGTTGGTCAACCCTACGTTTGGCGTCAGATATTTAGATTATGGCTTTAACAAAGCAATGGTATTTATGCAGATTATTGGGATGATTTCAATCCAGTTTGAAAGAACAAATCTAAAGTGCATATTTGACTGATTCAAAGCCATTTATGTGTGATTCAAAGGATCGATTTAAGAGGAGATTTTCATGATGAATATTCAGTGGAGTTATGACTACTCTATTATTCAAACTTTTAATTATCTTGATTCTAAAGGAGAATTTTATGGATCTAAATTTAAAAGGAGAATGATCATCTTTATTATATATATACAAGTATTATTTCGTATTACATAAGTAGAGGGGAATCATCAACAAGAAGAAAATTATATATCAATCTCTTGAGTTTTTCACTGCTAAAATTTACATAGATAATCGAGACTTACAGATCTGTTGTTACGAAAAGCGACAAAGCCCTGCTTTCTGAAAAAGAAGAAACACGATTGATGATTTACTGATTCTACAACGAATATATTTTGTGAATCGACTATTGTTAAAGTTTTGAATTATATTTCAAGATCTACTACAACTAGATTGGCTCAAAATTACTTCTTACTGAAGATCATTCTTTCTGAAGACGAAGATCCATCGACTGTCAGTTGCGTGCTGTTGCAACTGTGAAGAACAACTGGAATGTATTTTAAAACAAATAATCTTTTACTTAGAGTGACCGGATTCTCATAATAAGCTGTGTATTAGGTTCTATATATAAACCAGAAGGCTCTATTTTATCCTTAACCTGTAAATGTGTCAACTGCTTTCACTCAGTTGTAGAACTGTCTGTTGATAAGAGGACCAGATAGTGAAAATCACCAAGCTCGTAGAGTAGAGAATTTGTGTAGTGGACTAGGGTACTTATATTTCCCGAACCACTATACATTGTGCATCCTTTGAAATTTATTTTCTACTGCTTAATCATTCTGATAAAGTTGAAAGGACATATCATGATCTCGTGAAGAAGTTGTAAAAGACACAAATCACCCCCCTCTTGTGTATTTTTGGTATAACTCGATCCAACAACTGGTATCAAAGGTTGATTCTTTTGATAAAGCTATAACAAGTTGAAAGTTTTTGGATTATGCAGAACACAATGGCCAATACATGAGAGGTTATGTCAATGGTTCAAGCTCCTCACTTCAACGATGAAAATTATGGATGTTGGAAATCAAAGATGATCATTTATTTAAAGAACCTTGGATACAAAGTCTACTAAAATTTGTAACTCCCTACGTGATTCCAGAGAAACCTGAAACATGGAGGGATAATATAGACGTAGAGTACCACACAAACTCAAAATCTATGAATGCTATCATATGTGGTCTTGGACCAGATGAATTCAATAGAGTATCTTAGTGCCCGACGAATTATGAAATGTGGAAGACTATTGTAGTTTCTTATGAAGGAACTTACAATGTCAGATAGATGAGGTATGCAACTACTAAACTTAAATTCGATACATTTAGGATGTTTTAAGGATAAAAAATAACCCAAATTAATGGAATGTAGACAAATATTGTAGACAATATCACTGCCTTGGGAGATCCAATCAAAAAAGATGATCAAGCCCTGAAAGTACTAAGATACTACCACCCAGATGGAACAGAATATATGCTTCTATCAGAAAATCATCTCCTGTCAATGATTTAACAATGAGAGAGTTAATTGGAACTCTTATGATTTATGAGGCTGATATTACGGATGAAGAAAATGAGCATAAAATTCTGATCAAGAAAGAAGACACTACTTTAAAAGAAACATCTCAAAATAAAAGTAGAAAGCTGAAGAAGAAGGAAATAAAAGTTAAATTAGAAAGTTCTGATTTATCCAATTCAGATGTGGAACTGGATCATCTACCTGTAAAATTCAGTAAGTTTTATCGAAAGAAGAAAGGTTTTAAAAAGTCTTTCAAAAAGGAAGAAAAAGAAGTCAGATGCTATGAATGAAAGATGATGGGTCATATCTGACCTGTCTTTCCTCAATTAAAGGAGGAAAAGAAAAAGAAATTCTTCAAGAGAAATGAATATGAGAAGAAAGAGAAAAAGGGAATGAATGATACTTGGAGTGTATCTAAAGACTTTAGTAGCTCATCGAAGTTTGACTCGGAAAAAGAGGAATCAAATCTGAAATCCAATATGTGCTTTATGGTAGAAACTGATGAGGAAAAATCTTATTACTCATCTGACTCTAATTCAATCTGCTCAAATTATAAACTTGCAGCTTACTACAGTATGATTGAAAATAAATATGATTCTTTATTTAAGAAACAAAAATCTTTAAAGAATATTCATAATGATGTTTTAGGAAAGAGATATACTCTGCTAAAGAAACATCAAGAATTACTAGAAAAATATAACTTAATTAACACAAACTATAGAGATAATGAAACTAAAATAAAAAAACTGAAAACAGAAGTAGATACATACAAAAGTGTGGCTCTTATTTTTACAAAATGAAAAAATACTCTAAATTAAATAACTAGAAATAATGTAATTAAGAAGGAAAGATATGGGATAGGCAGTAAAGGTGAAAAACCTAAACTATATAAAAATTACTTTGTTCCTAGTACAAGAAAAGTAATCTATAATTACTGTTGAACAAAAGGTCATATATCTAAAAACTACTATTTAAGGAAACCGCAAATAAGTGGGATTAAGAAATTATTTTTTGAAAGTAGTTTATATGATTCTATTGATTATAGAAAAACAGAGCAATTCTGGATTCCTAGTACTTTTCTAGATAACACTACTAGACCCAATAGAATATGGGTACCAAAACAAACCCTTGTTTAAATTCCCTTTCAAGAAGCAGGTCATAGAAGTAGAAAAGTCGTATGGTATATGGAAAATGGCTGCTCCAGACATATGAGTGGAAACCCATCAAACTTCAGAACTCTAACTCAAAAAGATGGTGGTATAGTAACATTTGGTGACAATCCCAAAGGTAAAATTATTGGCATTGGAACAGTTGGAGATCCAAAAGTTGTCTCAATTAATAAGGTACTTTATGTAAAAGGATTGAAACACATCCTGATAAGTATCTCTCAACTCTGTGATGATGGTTATGTTGTTGATTTTTCTAACAATTGTTGTTCTGTTTTCAAAGATAAATTGATTAAAGTTAGATCACCCAGAACTGATAATGTTTATACTATGGACTTAAATTCCATGTGTAAACAAAAAGTAAAATTCTTAACTGGTAAGATAAATTAATCTTGGATCTAGAATAGAATACTTGGACATTGCAATATATATTCTTTACATAAGTGATCTAAGATACAATTAGTTTCTAGTTTTCCTAGTCTCAAATTTGAAAGTGATAGATTCTATGATGCATGTCAACTTGGAAAGAAGCACAAATCATCCTCCAAATCTGTTAACAAAATTGCTACATATAATCCTCTAGAACTTATCCATATGGATCTGTTTGGACCATCAAGGATCGCCAGATTGGATGTTAAATTATATGTGTATTTTTTAGTTGATGACTATTCTATATTTACGAGGATTTATTTTATAAAATAAAAAAATGAAACTTTTACTATATTTGAAAGTTTTTGAAAAGCTGTTCAATATGAAAAAGATTATAAAATAATTTCATTAAGAATTGATCATGGTGGAGAATTTGATAATTTGTAATTTAATTCCTTTTTCTCAAATATGGGTATTAAACACACATTCTCTGCACCAAGAATACCTCAAAAAATGGAATTGTTGAAAGAAGAAATAGGACTATTCAAGAAATGGCTAAGACTATGCTAAATGAATACAATATTCTTACCTATTTCAGGGAAAAAGCTGTAAGCCCATCCGGTTATATAATGAATAGAGTCTAAATCAGATCAATTTTCAAAAAGACACCCTATAAACTCTAGAATAACAGAAAACCTATAGTAAATTACTTTAATGTTTTTGGATGCAATGTTTACACCTTAAACACCAAGGACAATCTTGGTAAGTTTGATCCAAAATAGGAGGAAGGTATTTTCTTAGGATATTCTGCTACTTCCCAAGCTTATGGAGTTTTTATTAAAAATTCATGGATTTTTAAAGAATCAATTCATTTGAAATTTGATGAATCTGATCCCTTTGAGAAAATGAAAGACCAAATTGATGAATCTGACTCTAATGATAACATGAGACTTGAGAAATTAAAAGATGACTTTGAAAAATATTTAAACGAAATTTAGTCTAGTTTAGAAGAACATGACATTGAAGAACCTAAAATTGTACTACCAAGGTAGTCTAGAATCCTAAAGAATCACCCTTTAGAAACTATAATAGGAAACCTAGACACTAGAATAAAAATCAGAATAAATGTAATAAATCTTTCTTAATTCTCTGCATTTCTATCCCAATTAAAACCTAATACGTTAGAAGAATCTTTAGTTGATGAAAGTTTGAGGATAGAAATGCAAGAAGAACTAAACCAATTAAAGAGAAATTAAGTTTGGAATTTAGTTGAAAGACCTCAGAACTATCCAGTTATAGGAACCAAATGTGTCTTTAGAAATAAACAAGATGACCAAGGAATAATAACTAGAAATTAAGAAAGACTAGTAGCTAAAGGTTATAATCAAGAAGAAGGAATAGATTATGATGAGACCTCTCCACTTTTAGCTAGATTAGAATCCATTAGGATCATTTTAGCCTATGCATCTCATATGAACTTTAAATTATTTCAGATGGATGTTAAGTATGCCTTTTTAAGTGGTTACTTATTCGATGAAGTTTACGTTGAGCAACCTCCTGGTTCTGAAAATTCACAAAAAACCAGATTCTATTATTAAACTTAATAAAGCTCTTTATGGCCTTAAACAAGCACCTAGAGCTTGGTATTAAATATTAAGTTATTTTCTTTTAAAAAAGTATTTTACTGTTGGAATGGTAGGTCCAACACTATTTAAGAAAACTGTCAACTCTAATATTTTATTGGTTCAAATTTATGTTGAGGATGTAATTTTTGGTTCAACAAACAAAAAATTTTGTCATGAGTTTTCAAATTTAATGCAAAAAATAATTTGAAATGATTATTATAGGAGAATTAAATTTCTTTTTAGGACTTCAAATTTATCAAAAATATTTTGGAAATGTTTTAAATCAATGAAAATACATTACCGATTTACTAAAAAAATTTGGACTTGAAAATGGAAAGACATATTCAACTCCTATGTGTAGTAATATAAACTTGATTTGGATGAAACTTAAAAATAAATTGAAAACAAGTTATGTAAAGGTATGATTGGTAGTCTATTATATATTACTGGTAGAAGGCCAGATATAATGTACTTAGTATGTATTTGTGCTAGATTTCAATATGCTCCTAAAGAATCTCACCTAAGTGTTGTCAAAAGAATCTTTAGATATTTAAAAAGAACTATTTTTAAATATTTTATCTATCCAAAAACTTATGATTTTAATTTAATTTCATATTCATATGGTGACTTTGGAAGCTGTAGATTAGATAGAAAAATCACCTTAGGGACTTGTCACGTTTTAGAAAAATCCTTAGTGTCATGGTCTAGTAAGAAAAAACACTTAATTGCCCCGTCAACAACCAAGGCAGAATATGTATCTACAGGAAGTTGTTGTGCACAAGTTTTTTGGATGAAAAATACTCTTACGAACTTTGGACTAAATTTTAATAATACTCCTATTTTATGTGATAATACAAGTGCTATAAATATTTCAAAAAAACATATTAATCATTATAGGACTAAGCATATTGATATCAGACATCACTTATTAAGAGACCATGTTCTTAAAAAGGATATATTGTTAAAATTTGTAATAACTGAAATTAAATTAGCTGTTATTTTTACTAAACCACTTCCCACTGCAAGGTTTGATTTTATCAATGGAGAGATAAGATTATTTATTTTAAAATGATTTTTTAATTATTTATTTTAATTCTAATTTTATGTATTACATGTTTTTAATATTTTAAACATTTTGTTGGTACTGATTTAAACTTTTCCACATAAGTTTTTACTTTTAAATAATTTAATAATTACTATGTGCGTAATGACATGGGAATCAAGGATGTTAGAAACCATTTCCACTTCAAAACCCATTCATTTTCTCAAAACCCTTTGAAACGACGAAAACTTCTACCACTCTTCTCTACCCGCACCTAAACCTTTGAAACCCTAGATTTTTGAACCTTCAGAAATATGTGACAACAATGGGCAAAACTAAAAGGATAGATGAGCCGGAAACCAGCAATGCTAAGCGGCAGCGCTCGACAAGATGAAATATTTTTCAAGGAAAAGTGGTCGATATGGAATGGTTTTACCAGATGAATATGATGCTGAGGCAAGCCCTAGAATTTTAGAAACTTGAGATAACCTTAAACGGAGACTATACAGAGTTTCTATATGAGTTAGAACTTCATCACATTTTTCAGAACTATATAGTTCAGTCTGGGAGAAGAAGAAGAATCAATAATCACTAAGATCGAGGACAGAGATTTTACGATTTCATCTATAGAGATACCCAAAATTCTTAATTGCCCCCATGGGGGAGTTTTTCATTTTGATTTAATGAATATTGGTGATAATTTCCATAAGTATGAGGACATTATGTCTTTTATTTTTGGCTCAAAAAATATAAGGAAAATGTTAGTGAAAGATCTATAGCCTGACCAGAGGTATTGCACCCAGAATGTTAGATATGGAGAAATTTTTTTACCCTGACATGTACATAATGTTTTATTTATGAGTGATATTAAATTGAATTTTCCAAGATTTATGGTCAGATATCTCAATTATTTCTGCCAACCAGAAGTGAGGATGAACTTCTATCCCTTTGGAAGATTCATTTCAAAGAATTTATTTAAGAAAGATATGATAAGGATAATGGATGCTTGAGTGATATGTCATCATAGGAACATCTTTAATGATGGAACACTGAAGAAAATTGGTTTCTTTTGGAGCACAATAAATGGAAAATTCATGCCTTTTGGAGAAGAAGAAGAAAAAGAGAGTTCTAAGGAGATACCTGCAAAACCAAAAGAAGGAGTAGATGAATCTAGAACCAGTGAAGTATCAAGGAGGATACAGTTTGAAGCATTTGATCCACCTACAGATGAAGAAAGTCAATAAGTACTTCAGAGGAAAATCCATAGAGTGGATCAATCTGGAGAGAAACCTACTCACACAAATTCAGATAGGACTGAACCTATTCTGAGCACTAGATTTCTTAGAGAATCTATAGTACAAAACATAGCACAACCAACAGTTCCTCAGATTGAGGTGACTCCTCAAGTAGAATAGGAGTTTGTGCCTCAGGCAGAAGTAGAGACTCAGGAAGAAGCATAGGCAGAGGATGCACCTAGAACTGAAATTGTAGAATCTATTCAAAAGGAAATCGATCAATAGGAACTAGTTTTAGAAGATCCTATCTTGCAGGAAATAAATGAATAAGATTATCAGGAGGAGAAATAACAAGTTCATATGGATCAATCATATAACCATTTTGAAAGTCACACTAAAATTATTGGTGAAGATTTTTCTTTGGATGGTTCAGGAAAGGACTCAAAGGAAAAATCAGTGGATAAGCCAGTACTGAGGAATGATGAAGAGAAGTCAGATGCTGAATCCATACCTCTAGAAATGATAAATCCAGTGGAAGCTCAGAAAGAGAATCAATCCCATGGTGCCTCTGAATCTGATAATTATCATGTGGAGGATTTAATCCTAAAGTTTAAAAAATTTCAAGATGAAAATATATCTTTGAGATGTGAATTAAAAAAGGAGAGGCAGAAGTTTCAGAACCTGAAATCAAGTTCTATTTCTAAGAAAGAAGTCGAAAATTTCAAGAAGTAAATGTTGGCTGAAGTTTCAAATCTCAAATCTGACATGGTGATGAATTCATATTTATGACAGTTTAAATCTTTCATGGTTCAACAATTCACAGTTATCAGAAATAGAGAATTTAGAACTTCATGTACTTCACCAGATATGATCAGAAGATTTCAGGCCATTACTACAACAATGAGCAATATTAATGATATATTATAGGTCCTTCAATGCAATAATGCTCCTTTATTTGTGTTGTTTGACAATCATAGGTTTCTTATTGAGAAGTTGACTTCAAATGAACCTGGAATTAGAGTTTTTCTGAATCAGTTCACTGATAAGTTAACTCTTTTTATGGAGAAGGAAGAGAGGTTACATGAGTTCTTCAGAGTCAACTTGATCGAAGATATCCATTTGACTTAGGAAGGAAGAGATCTCATAATCCTTTTAGGCGATGGATTGATGAAAAGGTTGATACTACAGATCTTATATCTCAAGGAAGTCATTCAGAGGTGCTGAAACCTATTTTAAAAACATTTTTATACCAATCTTGATTCTCCTTGTCATTACTGTACTTGTAATTAAATTGACATATTTTTTTAATCACATGTTTATGTGTCAATAATTAGTTTTACTATACTGTCTATATTATAATTCCAGTAATCCGACTTCAAATATTGATGAATAGTTTATAATAACATTTACTTAAGTTCAATGCTACATTAAAATGTGTTATATTCCTTATCCTATCATTCTTTTTGATATCACAAAAAGGGAGAGAAATTTGGATAAAACAACATTTTATTTTTAAGCTTTTAAATATTTTATTGGATTTTTTTTGGATAAACACAAAATTCTTTATTTATAATTAAGGAGATATTATTTTACTTTATAAAGGGGGAGAAAATGTAAAAATTAGGAAATAATTTTGTTAAATAAAAATATTTTTTATTTCATGGGTTTTGTGATCATCAAAAAGGGGGAGATTGTTGATAAAGTGTGGTTTTCAAACACACTTTATTTTATTCAGGGGGAGATTATTGAGAACAACACTCTATCTCTTTGTGATGATTTTGATGTTAACAAATACCCTCATTTGTTATTCTAATGATTTTATTTTGAGTATATTTCAGGATATTAATATTATTTATTTCTCTATTTTGAAATAATATTTAAGTGTGTTAATCTGCGTGGAATATTTGAAAAAGTGTTTGGAAATTGTTTTAGCGTGTTGTGGAAACACTGTTCATAATCTACGTGTTCGGAAATTACTTTTGCATGTTCTGGAAACACTGTTTATACACTACATTGAGGAGTGTAGTGTAAGGATGAAATCTGTCACTTATGGAAAAGTATGGTTAAGAAACAATACGTTATCATAAAAGTATGAAAGAAGGAACCTTACTTTTGGAATGAACCTTGCGTTTGGAAGAAGAATCTTATGTTAGTATGGAATGTTATGTTTGTTTCTCAAAAAGTATGGATCATCAACCTTAATTTTGTTAACAACCATACATTTTATTGAAAAGTATGGATCATGAACGTTAATTTCTGAAGTAGAAAAAATTATTGATCATATACTATACATTTGAAAGTTAAAGAGAAAAGTATGGATGATCAACCTTACATTTGAGATCAACCTTACGTTTGAAGAATGAATCATCAAATATTAATTTCATAATTAACATTACGTTGTGAACCTTACGTTCATAGAATGTATGATATGCAGTTCAAACCTACATTTGGTGTCAGATATTTATATTATGACTCTAATAAAGAAACGGTATTTATGCAGATTATTAGGATGATTTCAAGCCATTTTAAAAGCCCGAATCTAAAGCGCGTCTTTGACTGATTCAAAGCCATTTATGTGTGATTCAAAGGATCGATTTAAGAAGAGTTTTTCACGATGAATATTCATGGGAGTTATGACATCTCTGTTATTCAATATTTTGATTATCTCGATTATAAAGGTGACTTTTTGGATCTAAATTTAAAAAGAGAACACTCGTATTTATTCTATATATACCTATATTATTTTGTTTTACAGAGGTAGAGGTGAATCCTCAAAAATAAGATAATTATATATCAAGATCTTGAGTTTTTCACTACTATAATTTACAGAGACAATCAAGACTTACAGTTATGTTGTTAAGAAGAGCGATAAAGCTCTGTTTTCTGAAAAAGAACAATCACGATTGAAGATTCCCCGATTCTACATCGAATATATTTTGTGAATCGACTATTGTTAAAGTTGTGAATTATATTTCAATATCTACTGCAACCAGATCAGCTCATAATTACTTCTAACTAAAGATCATTCTCTCTGAAGATGATGATCCATCGACTGTCAGTTGCGTGCTATTGTAATAGTGAAGAAAAAATAGAAAGTATTTTCAAAAAAATAATCTTTAACTTTGAGTGACTAGCTTCTCATACTAAGTTGTGTATTCAGTTCTCTGTATGAACTAGAAGGGTATATTTTATCATTAACTTGTAAAGGTGTCAATTGACTGCACTTAGTTGTGAAACGATCTGTTGATCAGAGGACCAGATAGTGAAAATCACCAAACTTGTGGAGTAGAGCGTTGCTGGAGTGGACTAGGGGCCTTATGTTTCCCGAACCACAATACATTGTGCGTCCTTTTCTATTTATTTTCTACTACCTAATCATTCTGATAAAGTTGAAAGGATAGATCACGATCTCGTGAAGAAATTGTAAAAGACACAATTCACCCCCTTTTGTGTATTTTTGGTATAACCTGATCTAACAAAAATTCTAGCAAGTCACTTTGGTCATGAAAAGATGTCATGGAAAATTTTCTTTGATAATGATAAGAAATTATAAATAGGTTAGTTGATCTTGTGTGAGGACCTGTACATATGAGCTTCAATTATGAGAAACATCTTAGACATGATAGGAATACACCCTTGTACATGTCTTCCATGTTAGACTGGTGCCCTGAATAAGTCGGGAAAATAATCAGGACTTGTAGAGAAGATGATCAAGACATGGAGGGTAAATGATCAAGACATGCCGGGTAGATGATCAAGACATGTCAGGAAGATGATCATGATAGGTTTGGAAGACATGTCAAACTTTTCTGGAAGACACACTTGGACTTGTACCATGAGAACCCCCATCTAGAAACCTTTGGACGAATCCCCCCATTATAAGGGGAGTGTAATTAATGTGTTAGAGTTACAAACCCATGCAATACTATTTGTGTCACTCTCTCAAATGATCCCTCTATTTCATGCCAGGAATATTTAGTAGACCATTCATGGTCATCATCTCTCTATATATGTCAGAAGATAGAGATCTAGTATGATAGATGGGCATACGTTCTCGTATAAGTACCTAGAAATCCTAAAAATTTAGGGATAAAAACAATATCTCCAAGTTTAATCACCCACACCAACCCATCAGTGGGTTAGGGGGTAAATGAAATATGAGAACTCTGATTTTGGTCCAAACTGGTTACATAGGATGCATTTTTTTGGCCTGAGCTCTAATGAGAATCCATACTGGTATAATCCCCTTCATATCCCAAATATTCTTGACTCCCAGGACTGAATTATCCCATAATTGTACCATCCTTACATGTCCATATGTGGATGAAGAGTGGGATTCTACACGATCATCATTTTGAGTGTATGCCCCGACCATGCCCTTAAGCACCTCAAAACCATTAGAGGGTTAGGGACAAACTGAACTATGAGGAATATAATTTCTGTTATAAACAGGATATGTATGATTTCTTACTAATTCAATTTATCTATACCATATCCTCCATGAGACTATTAATCATACCTCTCAAAGGGAAACTTTTATGTCTAGGATTTATAAAAATTTTCTCTCATGTGACGTGTCTAATATTCTGTTATCTCTTATTTATCACACCGAGCACCACTCACTTGGGATTAGAGATTAGATATGATTATACCAATAGAATGGTGAGGATTCCCCGAGTGTGGTCCCTTCACTGGGATGTAATACCAATTACATTTCATATTAACTCAAAGGGTCATACTTCCGAAGAGGAAATCTTGGGTAGTATCATATGCCTAAGTCTTGGTGATGGCCTATGTTGTCAAATATTTTATGAAGATGAACCCATAACACGAACTATGTGGACTTTGATTCCTTTCCTAATAGTATATATTTAATGCCTCTTGAATTCCCGATACCTATATTTATGTCTTTTCTGCATGATGTTAAATTGCATGGTATAGTCCTATCATATGGACTTAAACAATGTCAAATGAACTATGTTGGTTTTGATTCCTATTTTTCATAGGATACATAGGATGCATCGAAGAGGTTTAATATATTATCCAATACACCAATTGCCTCCCTAGAAAGAAATAAAATATATATCACCCTAACATTGCTATAAACTAATGCATCATAAACGAATAAGGTAATAATGGACAACCTGTGGCATACAAAATTGTTTCTATAAACACATGGTTTTAATCAATCCATTAGAACATGGGAAACGAGTCTCATATCGAGGCTTGGAAAGAATTTCACTAACATATATTAAATCTATACGAGAGTCCCAGAAAAGGTAATAATTTCTCACCAAAAGGGTTTGATTAGCCCGAACTCCCATTCTCTCAATGAATGTGATTTCCTAAGTGACATTGGGTCTGAAACCCCAATTGACCTCCTGCCTTTGGAAAGTAGGTCCATGCTTAGTAATGGATGTGGGAACTGTTGGAAGTTTCCATTGAAAACAAATATGGTAACACTAAAAGCAAATGATTGTGAAACCACCCTCAATCACCCATAACTGAGCATTGGGAAAACCATTCTGATTTTTTTAGGAAACAATATGAAGCCAAACATCAATACATTACTCCTCTTCAATAGGTCTTATGATCCAATGGTGAAGAGTAATGAAAATATATCCTTTTTAATGTGATAACCTATAACATCTACATGCACACCAGGGTATGCATATTGGGTTGAGTAAAAAATTACCGAGTAATATTTTCCCAATTAATCTAATGAGTTCCCATGGATGATCAATATAAACATGTGTAAATCAATTAAATTTTATAAAAATTTTAATTATATATAAAATGATTATTTTATATAAAATACATTCTTAAAAATTAAATAATTATATCCATCCAATAATGAAACAATCCAATACACCAAAGAGTTTTATAACAACATGAGTAACTCTACCCAGTTCACCGATAACTTGATAAAAAAAATCACAATTTATATGCACAATATCAAGATCATATAATGTCAAAAAAAATTAACACCATGATGAACAATAATAAAAATAATTCTATATCCACCTATGTTCCTATTGTGATCCAAAATTCATCATTACCTACTCAAATATTTAAGGTTCTTCCCAAACAGTCCATGGTCCTTTATTCCCATTCTACTTCGACACTTCTATTAATAACCTTTTCCTCTGCATCTATGTTTTTTTAATAATTTCATTTTTTCTCCATTGTATCATTCCATTTACTTTTCCAATTCCATTTTCTTCTAAAAAAGTTTTCAAAAAAATCCATCATTCAAAAAAAATAATACAAAAGTTAATATTTTAAATCCAAACATGGTTTAAAATAAAAACCAATTGTTTAAGAAATATAAATATGGAATTTAGGAAAACAAAATAAATCCAAACTTATCAAATAAAACTAAAATCCATCAAAACCTATTTTTACCAAATCAAATCACAAGATTTAATCAAAACCAAATCCATGATGTATTGAAAAAATGATTTATCAAATCAATTTCAAATAAAAAATATTTGATAAATATATCCCAATAATCAATTAATTAAATTCATATAAAAACACATTAATGGATCCTTACCATTATATGAAGGTAATAATACACCTACCTTATATAATAATTCTTATATTTTATAGAGAAATATTTTAAGGCATCCTTTTAAATACGATCCTTCAATTAATATCATTATAATCCTTGATTTTGATGTGAGATAAAATTTCATTAATATAAAAAAACCCCATTATGGGGTTTACAAGAAGTTGGGAGGGATATAGAATAACTATACATAATTATGATTCAAGATCTATAATATCTTACATTTGATTCGGGATCAATATGTCCAATCCTTGATAGATATTCATCATAGCTGGATAAAATCTTTCAAAATCACCCTAAAAAATCACAGGGTATGTAAAAGTTAGTTTATGAACTTTATAAAAGTCAATGGAATAAAATATTTTATTTTAAAACAAAAACCTAAAACTATTTACCCCATTATTGTTTAAAGGCACAATTAGTTACTAATGCACATTACTATGCATTCACCACTACCCTAAATTTCTTAAATGCATGGTTAAAATGTATGATTATTTAATCATATACCAAACCATGAAATCCCTATATCCATTTGATTCCTAGAATGCATGGTTAGTCTAAAGGATTATTTAACCACACATTTATCAAAAACCAATAAAAACCTCCCCTTTTGACTTATAAATCAACCCAAACTCAAAGGAATGATTACATAGTTATACTCTATAGGAATTTTCATCCTTAGGTTAGTCATATGGATTCATATTCCATTAAAATACCTCGTTTTTATAGCCACTATAATTTCCTGAGGTTTATCTTTAAGAATAACCTATCATATTTTTTTACTTTAGCTCTTGTTTTTATTTCATTGTATTCATAAGTGCCCATATTTATTAAATTTTTCCTTAGTATGGTTTTATTTTTGACAATGGAAAGTTTGGAAAGATAATAATTTTTTTCATGAACTAGGTCCCTTAGCATAAAAAATTCAAATATCCTTCAAATGGGAAATTATATTAAAATTATCCAAGTGTAGTATTTCTAAAAATATGGTGTTTCATTTAGTGAAGATATAAGTAAAATATGGTCTTTAGGACCAACTAAATCCCAATTTTTTCTATAAATAGTTAATTATTTCTAATTAATCTCATTAATTTTTTTTACAGGTGAGTGATTTCATATGATTTTGGAGTGAATGTGGTTCCCTCACCATGTTATAGTGCATAATGATTTCTTCTCTACTTAAATTATATATTTTTATTCTTTCATTTAAATAAAATATAATGTTTTTATGTAGTTTTATTATCATTACAATTATAATTAATTAAAATATGTTGAGAATGGATGAATGACCGATTGTAGGTGACATTGGTCAGTTTGGTCTTGATCGATCACCTTGCAGATTCCAAAGGAAACACCGAACCAATATCTCACAGTGGCTGCTAGACTAAAAAAGATTAAGGATTTATCAATAAAATATTATACCCTTATATTTCTACACATTCAATTATTCATTTCTAGATATGCCCAAATTTTAATTTGTCACATCGAGAGGTGGAACATGGGCCATCGACCATCCAAATGGCTAGTGGCGGCTGTGAGCAGTGAATGGTGAGACCCATAAAGAGGTGTAACACAATGATTTTGGGTGTGTGTGTGGGTGGGTGGGGGAGGGGTAGAGTTCAGTTAGGGGTGAAGTTAAAATTACTATAGAAATTAATAGAGGTGGTTGATCTATTTGAAACATAACATTCATTTCACTAAAGGGGTTAATGGGTTGTCACCAACTATGCATGTAATATCCTACCTCCACATGACTATGCCATAAAATTGTAATTCCACTTGAAATCAAGTGAAATCTTCAATTAAAAGAGGATGATGACCAATGATGAGGTCCTAACACACAACATGGGAATTTATTTACCCTATAATGGATCATGATAATTAAATAATGAAAAAATAAATAAATATTCATTCATAATGGAAATTGATACTAAATATTATCAATAAAACACAAAAATAAATCCCAAAAATGACCAATATTCCAGACAACCAAATATTATATAAAATAATAGTCTATTTTATAGATCATAAAGGAATAAATTATAAATATCCAAATTAAATATAGAAATCAAAGTAATGCATAAACTAAAACCCATATAGAAGTCATCACTATGAATCCCGATTTCTAACTCCCAACTATAAATGGTCTTTTCTATTATATTAAGACATATGAAATTTCGATTTTCACATGAAGTGAATATGTATTGTTTAAGAAATATATCTTAATAAGATGCTACTATATACCCTAAAAATACATTAGATCCTCACATGATCAAATGTGTATTGTGAAATGTCATTCAATGAATTCAAAAAAATAAATTAGTTATATAATAAATTTTCATGTGCCTATCATGATACTTTGAAACCATGTTTTACCTGCTTTGAGAAATAATGGTGGAAACCCAGTGCTCTATAAAAAAAGGCAATGCCAAAAAAGATGACATAATTCAAATCATGACTAAACACATGGTATTTTCTTATCAACCCAATCTTATGTACTGATCATTATAAAATTATGGCATATGACTTTACTTATATATCCAAACAAAGGGAAAATATATCATCAAAATCCAATTCATGACTTAATTCATATTATATCCTAACCCAAGGCTTTCCCAGAAAAAACTCACAACCATTGAAAATATATTATAATATATCTCAATGTTGTAATATTACAATATAAATTTCAGTATATTATACAATATATACTCTATAATTTTATTGTGACTTCTAATCTAATTACCCATTTAACAATCACTAAACATTGTTTTCTAAACACATGTTCATTTCCCCTTATTTACAAAAATAATTTCATTAAATAACACACACTCAAAACCTTCCATTAGTTACCTCAAAACATATTTCATCAATCCAAAGTGATTTTGAAATCATGAAATTTACCTAAAAAAATAATATAAATAATTCAAACCATTTTGATCTACTCAAAGCACAAATATCCTTGAAAATACCATTTATATGGATCTTTAATTCAATAAAAATCACAATACACCATTATAAATCAATAATGGTTCATAATCACCCAATTTTCATAGACAAATATTTATATTCATCATGAAAAGAAGCGTTTCTACACATAAAAAATTCATTTAATATTCCTTCACCATTAAGAATATTAATCCATCATTTTTTTCATTTTTCAAACAAGGAAAATTCATTATATACACATTAAACAAATAAATATAACTATAAATTACGTGAAAAATACTCAATAAAATAAAATTAATTATTCTAATCAAATACTCATTAATTTAGATTTAAATTCCATGTCATCTGACTAAGTTATAGTTAAATCCACGATTCATATTAGCATAATATGTATGTATTAGTAAATTAAAATCAAGGATGATCTCAAGATAACTTACCTAGTTATTGATAAATAATCTACTCAAGATATACAATTCAAATATTTTCTCAATAAATGAAAATCAATGGTTCACTCAAACTAGAATAGGAACACTCATTTAGAATAAAAAACATATAAAAACTCATTTACATTGAAAAAACTGCAAGGAACATGTTATAATTATCATGATTATAATACAAAAAAAATATTGAAATTATATTAAGATATAATTAATTATAAATAAAGTCAATTTAAGATGAAAAAAGGAGACGTTAACTGCTCCCACTATTAATCATGATGGTGAGAAACATGTTTAAACCCAAAATTCATGATAGTTAAAAGAAAAAAAATTACCCTATTAAATTGGTTTCTAGAAAAAATCACCAAGTACCCAATAGATAAGAATTTACTACTTTGTAGCCACAAACTATCCAATGTTAGCTACTGATCTCCTTTGGTTAGTCCAGAGCATTACTTCTTTCTCTGTTTCTATTATAAGGTACTTGAGGCCCCCTAATAAGTATCTGGTGGTGTAAACTATGGTATAATAGAAAAAATCCACTTATAACTCCTATGTAAACCTTATTTTCTTCAAAAACATCAAAATGAAACCCAAAATCTCAATATATTACTAAAAAATGGAAACCAAAAACAAAAATAAAACTAAAAACCCAAATTAGTTATAAAATCCCCACTATAAGACTTCTTGTATCATAGAAACATCACTTTGATTCTCCATAAAATAAATCTGGACACTAAGACCTCATTTTAACTTCACGTTCTCATGTTTCCTCCAAAAAATATGTCATGCACCAACTCATCGGGGCCTCTCATGGGCCAATAGTAATCTAAGAGTGACAATCGAAGTCCACCTCCAATTGTCTTGGGGATAGTGACAAGAAAAAAAGTACGATTATCAATGAAATGATAGGACTTTACCTAATGTACCTGTATACATGAACACACAAAACTCCATACAACAGTGTTGAGATTTAATAAAAACTGAATCCTATAGAGAGTAAAAAATGTATGTGACAACCTCTAGGAAAATAAATCAAAGTTGAGGTAAGTAATATGAAAGTATAAGGAGTAAAAATTTCCCCCAACCATGAAGGAAACATAGGTCTTAACCCAAAAATAACTTAAAAGTGGAAAATGAAATAATTTATAGCTTATAATCTCTGAGACTAACCACCAAACATGACCAATGAATTTGAGTGCTACTATGCTCCACCGATACTAGGTCCACCAAATTCATCATCGACCTACTTGTCATTTTCATATGACACGACACATGCAGATGAAGACAATATAGGGGAGATTATAAATGTACCTAGTATGACACCCTGAAAACCAAAGAGGGGTGTAATGGAATAAAATAGTCAACTCAACTCATAAGTCAAATAGGGAAATTAAACCTAACATTAGATATGATCATAATAAAACACCATTCCAAAAGGAGAGGAATCTCCATGTAAAAGTACATCTAAGAATGATGATTATTCCTAAAATTCCTAAGGTCCCATATCCAATGTAAATAACCCTATGCAATATCACAATAATTAGAAAGGTGGGAATGCTCCTGACCACAACACCCATAGACAAGGGTGCACTAACTTCTGTAGAGGACCCACTCCATATCGGAGCTCGATGATGAAGGGGTACCACTCTATTGATAAGATACCCATAGTATCTATAGTGTGTGGGGGTGTGGTACAAAATATACTTATATATAGGATATGGGTAACCAGAAACTTAGTGAGTCATGGGTTTACTGACTCTAACATCTCTCTGATGATCAAACCCAATCACTGCTATCGTCCAAACACTGCTAAAATAAATGACCTACTTGTATCACCTCATGTCATATCTCTAATTCCAAAAAAAGGCCACAATTGTGTTTTATGTGATAATATATTTATAGTAGTCTATCCATGTATGGAAATACAGGACTCAAAGAAATAGATACACAAGGTACATTGTTTTTTGGAAAATTACATATCATGTGAATCGAGGCACACGATGTGTGGAACCACCTAGGGACCTGGGAATGTTCTTCCCCAAAGATGGACTGAATGAATATTTACCTCCAAACTACAAGTATTTATGGGGACTTGAATTTTTTTGGTCACTCTAGGTCTATTCCATGTACTCCTCTAACATGGATCAACCACCTAGGTAGCATCACATGATGTGTTGGACCAGCCACACGATATGTGATATTTAACTTCATCCAAAACCCTAGTCACCATATGAAAATGAGAAACTCATTGTGTGTTCCTTTAGAAGACATGACATGTAGTCAGGGTTTTCATAGAATCAAAATATTCATCTCAAATCATCATAGTGCCTACTAAATCTATTGAGAGTCTCATTGTTGACTCCCCCAAGCCACCAAAATCAAAGGGAAAGACCTTTGATCATTGATTCCCAGCCTTTGGTGGCTTTAAATTGGCATTCCAGTTGCCCAATCAAGATATATTGAACCTCCCAATGACAAAATAGGGCCCTGATCCCTATAAAAGCATCTATAATCTACTATTTCCACTTGATCTACCTGAAAACCATTTACCCCATTATTTTTCATGCATCCATCATGAATCCATTGGAAATTGTTTTCTTAAACTAGTTCGAAAAGGTTGAGTTTCAAACCCCATGGTATAATGATGAAAATAAGAGATGGGGGAGTGGCATAATAGTAGAGTGAGGTTATAATTTACCATTGTGATCACAACTAATGATCATACTCATTGAAAAAAAATATATTGTAAAACATGGTCACAGTAAAAAATAGTTAATGAGGTTCAATAATTATAATTAAATTCTGTGTTCATGAAAAGAACTCAATTCAATAAATAAATAAGATATTCAGTCCATGTTGAACAATCAATAAAACAAGGAAAAACTAAAAAAAATGATTCCTACCTCGATAACATATTGATTATTAGAAAATAACACATTCACTAGTGATGTTGTTGAAGATTCTACTCAATTTAATATTCATCCTATGAATATATTAGATTTTTTTATCATCATTTCATGATACAGAGTTCATCAATGCCAATGGTGGATCTCCTCCTCCTCCTATATAATCTCCTAGGGCTATTTAGATAACCCTAGGTATTTTCCATAACTGAAAATTAATAGAAGAAAGGTCTTGGTTTTTCATTTAATAAACTAAATAAATTAAATCATTTAATTTATTTAATGCACCTTCCAATGACTACCTTCCATGTAACATCCATTATAGACTAAACTTATGTCACACTTAGGGAAAACACGACATTCTGGAAACAACTATATCCTTGGATTTTATATCCAAGGTTCCAAACAATGGGAAAATCATTAATTCCAAAAAGAATCATGAAAATTACTTTAATATTATTAATATTTTTAATATATTAATTTTGGGGTCCAGATACATCTGATACATAGTTCCATGTTTGAGGAAAAATCCAAAAATATATATAGGAATATTCAATGGAAAAAACTATGAAAACCATAGTTGTTAAATTCTCGCCATTTTCAAGGATTTTCACCCTGAATATCACAAGATAAAAAAAGGTGAGGGTACTAAGCCTACATTTGGATTTCTGTCTCCCAAGTGAGATTGTAGATGTTAGCATGCTGTAGATGGAATTGAACCAAAGTAATGGTCCACCTACATAAGATCTTATCCTATAAATCATCAATCACCCTGAGTACTCTAAGAAGGTAGCTCCATCCTCAATGTCTACATCACCCTAAAAAATAACATGTGATGGTACATGAACATATAATCTTGGGTGTAACACATGAAAGATGTAGAAAACTTGGTCAATTTTTGAGGGTAAGGTCAATTGGTATGAGACCATTCCAACCCTACACATTATATCGAATGGAATGATAAACCTCAAGGTAAACTTATTACCTGGATCAAATCTCAACAATCCTCATCATGGGGATACCATATGGAAAATGTTTTATCCCGGATAAAATTTCTATGGCCTAAGAAATCAGTCTATGTAATATTTTGGTCAACCACGAGTTATCATCATACCCTCATAAATCACATGAAATTTCTCCATCATCGCTTGCACCAGATCTATACTTGCAAGATATATCTCACCAATATTGGTCTAGATTAAGGGTGACTTGGAGTATCTCTCCTAGAGTGCTTCAAATGGTTCCATGATAATAGTAGAGTGATAGATATTATTATAGGTGAACTCCACTAATAATAAGTAATCCTCCCAACTCTAGATGAAGTCCAACGCATAGGATCTCAATATATCTTCTAAAACCTGGATGGTCCGATCAGCCTGACCATCTGTCTAATGAATAAATTCCATGGTCATCTATAATTGGTTCCCAAAATACTCCTATAAACCTCTCCAAAACCATGACATGAACTGATAATCATATTCATATAGGATCAATTTGGGTACCCCATAAAGTTGGATGATCTCTTAAATTCATAAACACAAAAAACTCTTAACTGGTCAATATTCCTAAATGGGAAGGATGTTTTTTGACATGGTAGGTTGATTAAAATTCACCCAAATAGCATCATGATCTCTCTATTTCCATGGAATAACCATAAATATTCCATTGATATGTCATTCCACTTCCATTATGGGATCTAAAGAGGTTGAGTTAGACTTGCTGAAACATTATATTCATCCTTTATCCACTGATATGTGAGGCATCAAGAAACAATATAGACAATATTATACCTCATTTAAACCCACCAAAACTACCAATAAAGGTCTTTGTATATCTTTTCCACTCCTGGATTGACTTCCAAGGGGGAGGAATGAAACTCCCACAACACCTCATCATACAATTTGATTAGAACTACCATCTATCCCTGGAAAAGTATGAAAATATCCCTGCCTTCATAAATTACATATGGTGCATCTCCTTATGATATTTATCCATTAAAAATATCATAATAAAAATAACCCAAATGATCCTCTCTCTCATATTTAAGAAATAATTGAGTCACCACAATTTACTGAAGAAAAACTTCCCCTCTTTCCTCAACCAGGGTTAACTAAAAGTAGTCTAACTACCCCGATGCCTCCTCCACCAACCAAGAATGGTATTTCTTACTAAAAGAATCTTCAACCACATTTACCTTCACTGGAGTATATATTATCTTGAATTCATGGTCCAATAAGACCTCTAACTATTGCCTTTATCTTGGGTTGATGTATCTCAAGGTAAAGATGTACCAGAGACACTGGTGGTTTGAGTAAATAATGAAACACTCACCCAAAAAATGATGTCTTAACCTATTAAAGGAAAACACAATCTCTTCTAATTCCATGTTTTGGTTCATTTTGTTCTACTCATGGGTTCTCAAACACCTTTACCCATAATCAGTCACTAACTGCCTTTATTTCGACATGCATCCAATCCTAGATCTGGATGAATAAAAAACCACCATGTAATCGACTTCCTCCTCTAGCAGTATCAACATAGAAGTACTAGTAAACCTATGAAGCAACTCTTAGTAGTACCCCTGACACTATTTAGTCAAAGAAAACAAATTCCCTTTCCAAATAAAGGTAGTAAAAGGGGCCTAAATCCAAAACAGGTAAAAAAACCTCTAGTATTACTTATCCAGAAAGAGTAAAATATTCTCTTTCGACACACTCTTTGGTGGTTTTCATGTGATCACTGCATCAATATTTAGAGGGACCATCGCTACTCTATTCTCAGAAAAGAAATACACCATAAAGTGAACCTATCAAATCCAAAACTAACTCTTTAAGACCTTAATGGATATTTGGTTCTCTTAAATTAAGTCATGGACCATCCTCAAATACTCTATATAATCCTTTTAAGACATAAATTAAATGATCATTTTTCAATAAAGGAAACAAAAAAAAGTTTATAAAGGGACAAAATATCTAATTTATAAGTTCCATAAAAACCAAAATGGAATTATTCACACCAAAAGGAATCAATAGGAACACATAATTCCTATAACGACATCAAAATTCCATCTTCAGTATATCATCCTTGTAAACTCTCAATTGATGGTAGCTAACCTGAGATAAAAATCCAAGAACCATCTTTAACCTTTTAATTAGTTAAAAGGTCATCAATCCTCAACAAGGGATATATGTTCTAGATAATTACCTTATTTAGGTGATGATAATCAATATATATTCTCATGCTCTCATATTTATTTTTCATGAACAACACAAGATCCAATCAGGGGGACACACTAGGTCTATTAAAACCATTATCATGAAGGTCTTACAAGTGAACCCCCAGCCCTGAAAGCTTAGTAGGGGCATCTAATATGCCACATAATATTTTTTTTAAAGTCCTAGGGTTCAATTAAATTCATAAGTCAATATACCTCCTCAGAGTTAGTACCAAAATATATTTATGAAAGACATCCATAAAATCCCCCACTATCAGTGGAAGCTAGACATCTGAAGTTCCCACTTCACCAAGGGCCAAATTAACCAATTGATGGATGATAGGATGCAGTTTTTTATCATGAGACCCACTCATTCTACCAAAATTTATTTCATTCCATTGAAGGATAACCCAATATTATCACCCCATAGTCATTTAACTCTCATAAAATGATAGTATATCTAGTAAAACACTACAAACAACCACTCCATACACTAGATGGTGTCATAAGGCTTCATCGTGATGATCAAGATGTCCCATGAGAAACTCTCTCCACTGAGTTCTTTCTCACAATACCAACAGATGTGCTAAATAGATGAATCACTCCTAGTAGTAACCTCTTACCACTGTTGATGGAATAATGAATCTACGTGAATCTATAGCTCTTTCATAAGGGATATGGAGATGAAGGAATAACTCACACCTATGTCTATAAGTAGTGGAGATAAATTAGAGAAGACACAAATTGTACCTCGAATCATATTAGGTTTATCCTAGTTATATCACTCCATAACATGAAGCTAACCATGCCCAATATCTATAATCCACTAAGCCTAGAATGGCAAACCTGGTGGTGGTTCTAAATTTTTCTCAAATCATCACCCTCCACCTACAAATATTCCTTCTAGGGATCCACCTACCTCTCTATCTACAACACCTCTATAGGGGCCACCCTATCCATGAATGGAAGATTGTTGGTTATGAAACTACCTCTTCCATAGAGGTCTATACATTATATTCCCACCATATACACTACATCAGGTCATTATATCAGGATCCATGTGACATATCCCATCACCATCATAACATCATTCATCTCTAGGATGACCAGATCCTCTAAGGGATACCTACACTGTAGACTCCCAAGTTTGATTATGGGTATGAGTATACCTCCTACAGTGAGACCCTTATAGTCAATGCCTGCTAGCTACTAAAGATAAACCCGCCCCATGATGTCTACTGTAAACTCTATATTCATGATGTCCCTCAACTAAGAATATCATTATTACATAATCCCATTACAGTACTCCAATATTAGTGGGAATATATAAGGATACCACATTTCATGGATTTCCCTATGTAGTGTCTGCTCAAACCTCCATTCCTGGAAGTATCCATCTGACACCATATCAAGAGAGTCATGTGTGAGGTTGGTAAACCCTATTGAGTAATCAGCGACTAACATACCTCCTTACTGTAGCTCAAGAAGATCGTAAATTTGTACAGAGAATAAGCTCGATTAGTAGTAATCATCACAAAATAAATTTTGGAAGTCTATACTCAAGGCTGTTAACTCATCAAGGATCTAAGTGATCAATACCTACTATCACCATTCTAATCAATGAATAAGACTGGTTTATAGTCCAACCATCTGATTGGTAGGATTCCATAGGAGTTGGAAAAAGCAGACCATGACTCGATCCAATCATCCACTACTTGATGGTGTATCTCACAATGAAATTGAAGTGTTGTCTGTCATTAGACCATGCATAACATTATAATCCAACATGCATAATCATCTTGACTTGTTGGATATATCAGCTACCAAACATGAAAATGATAATCTGCTTGAACTAATGGGGGTGGATCCACGTGTTTCCCATTAGGCGAAAGTACTGATCTATTTTCTATTGTATGGAATTCCTTGAGAATAGGTCCCTACACTAAGACCTCATCCTTCAAATAGAATTTTCATGACCCTCTATCAAAATCATTGCTGGATGTCATTATAAAGACATCCTAAAAATTTACAACACTTTCCATCATTAGAGGATCATATCTAGTGATCTATATCAAGAAGGAAATGGAATTCAAAATAACCAGTACAATATAATGAATGTGTGATTTTTTTCCCTACAACTTATTCCTCAATGTGCCGAGTTGACAAGAAAATAGTTAAAGTCTTGTTATATGGATACGTCATTCATCACTCTATCACCGGGTTCCTTAGCCTGAGATATGAACCTGATAACTTCGAAATCATATACCGAAGTTCCCAAACCAATCCTTAAATCATGAATAACTATAAAACACCATCCCTAGTAAAAAACTCCTTTAATACCACTCTATCACATAACAACCCACTAAGGCCTGAATGGTCCGGTATTAAGACGATAGTGACACCCCAAGACACATCCAATAGGCCAGAAGATAGATACAAACATCGAGTAGTCATATCACTGAAACAGGAGGTATTGACCTAATTTACTCTCACCCACATCCTAATCCATGAAACATTTTAGTGATATAATAAAACTGAAACCTTTAGAGAGTAAATAATGAATTCTAAAACCTATAGGAAAATACATCAAAGTGATGCAAGGTAATAAAAAACGTTTAAGTGGGAAAAATACACACTAAACCATGAATTAAATCGTGGTCCCAACCTGAAAAAAAGGAAAAAATAGAAGTGAGTACAACTCACAATATCTGAGACTGGTCACTGTACATGGTCAGTGTCTCAAATTACTACTATGATCCACCAATAACAGGTCCACCAAAGTTACATTGATCTTTCTGTCATCTTCATATGACATGAAACATGTGGGAAAATATCTTATAGGGGTGAGTATAAAAATACATATTTGGACACACCAAGAACAAAGTGGGAAGAAATAAAATAAAATAGTCAGCTAAACCAATAATCCAAAGAAGGAAATGAAACCCAACATAAGATATGATAATACTAAAACCCAAGTTCAAAATGAGAGGAGTAGAAATCTCAATAATAATCTAAGAATGATGAGTCTAACTAAAACTCCTATGGTCCCTCAATTCACCCTTTTTGAGGTTATTACCACTAGGTACAACTATTCTAGAGTGACTTCCACTTAAAGTATCTAGACATGAATATTATTTCTTGGAAACCACTTAATATATAATGTACCAAAATTTAGGGTTGTTTTCCTATGTTTATTATTATCCCTAATGGTTTCACTAAGGTTTTCTAATCATAATCTCAAAAAATAACTACATCATTCTCTGATACCAAGCATGATAACCCATATCTTTATTACACCTTAATTTATGATTTTTTTAAAAAGTATACACTTAATAAAATCCCAAAAGATTGTGAGGCATAGTGTATTTGGGTGACTATATACTTATAATAAAAACTTGAAAAATGGGTACCAAAATATTATTTAAAAACTTCAAAATGTTCCCTTTTATTCTATTGATATTCTAATAATGCATGGGATAACCTAGGGACTTACATAAGAGAGGGGTGACCTATAAGCCCAATAAATGAATAATCAAAACATAAAAAGAATAAAGTAATACATGTGAGTAAAGACACATATCAATGTGACATAAAGTTGTGAGAATTATAAACTTGAACATTGAATCATGATATAAGATGATAACACCAAGGAAATATAGGAATGTGTAAACAATATAAAGCATGAAATTAGAAGCACAATTCAAGGATAAACATCGAGAAATCATAACATATAGTTCCTAGGATAACCTCCCATGCACCATACATGGTATCTCATGAGATAAAAAACATTACCCAATGCATTGGTGGTGTATATAATTTCAGGCCCACCCATCACATTCATATCATGAACATGCATTAGTGTGCCACATAGATCATAGAATATAAAAAATCCTTTCATCATTTTTAATCCCATGATCAAGGAGTGTGTGTTAAATAAATGTAAGTCCATAATAAATTTAGTATCGGTATATATAGGTGAATACCATTTAGTGGAATTGAGGATGGGTATTCACTACACAAATGTTTGGCATGAAAAAAATCAAAAGATGATTTTGGAAGAATAGATAGTGTACAAAACCATTCATGGAAGGGATTAATGAGAGTGAAATGTGATCTATCATTACATATAAATAATAATTACAACAAAATGGATGTGTAAAAACACATTCCAACATGAAAAATTGGAAATAAAATGCAGAAATACTAAGAAAGTGCTTGAATAAAGAGGAGGAGAGAATCCCTTTCCTTGAGAAGACACTTATAAAAGCTTGGGATTATATTATTAAGGGATTGGGAAAACCTATAGAGGAACTGTTATATGGATATTAAATTTAGTATCAATGAGTTTTTAGTTAAGAGGAGTGGGAGGTCGGTTGGGTATTTATAGAAAAATAGGGGAATTATTTATTATTTTATAAACTTTGGGTTTGGAGTCTTTATGATAAAATAATAAAAAAAACCTTTAAATTGTTTTCCCCATGGTTTCTACTAAATATAAGGGGTTTTAAATATTTTATTATTCTAAGAACCTACCATATTTAAATAAAACCATTAGTGAAATGTAAGTGAGTCATGTTTATACAGAATTTATTTTAACACCTTAAAATATAATATTAGTTTTGGAGGACTTATTAAAGGTTTATAAAATTAATAAAATAACTTTAGAAACACATTAATTTAAATTATAAACATATATTTTTAATGTATTACTTTTATAGAATTTATTTCACAACTTTTGGATCATCATGATTTCATAATATAGATTGCATATTTATACCATATTTAATTTTTACCCCAAAATATAACTTTCTTAGAAAATTATGAAAAATTCACCATTGGAAAAATTTCACAATATTATTTAAAAATATAATTTATTTTATCAAAATAATTATCTAAATATGATAATTTAAATGATTAAATAAAAAACCTTATTTATTGGAAAATAATATTTTTTATGACATTAACAATTTTCAGACCCTTATAAAGATTACATTAGACCTCATTAAATTTTATTATCATTTATATATAAATAAAAATTATTTAACAAAAATATTATATGAAAGTAATATTTATTTAAAAAATCTTGAATTTATCGAAAAAAAATTTAAAACCAATTATTTTCCAAAATTACAATTTTGGTTTCTTCATATCAGAATCTAATTTTCATCTTCTCATATATAATTGTATTTATAAAGTAATAATGAAAATGGATAAACCTAATAATTATTTTATTGCAAATAAAACATAAAAATTCATACTTTTAGTTTCTAGACACCTAGCCCCTTATTTCAATAGTGTACACCATAAAGATAAGGTGTTTGATGGTGGAACTTTCTTAGGGTGGTTCAACGAACATAACTTGGTTCATAATCTTGATAAGATTGAACTTCTCCCATATAGTTTTTTTTTTTATTTTTTCGTTATTAAATTTCTTCTTGGGATTGGTTGTAAATACCCATAAAATTCAAGGGAAATTTTTTCTTAATTTTCTTTGGAATTTTACAAGAAAGTGGTTTCTGACGGCACCTGATTCCGAGGCCCGGAGTGCCCGGAATCAATTTCCAAAGTTTGGCTCGGGTACGTTCAGTGAACGAACGAGCGAGAATTTCTAACTTTTGATCTGGTGCTCGGAATTGAAATCTGAGGACACCGATGAACTCGCAACGCCAATATTCGCTTAAGGAGACCTTTTCCGAGGTTGCGTTTTTTGCGGAATGAAAGTTAGTTTTGGGAGAAATTATAAGAAGTTAAATAAAAATGTGGAAACACTTTTTATTTTTAACTTGTTGGTTAACTCCTCTCAAAGGAAGTTAGGGGTGGGACCCACACCCACTTAACCACCCTTGAGAGGATTAAGTGTGGTGGGGCCCACACGAACCCTAACTTTTCATCTTCTCTTTTAAAACACCCAATAACCCCTCTTTAATTAACTTGTCAACATGGTTAATTAATGGAGTTGAATTGTTTGAATTTCAAACCACTGAAATTCAAATTGAAAATTGTGTGAATAAAATAAGCCTTAGCTTATTTTATTTGGGTTGGTCTCCTTATCCATCTTGAGAGGTTTTGAAGAATTCTATCCTTCTTCTTCAAACTTTGGCGAAGAACGCGAAGAACATTCGGACTTCGACAAAGAACGCCACGTTCTCAGGAACCGTCTTCCGCGACGCCATACCCGCGACACCGACGACGTCACCTTCCACGTCATCTCTTCCACGACGGTTTTCCGCAAAGAAATCGCCGTCAAAGAGCTTCGAATCCTTGCTTCACGACATCGACGTCCTTTTCCGCGATGCCGACCACCGCGACGCTCGTCTTCCGCGGGTCGTTGACGAACATCGTTCTTGAAACCGAGGTAGGGGTTTGTTGTTGATTATTTATTTACTCTCGTTCTTGGTTCTAGCATGATAAACTTGTGGATAAATATTTAAGGGTTATCATCTAACGAGAGGGGGGGGGGGGGGTCGGACCGTACAAACACGGCCGAATTCCCCCTCCTTTGTTCTTGATTATTATTATTTATCTTGCGGATGAAACGAGATGGCGTGGTGTCGTCGCACCATGCGGGAATCACGGAAAATATTGCGGGCGCTGTCGCGCCGCGCCGTGGAAAGATTTTTCATGAACGCGACGCCGTCGCGCCGCGTCGAAGGAAACCGAAGGCGCCGCGGCTGGAGCGGGGCCATGGCGGAGGGGCGTGGTGCCGTCGCACCGCGCCGGACGACGAAGACCATGGCCGGTTCCGGGCCGTGGCGGAAACGGGAAGACCGGCGGCCAGCCGGGCTGCCGGTGTCAGATGCCGGAAAGGGGACCGGCCTTGCCGGTCCCGTTGAGGAAGAACCGGCCGACCATGTTGGGCCGGCAGGAAGGGAGAAGGACTGGGGGAATTAATTCCCCCAGCTGGCCAAAACCGGCCCCCCATAATGGGGGGGTCGCGGTTACACCAAGGGGGGGCAGCGCCCCCCCGTTTTTTTTAAAAGTAGGCCCCCACGTGGGGGGGGGGGGGCGTTGGACAAAGGCGCGACTTTCAGCCGCGCCGCCAGCAAAGGAGGCGGGGGCTTTGCCCCCCGCGCGTGGCACCCGAGCGGCGCCCAGGCCGCGCCGCCGGCCGGGCCGGGTCGGACCCGGGTCGGGTTGACCCGGTTCGGGCCGACCCAGGGGGGGTCGGGCCGGGTCGGCCCAGACCTGGACCCCCCGTTTTCGAATCGACTTCGGTATTTTGCCCATAACTTGTGCTACGGACCTCCGATTGACGAACCGTCAGTGGCGATGCGATCCTTGGATCGAGACGGTCGATTTGGTATATCGCACTCAATGTTTCGGAATACTTTGAGTTCGACCGGGTTGGTTCGTACACGAAACCAACCGGGCCCTTGGAGCGGAAACACTCATATCTTGAGCTACGGACGTCTGATTGACGTGCTGTCAGCTTTGTTGAGTTCCTCTTAGTGAGACGGATCTTCTGGCATACTCCGCCCGAGGTTTGGATGCAGGTGGAGTACGGTAGGGTTGGTTTTTCCTTAAAAATCAACCGGGCCCCTGGGACGAAAAAGCCAATAACTCACAGACCGGGCGTCCGATTGACGCGCCGTCTGTCTCGTTGCTTTCCTCTTGATGAGACGGAACTTTTGGCATCCTCCGCTCGAGTTTTGGATACAGTTGGATAGTGGCCGGGTTGGATCGCACCGAAATCCAACCGGGCCCCTGGATCAGAGAAGCTGATACCTTTCTGACAGAACGTCCGTTTGACGAACCGTCAGCGGCGTTGGTGATATCGTTGAGAAACAGTCCCTATGAGTATACCCTATGAGTGTTCGGGGTATAGTTGAGTTACGTCCGGATTGGTTCGTACACGAAACCAACCGGGCCCCTGGAACGAAAAGGCTAGTAACTCACAGACCGGGCGTCCGATTGACGTGTCATCTGTTGCGTTGAGACCCCTATGATGAGACGGTCCTTTGAGATTCTTCTTCGTGGGACATTGAGATACTTGGAGTATCGACCAGTAGCTCGTGGAGCGGACCCTCCCAGAGACGAGCGTGCGGAGTACGGAGACGAGCGTGCGGAGTACGGAGATGAGCGTGCGGAGTACGGAGACCGTGTAGCTGACTGAGACCCGACGACTGCTGATCGGACGACCCGGTGTGTTACAGAAGTGTGCTTGGTTGTAGCGGCACAGGGGTGCGCTTGGTTGTAGCGGCAGACCCACGACAGAGGTGCGCTTGGTTGTAGCGGCACATGGGTGTGCTTGGTTGTAGCGGCAGACCCACGACAGGGGTGCGCTTGGTTGTAGCGGTAGACCCACGACAGAGGTGTGCTTGGTTGTAGCGGCACATGGGTGCGCTTGGTTGTAGCGGCAGACCCACGACAGAGGTGCGCTTGGTTGTAGCGGCACATGGGAGTGCTTGGTTGTAGCGGCAGACCCACGACAGAGGTGCGCTTGGTTGTAGCGGCACATGGGAGCGCTTGGTTGTAGCAGCTGGCCCGTGGTACTCATCAGGAGGAGCACCTCAGCAGTCTTAGGTTAGTGAGCAGTACCTCGGAGTTGTAACAGGACCACTGTACACTCCAGAGACGGAGCTCTTCAGCAGTTACGGTTTCGATAATGAAAATCCTGGTTTGAGCTGAGACATTTGACCTTTGTGTTTACCTCATGATTGAGATGGGTCACTTGATAACTTAGGTATATGTATGGACATATACCTGAGTAGTGGTTATCAGTTGATTTCATGATCCTTGTGTTTCCTCATGATTGAGATGGGTTACTTGATAACTTAGGTATATGTATGGGCTTATACCTAAGTAGAGGTTATCTGTCGATATCTTCTTTGTGGTTATCATTGTTTGTTTAATGAGACCTTGAGGGTCTCGGGATCCCTACTGAGTATCGTTATACTCACCCCTGCACGGGCTATGCCCGCACCTCGTTGTATTGGTTGCAGACGACGGGCAATGCTGACAGAGGCCGAGTGCTCGAGGACTGGACAGTACCTGGAGGTGGACTTTTACGACGAGATGGTACCCGGAGAAGGACCTCACGACGAGACGGTACCCAGAGGTGGACGTGACGACGAGGCGGTACCCGGAGGTGGACCACTGGGCGGGACATACTCGGAGCAGACGGCGGGACCAGAGGAGCTATCTGTACCCACCCTTCAGGTGGGATTTCCAGTGGACAGCTCGGCGTACCAGCTTTACTTTTCAGTTGCTGTTTTTCCTTTCGAGTTGTACTTTACAGTTGGGCTTGTATTTCCGGCCCCTTTTTACTTTCCGCACTTACTGTTGTATTCAGTGTTTACTCCTTCCGCTTGTACTCTGTGTGATTGTTTACTTTACAAAGGCAATGCCTTCCCTTTTTCCGGGATTTACGCCTTGGTGCTAGTCGCCAGCCCCTGGCCTATGGAAGGCGGGCTTGGGGTAGTCACGGCACGGGCCCCGAGGACGGGTCGTGACAAATTGGTATCAGAGGAGTTCGGTTCTACCACGAACTCTGATCTTTTCTTTGTGAAGCAATAATGTTTAGCGTATTGAGTGTGGTTATCAGTCCAGGGAGTCCAGTGTTGGTGCGGCGACCGACGTATCCGTACACCAGGACCCTGACTTCTGATTTCCGACTTAATACATGAAAACATTGATTGCGTGTGTGTTTCAAAGTTTTCTTTGTGATTACTTCATATATCAGCTCACCAGGTATACTGTTCTGACCGTGGCTCACCTGTTTCCTCTTCAGGATTGCCCCACGACGGCAGCCAGCTAGGGTTCCGAGAGTCGAGCGTGACGACAGCCCACCAAGCGACGAGGCCTCGGTGCAGGGCCCTTTGTCAGCAGTGGCACCGGAGGTAGCTCTACCCGCCGAGGCACTGATGCTTCCAGCACCAGCCGCTGACGATGCACGTCGCCTTGGAGCTCTGCAAGAGTTTCAGCGCCAGCGACCGCCTAGGTTCCGTGGGGAGACGGACCCCCAGGCAGCAGAGGACTGGCTGGAGGTAGTGGTACAAGTTTTCAGGCTAGTAAGGACACCAGCAGACCTCATGGTGATCCTCGCTTCGAGCCTACTGCACGCAGCAGCAGGACGATGGTGGAGCTTGATGCTCCAGGTGCACGATGAGGCATCTCTACTTTGGACGGACTTTGAGAGCCTTTTCCGCTCGGAGTTCGTCCCAGCCACCCTTCGTGCAGTGCATATCCAGGAGCTTCTCCAGCTGCGGCAGGGCAGCATGACGGTCGCTCAGTACTCGGCGAGATTTACTGATCTTTCACGCTACTCGACCGACATGGTACGGGACCCATTCTTCCGGGCCCGGACCTTCGATCAGGGACTGAGGCATGAGATCAGGGCTTCGATGATCTCCCTCTACATTCCGAATCAGGCAGGGGTGTTGGAGCGAGCCCTCTTAGTGGAGAGTTTCCTTGCAGAACAGTCTCCAGCAGCAGAACCCACCACTTACCAGCATGCGGTAGAGTCTTCTGCAGTGGGCAGTAGACAGATGACGCAGGGGTCCAAGAGGACTGGACCTACAGGTGGTCGACAGCATGACTCTAGATCGTTTGCGCGATGCACTCGGGGGTGGGAAACGACTTGCTATGAGAGGGCAGTGT
Source organism: Viscum album (assembly GCA_963277665.1). Classification (NCBI taxonomy): domain Eukaryota; kingdom Viridiplantae; phylum Streptophyta; class Magnoliopsida; order Santalales; family Viscaceae; genus Viscum; species Viscum album. The sequence goes on from OY728158.1 coordinate 1,775,493,776, forward strand.
TACTCCTGCGGCGGGGTTGGTCACATGGCTCGTGACTCTCCGACCCACCATACGGATGACCAGCAGACGAACGAAGGACCCCCCAGGCAGAGGCAGAGGTTCAATCAGGGCGGTCCGCAAGGAGCAGGCGGCCATGGCAGGGGAGATGGCCGTGCATCTGGAGGTGGACGACGCTTCGGGGTGTTTCCACCACCACCACCAGGAGGTCCACCCCGACCGCAGGGGACAGAGGGACATGGGAGAGCTCAGCTTCAGGCAGTTGAGGCCTACGATCATGGGGCTCCGGGAGCAGATGGACAGGAGCGGGACTAGATCCAGACCTGGAGACTTTTGTTCATGTTGCTTCTAGTTTTGTTGATGTATGTTTGTAGATGCTTTGTGTCTTTGTACTTGAGCTGCAGTAATAAAAGACACATTTTCTTGTGGTATTTACTTCCCTGTCCTCTCTTGTGTTGTTACTAAGAGGTTCTGGTTTATACCGTTGACTTGACCCTCACTTGAGAAGTACCTACTGGAGGAGACCCAGTTACCACACACAGATGCCGACAGTGTGACTCAACCCTTGGAGGCGAGAGTAACGGATGGATCTCTTTGTAGTAGCGTCGAGGCCTTACAACGTCATCCTTGGTATGGGTTAGTATCATCCATGTCGGGATTGACAGTATTAGGCGAAGAACGTGGTTCATCTAGGGAATGAGACCAGATTTATCTTATCGGCAAGGAAGAAATCATAGCAGCTCTTGTGGGACCAGAAGTGGTCTAGGCCACGACAGAGAAGGTCCAGGTCATCCAGGAGCGGATGAGGACAGCTCAGAGCCAGCAGAAGTCATACGCTGACAGGAGACGGAGGCCACTAGAGTTCGAGGATGGTGACCACGTCTTCTTGCGGGTCTCACCTCAACGTGGTATTCGGAGATTTGGCCAAGGCGGCAAGTTATAACCGTGCTTCATCGGACCCTTCCAGGTCCTCAGCAGGTTTGGAGAGGTGACTTATCGCCTGGATCTACCACCTTAGTTGCACCGGGTGCACGACGTCTTCCACGTATCTCAGCTGAGGAGATACGTGCACGACCCAACACACATCATTGACCATGGGGAGCTTGACGTTGACGATGGGGAGGCTTTTACGGAGGTCCCGGTGGAGATAGAGGATCGACAGGAGCAGGTCCTACATGGGCGAACGATTCCTCTTGTGCGCATCAGATGGCCGCACGGGAACCTCCAGGAGAGCACATGGGAGCGGGAGGCTCAGTTTCGTGCTCAGTACCCTCATTTGTTTCCCTTGTTTTGATGTATCTTTACGGGGACGTAAAGCCCTGAGGTGGGAGTAATGTAAAGACCCGTAAAATTCAAGGGAAATTTTTTCTTAATTTTCTTTGGAATTTTACAAGAATGTGGTTTCTGGTGGAACCTGATTCCGAGGCCCGGAGTGCCCGGAATCAATTTCCGAAGTTTGGCTCGGGTACGTTCAGTGAACGAACGAGCGGGAATTTCTAACTTTTGATCCGATGCTCGGAATTGAAATCTGAGGACACCGATGAACTCGCAGCGCCAATATTCGCTTAAGGAGACCTTTTCTGAGGTTGCGTTTTTTGCGGAATGAAAGTTAGTTTTGGGAGAAATTATAAGAAGTTAAATAAAAATGTGGAAACACTTTTTATTTTTAACTTGTTGGTTAACTCCTCTCAAAGGAAGTTAGGGGTGGGAACCACACCCACTTAACCTCCCTTGAGAGGATTAAGTGTGGTGGGGCCCACACGAACCCTAACTTTTCATCTTCTCTTTTAAAACTCCCAATAACCCCTCTTTAATTAACTTGTCAACTTGGTTAATTAATGGAGTTGAATTGTTTGAATTTCAAATCTTTGAAATTCAAACTGAAAATTGTGTGAATAAAATAAGCCTTAGCTTATTTTATTTGGGATGGTCTCCTTAGCCATCTTGAGAGGTTTTGAAGAATTCTCTACTTCTTCTTCAAACTTTGGTGAAGAACGCGAAGAACATTCGGACTTCGACGAAGAACGCCACGTTCTCGGGAACCGTCTTCCGCGACGCCATACCCGCGACACCGACGACGTCACCTTCTGCGTCATCTCTTCCATGACGGTTTTCCGCGACGAAATCGCCGTCAAAGAGCTTCGAATCCTCGCTTCACGACATCGACGTCCTTTTCCGCGACGCCGACCACCGCGACGCTCGTCTTCCGCGGGTCGTTGACGCACATCATTCTTGAAACCGAGGTAGGGGTTTGTTGTTGATTATTTATTTACTCTCGTTCTTGGTTCTAGCATGATAAACTTGTGGATAAATATTTAAGGGTTATCATCTAACGAGAGGGGGGGGGTCGGACCGCACAAACACGGCCGAATTCCCCCTCCTTTGTTCTTGATTATTATTATTTATCTTGCGGATGAAACGAGATGGCGTGGTGCCGTCGCACCACGCGGGAATCACGACAAATATTGCGCAGCGCCGTCGCGCCGCGCCGTGGAAAGATTTTTCATGAACGCGACGCTGTCGCGCCGCATCGAAGGAAACCGAAGGCGCCGCGGCCGGAGCGGGGCCGCGGCGGAGGGGCGCGGTGCCGTCGCACCGCGCCAGACGACGAAGACCACGGCCGGTTTCGGGCCGCGGCGGAAACGGGAAGACCAGCGGCCAGCTGGGCCGCCGGTGTCGGAAGCCGGAAAGGGGACCGGCCTTGCCGGTCCCGTTGAGGAAGAACCGGCCGGCCATGTTGGGCCGGACGGAAGGGAGAAGGATCGGGGGAATTAATTCCCCCAGCTGGCCAAAACCGGCCCCCCATAATGGGGGGGGGGGCGCGGTTACACCAAGGGGGGGCAGCGCCCCACCGTTTTTTTTAAAAGCAGGCCCCCACGTGGGGGGGGGGGGGGCGTTGGACAAAGGCGCGGCTTTCAGCCGCGCCGCCAGCAAAGGAGGCGGGGGCTTTGCCCCCCGCGCGTGGCACCCGAGCGGCGCCCAGGCCGTGCCGCCGCCGGCCGGGCCGCGCCACCGTGCCGGACCGCGCCGCTGCGCCGGGCCGCGCCGCCGCGCCGTCGCGCCGCCGGCCGGGCCGGGTCGGAACCGGGTCGGGTCGACCTGGTTCGGGTCGACCCGGTTCGGGCCGACCCAGGGGGGGTCGGGCCGGGTCGGCCCGGACCCGGACCCCCCGTTTTCGAATCGACTTCGGTCTTTTGCCCATAACTTGAGCTACGGACCTCCGATTGATGAACCGTCAGCGGAGATGCGATCCTTGGATCGAGACGGTCGATTCGGTATATCGTACTCAAAGTTTCGGAATACTTTGAGTTCGAACGGGTTGGTTCGTACACGAAACCAACCGGGCCCTCGGAGCGGAAACGCTCATATCTTGAGCTACGGACGTCCGATTGACGTGCCGTCAACTTTGTTGAGTTCCTCTTAGTGAGACGGATCTTCTGGAATACTCCGCCTGAGGTTTGGACGCAGGTGGAGTACGGTCGGGTTGGTTTTGCCTTAAAAACCAACCGGGCCCCTGGGACGAAAAAGCCAATAACTCACAGACCGGGCGTCCGATTGACGCGCCGTCTGTCTCGTTGCTTTCCTCTTGATGAGACGGAACTTTTGGCATCCTCCGCCCGAGTTTTGGATATAGTTGGATAGTGGCCGGGTTGGATCGCACCGAAATCCAACCAGGCCCCTGGATCGGAGAAGCTGATACCTTTCTGACAGAACGTCCGTTTGACGAACCGTCAGCGGCGTTGGTGATCTCGTTGAGAAACGGTCCCTATGAGTATACCCTATGAGTGTTCGGGGTATAGTTGAGTTACGGCCGGATTGGTTCGCACACGAAACCAACCGGGCCCCTGGAATGAAAAGGCTAGTAACTCACAGACCGGGCGTCCGATTGACGTGCCGTCTGTTGCGTTGAGACCCCTATGATGAGACAGTCCTTTGAGATTCTTCTTCGTGGGACTTTGAGATACTTGGAGTATCGACCAGTAGCTCGTGGAGCGGACCCTCCCGGAGACGATCGTGCGGAGTACGGAGACCGTGTAGCTGACTGAGACCCGACGACTGTTGATCGGACGACCCGGTGTGTTACAGAAGTGCGCTTGGTTGTAGCGGCACAGGGGTGCACTTGGTTGTAGCGGCAGACCCACGACAGAGGTGCGCTTGGTTGTAGCGGCACATGGGTGCGCTTGGTTGTAGCGGCAGACCCACGACAGGGGTGCGCTTGGTTGTAGCGGCAGACCCACGAAAGAGGTGTGCTTGGTTGTAGCGGCACATGGGTGCGCTTGGTTGTAGCGGCAGACCCACGACAGAGGTGCGCTTGGTTGTAGCGGCACATGGGAGCGCTTGGTTGTAGCGGCAGACCCACGACAGAGGTATGCTTGGTTGTAGCGGCACATGGGAGCGCTTGGTTGTAGCAGCTGGCCCGCGGTACTCATCAGGAGGAGCACCTCAGCAGTCTTAGGTTAGTGAGCAGTACCTCAGAGTTGTGACAGGACCACTGTACACTCCAGAGACGGAGCTCTTCAGCAGTTACGGTTTCGATAATGAAAATCCTGGTTTGAGCTGAGACATTTGACCTTTGTGTTTACCTCATGATTGAGATGGGTCACTTGATAACTTAGGTATATGTATGGACATATACCTGAGTAGTGGTTATCCGTTGATTTCATGATCCTTGTGTTTCCTCATGATTGAGATGGCTTACTTGATAACTTAGTTATATGTATGGGCATATACCTAAGTAGAGGTTATCTGTTGAGATCTTCTTTGTGGTTATCATTGTTGGTTTAGTGAGACCTTGAGGGTATCGGGATCCCTACTGAGTATCGTTATACTCACCCCTGCACGGGCTATGCCCGCACCACGTTGTGTTGGTTGCAGACGACGGGCAATGCTGATAGAGGCCGAGTGCTCGAGGACTGGACAGTACCTGGAGGTGGACTTTTATGACGAGATGGTACCCGGAGGAGGACCTCACGACGAGACGGTACCCAGAGGTGGACGTGACGACGGGGCAGTACCCGGAGGTGGACCACTGGGCGGGACATACTCGGAGCAGACGGCGGGACTAGAGGAGCAGAGGAGCTATCTGTACCCACCCTTCAGGTGGGATTTCCAGTGGACAGCTCGGCGTACCAGCTTTACTTTTCAGTTGTTGTTTTTCCTTTCGAGTTGTACTTTACAGTTGGGCTTGTATTTCCGGCCCCTTTTTACTTTCCGCACTTACTATTGTATTCAGTGTTTACTCCTTCCGCTTGTACTTTGTGTTATTGTTTACTTTACAAAGGCAATGCCTTCCCTTTTTCTGGGATTTACGCCTTGGTGCTAGTCGCCAGCCCCTGGCCTATGGAAGGCGGGCTTGGTGTAGTCACGGCACGGGCCCCGAGGATGGGTCGTGACATTGGTTAAGGGAAATTCCGAGTGATTCCATCTCCTTTAGAAGCTCCGATAATTGGTATTAATAGGGTATGATCCTACTATTCAAGTCCATTTATTCTTCCATCTATGTCTATTAGACTTTATCATAACACTTAATATACACTATTCTTAATGGTCACTATACAAAACCTACATTGTCAATGGTTAATATGATTAATGGTCTATTAAATCTTATTGACTATATTTTATAATGGTCTAATATAACCAACGTAGTGTATGTGATTTCCATGACTATATTAATTTATAATGAATTCATTCATTCAAAAAGTAAATTTTATTTATAAATTCTCAGGTCATTACAATGTACAAAATATTTTGAAATTTAGGTGAGAGAGAGGGAAATGAAAGCATAAAAAGGTTTGAGGAAATAATAGAAATGCGAAAAGAATTAATAGATCCATAAGATTAAGGTAATTCCCTGGGAAAATGTTAGAAATATGAGGTAAATGTCGGACTACCTACAAAGGTTTTAGAGATAAATGATAATTGCACTGGGGGACGGATGAGTACACATTATATGTCAATGGTAAAAAATATAAAATGGCATAGGAGTACACAAGAGTTGTAAAATTCCATCTCATATATGTAAAAACCAAATGGTGTATAATGAAATGACTAACAAAATACCTATCAAAAAATGCCTATAGAGATGAAAGGACCTAAACACATAAGACTATGATTGAAAAGAATGGAGTATCTATGGGTTACCTCCCATAAAGAGCTAATGGTAATGTCATGTACGAGAAAGATGAAAAAAGTTCAATCAATGTAGTCCATCGGCTCAGTGGTCCATGGATTCTTACAAGAACATAAGATAGTATCTTCTATCCTGAGAGTGAACTTCATAGGATTCACCACTTTTGATATAGTTTGAGAAACCCATTCATGTGATAGGCATAGCATCCTAAGAACTCCAAGATGGATCTCCTAAGGATATCCCAAAATCTCAATAGCCTAAACAAATATCTCATAAGGGAGAATAAATTCTAGTTTATCTAGTGCATCAAAGGTGGTAGAGGAATTAGTGGATTAATACATATCAATAGTTTTATGCACAAGGAATAAGGAGGTGGCTAAAAGATTAACAATAGATAAAAGGTTTATTCCTTTAATATGTAGGAAATTCATAAAAAATTAGGGTATGGGAATATAAAGAAACAAAATTGACAAAATAAAGAGAAATAAGGGGGGTACACATGAGAAAACAACTAAGAAGGATGAGATGTATCCCATAGAGTGGTGTCTATGGTACACTTTCTAAGGCTGAGTGGCTTAAACTGCCCCACCATATCAATGGCTACAATTGTGTAAGGAGTGGGTTAATTAGTTTCCTAAGTAGTGGTCACAGATACGGTAGTAAGGCTAGTCATATCTTGAGGAGTAGACTCAGTGTTTAGTGGAGGGGAAGTGCATATATGAATAGATGCCAAATTTATGGTTGAAAGATTACTATGGAGTCTCAAAAGTAGGATCATTGCCCCAATGATCATGCTTAATAAGGCAGGATCATTGGGTAGTGGGACCAAAAATATTTGGATGAAGCTCTACTGAGGGAGATACTGGTTTAGGGGTGGAAGGAACTGCTATAGATCCTAATGCTAGAAAAATATTAATATAGTGCATCAACCCTAAGGAAGGGTGGAGTTTCAAATAATATAAAACCCTCAAGTGATTTTTTAGGTGTGTGAAAAAGTTACCACCCGTGAGCATACTGATTATGTTCTGTAATTTTACCTCTATGTAAATGGGAAAATGATGGTCCATGTTCATTATATGGGTCCCATGAAAATTTAAATAATAAGAACTTACCATTGGATGAATGATCCATGGGATTATCCTCATGATATCCAGGCATAGGGCAAGTCATGATAAACAATCCAGATACTGGAACCTCCCAACTTAGTGCTCTTTATTGTATAGGGATTGTTAAAGATGGTTATATAATGGGAAATTTATTCCCAATTATTTAGGGCATCTCTCTTATTTAGTTCCATCCAAAATACTAGATAGGATAGATAAGTGGAAATATTGGATGAGTAAATTCCATGGTCAATTCAAAAATTCCCCAGAGTAAGCTCCCACTATTTTCCTCCGCTGGAATGTGACATGAACCACATACAAATTAATGTTAGCTAGGAACTTGAGAAATATTTCCATGAATTTATCTTTGTGTACTTCAATGATGAGTGTGAGATGAATCCTTCATGGGGATTCCATACCCTCAATGGCTATAAGGATCTTCTATATCACTACCAGATCAAGGGTTTTATTGCTCCACATGGGATTGGACTAAAATATTTCCATGTGAAGATTATGCTGTTGGTATGTAAACTAATAGAAGGGATGAAAAGGTAAAGGCGAAGCATTATCCTATGACAGATGTGGTGAATGAGATTCAGAGTCGTATGGTGAAGGATGGTAGGAAGTGTTATGATGGGGTGAAGAGGGTACCCGAGACTGATGATTTAAATGGAATGTTCTTTGACCTTAGCTGCATGCTTGGATGGGTGATTTGGGGGAGGCTTCTAACCTCCCATAATATAGGGCATAGACATGTAAGAAGGATAATTATAATTTATGGAAAAGGGATAAAGAGGATCGAATGATCATGGGAAGAAATTGAGAGATTAAATGGTGGATGGGAAGAGAAGACTGTAATGGAAGAAATGGAGTTGAGGAAAATAGTGGAGTAGGGATAAGAAGGAAAATCTAAGTTGTGAATTTAGGGTTTATAGGAGGGGATTGAGGGCATCACAAGATTCACGACATGATTTAGAAACTCTTGATGTGAATAATGATGTTTGATTTTTTTTTAAACCCCTTGTGACTTATTATTTGAATATTAAATTCATGTTTTGAATATGGTGATACAAATGTTCTCTCAATATAAATATTAAGCCAATAGATAGTAGAAACATTATATCCACCATAAATCTATAATCATAATCTAACCTAAGACTATAAACCTGGGTTTTTTCCTAGTTGATTCTTCATTTAAAGACTAGAGTGATAAATTTCTATTATATATTGTCAATTTAATTTTAGAGAAAGGATTAACCCCTCCTAAAAATATTCCATGTAAAGATTAAGTTATTTCCCATCAACATTGAATAGTGGTTCCATTCCTCTTTGGATTTCCACTAATCCATAGGGGAAGACTTTAATCACATCAAATGGACCTGACCATCGGGTCTTCAATTTCCCTAGAAATGATTGTAAACTTTATTTAAACAAGATGACATTGTTTTTGGGTGTGAATATACTTCAAGCGATGTGTTTGTCATGCCATTGTTTGGTTTTCTCTTTATAAATATTTTTATTTTCATAAATATATATTCTTATTTTTTATAGCTCATTTAATTAAAAAAAATCCCATTTCTAGTGCTTTGGGAATCTATGTTGATATTTTTGATTAACTAAAATGAGATATTTTCTAATTATATTGAATATTGATATGTTTTTCCATATACAATCTTAAATGAAGTTGTACCAATGGGTGTTTTATAAGCATTAGTTTATTCCCAAAGTGAATAATCAAGTTTCATTTTGTAGTCCTTTCTACTTACATTGACCATATTTCCCAGAATTTGTTATATTTCTTTATTGGAAAGCTTCACTTCCCTCCTAGTTTGTTGGTGGTAGGGGTGATGATGTAATAGTAAATACTATATTTATCAAATATTCCTTTCATCAAATAATTATTCAAGTGTGTTCCCCAATAACTAATGTGTAATTGTGGTATTCCAAACTAAGAAAAAAAATATTATTCCTTTGCAATTTCTTCACAAGACTGACCGTATTTAGAGTAATATCTTTAGTTTCTACCCATATCGATACATAATACTTACAAACTTAAATATATATATTTTCCAAATAATTAAGAAAGGTAACTATGAGATATTTTCCACATACAAAAAATACTTAAATATTAATAATGGTATTATATGTAATTTTATATCATCTTCTAGTGGTTCCTATTCTTTTGTAGTGATCACAACTTTGGAAAAATCCTCTCACATCCTGATGTAGTGTGGGATAGAGGAATATACTATGAAGTAACTTAAAAATGGTATGATGAGGCCCATGATATCCTCTAGTCATTTATGCAAGAAAAAAATCCAAGATGATTTGTACTTAATCTTATAAGATAAAGCATCACACCAACCCATCACCACATTTCCTGAATATAAGTGGATCATCCAAGTAATAATGTGAAGTATCAGCCACATATTTCTTCCTTTATTGATATGAGAAGTGTGTAGAAAGGTTCCTAGTGTCCAAATAGTTTTTATATGTACCCAAACCATTTTCATACTAGAAAATCCAATTTTAAGAGAGTTTAATCAAGGAAGGATTCAAAAATATCTTTATCTTTATCTTCTTTAACATTGGGAAACTAGAGTCTATAAAAATGATCAGAAATAAGAAATTTTGTTCTCTTTGTTTATTTTATTACAATATCAAATTCTTATAGTAGTAGAATCAACCATATCAACCTTGGTTTGGAATATTTTTGTTCAATGGATACTTTATCAGTGCATGATCCATATACATAATAACTATTGCGAGAATAATATATAACCAGAATTTATCAAATGAAAATACCACTATGAGGAGCTCTTTATCTATAGTCGTGTAGTTGTTTTGAGCATAGTAGCAAGTAAAAATGGAATAGTAGATGGGTTAGAAATTAATATCAATCCACACTCCTAATATAGCTCCATTAGTGAAGTTGCTGGCATTATTAATCAGCTTGAAATCATTTTCCCAGTCTGGTGAGACAATAACAGGAGATGCTGCCAGGTTGTTCTTTAAGTCCACAAAGGATCATTGGTTGTATTCAATAAATTATACTTGCATATATTTTAGAAAAAGTTGAGTAAATGGATGATAGATCATATAAAAATATTTTACAAATTACTGATAAAATCTTTGATGGATAATAAATCTATTGATTTTCTTCACAATAGTAGGTTATGGTAATTCTTTAATGACTATTATCTTTTCCAAATCAACCTCTATGCCATGTTTTGAAATATTGTGTCCAAAAACTATGCCTAATTGTACTATAAATTGGAATTTTTCCCTATATAAAACATGAAATTTCTCTTCCTAACATTGTAGCACGTGGTCCAATTTATTCAAACAAACATCAAAATATCATCTTTATATGGATAATTCATCCATGAAAATTTATAGAAACTCCTCTTCCATGTCATGAAAAATATATACCATGCACCTTCAGAATGATATTAGTGCAATACACATTCCTAAAGATATCTAATGATAGTATAAGGTTTAATAGGGACATGTAATTTTTTTTTAATATCTGGGTCATTATAAATTTTATTATAACTTAAATATCTATCAAGGAAACAATAGAAATCAAGTTCGAATAATATCTCCAACATCTGATCTATGAATAATATGGGAAATGATCCTTCTGTGTGGGTGTATTAATATTTCTTTAATCAAAATAGACTATCAATGTAGTAATTTTCATTATTGGTATCAATTAATCTCCATTTTTCATTACTTGTGTTAAGATTCCCGATTTTAGAACTACTTTAAGTGGGATCACCCACTTATTATCATATATGGAGAAAATAATACCACCGTTAAGTAGCTTCAAAACATCCTTCATGACCACCTCTTTGAAGGGTGGGGTGATTGGACTTTGGGGATATAGGTTGGGCTTCAATCATTCATTTAACAACCCAATATTTTTTGATATGTATCTTTTTAAATAAATTTAATTTCTTTGATATATTGCGACACACTCAACCCTAAATGTAAATGTACCATAATATAGTATGCCATTATAACATATCCATTAAATTGTTGGAGTGAATAGAAATAACCAAATTTTGAAAATTATTTATAAATATTTTAGATAAATCAAATATATTGATCAATAAGTACTCAATTTTTCAAAAAGTCTTTATATGCTTCAAAAATACATTTTCCTCAAAAAAAAATTTTATTGCTTTTTTTTAGAAAACATTATAATTATTTTTTTCAAATTTTAGAAAATTTGTTTGGAAAAATTAACTTCTTTTTATGAATCCTCATATAAATATTAACTTAGGGTGAAATTTTTAAAATTTTCTAAGATGATTGATTTTTAGTAAATAGTGAAAAAATACCTTTTTTCAAATATCATCATTTCATTTAAATAAATAAAGTAATTTAAAGGTACCATTACATTTTTTATTTTGTATTAAAATTATATATGATACATTATATTTATAATAATCTAATCAATTTCATTTTAATCAAAAATATTCATGATTTTGATATAAGATAATTTTGTATGCTTAAAAACACACTTGTCTAAAATTTTTTTTATTTTGTTTTGAGAATTTATAATAAAATAAATTTATACCACATCTAAATATTTAATATTGAAAAATTCATATCATATTTGGAATCAAAAGGTTAATTTTTTTTAAATAGGTCTATTTTATTTTTTATCATTATGAATAGTAATCGTGGTAAATATTTGTATCCCCGGTATGGGAAACATGGGTAAATAGGGGTTAAAACCATGAGATAAGGTCTCCAAATCAACAAAAAAAGTTTTTTTATTTCATTGGATGGAATTAATTAAACCATATACACAACAAATTATAATATATAGATGTTTTTTCCATTTTCCCTTCTTAAGGATATTTATATTATTTTAAGTAAAGAAAATTCCAAAATGTCACTCTATTGAATTTAATATCTCTAAATTTATTATATAAGGATAAAAGAGGATAATTTGATCTATAATTTCTTATTTTAAATATAAGTTATTTTTTTAACATGGTAATTTATTTTTAATTTTTAGTGATGAAATTATTACCTTAAATGCTCACCGAACATGGATAAAGTGCTTGTGCAAGTAATAGAAAAATAATGTAAATGTTTTTAGAAACACTAAAGTAATATTTTTAGGTGAGTTATAGTGACCCAAAAATTTTATAGATTAATATAAAATATTATATTGTTATAAAAAGGTTATATTTAAATTCCATAGTTGTAATTTTTTTTCAAAGTCAAATTATGTGAATAGTTCTTAAAATAACAATAATAGTATTTTATGATTATAATATTATATTATATTATTTAAAAATTATAAAAGTATTTAAAAGTGACTAGTAGGATGAGAAATTGTTTATAATTTCATAACATGGTAATTTATGAGCCAATGTTTACCATATAAGTAAAATTATATCAATTTAATATTAAAAAAGTCATTACCACGGTTAAGATTAAAATTTGTTAACCGAGGAGATAAACCCGAAGATAAGGTTTATAATTACACCAAAACATGTATAAATTTTGTGTTATGATGTTATTTATAAATTTTCTACTTTTCTTTAAATATATTTCCATTTGGAATCATTTCTCTTAAGAATGAATTAATTATATTTTAATCTTTTGAGTACTTCCAAATGTGTCCTTTCCCTCCCTTATAAAAGGATTCCCCTTTTATCTTTTATTAAATCCACTTTGAGACATATTTATAGAAACAATCATGATCGAAACTCTTATAAACTTATATATACATGAATTAGAGGGTTTGTTTTTCATTTTTAATGACCTTTCCAAGGGTCTTTAAGAAGTGATATAAATGAGGCCCACTAAAGAAGAGGAAATCTTCCTACCCAACCTATTTCAATTTATTTCATCATATACCTTCTCTAAATATATGTTTCTGATTATAAAATAAATAATTAAGTATCATAAATATACTTAAATTTTATTATGATTACATAACTAACATTATCCATCATGTTTCCCATCAAATGAGATGTGAAAGTATCGCTCGTGCGTATGTGGGGACTACCACCTCCATGCAGCATAAAAATTCATTTTCCATCACCACATTTCATGGATTGTTTTTATAATAATTTTAATGTATATAAATTATATTTATAACATAATTATTCTTGTATAATTTTAATTTATAATCTTCCTTCTTGGCTTTCCATCTGTTGGAAAATGACAACGTCGCTCGTGGGTATGTGTGGACTACCACTTCCACAAAGCAATGTGATTAATTTTTTATTTTAAATTTACATGGTTGATAATAAGGAAATATTTAATGAATATATATGATATAATATAATTATTTATGGTTGAATTATTATTTACCTTTATTTCATTCCATCCATTGAAAAGTGAAAACAACATTCATGAATATGTACAATCTACCATCTCCATGAACAGTAAAATCCAATTTTATATCTCCACCATTTTGGATGACTATATATATATATATTTAATATATATATATATATATAGTATTTATATCATGGTTAAAATTATATATATTATTTAACCATGATCAAAGTACAAGGACTAGAACCACCTAATCAAAATTATGATGAAAAGTGAAACAGTTAACACCAAGGAATGGAAATTTTAATAAGGAATTATTAATAAATAAGTATTGAATTTTTATAAGTAGATAATATATGATATTATAAGAATTTAAATTAATCTATTATAGAAGTATAATAAATTTAAATTTATTATATGGGTGGTTAAGGAACTTTCAAATTAATTCAATCTTGAGGTAATAGATTTTCATATCACTTCTATTTTTTGTGAGGCACATGCCATGTTCAACACTTATTTATTTTATGTGATGTATATAACACCCAAGAATTTATTTTATGAATCTTAACATGAAATTTGTGAGGATTTACATATCCACATGGGGTTATCTCTTTCATGAGTTTTTTATTCGAAAGTTACCAAAGTGGAAAGTGATTTATGTCACAATCTCATTGTTTATCAGAATTGTTTATGATTTAGATTCCAATGATGAAATTGCATAATATATCACTCAATAATCTCAATAAGTTTCTTATAATTAAGATATTTCTTTAGAATACATGTTTTCCTTTCATTTTCCTCACTTTAAGTACTCAAGAGACAAAAATAACTAATTTAAGGAAATAAAACTTTATTTCTCTCCTTGGTTGAAAATTATTTTTATTCCATATCTGTGTTTTTAAAAATATTTTCAAAAATATTTTTTCTATTCTCCAATAATTTATTAAAATTATTTTTTATAAATCTTTATGTGTTACAAAATTGTTTAAATGTAATATTCTTATTGTTTTCTTAATGAGTTACTTTTTACTTTTACTAAAAATACAAAAGGAATATTTTTTTAACATACACAATATTTAAAAAATTTATCACCATCATGACCAATCAATGATTTAATAACTCCTTTAAAAGTTTTTGACTTCATTTTCAATGAAAATATTTTCCTAAATATTTGGGATTTTGTTTGATTTTGAATATGTGATTTAAAAATAAAAAGGGTATTTTCCTCATGAAATATTACAATGGTTTTTTAATGAAAATTATCTTCTATGATAACATCCTTTGATGTTACTTATCATTTAATGGGGATGTGATCCTATGATACCCTCATTAATATCTCTTGAGATGGCTTATGGTTCTGATGATGAAATATCGATGACACCCATTTTGATTTCAACAGCTTCATTTATGATGAATGTTTTTATGATCTTGTGGTATACATATTAATGGATTTATGATTATGTTATTGGTGAGACTATAATAATATATCCATCCAATGAATTGGGTAAACATTGATATATTTTGATCTCAAAGGGTACATGGGTGGTTTTCTCAATCTCGAAAAAGTGGGTACATAGGAGGTTGTCCCAAGCCTAAAAGAGGTTACACTAGAGGTTATTCCAAGCCCGATGTAAGTACATGGGTGGTTATCCCAAATATAACATGTTATGAATGTTATGATGGGTATAATTTACATAATATTTCTATAGTTATGATTATTCTTCACTTTATTCCACTCTTTTATGACTTGATATTATGCCTATGTTATATTCTCATGGCCTATCTTATTTGAGCCCTTTATGATTCATTTATTTTTAACTTCCAAGATTTATGACATGAAAGATGTTTATGATTTATGAAATATTGAGTATGATTTTCAAAGGTTAATATCATTTTCTTATATACATTATTATCGTGCTATGTTTAAATTTTTATTGATATATACCCTCTTTACCCTCACTGAGCATCTGATCTCACCCTTTATCATGTTTTCCTTTTCCCTGGGATATGGAGAAAAGTTTTTAGTATGATGTGTCTAAGAAGGGTAGTTTTTTATGAATAACTAAGTGGGATACAATATAGATATTTTTATTAACTAGTTGTTTATGTATCGAAGTTTCCAAAGACACTAAACCTTTATAATTATAGCATGTATCATAATGTTATGTATTAAATATTGATCTAATTATATTTTATATTTATGTAAGAAAAGTATGGGTTTCTATAGTTGGCATCAATGTAAGGTTTTTTTACCTCTTGAAACTAGGATGAAAAGACTTTAGTGAGAACCCTTTGTATAATACTATGTATAGGATAACATCCTATGTTGTAATAAAAAAAGGAGTGTTGTTTTCCAAGAAAAAACATCATTATCTGGATACTAAAGGTTGACACGTTTTTAGAATAGATGAATCTTGGAGAAATAACCCACAAAAGAGTTGGTTGAGTATATCCTAACTATTATTCTAGTTCACAGTGAGTGTTCCCTTATTGTACACTTGGTTTTAATCTCCTAGGGGATATGCTTAGGTTAATTCACAATTTCTTTATGAAACATAATGAAGGATTTAAATAGAATATGATCATTGATGACCTTGGTTAATCATAAGGTTTTATAGACTGAAAATAATGCGACATGATTTAAACATCCTATATATGATTTTTTATGATTATGTGGTTTCCCAGTATGATTATTCTAGATCACACTATGGTTTTTGGTTTTTGTCAATGGATGGAACCTGAAGTAACCTTGTTAAAGATGAATGTGGTGGACAATGAAATGATTTTCCTCCAGAGAAACCAAATGTTTGGTGATATAGAATATAAATATCATTGTTATGGTTACAAAACATTCTCAATCCACGAATCATGCAGAGATTCCAAAAAATAAAAAGAGGGAACAATGTTCTATTGAATACTTCATGAGGAAACATCCACTTTCTTTTATTAGATTTTATAATCTAATAACTATTAAGAAATGGATCAGTACCATTAAAAATATATTTTTGGTTTTTAAGTTTTCAGAGTATACACAATTCATTTTTTATCTCTATTAATTTTAAGGTGAAGTAGATCAATGGTGGAATCTCATCAATACCATGAGGTAATGATAAGAAATTGACTTCATGGAGTGGGATGAGTTTAGAAGGTTATTTTTTAACAATGTTTTTCTTTATATTCTCTATACAAAAAATGGAGAAGTAATTCCTTGATCTAAGGTAGAAGGATGATCAATCCATTAGTGAATACGAGGTAATTTTCATAATACTTGTGAGGTACTCTTCTAGTATTATCATTGAACCCGAAATTAATATTGATCAATTCTTCAGTGGCTTAAAACCAAGTCTTCTAAGGGAGTTATTCCAAAGGGAGTTATTCCAAAGGGATTTCAATAGTTTTGAAGTAATCATTTGCTATGATATTAAGGTAGAAATTGATATTGGAGTTACCCATCAATCTAATAGTTTTGATAAGAATAAAAATATGGAATTCAAATAAAATTATAATAATAAAAACTATAGAGGGAAGAAGATGAGCCTTCCATTATGATCGAAGAGTGGAAGAAGAAATTGGGGAAATTTTCTTAAGGGAACTAGTAAATGCGTTATGATTTCAAATTAAGGTCATCAAGAAATAAAATAACAAATTGATGGTATGAATTTAGCCAATGATATAGGAAAAGAACCATATAATAAACCACCCACCTACCGTTATTTCAAATGCAAGGAATATGGAAATTATGCTAACCAATGCTCAAATATGAAGTTCAATGAGGATGATTGACATTAAAAACCTATTAACCACAGTGATAAATAGAAATACCATATGATCACTATTTTCTATTTGAATTATGATAAAGAAGTGGTGAAAGATAAACTTACTGTTCACTATATAACTAATAATGTCTTATTTAATTTTGGATTTAGCCACTCTTTTATATTTTAATAACTTTCTAAGGGTATCAAAATAACACCTCAATGATTATATATTAAATTTTCAGTGAAACCCCTAATAGTATGATAGTCAATTCTCAATCATATGATTATTTTCTTATTGAAGTTTATGGGAATGTGATTCCTACAAATATTGTAATTTGTCCTCTTGTTAATGTTGATGTTATCTTAAGCATGTATTGAATTTATTTACATACATCCTAAATTAATTTCTAAGTATTGGAAGTCATTTTTGATATTCTGAGCTAACCTATTATCATATATTAGTGTAAAGATAAATATGAAATTTTGATGAAAATTGAATCCATCATATGGGTCCTAATTCATAATAAATAGGGGTGTTTATCTCTAATTGTTGGGGAGAAACTCAACATCAAAGATATTACCATTGAATGAGAGATTGTTGATGTTCTTTTAGAATAATTTCTTAGTATTACTCCTAATATTGACTTAAATTTTTCAATTAAACTCATACATGGTGCTACACTTATTTCAAAAAATTTATATAGAATGACCCCGATTGAATTGTAGTATTTGAAGGAGAAACTATAAGAGAATCTTGATAAAGGATTAATTTAGCCATGCGTGTCACTTGGGGGTTCACCTGTTATTTTTATTAAGAAACAATATGGATCAATGCGACTTTGTATTTATTATCAGGAACTTAATAAGAAAAAAATCAAGAATAAATATCATCTTCCTGGTATTTATGATTTTTTCAATCAATTATGAGGAGAAAAATATTTTTCCAAGATTGATCTTTGATATGGATACTATCATTTTAGGTTTAAAAGTGAAGACATACCCAAGACAACCTTCTATAGGAGGTATCGGGTATGAACTTATAGTGATGGAATTTGGTCTTACTAATTCCCCTGATATCTTCATAGATTTAATGAATAGAGTTGTTATAGATTACCTCGATCAATTTTAGGTAATATTTATAAATGATATTCTTATATATTCAAATATCAAGTAATATCACAAAGAACACTTGAGGATTCTGATAAAGACCCTAAGGAAGGATAAGCTGTAAGAAAAATCTACCAAGTGTGAATTTTGTACAAAAATATCATTTTTGGGATATATAATCCCAATAGAGTGTATATTTATGGATCCATGAAAGATACAAGTTATTGAACATTGGCCCAGGCTAATAATGGTGAGTGATATCCATAGTTTTCTTGGTTTGGAGGGATATTATCGATGTTTTGTTTAAAATATATCATGGTTTTCTAATCTAATCACTAAGCTAACTCGAAAGGGGGTTAAGTTTATTTGGATTGAAGAATGTTATAAAAATTTCAAGAAATTAAAGATAAGGTTAGTTAGTGCATGTGTTCTTACACCACCCTGTAGCAAAGAAGGTTTTGTGATCTATAGTGATGTAACAACATAGGTACTAGGATGTTTCCTCATGCATAGTAACATGGTTATATACTATTCCTCTCTAAAATTGAAGTTTTATGAGAAAAACCACACAAATTCATGATTTGGAGTTAACTGTGGTAATTTTTTCATTAAAGATATGGAGGTATTTTCTTTACTAAGAAAGGTGTGATATATATACTAATCATAAAACCTTAAAATATATATTCACTCAAAAAAATATGAATATGCACTAGAGAATATGGTTAGAGTTGATTAATTATTACAACTTCATAATACATTACCACCCTAGGAAGGAAAACTTGGTCATAGATTCTTTGATCCAAAAGGCTAATGACAGATTATATATTATGTGGATCACAAAAGATCAAATATTTCATTATCTTCAAAGGATGATTAAGGAAATCATGATGAAAGGGAAGAAAATTTATATTTTTTAAATGGGTGTTAAACTATCTATCCATTTAAGATTAAAGAGTCACGTGAGGAACATGTACATATGTAAATTATGGTGAGAAATGTTTCTAAGTGTAAGATTGATTATGATGGAATAATATGATTCATGAACCTAGTATGTGTCCCATCAATACCAGACTTGAAGGAGTTGATGGATGAAGCTCATAGATCATCATTATTTATTCATCCTAGAAGTACAAAGATGTATAAAGGTTTGAAATAATATTACTAGTGGGATAAAATGAAAGGAGATATTGTAGAGTATGTTTCATGGTGATTGTTATGTCAGTATGTTTTAGATGAGATATAGAAGTATAAGGGTATATTAAAACCTTTACCCATACTCGAATAGAAATGGGAAAAACACACTGTGAATTTTGGTTTTGGACTCCTCAAAACTTCTAACTACCATAATGATATTTGTGTTGTAGTCGATTTCCTTAAAAATTAAGCTAAAATTGTTTCTTTCAAAGATGATTTTTCTCTTGACCAGTTTAACATAATATATATCAAAGAAGTGTAATGTTTACATGGATTAACACATTCTATTGTATCGCATCAGGATCTGATGTTGACCTCATAATTCTAGAAAAGTATTCAGTAAGATCTGGATTCTGAGTTGCATTTCAACACTTCTTATCATCCTAAAAAAAGGCCAGTCTCATAGAACCATTTAATCATTGTAACATATACGAAGGTATTATTCTATGGATTTCAAAGGTGTTTGGGATAAGAAACTTTCTTTAGTATAGTTTTCTTACAATAATATATCAATAGAGTATTCATATTGTTGAGTCAATAAAGGTTCCTTATGATTTTCCATTCATTCATGTTTCGAAAATCACAATAACTTTATCGTAAGGAAAAACATATTTTATCCTGATAAGGGAAATTTTACTTCCTTATGAAAATTTTCCTTCCACATGGAAATTTTATTTTTAACCAGTTATTCTTTCATAAGGGAAATTTTCCTTCCCCAAGGAAAATTTATCCTTACCATGTTTTCATTTTTCATGAATTAATTTTTCTAAATCTAACTATTTTTATTTCTAAGTGGAAAATTCAGTTTCGTATCTAAAACCTCAGAATCTAATAAATACTTAGATATAGAGCATTCTTTTTTCAAGATCTGAATTCAGGTTCCAAACTCTCTGAATTCAGACTCCGAAATTTCTATGTTCAGGTTCCGAACTCTCTAAATTCAGACTCCAAACTTTCTAAGTTCAAACTCCGAAATCTCTGAATTCAAACTCCGAACTTTCTAAGTTCAGACTCTGAACATTCCAAGTTCAGACTCAAAATTCTTATGAAGTCAGACTCCAAATTTACTTGAAATTCAGAATCCCAAATTCTATAAAATTCAGGTTATAAATTCTTTGGAAAACAGAATCCGAATATTTATGTATTATAGACACCGAATGGTTTTTTATTAGAATCCGAACTTTTTTTCCTTAGAATCCAAAAAATAAATTTGATTAAACAACAATATTTTTTTCTTACCTTTATTATGAAATGATGTCATACAATCTGTTTCTAAACACTTTAAGGTAGAATCCTTTCCTTGTGAACTTTTCATAAGTTTCATTTCTGGAATCATAATTCCGGAACCTAAATTTCAAAAACCATATTTCCAGAACCTAGAATGTTTGTAGAACAAAGAGGTATTGTGAATTTACCTTGTTTAAATTTGTTAAGCATAGTTTTCCTTAATGTTTAAAACAAAATTTTTATACCAACTTTAAAGGTTCCGAAGGAATTTTTAAAGTGTAAAATTCACCCCCCCCCCCTCTTGTATATTGAGCATCTACATTCATATTTCAATCCTACAATTGGTATCAGAGTAGGTTTCTTGAATACTTATATTCACATATAAGTTTTATTGCTCAGTTTTCATTGTTCTCAATATTTTTCCTTTCTTAGGAATATTTTTCTTGTTTATATTTTCCTTGTTTAAAAAATATTACTATTAACAAAGTTTTTTTGGAAAGATATTTTTTTCTTAAGATGAGGGAATGAATATTGGTTCCATACACAATATAAATCCAACTAGACCACCTATTTTAGAGGGGAATGATTACAAATATTAGAGAGATCATATGAAGAAATTTGTTATCAATACTGGAGTAGAAAACTTTATCATGCTTACTAGAAGATATAAAATCCTTGACAAGGAAGTTAGTAGTTTTACCAATCAAGAAAATCATTAATATCAACTGAATTATAAGGTACAAAATACTTTGATTTATTCTATGAATAGAAATATATATAGCCAAATTTCATCTTGTGAATCAGAAAATTGTATTTGTAAGAAGCTTGAAGTAACTCACTTTGGAACTTCGAAAGTTATTGAAACTAGAAGAGCCATTCTCAGAGCTGAATATCGTGGTTTCTGATTTCCTTATGAAAAACCCATATGCAAGGTACAACAAAGATTCATCACTATTGTCAATAGTTTACAATCTATGGGTGAGAAAGGATTAGATGATGAAGCTCTTATAGAAAAAATCATAGATATCATGCCTAATGAATGGGAATCTAAGAGGATAGTTATAGATGAAAATATGAAAGTTACCCAGATTTCTCTTGATGAACTGTTTGGAAATATTCTTAAACATGAAACCAAAATGAATAGAGTTGCTGATAATATTAAGAAGAAGAATGGAAATTATAGTGTTTATTTTACAACAACTTCAAATCATATGAAATCCAAGACTCCTGAGAGAGTTACGAGATATAAATATAAGTAGGTTGTTATTCATTCTGAATCTAGTGGAAGTGAATCTTCAAGAAATGAATTAGCCAATCATGCCTGAAGGATGAAAAATATTGTTGTACAGAGGAAATCTCAATCTAGAAACAAGAATAAAGAAAATAAAGAAAAGAAGGACTCGTAAGTCACTTGTTATGAATGCAAAAGAGCAGGACATATAAGGCCATATTTCCCTATGATTAAGAAAAATGATAAAAAGGAAAATCATTCTGAAAGAAATAGAAAGAAATACTACAAGGATAAATCTAAGAAAGTCTTTAAAGCTAATGACACATGGATTGATAGTGGTGGTGACTCTTCAGATGAATCCTCAGAGTATGAATCTTCTGGTCAGAAGAATCTTGGTTTACTCGCCAAAATACCTATTGAAAATCATTGTCTAATGGCTAAGGTACACAATGTTGAATCTATCACCAATGTATATTTGAATTCAAATTACAGTAATGATTAATATTATGAATCTTCGGGTGAAGAATCTTCTTCTGATGAAGATAATACTTTTCCTACTTATGAAGATGTTTCTAGATTTTCAAAACTTCTTGAGAATGAAAATTCTAAAATCAAGAAAAATATTGATATGGAAAATTCTAGAAATACTATTCTTACTAAGGAAATATCAGATCTTTCCCAAGATATTGATAAAAAAAAATTTATTTTGAAAGTATTTCAAAGAAGTTTAAGGAAGTAAATTCTGAAAAGGATAAACTTTCTAAGGATCTTAAAAATGTAGTTTCTATGAAAAATATTTTAGAAGCTAACTCTAGTTCTCAAATTATTATTATTAAGGATAAAAACTTAGTTATCAAAATAAAGTCTGAAATATTTTCCTTGAGGAAGTGTTTGTCAAACTTTACCTTAGGTAAGGAAAATTTTGATAAAATGTATTCTCAAATCCGACCTCTAAGAAATAGTTCTAGTTTTGGTTATACTCATTCTAAGCCTGTTTTCAGTAATAAATATTTTGTTCCTCAACGTTCCCCATTCTGTAATAAATGTCAGTGTGGTGAAAATTGGGTAAAAATTTGTTCCTTAAACAGAATCCAGTCTTTAGGATTTCATAAATCTTATTTTTCTAAGAAAATTTGGATACCTAAAATTTTTCTTTCTGAAATTTCCAGATCTAAGAAAGTTTGGGTTCCTAAAGTCTAACATTCTTATTTTCATAAAAAAAAAGAAAGTTATAATAGAAATAATTGGTACATGGATAGTGGATGTTCCCGACATATGACTGGTAACAAAAACTTCTTTGAAAAGATTATCAAGAAGAAAGGAGGAAAGGTAACGTTTAGATATAATGTTCAGGGAGAAATTATTGGTATAATTAACATTTTTCTTCTTGAAAAAACATTTATTTCCAAAGTTTTATTTGTTAAGTGTCTTAAGAACAACCTCATGAGCATAATTCAATTATGTGATTAAGGTTACCTTCTGAATTTTAGGAATGACAAGTGCTTAGTACACAATTCCCAGGAAGGTTTTATTCTTTCTGCCCATAGGCAAGAGAATGTTTAAAAACTTAACTTAGAAGACCTTAGGATCCAAGACCTACCCTGACTCAGTGCAACAGAATATCATTCTTGGTTATGGAATAGAAGGTTGGTCACTGTAATCTTAGGAACCTATGTAAAATCTCTAAGAAAAGACTATTTAAAGATCTACTGGAGCTTAGATTTGATTCTTCTAAAGTTTGTGATCCTTGTCAACATGGAATGAAACATAAATCAAGTTTTAAATCAATTGGTGATGTCTCAAATACCTATGAATTATAGTTAGTTCACATGGATCTTTTTGGTCCAACACAAACTAGAAGAATTTGAGACAAATATTATGTATTTGTCTTAGTTGATGATTACTCTAGATTAACGTGGGTCTATTTTCGGAAAAAGAAATCTGATGCTTTTTCTTGTTTCAAAAGTTTTAGAGCCCAAGTTAAAAATGAGAAAAACCTTCCATTGATAACTATCCATAGTGATCATGGAGGAGAATTTCAAAATTTTGATTTTGAAACTTTTTTTAGTAAAAAATGAATTACTAATAACTTCTCAGATCCAAGAACTCCTCAACAGAATGGTGTAGTTGAAAGAAGAAATAGAATTCTAAAAGAGATAAATAGAACCATGTTGAGTGAATATTCTATAGCCAAACATTTTTGGGCTGAAGCTATAAGTACTACTTGTGATACTATAAATTAATTTTTGACTATACCTCCTCTTAACAAAACCCCTTATGAGTTATGAAATGGTAGAAAACCTAGACTTTCCTACTTCAAAGTATTTGGTTGCAAAGTATTCATTCTGAATACTAAAGATAATCTACATAAATTCGCACCCAAATCTGATGAATGAATTTTCTTAGGTTACTCCACAACCTCTAAGGCTTATAGTGTTTTCAATAAAAACACCTATACTATTGAAGAAATAGTACATATTAAATTTAATGAAACTGATCCTTTTGTTTTTAGAAAACCTCAACCTACATATTTGGATATGTTTTCAAAAACTGTTTATTAACCCATGATAGAAGATTCTTCTGATAATGAAAAATTTTCAATAAAATGTTTATGAGGCATTTAACCCAGAAGATTTTCTACCCTATGTTGATGAAGAGGCTTTATAAAACCAAAATCAGCTGTTTCAAAAGAATCATCCTAGTGATAGTATCATTGGTGATGTAAATCAACCTGTAAGGACTAGAAGTTACTTAAGTAATGAATAAAAACATCTAGCATTCCTTTCTCAATTAGAACTAAAAGGCACTGATGAATCTTTTGGTGATGATGATTGGATTAAATCCATGCAAGATGAGATAAATGAATTTGAAAGGAATAAAGTCTGGACCTTGGTTGAAAGACTTAAGGAAACTTCTGTTATTGGAGTCAAATGGGTCTTCAGAAGTAAGTGTGATGAAAATAGAGTCATTGTAAGAAATAAATCTAGATTGGTTACTAAAGGCTATAATCAACAAGAAGGAATAGACTATGAAAAAACTTATGCTCCAGTATCTAGACTTGAATCTATTCATATTCTACTTTCCATTGAAACATTATTCAATTTCAAACGTTTTAAAATGGATGTTAAATGTGCTTTTCTCAATGGTTATGTTAAAGAGGACGTTTTTGTGGAACAAACACCTGGTTTGGAAGACATAAAACATCCTGAACATGTTTTTAGACTTACCAAAGACTTTTATGGACTCAAACAAGCCCCTAGATCCTGGTATGATAGAATTATAGGTTTTTTACTTCAAGATAATTATGTTAAGGGAAATGATGATTGTAACACCCCAAGATTTCATAGTGTGTTATTTCTTCAAAATAATTCAATAACTTGCACTACACGCAACACTGAGTTCAATTGCACCATGACTTACCAAAAAAAAAGCCATTAAAAGAGGTCATGAATAGTATTAACTAAATTTTAAACTTTATATAATCCTTATAATTTTAGAATCCATATTATGAGTTTCTTAGTCATAATGCAAGAACAGATTCATTTTCAGTATTGCACTTTTATCAACTTTTGATAGTGAAACCTTTTTAAATACAATATTTTAAACTTTTTGACTAAATGGAGACATCAAAAAATTTAAAATGAAACATCCCAAGCTTCCACGGTACGCTTTCCTTTGAATAAAACAGTAGCGTGTGTTGTACGCAACTTCGAGTTCTAACACACCGTAACCAATCAAACTAGCTGTTATGAATAGTAATACCTACTTTTTGAAGTTATATATATTTTATATTTTAAAATGGACTTCATTTTTGGATTCGGAATATCAAATTTAGCCTAAGGTGAAATTTTAGTACTTTTCGGATAACTTTCATATTTTGATGAATAGTGAAAATTACTAAATTTTAATTAAAAACAACTTTTTTAATCAAAATAATTAATAGTAATAAATTATGAATTTGAGTGGTTTTAAAGTATATTTAGAATATATTTTTACTATTTAATATAATGTTGGTCATTGGACATAATTTTACAATTAAACCGAACATAAACAAGTGTCAATCTTTTGATAGTTATTATCTCTTAAAAACACGCTTTTTGTTTTGACAGCGGGAATTAATTTTAAATTAATTTCTGCCACTTCTGTGTTTTGAATTTAGAAAAATGGATTCCATATTTGGAATCAGGATGTACAAATTGTGTAAATAGGTAACTTTTATTTTTAGACATTTTGAATAATTACTGTGGTAAATATTTTATTTACCATGGTTAAGGGTAAATCCGGTAAATAAGGGTTAAAAAATAATATTATAATAATACAAAATTACCCTAAAACGTGTCCTAACCTTATTGGTGGACACATACCCGACCATGAGCATACTTGGGTCAATTTGGGGACCCCTTGGAGCCACTTGTATGTGGTAGGGACACTTTATATTAATAAAGTTAAAATAAAAATAAAAATGGCATAAGCTTACATCTTTTAGAAGAACAATTTTTACATAGGGTTATACATGTTGGATTTTCGATTATAAATATTCATTAGAAAGATAAAAATATTTCCTACATAATGATATTTTATTTATAATTTTTAGACATCAAATAATTTAAATTATTAATGACACAATAATGATGCAATGTTTACCTCATTAATAAATCATTTAAATAAATAAGATTATAATGATTAAAATATTATCTAAAACCTGTCCAATTCTTATTGGTTGATGTTATTTAGAATATTAGTCATCTTATCTTCGACCTCAATGATTTTTGGACCATTATAAACCGAATATAATTATATTATAAAGTAATACTTTCACTCTTTCCTAAAGAGCCCCTCTTCTCCCTTATAAAAGGAGACCACTTCTACTCATTCCTCACACCTCTCAAGCCAATTGGCTCGTCCAAACTCTGCCCAAATAAGCTCCCCACATCCCTCTCCTCCTCCTTGAAGCTTCCCCTTAGGCAGAAATCATTTCAAGAAGTCCTTTGGTTCCAACCAAAGTGAGTTACCTAAATTAAAGGTAACAATTTCTCTTAAATTATTTTCCTTTATTTTGCTTCTCCAACCCCCAAACTCTTTTTATTTCCTTTCTTTTGTAACAACACCAGTATCCTCAATATACTAGGATGTTGTTATAAGAAGGATTCAAACTACACATACACACAACTCCATCTAATGGATGATGAACATAATGTTTCTGTGGATGGAAAACTAACGCCTCACGAAACGATGATTGTTCAAATACATCTTACCGCCTCTCATGGTGGCCATTATGATGGCACTGTAATTAAATATGATATTAATGATATATATTTTATATATAAGCTTCTGTAATTCCATTTTATTTCATACCATTATTCGTTTCATGTTGTATATACATACGATAATTTCATTTGAGGAAGTGCGGACTACCGCCCCCTTAAAATGATATGACTCGTTCATACCACACATGGAACGTATAAAGGATGGTGTTAATGAACTTAAGTAAAATATATAAAATATTATATTATACTGGAATAGTAATATACCTATGTATCATTTGGATTCAATTCTTTTAAAATAAAAATTAAATGGAAGTAGCGTTCGTGCGTACGTACGGACTACCGTCTCCACGAACGCGGTGAGATCCATCCTCCATCGTATCCATTCAAGTCTTATTCTCATTTTAGGGTTAAAAATAATGTTAATATCATTCTGATTATGAATAAGATTTAATCTATCCATTACAAACATGTCTTACGTAACCAAACATTTAAGAAGAACGAATCGATTATCACCTGAAACGACGATAATACTAAGATATTATTAATAAAGCAATGTTAAAAGATCATATATGATATCATATTAATGTATATGATTCTTGTATAATTTAATAACAATTATTTCACCATTATACAGGAGGTTAACCGACCCCAACAAAGGAAAAGTACAAGGTAAGGGTTATTTCACAATCTCTTCATTATCCGAGGTTGTTTATACGTAATAATCTACTGGGATATCTTTATCATCCACATCCATGTTTCTTAAAAATGTATTTCAAAACATTTTTAATATTTACAAGAATATGGGTTAAAGTCATTTATACCCTTGTTTGACTTTTTATAAGAGGTTTATAAAGGAATCTTTCCGTCGTTTTCAAAACAAGGTCCTTTTTAACCTTTTTGACAGAATTGAGGTAAGAATGTTTTTTTAACTTATACGGCGGGTGCGGTTATTTTACGCCGTTATAAAATCTTCAAAGATTTCCTTACAAGCTTATAAGAATATTTTCAAAGAAAATGTTTTATTTTATATGGATCTTAAATGATTTCAAAATAAAAGGAGATATTTCTTTAAAAAGAATTTTGATTTCATCTACGGCAACATCCTTTGATGGATTTTAAGATTATTTGAAGTTGATTTATTATGATACAAAACTTCTATATTGTATTGAAGGTTTTGTGATATGTTTGACTATGGATGTGCTGTTTTTATACCATTCATAGTTTATGGTGAAATTATTGACATTTCGTATGCTAGATTTAATACGAATGTTTATGTTATGTTTAAACCTTTTCATATGGGAATGCATTGGACTTAATAAGTGATGGGTGGAGCCCGCTATAGCTCCTCGATGCATCGGTAGGTCTCATGAGACAAACTAGTGTCTTGGCATAAGGCCTTGACAAAATCTTATTTGTAGTCTTGGCACGAGGCCTTGGCTATGTGGTTATGATAGTCTGGCATTATGCATTCCAACATTATGAAAGTGGTTATTGATTTTTGCATGTGATTATTCGATTAGTAGAATATCCATGTGAATAAGTAAATGGCATTATTTCATTTTATTTATGCCATACCATGTTGAAAGTTCATATTTAAAAGGCTTTTGTTTTAGTTATACATTGCCTTAAATGTTTATTCTTATTTATGAAAGTTTCCGCTATATTGTTATCCTTACTGGGCATTTGAGCTCACCCCTTTTCTATGTTTTATTTTTCCCAGGAAGTGAAGATGTAAGTTATGAATGACCTGCAGGGATATTATGAGGGGATTATAGTGTGGACTGTGAAAACATTATGTTGTTGTAGTAGTTTTTCATTTTATGATGTAATGTAAAACTTATGAATATATCTAGTGTTTCCAAGGCTACTAAACCAATCGGTCTTTTGAGATTTGATCTTTCTTGTGATCATGCCAATGTTATGTAATAATGCACCGACTCTGGGTAGCTGGGGTCGGGGCATTACAGTTGGTATCAGAGGAAGTTTAGTACAAACCTTGGAAACTAGATTTAGATAAACTCTGATTAGAGCACGTAGACCTAAGATGAACTTTGAGGATTAGTATAGAAGAACTTCCTAAATTTTGGTACTGTAGAGATTTTGTGAGTTTTCTGAGCAATACATCCCTGTCTGGATACGAGCAGGTAGAGGCGGCTCTGGCACAGATGTACCTAGGGGTAAAACCCGAAAACACCGCTTTGAGCTAGACTCGAATGGGAACTGGTGCACGACAATGGGCCTTGCTGCACTCTTGGTTACGACACTTCCGGGGGATATGCTTAGGATAACTCTCACTATCTTTACAAATCATTATGAAGGGTTTATGAGTATATACTTCCTCAAAGAAAACATTTTTATGATTATGGATTATATCCATAAATAGTTCAATTTATGTTAAGTGTTTTATAAGTATGGGATTATGTATTTTGATTCATAAACTGATCTAGTTTATTCCATTGTTTAGAAATGGCGCCCAGTAGAAGGAATGAGAACTCCAGAAATGCACATGATCCAAAGAGAAGGAAGGATCATATCTTTCATGGTCTTATGCTAGAATTTATAAGAGAAATAGTCTCCCATGTATTATCATCATATGAAGAAATAATATCATGTGTTGATAAGATAATTAAAGAGTTTACTGAGTCCTATGGCTTTGAAGGGAAGCAAGAGAAGAAAAGGATGGAATAGGGAAAGATGGATAAAAGTAAGAGGGAAAAGAAGAATTTTCCCATATGTGGTAACTGTGGAAAGAAACACCCTAGAACTTGCCTGAAAGGAATGGGAGTTTGTTATAAGTGTGGAGGAAAAGGGCACAAAGTACGTGACTGCAAGGGTAAGAAAATGGTTTTAAATGTACAATGCTTCATTTGCAAGGAGTTTGGACACTACGCGAACCTATGTCCCAGTCATCAGACTATGCCACAAATGATGCTATTGGATAATAATCAAGTTATGATACTACCACAGATGAAGAGGAATGATTAGAGTTCTTATGTTGATTATGTCAATTGAGTGTTGTATCAACAATGTACTTGTTATAATAATTATGGAGTATATAAGGATTGTACTGCAGTACTATTTCATTAAGGACTTGAGATGGTGTGGAACAAAGAAAAGTGACTCAGTAGCAGGTTAAATGTTTGGAAAATATATGGTTGAGAGAAAGATAAACCATAATATGGTTCAGATACTGAGGTGGTGATTTTAGAATAATACATGATTGATTCGGATAAATTATATTGGATATTATTGACTACCTTGAAGCTGATTAATGATTTGTATATTCCATCATTGTTGGGTTTTAAAACATTTTTGGATTAATGAAGTATATCCAGCATTCTATATGGAATAAGGGAACATGAATGTAATCAATAAGGAATATGGTAATACATGATGAAGGTATTCATATGCTATTACGGGGTAAAAAGGATCTATATTATGTTTAACTTCCTTATAAATGTTGGACTGTGAGTTTGGATAGAAGTATTTTGGATAGTTCTAGTTTGGATTATTTTGGATTTCCATAAAAGGAAAACCCGGAGGTCGGGCGGCAACCCGTCGCGTCCGGCAAGGCTGCGAGACTTGAACCCGCAACCGAAGGGCGACAAGGGTGTATCACCTACCACTGGCCCAAGAGATGTCCTGGATTAAATAATGTAGTTTTTTTTAAAAGATCTGGTAGATGAATTATAAATTCGTTTATTTTGGAACCCTGTACGAATAAATATAATTTTTTTTACGAGTGAAAGATGAGTTTATGGTAGAAATTTATTAATGGACAAAACTCTAATTATAAAGTAAGTATATCTCCTTATGATCTTAGCCAATCTCATAAATAAATTCCTCAATATTAAGAAAAGCAACTTAGAACAAAAATTTTGTCCTAGATGGTACCTTAAATCATCACTAATTTATGGCTTTGGGATTGTTGGCCTTTTCATAGCCATGTTCTCTACCACTCTCCATCAGATAATTGATGGTTAGATTTCTCTTCCATATCCATATTTTCCTACATGGAACCCTAGTATGTGTTATTTTCGGTAATCTTCATACTTTCCACTCTTTATTTTAAATAGAGGCCTCATTAATTCATTTTTCGATGTGGGATTTCAACTAAGATATTTTGAAACGTCAAAAATGTGTTATCCTCATACCCTATGTTTTGTTGAACCGATGGTATTTCAAATCATCATAGATTGATGAATTTAAGGACCTCAATTATACACTTGTTTGTGATTGATGACCTCAATCACTACCTATAAATATTTACGTTTTTCCTCCGATTATATGTCTCTAATTTCCACCAATGTTCTCCTAATCGAGATCATAATTTGGTGGTGACCCTTTGATTTCTCTTTTCCTCATATTAAGACTAAATTTTAGTAACCCAATTTCCGATGTGGGTTTTCCCACAAATATATTTTCTAATTTCAACCTTTTATTTTTGAAGAACAATTTCAAATTGCGAGGACGCAATTTATTGAAGGAGGGGAGAATGTAACACCCCAAGATTTCATAGTGTGTTATTTCTTCAAAATAATTCAATAACTTGCACTACACGCAACACTGAGTTCAATTGCACCATGACTTACCAAAAAAAAGCCATTAAAAGAGGTCATGAATAGTATTAACTAAATTTTAAACTTTATATAATCCTTATAATTTTAGAATCCATATTATGAGTTTCTTAGTCATAATGCAAGAACAGATTCATTTTCAGTATTGCACTTTTATCAACTTTTGATAGTGAAACCTTTTTAAATACAATATTTTAAACTTTTTGACTAAATGGAGACATCAAAAAATTTAAAATGAAACATCCCAAGCTTCCACGGTACGCTTTCCTTTGAATAAAACAGTAGCGTGTGTTGTACGCAACTTCGAGTTCTAACACACCGTAACCAATCAAACTAGCTGTTATGAATAGTAATACCTAATTTTTGAAGTTATATATATTTTATATTTTAAAATGGACTTCATTTTTGGATTCGGAATATCAAATTTAGCCTAAGGTGAAATTTTGGTACTTTTCGGATAACTTTCATATTTTGATGAATAGTGAAAATTACTAAATTTTAATTAAAAACAACTTTTTTAATCAAAATAATTAATAGTAATAAATTATGAATTTGAGTGGTTTTAAAGTATATTTAGAATATATTTTTACTATTTAATATAATGTTGGTCATTGGACATAATTTTACAATTAAACCGAACATAAACAAGTGTCAATCTTTTGATAGTTATTATCTCTTAAAAACACGCTTTTTGTTTTGACAGCGGGAATTAATTTTAAATTAATTTCTGCCACTTCTGTGTTTTGAATTTAGAAAAATGGATTCCATATTTGGAATCAGGATGTCCAAATTGTGTAAATAGGTAACTTTTATTTTTAGACATTTTGAATAATTACTGTGGTAAATATTTTATTTACCATGGTTAAGGGTAAATCCGGTAAATAAGGGTTAAAAAATAATATTATAATAATACAAAATTACCCTAAAACGTGTCCTAACCTTATTGGTGGACACATACCCGACCATGAGCATCCTTGGGTCAATTTGGGGACCCCTTGGAGCCACTTGTATGTGGTAGGGACACTTTATATTAATAAAGTTAAAATAAAAATAAAAATGGCATAAGCTTACATCTTTTAGAAGAACAATTTTTACATAGGGTTATACATGTTGGATTTTCGATTATAAATATTCATTAGAAATATAAAAAGATTTCATACATAATGATATTTTATTTATAATTTTTAGACATCAAATAATTTAAATTATTAATGACACAATAATGATGCAATGTTTACCTCATTAATAAATCATTTAAATAAATAAGATTATAATGATTAAAATATTATCTAAAACCTGTCCAATTCTTATTGGTTGATGTTATTTAGAATATTAGTCATCTTATCTTCGACCTCAATGATTTTTGGACCATTATAAACCGAATATAATTATATTATAAAGTAATACTTTCACTCTTTCCTAAAGAGCCCCTCTTCTCCCTTATAAAAGGAGACCACTTCTACTCATTCCTCACACCTCTCAAGCCACTTGGCTCGTCCAAACTCTGCCCAACTAAGCTCCCCACATCCCTCTACTCCTCCTTGAAGCTTCCCCTTAGGCAGAAATCATTTCAAGAAGTCATTTGGTTCCAACCAAAGTGAGTTACCTAAATTAAAGGTAACAATTTCTCTTAAATTATTTTCCTTTATTTTGCTTCTCCAACCCCCAAACTCTTTTTATTTCCTTTCTTTTGTAACAACACCAGTATCCTCAATATACTAGGATGTTGTTATAAGAAGGATTCAAACTACACATACACACAACTCCATCTAATGGATGATGAACATAATGTTTCTGTGGATGGAAAACTAACGCCTCACGAAACGATGATTGTTCAAATACATCTTACCGCCTCTCATGGTGGCCATTATGATGGCACTGTAATTAAATATGATATTAATGATATATATTTTATATATAAGATTCTGTAATTCCATTTTATTTCATACCATTATTCTTTTCATGTTGTATATACATACGATAATTTCATTTGAGGAAGTACGGACTACCGCCCCCTTAAAATGATATGACTCGTTCATACCACACATGGAACGTATAAAGGATGGTGTTAATGAACTTAAGTAAAATATATAAAATATTATATTATACTGGAATAGTAATATACCTATGTATCATTTGGATTCAATTCTTTTAAAATAAAAATTAAATGGAAGTAGCGTTCGTGCGTACGTACGGACTACCGTCTCCACGAACGTGGTGAGATCCATCCTCCATCGTATCCATTCAAGTCTTATTCTCATTTTAGGGTTAAAAATAATGTTAATATCATTCTGATTATGAATAAGATTTAATCTATCCATTACAAACATGTCTTACGTAACCAAACATTTAGGAAGAACGAATCGATTATCACCTGAAACGACGATAATACTAAGATATTATTAATAAAGCAATGTTAAAAGATCATATATGATATCATATTAATGTATATGATTCTTGTATAATTTAATAACAATTATTTCACCATTATACAGGAGGTTAACCGACCCCAACAAAGGAAAAGTACAAGGTAAGGGTTATTTCACAATCTCTTCATTATCCGAGGTTGTTTATACGTAATAATCTACTGGGATATCTTTATCATCCACATCCATGTTTCTTAAAAATATATTTCAAAACATTTTTACTATTTACAAGAATATGGGTTAAAGTCATTTATACCCTTGTTTGACTTTTTATAAGAGGTTTATAAAGGAATCTTTCCGTCGTTTTCAAAACAAGGTCCTTTTTAACCTTTTCGACAGAATTGAGGTAAGAATGTTTTTTTTAACTTATACGGTGGGTGCGGTTATTTTATGCCGTTATAAAATCTTCAAAGCTTTCCTTACAAGATTATAAGAATATTTTCAAAGAAAATGTTTTATTTTATATGGATCTTAAATGATTTCAAAATAAAAGGAGATATTTCTTTAAAAAGAATTTTGATTTCATCTACGTCAACATCCTTTGATGGATTTTAAGATTATTTGAAGTTGATTTATTATGATACAAAACTTCTATATTGTATTGAAGGTTTTGTGATATGTTTGACTATGGATGTGCTATTTTTATACCATTCATAGTTTATGGTGAAATTATTGACATTTCGTATGCTAGATTTAATACGAATGTTTATGTTATGTTTAAACCTTTTCATATGGGAATGCATTGGACTTAATAAGTGACGGGTGGAGCCCGCTATAGCTCCTCGATGCATCGGTAGGTCTCGTGAGACAAACTAGTGTCTTGGAACAAGGCCTTGACAAAATCTTATTTGTAGTCTTGGCACGAGGCCTTGGCTATGTGGTTATGATAGTCTGGCATTATGCATTCCAACATTATGAAAGTGGTTATTGATTTTTGCATGTGATTATTCGATTAGTAGAATATCCATGTGAATAATTAAATGGCATTATTTCATTTTATTTATGCCATACCATGTTGAAAGTTCATATTTAAAAGGCTTTTGTTTTAGTTATACATTGCCTTAAATGTTTATTCTTATTTATGAAAGTTTCCGCTATATTGTTATCCTTACTAGGCATTTGAGCTCACCCCTTTTCTATGTTTTATTTTTCCCAGGAAGTGAAGATGTAAGTTATGAATGACCTGCAGGGATATTATGAGGGGATTATAGTGTGGACTGTGGAAACATTATGTTGTTGTAGTAGTTTTTCATTTTATGATGTAATGTAAAACTTATGAATATATCTAGTGTTTCCAAGGCTACTAAACCAATCGGTCTTTCGAGATTTGATCTTTCTTGTGATCATGCCAATGTTATGTAATAATGCACCGACTCTGGGTAGCTGGGGTCGGGGCGTTACAATGATGCAACCCTTTTTATAAATAAAGACAAGAAAAATGTTTTGAATATTCAAATTTATGTTGATGACCTTATATTTGGTTCAACTCAGTAATCTTTAATTGATTCTTTTGCAGATCTAATGAAATATGAGTTTGAAATGAGTATAATGGGTGAGTTAACATTTTTCCTAGGTTTTAAAATTTTTTAAAAACCAGAAGAAACCTATATATATCAACATAATTATATTAAATATCTTATGAAAAAGTATGGATATGAAAACACTAAAAGTATAAGTACTCCCATTGGTACCTAAATTTTACTTGATCTTGATGAAGGTAGGAAACCAGTGGATCAAACATCATTTAAAGGTATGATAGAAAGTTTACTATACTTGACAGCTAGTCATCTATACTTAATGTTTTCAGTATGTTTATGTAAAAGATATCAATCTGATCCTAAGGAATCTCTTTTAAAGGCGGTGAAAATAGTTTTTCGCTACTTAAAGGGAACTATGGATTTAGGACTCTTTTATAATTCGGGAAATGATTTTGTTTTAAAAAGTTTTTCGGATGATGACTTTGGTGGGTGTAGAATGGATAGAAAAAGTACATCTGGAACCTGTCATTTCTTAAGAGATTCATTAGTTTCTTGGTCATAAAAAGAGAAACACTTAGTAGCACTTTTCCCTGTTGAAGTTGAATATGTAGTAGTTGGAAGTTGTTGTGATCAAGTGTTGTGGATGCAACACACACTCACAGACTATGGTATGAGTTTTACTAATACACAAAATTTGGGTGATAATACTAGTTCCATTTCCTTATGTAAAAACCCTACACATCACTCTCATGCTAAACACATAGATATTAGGCTTCAATTTCTTAGGGATCACACACAAAAAGGAGATATCATTCTTCAATTTATCGGAACACAAGATCAACTTGCTGATATTTTCATAAAATCTTTATCATCGGATAGATTTGAATACACTAAACATAAGTTAGAAATGATAACCATAAGGTAATCTTTATTATTAAGTTATTATTGAAACCTATCTCCTTATAGTAATAAACTCCTTTTCATAGGGGGTGTACATCTTCTTGTTAGTTGTAATGAAAATTTTTCATAATCAAAATTTTCGTAATGAAGATTTTTCTACTTTAAAATTTTTCATAATTAAAATTTTCATAATGAAGATTTAGGCTTAAAATTTTCATAATGAATATTTTGTTTTAAAATTTTCATGATGAAGATTTTTTCAGTTTTAAATTTTCTGTAGTCAAATTTTTCTTGATGAATATTTTTCTTAATGAAATTTTTCTTAATGAAAATTTTTCAAAGTTTAAATATTTCGTAATGAAATTTCAGTAGTTGAATTTTTTTTCGTAGTTTAATATTTTTCTTAGTCTGAGATTTTTTTTTGTAGTCAAATGTTTTTGTAATCAAATTTTCAGAATCTAAAGTTCTCAAAGAAGAATTTTCCTCATTATGAATAATATTACTAGCAATCCTAAAGGTATGTTTTCTTTCTTAAATTTTTGTAATCATCTTTTACTTGTTGGTATTTTCATCTGGTTTTAAATTTTCTTATGTATTTTTCCTCAAATCAAAATGTTTTTCTTAAAAAACCCCAAAAGATTGGATTCTACCAAAATTTTCTTGCAGCAATCATCTCAACCGTCAAATTTGATCAGAAAGTTTTTCAACCGTTGGATTGAGTATGGAAGCTGAACCGTCACTTCGGTTGCCTATATAAAGGACCCCCAATGTTTGTCCCATATCAAAACTCAAGACTTTGCATCTTAAAGCTCTGCCCCTCCTACATAAACCCATTTCAGACTTCTCAGATCTTCCTTACTTCCGAATGTCTCCCGAAGTCTCCTCTCAGAAAGAAATGTCGACTATCAAGCCGATCTCTGAATGGAAAGTATATAGAGAAAGGTTGGTTCATCCTAATTTCATTTCTATGTTTTATTCCATTATCTCTAATAATATAAAGTTGAATGGGTGGGAGAGTGTTTGCATATTAAAGTCAAAGGCACATGATCCGGTGTATCCAGACTTGTTGGTTGAGTTTTATGAGTTAGTTATCATTTTCATGGAAGATGGCAGAGAAAAGTTTTCATTTATGTGCTATGGGAAGACATATTCTCTTTCATATAGCAAGGCAGCCAGTTTTATTGGAATTTCTTTTGAAGGGGAATCCGAGTTCTGAACTCACAAGCTACATGATGTATCAGGACTGTTTAATAAGGAAAAAGATTTATCCTACCTTGGTCTTTTAGAGGTAAAGACTCTGAAGATAGTTCATTTATCTACAAACCTTTGGATTCTTGAATTGTGGGTTCATAGATTTATTATTCCGAGAAAAGGAAACAAGGATACATTTGAGAAAAGTGATATGTACATCTAGGATTTCTTGGTAAATCTAAGAAAGATAAACTTGGTTAAGTATATTCTGTTTACAATAGAGAATATCAAGAATGGGAATTTAAAATATCAGATTATTATATATCCATACATTCTATCAAAGATGATTTTCTGGTGTTTAGAATCCTTTAAAATACCTTTCAAATCTAAGTTAAGAAATTGCAAAGTCATGTTGCTAAGTGATGACACCTTGAGAAGAATGAAAATTGGTTTTTTAATAAATCCGAATAATTTTATGATTTACCTGAGGAAGAGGCAAAAGCCTTAACGAAGAAACAGAAAGTTGATGAGACTTCCAAAAATGGTGGATGGAAGAGGAAAGTCAGGGAAGTGGAAGAGAAGGAAAAAATCCTAGTGGCAAAAAAAATCTAGTCAGCACCCCCCAAGACAAAGAAACAAAAATCCTATCCCAATGAGGTTGTAGCTAAATTGATGGAGGACAAGAAAAATTAGAAAGAAGGGGAGACTAAGTTTGGATTGGACCCTACTGAGGAAAAATCATTGAAGGAAAAGGTAGCAGAAGAGATCGACAAGCAAGAGAAAGAGAAGAAGTAGAAAAAAAAGATATCTGAGGCTGACTTAGTTCAATCACTTATGAAGAATGATGAGAAAGCTTCCGAGAATATTCCGGTACTGGAATCCTTTTGGATAGAATAATTACCTAACACTCTAGGAAATGAGTTTGTAATTCTGGAAAAACATCAAGAAGATGTAGTTGAAGAAGAAGAATTAGAATAAGAGGATGAAGAAGGTAGTGGTGATACCAAAGATCTCATAAAGCAAGTTGAGGAGTTTCATGAGAAAGAAAGCCTCTCTAAAAAATTATCATTCTGAACCTCTCAAGCAGAATCGTCAAAGCTTGATACTCTTGGGAAGGATGAAGAGAAGGGTGAAGATAAATTAAACAAACCATCAGAAGAAGAAAGCATTAATAAATATTCCATTCACCCAGAGGATGCTGAGGCAGGAGCCGAGAAGGAATAAATTGATGAAGAAAAAATTGTTCAGCTATCTGATAGTGAGCATGAATATCATGATGAAGAAGTCATTCTGAGGGTTGATAATAGAAAACAGGTAGTAGTTGATACACCTACCAAGGCTATGGTAAAGAAGAAATATATTGGTGGTTCTTCAAAGAAGAAAGCTACTGAGTTAGAAAAAGAAACCTCACCAACCAAAGTCTCAGATTCAGAATCATCCTCCCTTGGGAATGATTTTGTAGTCGAGTCTTTGAAGATGCTTGTTGGGACTATTACAATATTTCCCAGTATGGAATCGAGATGTCAGATGCTTCAACACACCTTAAATCAAAAATCAGATTCAGTATCAATGGTGATGGATAAGTGTGTCAAACTCATGGTAGACTTCAAATCTTTTATTATTAGCTATGAAGCTCATAAAAGATCATGAAAAAAGATGACAATCTTGTTAAAGAAGACTCTAGAAGAGATGATAATCCTTGATTAATTCCAAGAAAGTGTCAAGGATGCTTTTGACACTGAAGATGTGAAGATCAAGGATATCACAAATAGTTTTGATGAAAAGCTAACTATGGAACAGAATTCTCGGATGCAAGAAGTGAAAGATTTGAATGGTAAATTGTATTCACTTGCTTAGAGTTGGAAGAGGTAAAGGGATATCAGAATTGAGATTGAATAGAATCTTTCTAAGCAAGAAGAAGTTCTGAAGGTCCAGGTAGAATCTCTTAAGGCTCAGGATGATAAAATCAAAGCCTTAGAAAAGAAAATAGAAGATCAAGATTGGATTTTCAAACGTTCATAAGAAGATCACAAGGAGCTCAAGAAGATGAAAACCATAGTGAAGAAGTTTATACTGAAGAAAAATGAAGGATAATCTTGTTCAATTCCGATATTTTGTTGTATTTCTTACTTGTATAAATTTTTCCAAT
Source organism: Viscum album (assembly GCA_963277665.1). NCBI lineage: Eukaryota > Viridiplantae > Streptophyta > Magnoliopsida > Santalales > Viscaceae > Viscum > Viscum album. Next base: position 1,775,533,820 of record OY728158.1, read on the forward strand.
CATAATGAATTTTTGGGTTTCCCTTTATACTTTTGGTTGTCTAGTACTAATATTTCCGATGCCATATTTTCTTTTCCATTCCCTGTATTCCTTTTTGAAAATCACAAAGGGGGAAAAAGGAATGCTAAAAATAATACTAAGTATAGGAGAAATTTCCCTAAGGGGGAGCTCATCTAAGGTGGAGTTTTTATCCAAGATGATTTTTGTATGCAATAAAATGATAACTCTCAATCCATAAATCTATAATACGATCCTTAGTGTTTCCAAAGCCTAAGGGGGAGTTAGTCATATTCATCATTACCCATGTGTTAAGGGAGATAATTTTTATTTTTCAAAGTCCTTAAAAATATTTTCTAAGTTCTTATATTCTTTTTCGTATGGGTTTTTGTGCTTTCCAAAAAGGGGGAGATTGTTGATTAAATAAGGTTTCCATATGACTTTTCCATTCCTTCATGTTTTTAAAATCACAAACACTTTATGTGAAGGAAAAATGTATTTTATCCTGATAAGGAAAATATTCCTTCCTTAAGAAAATTTTCCTTCCTCAAGGAAATTTTCTCCTTAACCAGTATTTCTTTAATAAGTGAAATTTTCGTTCCCCAAGAAAACATTATCCCTACCATATTTTCATTGTTCATGACTTAATTTTTCTAAACCTAAATATTTTTATTTCTAAGTGGAAAATTCGGTTTTGTATCTAAAACCTTGTGATCTTATAAATACTCAGATATAGAGCATTCTGTTTTCAGGATCTGAATTCAGGTTCCGAACTCTCTGAATTCAGACTCCGAACTTTCTAAGTTAAGGTTCTAAACTCTCTGAATTCAGACTTCGATCTTTATAAGTTTAGACTCCGAACTCTTTGAATTCAGACTCTGAACTTTCTATGTTCAGACTCTGAACTTTCTGAGTTTAGAGTCTGAATTCTTATGAAGTCAGACTCTTAATTTTCTTGAAATTCAGACTCCATAATTCTATGAAATTTAGGTTACGAATTCTTTGGAAAATAGAATCCTAAAATTTATGTATTATAGACACCCAATGGTTTTTGATTAGACTCTAAAATTTTATATTTCCTTAGACTCCGAAAAATGAATTTGATTAAGAAACAATATTTTCTGCTTACCTTGATTATGAAAAGATATCATACAATCTATTTCTAACTAACCGTTATTTGAGTGAAACGTGTACAAGTCCCTCCAAAATTTAAGGAAAAATATGACCATTGGAGGAGGGAGACGACTGCTAGAGAAGTACCTATAAATAGGATCTCATTTGAATGAACTAACAACTTAACTTTTGATGACTGTTCTAAAACTCTAGAGATTACATGCTGTTGAAGTGATTTCTAGAGAGAGAGACTCTCATGCTTAGTGCATACTAAACATCTTGTTCAGATTGCTTCACGCGACTCCAAATGTTGCTGAGTACATTTGAGGGCTTTTGGGGATAGGAAGATAGAGGTGTCGACTACCATAAAGTTCGAGGACTTCCTTGGTGAGGAAGACAGAGGTGCTAACTGCCTTGAAGTTGAGGGCTTGCAGGGATTACAAGATAGATTCCGATATTCCTATCGAGGGATTACCTTGGTGTGGGTAAGAAAAACTTTCTTGAAAGTATAAATCAAGGTACCTTTATCCAAGGTTGTTAGATACCCTACTCTTTGGGTTAAAAGATTTACTACTTGTTACTTGTATTGTTTAAAGTTTGTTTTCCACTGAATTTTGATTGTTAAAGGAAAGTATAACTTTATTATACTTCCTTGTATTTGTATAATATTATTAATATGATTATATATGCTTTAAGGTAAAATATTTTCCTTGTGAAATTTTCTTAAGTTTCATTTCCAGAATCATAATCCTAGAACCTAAATTTCCAGAACCATATTTCTGGAACCTAGAAAGTTTGTAGAATTAAGTTGTCTTATGAATTTACCTTGTTTAACTTTGTTAAGAATAGTTTTCCTTAAGGTTTAAAAGAAAAGTTTTATACCTACTTTAATGGTTCCAAAGAAAGTCTTAAAGTGTACAATTCACCCCCCCTCTTGTATATTGAGCATCTACATTTATATTTTGATCCTACACATATAGATATTTATGAATCCCTCAATGGAAATATGCACAGAACTCTAACATGTTGGGATGGAGATAGAGAATGAAAGTTATTGGGACCATAGAAAGCTGAGGAAATGGAAGAGAAATTCATATCCACTCAGAAACATATTGAGGTAGCTCATAATCAATAAATAAGTTTTGTTGACAATAATTAGTAATATATGGAATTCAAAGTTGGTGAGAAGGTATACCTATAAATTTCAATATGGAAGAAGGTTATGAGATTCAGAAATAAAGAAAAGAAAATACCAAGTTATATTGGCCCCATCAAGATTCTGTATTGAGTAGGGATGATAGATTATCACTTGGAGCATCCACCGAACATCTATCTGGTTCATGATGAGTTCATTGTATCTCTCTTGAGGAAGTACCTACCTGATCCATCACATATAGTAAACTCAGAGGTCATACCAATAGATCCTAATCATTCATATGTTGAAAAACAGGTAGAAATCTTGGATCATAGAGATAAAGTGATACAAAAGAATACTAATAACCTAGTTAAAGTTCTTCGAAGGAATAATAAATTCAAAGAAGCTATATGGGAATCTAATATTGTGTTTAAATTGAGATATCCTCATTTTTTTTGTATCAATGTGACCGAATTTTTTGTAAGGATTCTTGTTTCTATGGACTATGAAATTGAGAAAAAAATTGATTTTTTGATTTCAGAATCTTACAAGGGGTAAAATAGTTATTTTACTCTATAAAGTGATCTCAGATAATTTTTTTGAACACTATATTTGTCCTAGAATTGGGTGTTTACCCTAGTATAGAAGTATCATGAAACTTTGAGTTGTTCAAATTTTCACAGAATAATTAATAATTAATTATTTAAATATTACTTTATTCGAACATGTTTTTTAGAAATAGATTTTTAATGGAGTAACATATTGAGATTTTGTCTGTCATTGAGTTTTGAATGAGGGGTTTTCCCTAGGAAAGGCATAAACTCATATCGGGTATTGGGGCCAGTCTCGTACCACTTTTTTTCCGTTTCTTTTCTTCATTTTAATTTTATTATTTTAAATCTTTTACTTTATTCAATTCTCATGTACGCCCCCATAAGGTCTCCAATGTTATACGACTAAGAGAGAAAAGGGAGAGGTAGATAGAGATAGGGGAAGAAGGAAGGTTCTTTTGCAGATATCGGGTGGACTCGAAACTTCATGTGATAGTTGTGGACCATGGATATGGGCAGTGCTTCAAAGGATTCCTCCCAAATTTAGTACGTTTTTAAGTTTATGTCACAAATCCCTCTAGATTTTTTACATTTTACATTTAGATCACTTTTATGACCGCTTAAGACCCCCTGAGGGTCGATCAATAAGTATTGTATAGAAAAATTTAATTTTAAGCCATTCATAAGGGTTTCCTATTCGGAAATCCTAGTGACACGATGTGAAGTTCTAGAAAACATGTCGTGTGTTCTTCCCATTTGGGAGAGATGACTTTTTAGAAGTACATTCCATGTAATGGGAGTAAATTTCATGTATTGGTGCATGGTCATGTAGCTGATTACCTAGATAAACATCCTGTGTTGTGTCACTTGGCCATGTAGGGTACATGGCAAGACCCTAGGTGATATACATGTCGTGTATGAAGTACACATTCTGACTAAAAAACATAGCCATACAATGTGAGGTAAATGAGAGGTACCCCATGTAGGGAACATGATCTGTATATGTTTTACATGTCGTGTATATTTGTTTTAAATTCCATGATTATCTAATGTATACGCCCACATAGGGATTTGAGTGTACACGTTGTGTAGTCTAGTATACATTCCATGTACTCCCTTATAACCCTTTTAAAGGTTTTCAATGTATTTTCCCTCCATAGTCCGAATTGGATGGATGATTAGTCCATTTTGAGCGTTTCTATTCGTAGATCACAATGGAAAAACCCTTGGGGTGATTTGAAGCCTCCTATGAGGTGTTTTTTGGTAGATGATCTTTGACAGATATGTTCTTCCTCTAATAATGAAATACATTTGTCTCATGAGAGAGAACTTGATCTAAGATGGGAAATGAGCCACCCCTTGACTGATAATTCTGTATCATTTCCATCGAGTACATATCCCTTGTGATATGTTCCCTTCTAGCCCATGAAGCCATGAGATTAGTTGTTTCTGAGGATCTGTTGTAGGATGTCTCTGATTGCATTATACCATTGAGGATCCTGTATAGGATACCTTCTATTACCTACTTCTTTCTAAGGTTCCCATGTAGGATTCCTCCACTAGTCAACTATTATTTAGAGATCCCAAGAGGGATTCCATTTCTTACAATATGAATTAGTACATCCCAAGAGGGATACATTCACTTATGTGTAGACTTTGAAGATACCATGTATGATTCCTCTCCAATGTTTTGACCAGAGGGACCTAGTGGGTGCCCCAAAGTTTTAATGACACTGAGCTTGTGAATTGGGAGTTTGGGTAGAGATGGTAACATGTGTCACCTTAGAACCCTTACTGAACTTGTGATCCTGAGAGGCTATGGAAGTAGTGGTGGGATTAGGTGTTCATCCAACCCTAGTTGTTTATTTATGAATTCACTTGTTTAATACTGATACAATGATGTTCTCAAAAGGTGCCTCCTGGTTTGTGGCTGATGATCTTGGTGTGATGTATTGTTATTAGGATGCCTAGATGTACTTCTTGGGGTTCAAATTCTAATACTTTGTATTTTATTATATTATTATCATTGGGATTCCCAAAAAAACTTCCTAGGGTCTGGATTTTGAGCCTTTTTATCATATATTATTTATTAGGATGCCAAGGTGTACTTCTTGGGAATCAGCTTTTGAACATACATGAATTTAACTGGAATTATCATTCCTCATCAATGGACATGGTGTTCCACAATTATGACCATATATTAGAAATGGCATTCATCATTACTAGACATGGAATCCCGTTGTCTGGATTAGTTGTTGGAAACAATGCTTCACACCCTTCTCGATATACTCAAGGATGATTACCCTATCCTAATTGATGCCTATGATGATCCCTATGGTCAGTTGGATGCACCATTACTATACTCGTTGGATTTTTTTGGGAGTGGCCTAATGATCCATTCATATAATTGATACTAAGGATGTACTGGGATCTGGAGAGAATTACTTCCAGACCGCCTAAGGTTCATCCCCCATAGGTTTTATCTGATTCTCAATGTTGTGATTCCCTATAGACTAGGACTTAGGATTAAAACATCAAAGTTGATTTACATAGGTTGAGTGGAATGAAATCCAAATCAATGACACATTTATAGGATGTTTGGTTATTACACAGAATCCTTCAATATAATTATTAGAGGGGAGTACGGGTGAACCGAAGGCTAAGAAAATTATCCTTCTGTGGTGATGTTGCTTACCCAGAGACATTTATAGCATTGGACAATGTAGGTGTTTTTTTAGTCAGGGTTACAGACCCAAGGGCAGGCATAATTATACATGTCTTGAGTGACATGACATCCATCTCAATTCATTATTCATGGAATATCCAGACTATCAGGATTACAGACCCAAAGCTTGATTGTAGACTTATTTCTAAACAATTTATTTTTCACCTTGATTATATAAATATATATAAATATATATATATATATATATATATTTATTTATCAGGATATATTTGACACATATATACTTATATATATACTGGTACCTTGTCCAACAATAACAACAATGTTTTCATTGGGAAAAACTATACCCACAACTTGGAGCTAGATTGGGCATAGAAATCTTGGGGACCTGTAATAATGGAGCCCTAGAGTATCATCAACAAAAAAGCACTATATCGAGTAAAGGATCTCGTACAAGAAAGAATAGAGATGGAGTTAGAGGGAGGGGCCAGGGAGTCTAGAAAATCGACTGATTTTTCCCCTCCCTCCAAGTCTGATTAATGATTTTAAATCTGTTAATTATATTCTTACACCTATGAACCTGGTAAATGATAGACTAGGGAGTAGAGATACGACTAAGAAAAGAGTTGAAAATGAGTAAGGAGTTATTCTCAAGAGCAGCAAGACTGATGTTCTTTTCCTTGCACAACTCGAGGCTAGAGAGTATCATATAGGCTTCAGTCTAGAGCCTAACACCATGACCAAAAAATGCCATGAAATCCACAAAAATTGAGCCTTTTTCACCGGTAAGAAGACTTCCACCCCATATATCACCTAGAATACATGAGTAATCCATGTTGAGTTTCAAGCCCAATTCATTAGGATACCAATGAATCCAGTGACCAGGGGTTCAGAGGTAGATACGTCAAGTGTACCAAGAAACTTAAGTGATTGGAGAGAAGGAGAGGCATCCCTATTCTTCATCTATCTGATCATGTCTGCTAGTGGGATCTTCGTTACCAAAGAAATAACCTTCTGAGAGATATGAATTCCCTCGAACCGGGCCTTATTCCTTGCAGACCAAATACACCACCAACCAGCCACAAAAATATGTCCTCTAGCTTTCATCTCAGACCTGTAATCTTCAGTGCCTTGAAACCAAATGGAAATGAAGTTATCCTCTATAAAATCTTGAAAAATACCATTGGTGAAGCTACCCGACTGTTCCACAACCATGTTTCCCACTAAATTTCACAAAAGAGATGTTGCAAAATTTCCTCCCACTGCATACTGTAACAAATGGCATCTCGATGCAAGTTGAAAAAACCAATACGTTGGATATTAACAATAGTGGGAAGGGAATTATTATCGATATACCAAATAAGGAAGTTATATTTAGATGGGATTCTATTACACCAAAACTTATCACTCCACCTGCCCCATTCCATCTGTGATTGTGCTGGCCTATGATACTCCTTAATAGTGAAACCTTCATATGCCAAAACAATAAACATGTATATATAAAGGTCCAATGATGGCTCAATAGAATCGAAAGCTCCCTATTTCCCATTGTTCAAAACACCATATATTTGAATCGGCTACCCACGAGCTTCGCTGAAGGAGATGCGTGGGTTAGGAAAACCCAGGAACTCGAGTTTCGTCTGACTCCTGTTATAGAACCTGAAGCAAATATCACCCCACCCAATAGTCCACCTCACCTTATTCTCCAAATCCAAAATAAAAGTACCCAGTGAATGGACAATACCATAAGTCCTTCCTTTTGGAGAATCTTAATCCCATACTTCTTTGCAGAAAACTGACCCCAAAGAGTTCAACCCTTCATGCACTCCTAAGAGAGTTTTTCATGCATACCATTCATTTTTTCAGAGATTCTTCAGATGCCAATACTTCCCTCCCACACCGTCCTTTCCAATTAACCCCAGGAGGCCCAATGTCTTTTCCCCTCAAGATGAGATTTCGTTAAAAAGTGTACATTATACTCTCTATATTAGAAATGAATAATTTCAGAACCCTACTAATAGAGATAACATTAATGGGTGAAGAAGAAATAACACTATTAATTAACGTTATCCTTCCACCAAAAGAAAAGTAGTGGATCTACTAGTTGGTAATACAACTGGTTAGTTTATTCACCACCTTTTTCAAATGACGCACCCAAAGCTGACCATAAGAAATGGGGATGGCTAAATACTCCAAAGGAATATTTCTCCTACTCATACCCATATTGTCTGTGATGTACCTCATTCTATTGTCCGTGCATCAGTTCGAAACCAGAATGCTAAACTTGTCATGATTGACATGTTTCTAACTCCAATGACAATACACATCAATAATACTACTAATACCATGTATTTTATGCTTTCCTCCATTGATAAAGATAATTATTTCATCCGTGTACATAATATGAGAGAGGCCTGCAAGTTATTAGAAGTGAGGAACTAAACAATTCCTACCTTCTTGAAGAATTATGTTGATGTACACACTAAAATTATTCTGCAACAAGATAAAAATAATGGGTGAAGAAGGATCCCCTTGATGAATCCCCCACATTTATTTGAAGAACCCGTAATTATTTCCCATAAAAGAAATGGATAGCCATGGAGAACTAAGAAAACAAAAAAATATGTCAATAATATAGGGAAAAAAATCTCATGAATGATAGTACCTTGAGAATAAAAGACCATTGAATCCAATAATATTATTTTTTCCATGTCAAGATTTATGACAATGTGGCCTTCAGATTCAAACCACACAACGTTTACTGTGCACGTCCAATAAAACCATGAATGGTTCTCCCTTTAATAAAAGCATGTTTCTCCTTAGATATCCAATTATTCTGATGATATGATAGATGTCTATTAATAATAGTATCTAGAATATTATACACAAAGTTGAACAGGATGATGGGTTAGTAGTGATTCAAGGTGGATGGATCCCTTAATTTGGGAATGAGAACTAGGGATGTTGTCATTTCCACTCGATGTATGTTACCACCCCAAAAGAAATTATGAACCACCTCTAAAATCGAGTTCTTGACTAGGTCCCAATTGGCGACAAAGAAGGATCCTGGAAAACCATCTGAACTTGGCACACTATTAGGGATAAGGGTGGGTAGGGTGAGGATAACTTCATGTATTTCATGTTCATCATGAATGGATTACATCTTCCTATTGTCCTGATCGAACATAATAAAAGGAATAACATCAAATATATCATAATTCCCCCTTGGATAGCCCCCAACCATGGAAGGGTTAAGCTCAGCTAGAAGAGTTTTAAAATGAGTAACTGTGAGGATGCCTACCCCATCCCAGTCATTAGAGAAGGAACCATCAGATCAGATAATATTTTTCTTAATTATCTGATGTATCTATTTGATAGAAGTATGAAAATATTCTGTTTTCTTGTCTCCTATTGAATCCATTTTATTCTAGAATTTTCAATAGAATGGATTTTTTCTTCTAAGAGATGCTCCTCCTAGTTATTCTTCTTAAAATCAATAATTTAAATAAACCTTCATCCCATTCAACCTCAATCTACTATCCAATCTGGCCGACCTCTGAATTAAGAGACTCCAAATCAAGAAATCATAGAGGAAGAGACCTTTTCTAGTTCTAAAGATCATCCTAAATGCGCCTCAACCTATTATGAAAACTAATCCATGGGCTACCTTAGATAGGTTTATCCCACGACTCGACCATCATTTGGAGAAACCCATGGTCAGAGAGCCATATTTGAAAAAATATAAAATTCCCCTCTTTATTATGGATTAGAAAAAATTCTACCAAAATCAGGGAATGGTATGAAAGGGAATGGGTAATGTGGGTCAATCTAGCATCTGGAAATGAAGAGATGGTATCAAGGTTGGCAAGGTAACAGTTGAGCCTACACCAAGTGTGGGCTTCCCATTTATGATTATTACACCATGTGAAGTAATCTCTTGTAAAACCCAAATATGATAATCGCTTGTGAGATAGGAACATAGTGAAATCAGCACTCATCTTACTTCGAAAAAATCCTTCTCCCTTCATTTAGGATGGGTCTATGACAATGGAACCATGGGGCCAGCCAGAGAAGGCAGAGCCTCATGACACAATGGTGTGGGGGGCATTAAAGGGGGTCGAGGTTCCACCTAGATGTTGGAAGGCTGGGTAGTTCCTGTAGGAATGAAGGACAAGACACCACCACAATAGGAGGCCTGAAGATCCCAGGCAAGTCTCCTTCACACTGAGGCTGAGTGTCCTTGAGACAAACAGTGTAGACAAAATATCACTAAGGATTGATGAACTAAATTCTTCCACAAAGTTAAGGAATCTATGTTGAGGAAAATATGACCCAGAATAGGAGTAGAAAAGTCCACCTCCACATAGATTCGTGAAGCGAAAGTATCCAGAAACAACAAAGTTCACTTATCCCACACAAAAAGGAACACATTGTGTCACTAATAGAGCAGAGGAATACAACATTCTGAAAGGTAAAGGAGATGTAAAGACCCGTAAAATTCAAGGAAATTTTTTTCTTAATTTTCTTTGGAATTTTACAAGAACGCAGTTTCTGACGGCACCTGATTCCGAGGCCCGGTGTGCCCGGAATCATTTTCCGAAGTTTGGCTCGGTTACATTCAGTGAACGGACGAGCGGGTTTTTCTAACTTTTGAACCGGTGCCCGGAATCAAATTCTGAGGGCACCGATGAAATCGCAGCGCCGGTATTCGCTTAGAAACGCCTCTTCCGGAGTTGCGTTTGCTCGGGTGTGGTTTTTAATTTTCGGGCTTAAAGTTAAGAAATAAAATAATTTTTGCGACAACTTTATTTTATTTCACTTAAGCCACTTGGAAGCCACTTGAAGCCACTTAAAGGCGGCTTGAACTGAGTTGAACTGGATAGGATGCTATCCAGAAATATCCTACCCCCTTGGTAGGATATTTGTGAGGTGGGGCCCGCACGAGCCCTGCCGTTTCTTTCCGCTAAGAAACGCACCCGTGAAAACCCGTCTTAATGAAAGTCAACCGACGCGTTTTCTAAATTCTTAACAGACCATTTAATTGGGCGGTTTATTTCGTGAATTAAATGGGCTGTTTCTTTCGTGAATTAAATGGGTCGTTTCTTTCGTTGAATTAATTCAACGAATTGATGGATCGTTTCTTAACCAGTTTTTCAAATTCGTTGGCGTAATAATAAAATAAGGTCAACGCTTAACCTCTGGTTATTTGCGCTTGAGAAGATTTGAGAGAACCCTCGTAACTTCTTCTCCCTCGCGAAGAACGCGAAGAACGCGAAGAATGCCGAACCCGGAAATCGACGACGCCTTCGCCCGAGACGTTCTTCCGATCTCCGATCTCCGATCTCCGATAACCGACCATTTGAGGTGAGTGATTTCGGATTTTCGCTCAAGGTTCTTTTCTTTGGGTTTAAACACAGATTTAATTATTTATAATTTAAATCTGTTGTTCTTGGTTCGTTGAGCTCGCCAACTCAACGCCGGATTCCGCGACGACGCGACGCCTCCCCGCGACGACGCGACGATCCCTCTCTTCTGCGACGATCCTTTCCGTGAAGAACGCCCACGCGCGACGATCGACGAGGTAGGGATTTATTTTGGAAAATTACCCCTTTTTAATTTTCCCGTGAACGTTCTTTGAAAATTAAAAAGTCGGTTTCAAATGAACAATTTTATTTTAATTAAAATTGTCGGTTCATGTGTTGAACAATTTCTCCCGGTTTTTTATCTCTAACGCGGAGGGTGCGGGCCAAACGAACACGGCCCGACGACCCTCCGCCGTTCTTCGTTTTGTGCGGATTTGACGGACGACGACGGAACGTGCCACAACGGACGTTTGACGATTCCGCAGTAAAGAACGGATCCCGGGAGGAGCAACGGCGCAGACGGGAAGGAAAACGGGTCACCGGAGCGACGTCGGCGGCCCGCAGAAGTGCCGGCGGCGCGGGTCACCGGCGCGGCGGCGCGGGACACCGGCGCGGCGGTGCCAGCGGCCGGAGGCGGCGGTGCCCCGACGCGCCGCCGGACGAGTCCGCCGGGGCTGAAGCCGCGGCGGCGGCGGCCAACGGACCCGCGGGCGCGCGGGTCCGGTTCGTCCAGGCGGGACGCGGCAGAGCCGCGTCCGCGGTTCACCAGCGCGGCCCGCACGCGGGCCGCGGTTTCTTCTCAGTCCGCGGGTCGGCGCCCGCGGCTTCCACCCGCGCCGCTCGGCCGAGCCGAGCCGACCGAGCCGGACCGGCCCTGGCCGGGCCGGGCCGGGCCAACCGGGTCGGACCCGGGTCGGGCCGACCCAGGGGGGTCGGGCCGGGTCGGCCCGGGCCCGTACCCCCCATCTTCGGACGTTTTCGTTCAAACGCCCGTAACTTGAGCTTCGTGCTTCCAAACGACTCGCCGTCAGCGGCAACACGATCCTTGGATCGAGACGGTCGTTTCAGTATATCGCAATCAAGTTTTCGGAATACTTTGAGTTCGGCCGGGTTGGTTCGTACACGAGACCAACCGGGCCCCCGGGAGCGGAAACGCTCATATCTTGAGCTACGGACGTCCGATTGACGTGCCGTCAGCTTTGTTGAGTTCCTCTAAGTGAGACGGATCTTTTGGCATACTCCGCCCGAGGTTTGGACGCAGGTGGAGTGCGGTCGGGTTGGTTTTGCCTTAAAAACCAACCGGACCCCTGGGACGAAAATGCCAATATCTCTCAGACCGGGCGTCCGATTGACGCGCCGTCTGCGACGTTGAGTTCCTGTTGACGATACGGAACTTTTGGATACATCAACTTCGGACTTTGTGTCAGTTGATGTATCAGCCTCTCGGCTCGTGGAGCGGACCCTCCCGAACGAGCTTGCTGTGTGCGGGAACCCTAGGTTGGCTGCGACTGCTACTTCGACAGCGACGACCGTGCAGAGATCCTCAGTGGACTGCGGCGACGACTGTGCAGAGATCCTCCGTGGACTCCGACGACGACCGTGCAGAGATCCTCAGGGGACTGCGGCGACGACTGTGCAGAGATCCTCAGCGGACTGCGACGACTACTGCACTCAGCGATCCTACGTGGATCAGTGCTACCGGTCCTGTGTGGGCCCGATCCTGTGTGGGTCCGATCCTGCGTGGGTCAGCGCTCAGCGGTTCTGTGTGAGCCAGCGCCTACAGGTCCTGCGTGGGCCCGGTCCTGTGTGGGCCCGATCCTGTGTGGGTCATCTCTCAGCGGTTCTGTGTGAGCCAACTCCTACAGGTCCTGCGTGGGCCCGATCCTGTGTGGGTCACTGCAAGGTTAGTACCTATCGATCCTTCGTGGGTCCGACGACTTAGATGGTTCAATGATCATCTTTATCGTCATCCGAAGAAGTATACCTGTGTGAGCTGAATCTTGTGTTACTCTCCTTTGTGGATTGTGTTGAGCTATCCTGTGTGGATTTACTGTTTACTCTCCTTTGTGGATTGTGTTGTTCTATCCTACGTGGGTATGCGTTTTGCTTTCCTGTGTGGACTGGGTTGTGCTTGGGCTCGGACGTTGGAGCTGAACGGGGAATTGCAGACTTAGGTATATGTATGGGCATATACCTAAGCTGTGTCAGATGTTACTTCGTGATTGTACTTTTCCTTTGTGGATTTCGGGAGACCTTCGGGGGTCTCGGGGTCCCTATTGAGTAGCTTACACTCACCCCTGCACGGGTTATGCCTGCACTTCGTGGTGTTGGTTGCAGACGACGGACAGCGCTGATCGTGGAGGAGGCGTGCGGAGCAGGACAGTACCTGGAGGTGGACCACTGGGCGGGACGTACTCGGAGCAGTTAGGTGGACCCGAGGAGCAGTGGAGGCTATCTGTACCCACCCTTCAGGTGGGACTTCCGGAGGACGGCTCGACGCTGCAGTTTTCCCTTTTCAGTTGCTGTTTTTCCATTCAGTTGTACTTTACAGTTGGGCTTGTATTTCCGGCCCCTTTTCTTTCAGCACAGCTTGTACAGTTTTTACTTAGTGTTTACTTTTCCGCTTTCTTACTCTGTGGTGCTTGTTTACTTTTCAAAGGCAATGCCTTCCCTTTTTGTTGGGATTTACGCCTTGGTGCTAGTCGTCAGCCCCTGGTCTATGGAAGGCGGGCTTGGGGTAGTCACGGCACGGGCCCCGAGGACGGGTCGTGACAAATTGGTATCAAAGGTGGTCGGTTCTACCGCAGACTCTGATCTTTCTTCTATGTGAAGCAATAGTGTTTAGCGTATTGAGTGTGGTTATCAGTCCAGGGAGTCCAGTGTTGGTGCGGCGGCCGACGTATCCATACACCAGGACCCTGACTTCTGATTTCTGACTTAATGCACGAAAACATTGATTGCATGTGTGTTTCAAGTTTTCTTTGTGATTACTTGTGTCAGCTCACCAGGTATACTGTTCTGACCGTGGCATACTTGTTTCCTTTTCAGGATGGCACGACGACAACAGCCAGCTAGGGTTCCCAAGGTAGGGTGCGACGACAGCCCGCCGAGCGACGAGGCCTCGGTACAGGGCCCGTTGACAGCAGAGGCACCGGCGGTACCTTTACCCGCCGAGCCCCCGATGCTTCCAGCACTGGCAGCTGACGACGCACGACGCCTTGGAGCTCTGCACGAGTTCCAGCGCCAGCGACCACCCAGGTTCCGTGGGGAGTCGGACCCCCAGGCAGCCAAGGACTGGCTGGAGGCGGTCGTCCGAGTTTTCAGGCTAGTGAGGACCCCAGCAGACCTCATGGTGATCCTCGCGGCGAGCCTACTGCACGCAGCAGCCGGACGCTGGTGGAGCCTGATGCTCCAGGTACACGATGATGCCACCCTCATCTGGACGGACTTCGAGAGCCTCTTCCGCTCAGAGTTCGTCCCGGCCACCCTCCGAGCGGTGCGCATCCAGGAGCTTCTTCAGCTGCGGCAGGGCAGCTTGACGGTCGCTCAGTACGCGGCGAGGTTCACCGACCTTTCTCGGTACTCGACAGACATGTTACGGGACCCCTTCTTCCGGGACCGAACCTTCGAGCAGGGTTTGAGACACGAGATCAGGGCATCGCTGATCTCCCTCAGCATCCCGACCCAGGCAGGGGTACTGGAGCGAGCCCTCCTGATCGAGAGCTTCCTGGCTGAGTCCACAGTGAGACCCACCGTAGGGCGGCAGATAGCGGAGTCTTCGGAAGCTGGTAGCCGGCGGATGACTCAGGGTTCCAGGCGGACCAGACCTTCCGGCAGGCGACCTCGGACACTGGCTCAGCAGTGCAGGGCACCCGGCCCGGAGCCAGCCTTCCGAGAGGCAGACAGTGCTACGAGTGCGGCGGGCAGGGCCACATGGCTCGTGACTGCCCGACCCGTCGTACTGAGGGTCAGCAGACGGTGGAGGGGCCACCCAGGCAGAGGCAGAGGGTCGACCGTGGCGGTCCGCAGGGAGGAGGTGGACGAGGAAGAGGAGTTGGCCGAGCAGCAGGTGGTGGGCGACGTTTTGAGGCTCTGCCACCACCACCACCAGGAGGCCCGCCCCGACCACAGGGAGCTGGCGGGCAGAGACAGGCTCAGCTCCAGGCAGCGGAGGCCTACGACCACGGCGCGCCAGAGATGATTCTAGGTATGATCTGTGTCTATTCCACCCTTGCTGCAGTTCTGATAGACACAGGAGCGAGTCACTCTTTCATAGCCACTGCCCTTGTTCGGAGCTCGGAGATTCCAACAGAGCCGTTGGCTCGATCCTTACGGCTAGAGACTCCTACGGGAGCAGACTCGACGATTACGCACTGGTGCCAGCAGTGTGAGCTTACTCTAGGAGGCGAGAGCTTCGGCTGGGATCTTCTTGTAGCGGCGTCGAGGCCTTACGACGTCATCTTGGGCAGGGATTGGTTATCTACGGTCCATGCTCAGATTGACTGCATTAGGCGTAAGATGCGATGTGTGTGCACCGACGGGAGCAGGTTCACCTTCACCGGTGAGAAGGGAGCCTTAGCAGCACAGGATGGACTCACGCAGAGGAGAGGTCAGCCCATCACTCATCAGTTGGCTAGCCTCATCCTGGGAGCAGTTGACGTGCGGAGTCCCAGTTTTCCTGCAGTGGTGGATCAGTACGCGGACGTCTTTCCCGACGACGTTCCAGGACTACCTCCTCGCAGAGAGGTAGACTTTTATATTGACCTGTACCCCGGGACAGCCCCGATATCCACTCCAGCATATCGGATGGCCCCCGCTGAGCTTCGAGAGCTGCGGGTACATTTGGAGGACTTGCAGGGCAAGGGGTTCATCTGACCCAGTGTTTCGCCCTGGGCTTCCCCGATTTTTTTCGCCAAGAAGGTGGACGGGAGCTTGCGACTGTGTGTCGATTATCGTCGCCTGAATCAGGTGACAGTGAGGAACAAGTATCCGCTACCCAGGATTGATGACCTCTTCGACCAGCTCAAGGGAGCACGGTGGTTCTCGAAGATAGACCTCAGGTCAGGCTATCATCAGCTCAGAGTTCGAGACGAGGATGTGCAGAAGACGGCCTTCAGGTGTCGGTATGGCCACTATGAGTTCTTGGTTATGCCTTTCGGCGTGACCAATGCTCCAGCAGTGTTCATGAGCCTCATGAACAGGATCTTCCAGCCATACCTCGATCGATTTGTCGTGGTCTTCATCGACGACATTTTGGTGTACTCGACGACGGAGGAGGAGCACGCCTACCACCTGCGTGTTGTACTAGACACACTCCGAGAGCACCAGCTTTATGGCAAGCTCTCGAAGTGTCAGTTCTGGTTACGTGAGGTCCACTTCTTGGGGCACTTCATTTCTGAGGCGGGAGTTGCAGTGGATCCCGCGAAGATCGAGGTAGTGCTAGCTTGGGAGCCACCCAAGAGCGTGACAGAGGTGCGGAGTTTCTTGGGCCTAGCCGGATACTATTGGAGATTTGTGCCGGACTTCTCCAGAGTTGCGGCCCCACTCTCAGCGTTGATGAAGAAGGGGAAACCTTTCATGTGGTCAGACAGATGTCAGCAGAGCTTCCAGGAGCTGAGCCAGAGGTTGACCAGCGCACCTATCTTGAGGTTGCCTGAGGAGGGAGTTGGATACGTAGTCTACTGCGATGCATCAGGGACCGGACTCGGGTGTGTCCTGATGGAGGAGCGGGCCGTGATTGCCTACGGATCACGTCAGTTGAGGCCTCATGAGCAGAAATACGCTACCCATGACTTAGAGTTGGCAGCAGTAGTCTTTGCCCTGAAGACATGGCGACACTATCTGATGGGCGAGCGCTTCACAGTCTTTTCTGACCACCAGAGTCTCAGGTACATCTTCTCTCAGAAGGACCTGAACCTGAGACAGCGGCGATGGCTCGAGTTCCTCCAGGACTATGACTTTGAGATAGTCTATACTCCTGGGAAGGGGAATGTGGTGGCTGATGCCCTCAGCAGGAGGACGGGCATCCAGCTACTTGAGGAGGCGATAGAGCAGCTAGCCGCTTTGCAGATATCCTTCGTAAATAGAGATGGAGCAACCTTCCTTCAGTCTCTCACAGTCTCTCCTCCACTTCTTCAGTGGGTCAGAGAGGCACAGCGTGGGGATGTTGACTGTGAGACACGGCGTGCACAGATATCCTCGGGACAGGCACCTGATGGTTTCTCCCTTGGAGCAGAGCACGATGTCCTTTTCAGAGGACGTACCTTGGTACCAGTCGCTTTACGAGAGGAGGTGCTGAGAGAGTATCACACTTCTCCTTTGGCGGTACATCCTGGAGTGGCGAAGATGTACCAGGATCTCAGACGACAACACTGGTGTCCGGGCATGAAGAAGGTTGTGGCAGAGTTCGTTTCACGGTGCCTCACCTGCCAGCAGGTGAAGGCAGAGCATCAGGTACCAGCAGGTTTGGTACAGCCCTTGGAGGTCCTGGAGTGGAAGTGGGACGGGATATCTATGGACTTCGTGACTGGACTTCCACACACTTCCAGAGGTCACGACTCCATTTGGGTGATTGTTGACCAACTCACCAAGTCGGCACACTTCTTACCCATCCGAGAGCAGGGCTCAGTGGAGAGCTTGGGGCGTCTCTACGTTCAGGAGATTGTACGACTTCACGGTGTACCATCGACTATCGTCTCCGATCGGGACGCTCGTTTTACTTCCCGGCTTTGGAAGGGGTTGCAGGAGGCGTTCGGGACGCGACTACGTCTGAGCACCGCCTTTCACCCTCAGACGGATGGTCAGACGGAGAGGACCATTCAGACACTCGAGGACATGCTCCGCGCATGTGTCCTCGACTTTGGTCGCAGCTGGGAGGACCACCTACCCTTGGTAGAGTTTGCGTACAACAACAGCTACCACTCCACCATCGGGATGGCACCCTACGAGGCGTTGTACGGCAGGCCTTGCAGATCTCCTTTGTGCTGGACAGACCCTGGAGAGTCAGCACTTGTGGGACCAGAGATGGTCCAGGCCACGACAGAGAAGGTCCAGGTCATCCAGGAGCGGATGAGGACAGCACAGAGCCGGCAGAAGTCATATGCTGACAGGAGGCGGAGGCCACTAGAGTTCGAGGATGGCGACCACGTCTTCTTGCGTGTCTCACCTCGACGTGGTTTGCGGAGATTTGGCCGAGGCGGCAAGTTGTCTCCACGCTTCATCGGGCCTTTCCAGGTCCTCAGCAGGATTGGCGAGGTGGCTTATCGCCTGGCTCTGCCACCTCAGTTGCACCGGGTGCACGACGTCTTCCACGCATCCCAGCTGAGGAGATACGTGCACGACCCGACACACATCATCGACTATGGGGAGCTAGATGTGGATGATGGGGTGACTTTTGCGGAGGTCCCAGTGGAGATAGAGGATCGACAGGATCGGGTCCTACGTGGGCGATCGATTCCTCTTGTGCGCATCAGATGGCAGCATGGGAACCTCTAGGAGAGAACTTGGGAGCGGGAGGCTCAGATGCGTGCTCAGTACCCACATTTGTTTCCCTAGTTTTTGATGTATCTTTACGGGGACGTAAAGTCCTGAGTTGGGAGTAATGTAAAGACCCGTAAATTTCAAGGAAATTTTTTTCTTAATTTTCTTTGGAATTTTACAAGAACTCAGTTTCTGACGGCGCCTGATTCTGAGGCCCGGTGTGCCCGGAATCATTTTCCGAAGTTTGGCTCGGTTACGTTCAGTGAACGGACGAGCGGGTTTTTCTAACTTTTGAACCGGTGCCCGGAATCGAATTCTGAGGGCACCGATGAAATCGCAGCGCCGGTATTCGCTTAGAAACGCCTCTTCCGGAGTTGCGTTTGCTCGGGTGTGGTTTTTAATTTTCGGGCTTAAAGTTAAGAAATAAAATAATTTTTGCGACAACTTTATTTTATTTCACTTAAGCCACTTGGAAGCCACTTGAAGCCACTTAAAGGCGGCTTGAACTGAGTTGAACTGGATAGGATTCTATCCAGAAATATCCTACACCCTTGGTAGGATATTTGTGAGGTGGGGCCCGCACGAGCCCCGCCGTTTCTTTCCGCTAAGAAACGCACCCGTGAAAACCCGTCTTAATGAAAGTCAACCGACGCGTTTTATAAATTCTTAACAGACCATTTAATTGGGTGGTTTATTTCGTGAATTAAATGGGCTATTTCTTTCGTGAATTAAACGGGTCGTTTCTTTCGTGGAATTAATTCAACGAATTGAGGGATCGTTTCTTAACCAGTTTTTCAAATTCGTTGGCATAATAATAAAATAAGGTCAACGCTTAACCTCTGGTTATTTGCGCTTGAGAAGATTTGAGAGAACCCTCGTAACTTCTTCTCCCTCGCGAAGAACGCGAAGAACGCGAAGAACGCCGAACCCGGAAATCGACGACGCCTTCGCCCGAGACGTTCTTCCGATCTCCGATCTCCGATCTCCGATCACCGACCATTTGAGGTGAGTGATTTCGGATTTCCTCTCAAGGTTCTTTTCTTTGGGTTTAAACACAGATTTAATTATTTATAATTTAAATCTGTTGTTCTTGGTTCGTTGAGCTCGCCGACTCAACGCCGGATTCCGCGACGACGCGACGCCTCCCCGCGACGACGCGACGATCCCTCTCTTCCGCGACGATCCTTTCCGTGAAGAACGCCCGCGCGCGACGATCGACGAGGTAGGGATTTATTTTGGAAAATTACCCCTTTTTAATTTTCCCGTGAACGTTCTTTGAAAATTAAAAAGTCGGTTTCAAATGAACAATTTTATTTTAATTAAAATTGTCGGTTCATGTGTTGAACAATTTCTCCCGGTTTTTTATCTCTAACGCGGAGGGTGCGGGCCAAACGAACACGGCCCGACGACCCTCCGCCGTTCTTCGTTTTGTGCGGATTTGACAGACGATGAAGGAACGTGCCGCAACGGACGTTTGACGATTCCGCAGTAAAGAACGGATCCCGGGAGGAGCAACGGCGCAGACGGGAAGGAAAACGGGTCACCGGAGCGACGCCGGCGGCCCGCAGAAGTGCCGGCGGCGCGGGTCACCGGCGCGGCGGTGCCGGCGGCCGGAGGCGGCGGTGCCCCGGCGCGCCGCCGGACGAGTCCGCCGCGGCTTCAGCCGCGGCGGCGGCGGCCAACGGACCCGCGGCCGCGCGGGTCCGGTTCATCCAGGCGGGACGCGGCAGAGCCGCGTCCGCGGTTCACCAGCGCGGGCCGCGGTTTCTTCTCAGTCCGCGGGTCGGCGCCCGCGGCTTCCACCCGCGCCGCTCGGCCGAGCCGAGCCAGACCGGCCCTGGCCGGGACGGGCCGGGCCAACCGGGTCGGACCCGGGTCGGGCCGACCCGGTTCGGGCCGACCCAGGGGGGGTCGGGCTGGGTCGGCCCGGGCCCGTACCCCCCATCTTCAGACGTTTTCGTTCAAACGCCCGTAACTTGATCTTCGTGCCTCCAAACGACTCTCCGTCAGCGGCAACGCGATCCTTGGATCGAGACGGTCGTTTCGGTATATCGCACTCAAGGTTTCGGAATACTTTGAGTTCGGCCGGGTTGGTTCGTACACGAGACCAACCAGGCCCCCGGGAGCGGAAACGCTCATATCTTGAGCTACGGACGTCCGATTGACGTGTCGTCAGCTTTGTTGAGTTCCTCTAAATGAGACGGATCTTTTGGCATACTCCGCCCGAGGTTTGGACGTAGGTGGAGTGCGGTCGGGTTGGTTTTGCCTTAAAAACCAACCGGGCCCCTGGGACGAAAATGCCAATATCTCTCAGACCGGGCGTCCGATTGACGCGCCGTCTGCGACGTTGAGTTCCTGTTGACGATACGGAACTATTGGATACATCAACTTCGGACTTTGTGTCGGTTGATGTATCAGCCTCTCGGCTCGTGGAGCGGACCCTCCCGAACGAGCTTGCTGTGTGCGGGAACCCTAGGTTGGCTGCGACTGCTACTTCGACAGCGACGACCGTGCAGAGATCCTCAGTGGACTGCGGCGACGACTGTGCAGAGATCCTCCGTGGACTCCGACGACGACCGTGCAGAGATCCTCAGTGGACTGCGGCGACGACTGTGCAGAGATCCTCAGCGGACTGCGACGACTACTGCACTCAGCGATCCTACGTGGATCAGTGCTACCGGTCCTGTGTGGGCCCGATCCTGTGTGGGTCCGATCCTGCGTGGGTCAGCGCTCAGCGGTTCTGTGTGAGCCAGCGCCTACAGGTCCTACGTGGGCCCGGTCCTGTGTGGGCCCTATCCTGTGTGGGTCCGATCCTGTGTGGGTCATCTCTCAGCGGTTCTGTGTGAGCCAACTCCTACAGGTCCTGCGTGGGCTCGATCCTGTGTGGGTCACTGCAAGGTTAGTACCTATCGATCCTTCGTGGGTCCGACGACTTAGATGGTTCAATGATCATCTTTATCATCATCCGAAGAAGTATACCTGTGTGATCCGAATCTTGTGTTACTCTCCTTTGTGGATTGTGTTGAGCTATCCTGTGTGGATTTACTGTTTACTCTCCTTTGTGGATTGTGTTGTTCTATCCTGCGTGGGTATGCGTTTTGCTTTCCTGTGTGGACTGGGTTGTGCTTGGGCTCGGACGTTGGAGCTGAACGGGGAATTGCAGACTTAGGTATATGTATGGGCATATACCTAAGCCGTGTCAGATGTTACTTCGTGATTGTACTTTTCCTTTGTGGATTTCGGGAGACCTTCGGGGGTCTCGGGGTCCCTACTGAGTAGCTTACACTCACCCCTACACGGGCTATGCCTGCACTTCGTGGTGTTGGTTGCAGACGACGGACAGCGCTGATCGTGGAGGAGGCGTGCGGAGCAGGACAGTACCTGGAGGTGGACCACTGGGCGGGACGTACTCGGAGCGGTTAGGTGGACCCGAGGAGCAGTGGAGGCTATCTGTACCCACCCTTCAGGTGGGACTTCCGGAGGACGGCTCGACGCTACAGTTTTCCCTTTTCAGTTGTTGTTTTTCCTTTCAGTTGTACTTTACAGTTGGGCTTGTATTTCCGGCCCCTTTTCTTTCAGCACAGCTTGTACAGTTTTTACTTAGTGTTTACTTTTCCGCTTGCTTACTCTGTGGTGCTTGTTTACTTTTCAAAGGCAATGTCTTCCCTTTTTGTTGGGATTTACGCCTTGGTGCTAGTCGCCAGCCCCTGGTCTATGGAAGGCGGGCTTGGGGTAGTCACGGCACGGGCCCCGAGGACGGGTCGTGACAGGAGAGCCCCGTGTGCTTTAACCATACCGCATCCTTTGGGGAATCTCGACAGGAGTGGACCCCTAATGACCACCAGAATAGAATAAAGTGATGATTCCTGTGAAATCTAAATGGGGAAGACCATGCCAAAACAAAATCCACCCTGTAAGACATCACAAAAAAATATTTTCTTGTTAAGGTCCAATACCCGCACCGGGCCACTCAGCTTCCACGAAGCCACCAAATTTTGAAAATAAGGAAGTAGAGGTAAATCCTACCTGAAACGAGCTACAAGAGTCCATTGGTGAAGCATCGAAGCCATCTCAAAGGATTATATAGGGAACGAGAGCATCAGAAACCCATCTACCATTTTCGAGCTAAATGGATCCAGGAGGATCTCTGGAAAAGAAGGAAGACCACTAGACGAAGGATTCTCCAGCCTGAGGAGAACCTCTTTGAGTGAAGGGTCGCCGTGTGCATCAGTAGGGTTTTGGGACGATATGGGAGCATCAAGAGACACTAAAATATCATCAGGATCACAAACCCAAGTATTGGATATGGGATCACTTTTTTATGTTATTCATTTCCATTATTTTTATTCATGCATTGTATTGGGTAGGATGAGAATATTCCATGAGAATACACTTACGAAAAAAATTATATGTTTATTATTAGGATTTTCCTACTGATATTTATTTCTCAACTCATATACATGCAACTCTGTGTGCATGCAAACCTTATGTGTGTTTTTCAGGTTGAAAAGATGTTGCATGATTGAGTGTAGCCTATTTTATGGATTATTATGATTGGGATGGAGTAGTTCGGAATGTTAATGGATAATGAGTATGTGGTTTAGCTAGGAGTTAGCCGCAAAGCCATGTGCCTTTGTTTCTGTTTTCTTATATGTACTCATGTATATGTGATCAGACTAGTGGGTGATTAGTGTTGTAGGTATAACATGGTCATTCAGGCCTTTATGACATTTCATTTATTATTACAACCTTATATAAATTCACCACTTCCGCACTCTGTTTATTACTTCTATGGATTATGTTTTTTATTTCTTCTATTTCTCTTAACTCTGATATGAGGGTATAGTCTCTCTATATACACTCCCTATGTCCTCGCTGTTAGTTAGAAGCCTCAGGTGTATGAGGAGATGCACTTAAGGCCTTATGCATAACCAGCTCGGGGCACATTTTTGATGGATCCTGGGATGAGATCTTACATTTTGAGGGAAAATTCATTTGGTTGGGGGGGTATAATGTAACACATCTAAATTTAATGATATATTTATTTTTAAATAAAATTAATGTCTTCAATAAATTGTTATACACGCTACCTCGAGTCTAAATGATTCGTACTATAATATAGCACTATAACCTAATTGTTAAATTGATGGAGTGAATAGAAATGCCAACATTTTTAAAATTATGTTTAAAGGTTTCAAATAAAGAAAATATATTGACAAATAAGTAATCAATTTTTAGTAAAGTCTTTATATGCTTCAAAAATACATTTTTCCTTAGAAATGGTTTTTATTTCTTTTTGTGAGAAAATAATATAATTTTTTTTACCAATTTTATAAAATTCAATCATAAAAATGAACTTCATTTTTTAAATGAACATATTAAAATTAAATTAGAGTGAATTTTAAGGTTAATTATGAAATGATTTATTTTTTAGCGAATAGTGAAAAAATACAGTTTTTTCAAATACTTTCATTTATTTTCATTAAATAAAGAAATTTAAAGGTCCCTTTGTATTTTATATTTATTATTAGATTGGAATATGATCAAATTTATTTATAATAGTCAAAATAATTATATTTTAAATAGAAATAATCCTGATCTTTATATAATTTAATTGTTATTTCTTAAAAATGCATTTTTTCTAAAAACTATTTTTCGTTGTGTTTTATGAATTTTTATTAAAATTGACCTCTTACAGATATAGATATTTAATATCAAAAAATTTATATCAGATTTGGAATCATTAGGCTCAAATTTGGTAAATAGGTCCTTTTTATTTTTGGTCATTATGAATAGTAATTGTGGTAAATATTTGTCACCATGGTAAGGGTAAAATGGGTAAAACATGGTTAAAACCATAAGAAAAGGTTTCCAAATAAACCCAATACATTCATTTATTTCATTTTGTAGAATAAATTCTACAATAGATGCACTAGATTTGAATATATGTCATTTTGGTTCCATTTTCCCTTGATAATGAAATTTT
The DNA here is from genome assembly GCA_963277665.1 of Viscum album. Lineage (NCBI taxonomy): Eukaryota > Viridiplantae > Streptophyta > Magnoliopsida > Santalales > Viscaceae > Viscum > Viscum album. The sequence continues at coordinate 1,775,558,130 of OY728158.1, forward strand.
TATTATTTTAAGTAATGAAAATCCCAAAATGTATCTATCTTTAATTTAATATGTCTATAATATTTTTACAAGGAAAAAATAGGATAGGTTCAATTATAAATATGTATTTTCATTTTATTTTTTTATCATGATAATTTATTTTTAATTTTTTTAAGATGAAATAATTAACTTAAATGCCCACGAAATGCTGACAAAGTGCTTGTGCAAGTAGTAGAAAAATCATATAAATGTTTTTTAAAACTATAAAAGTGATATTTTCTGTTTTAGTTATAGTTACCCAAGAATTTTATAGATTAGTATAACATATTGAAAATGTGTTAATGTTTTATATTCAAATTCTATTGTTTTCATACTGTTTTCAAAGTCAAATTATTTGAATAGTTCTTAAAGTGACATTAATATTATTTTATGATCAAAATATTTTCATTAATTATTTAAAAATAATAAAAATATTGAAATGAGAAAATTAGGATGAGAAATAGACTAAAATTTCATTCATTGTTCATTTATGATTCTATATTTACCTTATATTTAAAATTATAAGCCTTTAGTTTTTAAAAAGTCCTTACCATGGTTAAGATTAAAATTAGTTAAGAAAGGGTTTAAACATAAATATGAGATTCAAAAGAACATAAAAAATTATCCAAATTTAATTTTATAATTATATTTTTACCCTATCCTATTTTTATTTTATTCTCTATCCATTATGAATCAATTTTATGAGAATGAATTAATTTAATTTTAATTATTTTTGTAATTCCAATAGTTTCCTTTTCCCTCCCTTATAAAAGGAGACATATTCTATCTTCTATTTAAACTACATTGATCCATAAATATTGAGAAAAATTTAATTAATTATCTTATAAACTTATCTATCTATTAACTATAGGTTATGGTATTCCTGAAAGACCATTCCAAGCATCCTTAAGAAGGGATCCAAATGAGGCCCACCAAAGAAGAGGTAATCTTCCTAACCGACCTCTTTCAATTTACTTCTTCTTATACCATCTCTAAATCAATAGTGTTCATAATAAAATAATAATTTAATTATTATAAATATACTTTAATTTATTTATTATCATCTAACTACCATTATCCACTACCTTTTTGGTGAAATGGGAAGTAAAAGTATCGCCTGTGCATACGTTTGGACTATCGCCTCCATGTATCGATACAATTTATTTTCCATCACCATATTTTATGGATGGTTATTATATTGGTGATAGAGAAAATATTTTCAATTAATTTATTTTGAATATCATTGTTTTAAACCCACAAAAGTGTTCCTCTAAGATGAATTGTTTAATTTTTATGATAATGGTGTTATTTTGAGCTAAACAGTAAAAATTGGCCATTTTGAATTTTTAATAGTTTTATATTATTTCCGTAGTTTGGACATAACATTATATACACTGATATAAATTGAAAATTTCTTTTTTTACAGATTCTACACATCTAGGGCTTCATTTACTATGTTTTGACTAAAAGCTGAATCGGCCATATAAAAGCTCAAAAGAAGCTCCCAAGTGGGAGAAAGAAAACTGTTTGCAGTTCTGCCTAGTTTTGGTGTGAGATCCATAACTCATACATGGTGTGCCCAAATGTTGTTATATTTGGTTGGTGGACGAGAAAGGAGGTTGGGATCATCTTTTATGAAGGAAGGGATGCGTCAATTGGCATTTTATGGGGTCATTAAATCACCCTAATCTAGAGTATTGCGTTTTGGAGAGTCTGACTGGACAGAATAAATGATCATAGTAAATCGGCCATAACTCTCGTAATACAAGTCCAAATACTCTTATATTTTTAGGGGACACGACCACGGTAATTATGAACAACATTGAAAAAGGGATCAATGCGTGAAGATGTCATTTAATGGGACTAAAACGCGTCAATATTCAGGGGACAAATTATGGCTATAAAAGGAGGAGAGCTCCACCCTCTCAAATCATTCCATTCTCCATCCCATTCCTTCTGGGACACCAAGAAGGAGATATTTTCAGCTTCCTCTTTTATTTCTTTTCTTTTTCATAGTTTTGTAATGTCTTATTATTCCCCTTTCAACTCTATTACCCTTCACATGGAGGGGAAAAACCATTGAGTGATCGGGGAAGGGGGAGTTTCACTTTTGTAATGTCAGAGTTTTGAGCTTAAATTTTAAATCCTCTTTTTCTTTTGAATGACTTATATTTTTACTGTTTCCCAATTATCTTAATGTGATCATGTTTTTATTTTCGTGTATTCATTGTTAATATATTTGGTTAAAGACCTTTAATCTCTCTCCGCATAGTGCAATTTGTCTCGATCGAGCAAATTGTGTTAGGTGGTGAGTGTCTAGTGATCGTTGGCCCCTTTGTGAAACTATTAAACTTTTTCTAGAGTTATAAGGAGAAAGAATTCACAATTGGGAATTTCCGTAGTTGTTTAGGTATTGTTTAATAACTTTCATGCACATAGGAGTGAGTCTCATTTGTTTCTTAAACCAAGGGTGATTAATAACTCGATCGAGGAGTTCTTCATTTGTTATTCGAAAGGAAGAGAGAGAATATGATCTTTATTACTATGATGACATTGAAAAAGTTAATCCTACCCTCACCCCATCACTCTCTTCATCCATTAGTGTTTGAATTTTCTTGTTATTTTTTGCTTTATTTTTCAACCTAAACAATTTGAAAAACAACCTTTTCTTCTTTCTTAAATTCAAGTGACAAACACAATTGTTGTGCACTCCTCTTCGGGAGACTTCCTAGGGTTAATCACTAGACTACACTTCGGAAATTTAGGAATTGTTTTTCCACGCCCTACAACAGGCGTGCATAAAACATGGAGCCGTTGCCGGGGAGGTAGTGCCACAATTTATTTGTAAATATTTCACCTTTTCAAATTTATTTATTTTTAAAAAAAAATCTTTTACCATGTTGTTTTCAAATGAATATTTTTTTAATTCATGGAACAATTACCCACAAGTTCAAGAACCAATTATTAAATCACCTTGGTCTATAGAGTATAAAGTTTCTTTCTTGGCTAAAAAAATTTGGGGAGCTCGAATCCAAATCGTAACAGAGGACGAATTCAAGGTTCTCATTGAAAACCTTAAAGAGAACCTCGAATACCCAGTGTTGGAGGGTTTGGAAAGAGAATTAATTGAACTTCATGAGTATTTTCTGGAATTTTATCAAGAAATGATCAATGTACAACACCAAGAAGAAGAAGTTCACAAGGATATTGAAGCCGAATTTGAAAGAATTAGTCAAACAGTTCAAAACCTAGAGACCTCAATACAGTGGATAGCAGAACAAGTACATGCATCCCAGGATCCACAAATGGAGCCAGAACAAGAACCAGAGCTAGAAAAATTGATGGAAGAAGTATCCTCACAAATCCTGCAAGTTGAAGAACCCATGGAGGACTTGATGAAATTAAAAGAAGATCCATTGAGCCCATATCAATCAATGTTGGAGAAGATTGATGAATAATATTTAGCTATTGAAATGCATATGGGAGATCAAAAATATCTGGATAACTTCTGGAATGAGTGTGAGGAAATTCTTGATCCAACTATTCCTAATAATGTAGATGATTCAGCAACATTGAAGGAAAAACCAACCAAGCAGTGAAATTTGAATAGAAGATAGAGGATTATGACTACCTATCTATAGAAATTCAACTCCAAGAGCCACCTCCCTTTGAAGAAGAAATTGAATCCAAACAAGCTCAGGGAGTTAATATTTTCATAAACTCATTATCTTTTGATTTTGTTGAAACTGAATTGAGTATTAACTCCCCTTGTTTTAATTTTTCAGATTTATCCAACACTTGTATTTCCTTGGAGGGAGAATATGCATCTGAAGAGGAAAATATAGAGCTCCCTAAACCTGTTGAAAATTTAATGGAAGGAGTAAATGAGAAGATCAAAGTGAATTTTTTGGAGGAAAATGAGACACAAGCTACTTACTTTGAAAGGGAAGAATTTGATATTGATTCTTCATGCTTTAATTTTTTTCAAATAGAATTAAACTCTAACATTCCATTTGATTTTTCACTAGTTGTATCATACCTTCATCAACCACTGGAGAATAAAGAAGATGTTGTTCATGTGGAACCCAAGAAGGAGGAGGTTTTGTACTTCATCCTACCCCCACCATGCACGATGTACCACATTGTGAAGGGGGTGGATCTGGTGTACTCTATCTATGGATTCCTCCTCAACAAGAATAATGAAATGAAAGCTGGGAAGAGCCACATGTGGTGGTTCAAATCAAAGAAACCTCATCCACCATCAGATTGGGGATAATCGATTAGAACTGCCCCTCTGGAGGCAGTCAAAACCTAGGGCCCACTTGGGGGATTAAACCAAGTTTTATCCTTCTATTCTCATCCTATTTCTGTTTTCATTTCTTTCAATAATTATCTTATGTTTTGTTTTGTTCTTTTATTTTTAGGTTTTTAGAGTGCAACACTTAGGAGGTTAACTGAATGTTTCACTGAAAATAAATCAGGTTGTACCTCTCCTTCACACTTTCTTGTTATTATGATTCATTTTAAAATTGTCTTACATGTTAAATCCACTTGAGTGCATCGAGGACACTACATCACTTAAGTGTGGGGGAGGGAACCTTTATAGTATAGGATTTTCATTTTATGTTTGTTTTCACACAAAAATAAAAAATTGTGTGTTTTCAAATTTTTGTGTGTTTATTTTTTCAATTTTTGGTGTGTTTTTGAAACTTTCGAGATGAAATGATTATCAGTACCATTTTTGAAACCCATGTCAATGAGTGAACCAATCTATTTCATGAAACCAAGCTTAAATGAATGCTGAAATGACTTCTTCAAGTTCAAATATTTTAGAATTTCATTAAAAGTACACTGATTTATGAAACCCATGCCATATTTCACTGTCTATATCTTTGAAATCACTTTACTGTGAGGCTTCTGAACCATTTTTGTCATATTCTTTTCATTCACCTCATTTCTTGGGAGAACTAGATCATTCTTGCTTTAACAATAATTTGATTTATTCCTTTCAAAACTTGAGGGTCTGGGGTACATGTGTTTTAAATAATTGAGGCATTTATTTGGTTAGAAGCCCCCTTTTCAAAATAATCATTTTCATTATGGCCCAACTTTACATTTATCCTTCATTGTAGCCCCTAGTAGCCATGAATTTCCTGTTATTTTAGCCACATTACAACCAATTTTCCCTATACTACCTGCTCTTGAAGTGAAATTGCATGATCTAGTTGAACTTAAGTGTGGGGGAAGATTTCTTGTGGTGTACTACCTAATTTGGTGATACTTTGGGTGGAAAATAAATTGTAGAAGAGATGTGTGTGATGCTGAAAAATTATTCTGTTGAAAGTTGTTCCTTTTCTGGAGCTTTTATGATAAGAGAAGTTGTGCCTTTCTGGAGCTTCCAATGTAAAAAAAATCTATGCCTATCTGGAGCTTTCAAGAAAAATCATGTTTTAAAGGATTGAAATTTTTCCTGCTGAGCTGATTGAATGATGATGGATCATATTTTCTACAAAGGGGAAGTGAAGGGGACCATACTTGAGTAAAAATTAGAATCTTGCAATTTTTCTTCAAAAAGAGCCAAGCCCTCCTTTTTCAGCCTCAGAATGTTTAACATCTAAATCCTACCAAATGGAAGCCACAGAACAACCCTGAAAAGTCCTCCTGAGAAACACATGTCCTTGACTCACATCGGGTGGAGAAGTAGGAATTTATCAAGCCTATGGTGACTCTTGTGTGAGTTTGGATGAGAAAATCCTTGTTCAACATTTACATTTGTGAGATGAGAGGAAATTCATGTGAGGTAGCTGTTTTGTGTGCATAGGATAAGAAATGAAGTGGAAATATATTAAAATCTTAAATGGAGAACTTGAAATAACTGTTTTTGATGATGCATGATATCTTTTTGTTTCTTGGAATTGATTTGATAGATATCATTGATATGTGTTTTGGATTTGATTTGATTTGATTTTTACTTGTCCAGGATTCCAAGTGATAAGTGTGGGGGAATTGATAGAAAAAATATTTTCAATTAATTAATATTTAATATCATTGTTTTAAACCCACAAAAGTGTTCCTCTAAGATTAATTGTTTCATTTTTATGATAATGGTGTTATTTTGAGCTGAATAGTAAAAATTGGCCATTTTGAATTTTTAACAGTTTTAAATTATATCTGTAGTTTTTCAATAACATTATCTACACTGATACAAATTAAAAAATTCTTCCTTTTACAGATTATAAACATCTAGGGCTTCATTTACTATGTTTTTACTAAAAGCTGAATCGGCCATATGGAAGCTCAAAATAAGCTCCCAAGTGGGATAAAGAAAACTGTTTGCAGTTCTGACTCGTTTTTGTGTGGGATCCATAACTCATCCATGGTGGGCCCAAATGTTGTGATATTCGGTGGGTGGACGCGAAACGAGTTTGGGAGAATCTTTTATGAAGGAAGAGCCGCGTGAATTGGCCGTTTATGGGGTCATTAAATCACCCTAATCTAGAGGATTACGTTTTGGAGAGTCTGAATAGATAGAATAAATGCTCAGAGTAAAACTGCCATAACTCTCGGAATACATGTCCAAATCCTCTGATATTTTTAGGGTACACGTCCAAGATAATTATGAACAACATTGAAAAAGGGACAAATGTGTGAAGATGTCATTTAATGTGGATAAAACGCGTCAACATCCGGGGGACAAATTCTGTCTATAAAAGGAGGAGAGCTCCACCCTCTCAAATCATTCCATTCTCCATCTCATTCCTTCTGGGACACCAAGAAGGAGATATTTTCATCTTACTCTTTTATTTATTTTATTTTTCATAGTTTTTTAATGTCTTATTCTTCCCTTTTCAACTCTATTACCATTCACATGGAGGGGTAAAACCTTTGAGTGATCAGGGAAGGGGGAGTTTCACTTTTGTAATGTTGGAGTTTTGAGCTTAAATTTTAAATCCTCGTTTTCTTTTGAATGACATCTATTATCACTGTTTCCCAATTATCTTAATGCGATCATGTTTTGATTTTGGTGTATTTATTGTTAATAGATTTGGTTAAAGACCTTTAATCTCTCTCCGCCTAGTGCAATTTGTCTCGATCGAGCAGATTGTGTTAGGTGGTGAGTGTCTAGCGATCGTTGGCATGTGTGTGAAACTATTAAACTTTTTCTAGAGTTATAAGGAGAAACAATTCCCGATAGGGAATTTCCATAGTTGTTTAAGGATTTTTTAATAACTTTCATGCACATAGGAGTGAGTATCATTTGTTTCTTAAACCAAGGGTGATTAATAACTCGATTGAGGAGTTCTTCATTTGTTATTCGAAAGGAAGAGAGAGAATATGATCTTTATTACTATGATGACATTGAAAAAGTGAATCCTACCCTGACCCCATCACTCTCTTCATCCATTAGTGTTCGACTTTTCTTGTTATTTATTGCTTTATTTTTCAACCTAAACAATTTCAAAAACAACCTTTTCTTCTTTCTTAAATTCAAGTGACAAACATAATTTTTGTGCACTCCTCTTTGGGAGACTTCCTAGGGTTAATCACTAGACTACACTTAGGAAATTTAAAAATTGTTTTTCCACGCCCTAAGACAGGCGTGCATCAATTGGTATTAATTTTTATAAATTATATTTATGAAATAATTATTCTTCTACAATTATAATATAATATAACCATTCTCTCGTCTCCATCTACTGGAAAATTATAATGTTTATCATGTGTGCATGTGGGATACTACCTCTACAAAGAGATGTGATTCACTTTTCATTTCCTCTTTACATGGATATTAATAAATCTATATTTAATGAATATATATGATATAAATTAAATAATTGTAATTTTTTACGGTTGAATTATTATTTAATTTTCTTTTGTTTCATCTTTCGAAAAGTAAAATCAACATTAATGCGTATGTACGACCTACAATCTCCATGAACAGTGTATTTAATTTTTTCTATCTCTACCATTTTGGATGAATATAAATATAAATATATATATAATTCATATAAATAATATTTATATCATGTTTAACATTTTTTATATGATGTAATAATGATCAATGTACAAGGACCATAACCACTTAACCGAAATTCTCATAATATAAGGAATAGTTAACAACAGATAACGAAGATTTTAATATAGAATTATTAATAAATAAGAGTTAAAATTTTATGAGTGGATAATAAATTATATTATAAGTATATAAATGACTATATTTTGGAATTATAATAAAATTAAATTTACTAAATAGGAGGTTGAAGTGCTTTTTAAGAAATCTGGACTTGAGGTAAGAGATTTTCGCATCACTTTTATTTCTATGAGACACATGCCATATTCACCACTTGTTTATTTTATGGGGTGTAAATAATGATCAACAGAGTATTTTATGATTCTTATAATGAAAATTATGGTTATTTAGATCAAAATTTTAGGTTCTCCGTTTCATGAGGTTTTGATATGAAAGTTATAAAATTTGTAAGGGATTTATGTTACAATGTCATTGTTTATCGAGTTTGTTTAGGATTAAATTTATAATTTTTATATTTCATGATATATCAATAAATAATATCAATAATTTTATTATCCTTTTGTTATTTTTTGATAGTACATTTTTTACATTAATTTTCCTCACTTTAAATGCTCAAGAAATCAAATAACATTTTTAAGGAAAACCGAATTTATTTCTCTCTTTGGTCAAAAATACCTTTCTTCCATATCCATGTTTTATAAAAACAATTCATGAATGTTTTTACTATTATACTATGATTGTAACGCCCCGACTCTAGTAACCCAGAGTCGGTGCATTATTTTAATACATTGGTATGATTACAAGGAATCAAGTCTCGAAAGACCGATTAGTTTAGCAGTCTTGGAAAATAGATTACATACATGAATGTTACATTACACTTTATAACATACAAAACAACATAAATAATCCTTTATGAATGCCATTATTCCCTTGTATTAACCCTTCTTATCAATCACAATATACTTCTTGGAATCCTGGGAAAAAATAAAACATTGAAAGGGGTGAGCTCAAATGCTCCGTCAGGGTAAGCAATACAGCGGAAACATTTATAAATAAGAATAATCATTTAAGGAAATGTATAACTAAAAAAAAGCCTTTTAAACTTGAACTTAAACATACTATGGAAAAAATAAAATGAAATAATTCCATTTACCTATTCACATGGATATTCTACTAATCGAATAATCACAAGCAATATCAATAACCACTTTCATAATGATGGAATGCATAATTCCAGACTATCATAACCACATATCCAAGGCCTCGTGCCAAGAATACAAATAAGATTTTGTCAAGGCCTTGTGCCAAGACACTAGTTTGTCTCATGAGACCTACCGATGCATCGAGGAGCTATAGCGGGCTCCACCAGTCACATATTATGTCCAATGCATTCCCATATGAAAAGGTTTAAACATAACATAAACATTCGTTTTAAAACTAGCATACGAAATGTCAATACTTTCACCATAAACCATGAATGGTATAAAAATAGCACATCCACATTCAAACATATCACAAAACCTTCAATACAATATAGAAGTTTTGTATCATAATAAATCAACTTCAAATAAGCGTAAAATCCATCAAAGGATGTTGACATATATGAAATCAAAATTCTTTTTAGAGAAATATCTCTTTCTATTTTTGAAATCATTTAAGAGTCATATATTTATAAAATAAAACATTTTCTTTGAAAATATTCTTATAAGCTTGTAAGGGAAGCTTTGATGATTTTATAACGGTGGTAAATAGCCGCACCCTCCATATAAGTTAAAAAACATTCTTACCTTAATTCTGTCGAAAAGGTTAAAAAGCACCTTGTTTGGAAAATGATGGAAAGATTCCTTTATAAACTCACAAGGGTATAAATGACTTTAACTCATATTCTTTGTAAATAGTAAAAATGTTTTGAAATACATTTCGAAGAAACAGGGATGTGGATGATAAAGAGATCCCAGTAGATTATTACGTATAAACAACCTCGGATAATGAAGAGATTGAGAAATAACCCTTACCTTGTACTTTTCTTTGGTTGGGGTAGGTTAACCTCCTTTATAATGGTGAAATAATTGTTATTAAATTATACAGGAATCATATATATTAATATGATATCATATATGATCTTTTAACATTGATTTGTTAATAATATCTTTGAATTATCGTCGTTTCGGGTGTTAACTTACTCATCTTCTTTTATATGTTTTGTTACATAAGTCGTGTTTGTTATGGATAGGTTGTATCTTATTCATATCCAGAATGATATAAAGTCCTTAAAAATCATTTTTAAATCATCAAATGATAATTATACTTTAATGGATATGATGGAGAATGAATCTCATCGCGTTCGTGGAGACGGTAGTCCGTACGTACGCACGAGCGACAATATCATTATTTTGATATTAAAATAATATATAAATGGATGGTATATCATATATACATAATCATTAACATGTTATATTTATTATTTACATGAGTTACACATCATTATTATACTCATCCAAATAATAATATATTGAATAACAATTACACCACGACGTGGAGACGGTAAGCCGTACGTACGCATGTATGGTGACATGTTATTCAAAGGGTGGATAGAATACAGAATATGGTTATACCATATTTATAATAACATCATATTATATATAATATATTGGAGTTATTATTTTAGAATGGTAATAACAAAGAAAGAAGAAGTGGAAGAAGAAAGGAACTTGAAAAGGGGTGGTTTAAAACATTACCTCTTCTTCGGGTTCTTCCTTTTGATTTCATCAAAAGGGCTCCTTAGGTTGTCTTTATGATCAAAATAAGGCATCTAGATTGTATTGAGGGAAGTTGGGAGAGTATTTGGGCAGAGTTTGGCCGAACCAAAAGGCTTTGAAGGTGTGAAGAAATGAGAAGGAGGAGTGCCCTTTTATAAGAGGGGTGAGGGGCACCTTTGGAAAATCTAGAAATATTAATTTATAATAAATTAATATTCGGTTTCTAATGGATCCAAAGTTGATTACTAAAAGTTTAAGGTGGGGATAGGTCGAAAACCATTCAACAAATAGAATTTATACAGGTTTGGGTTACTATATTAACCTTATCTTTTAGTTTTAACTCTTAGTTAATTAGTTTGACATTTACCATGTCAATTTGTATTTTTATAATATATAGTTAATAAACATACTATATACATCCAAGAGACCCCCAAGTGGTCCATCAATGATGAGCCTATCATGATATAAGTCTCTTGGTCGAACCTTAGATTTTTAGGAATTTAATATCAATTAATAATATAATATTTGTTTTAAAGACTCTTTTATGTCAATTTTGACACTATTCAATAGTTGATTTTTGTGAAACACATAACAGAATGATTACTTCAAAAAAAGTTAATTAAATCAATCATAATATGTCATATTAACCTATAAAATTAGTTTAATTCAATAAAAGTCTCAAATTATATTTATTTGGGTATTTATAATATCAATTATTCTAATTTTTCACTATTATGGTAATTACTGCATCACCATTGTGTCATAAATAAATTAAATTATGTAATCTCTAAAAATTATAAATAAACTATCATTATGTAGGAAATCCATTTATATTTCTTATTAATATTTATAGTCGAAAATCCAACATATATAACCCTATGTAAAAATTGTTTTGCTAAAAGATATATGCTTGTGTCATTTTTGTATTCATTTTCACTTAATTAAAATAAAGTGACCCTATCACCTACAAGTGGTTCCATGGGGTCCCCAAATCGACCCAAAGATGCCTATGGTCGAACATGTATCAACCAATAAGTCTAGGACACGTTTTAGGGTAATTTAGTTTTATTATAATATTATTTTTTTAACCTTTATTTACCGGATTTACCCTTAACCATGGTAAATAAAATATTTACCGCTGTAATTATTCAAAATGTCTAAAAATAAAAGTTACCTATTTACACAATTTGAACATCCTGATTCCAAATATGGAATCCATTTTCCAAATTCAAAACACAGAAGTGGCAGAAATTAATTTAAAATTAATTCTCGTTGTTAAAACAAAAAGCGTGTTTTTAAGAGATAATAACTATCAAAAGATTGGCACTTGTTTATGTCTGGTTTAAATGTGAAATTATGTTCAATGACCCACATTGTATTACATGGTAAAAATATATTCTAAATATACTTTAAAACCACTCAAATTCAAAATTTATCACTATTAATTATTTTGATTAAAAAAGTTGTTTTTAATTAAAATTTAGTAATCTTCACTATTCATCAAAATATGAAATTTATCTGAAAAGTACCAAAATTTCACCCTAGGCTAATTTCGATATTCCGAATCCAAAAATGAAGTCCATTTTGAGAGATAGAATTTATAAAATTTCAAAAAGTAGGTATTACTATTCATAACGGCTAGTTTGATTCGTTGTGGTGTGTTAAAATCTCGAAGTTGCGTACAATGCACGCCATTGCATTATTCGAAGGGAAACGTACCGTGGAAGCTTGAGATGTTTCATTTAAATTTTTTTGGTGTCCCCATTTAGTCAAAAAGTTTAAAATATTGTATTTAAAAAGGGTTCACTATTAAAAGTTGGTAAAAGTGCAATACTGAAAATGAATTTGTTCTTACATTATGTCTAAGAAACTCATAATATGGATTCTAGAATTATAAGGATTATATAAAGTTTAAAATTTAGTTAATACTATTCATAACCTCTTTTGAACGACTTGTTTGGTAAGTCATGGTGTGCTTGAACTCGGTGTTGCGTGTAGTGCAAGTTATTGTATTATTTTGAAGAAATAACACACTATGAAATATTAGGGTGTTACATTCTCCCCTCCTTCAATAAATTGCGTCCTCGCAATTTGAAATTGTTCTTCGAAAATAAAGGTTGAAAATAAAAAATATATATTTGTGGGAAAACCCACATTGGAAATTGGGTTACTAAAATTTAGTCTTAATATGAGGTAAAGATAAATGAAAGGGTCACCACCAAATTATGATCTCGATTAGGAGACATTGGTGGCAATTAGAGACATATAATTGGAGGAAAAATGTAAATATTTATAGGTAGTGATTGAGGTCATCAATCACAAAGAAGTTTAAAATTGAGGTCCTTAAATTCATCAATCTACGATGATTTAAAATACCATTGATTCAACAAAACATAAGGTATTAGGATAACACATTTTTGAAGTTTCAAAATATCTTAGTTGAAATCCCACATCAAAAAATGAATTAATGAGGCCTCTATTTAAAATAAAGAGTGGAAAGTATGAAGATTACCGAAAATAACACATACTAGAGTTCCATGTAGGAAAATATGGATATGGAAGAGAAATGTAACCATCAATTATCTGATGGAGAGTGGTAGAGAACATGGCTATGAAAAGGCCAACAATCCCAAAGCCATAAATTAGTGACGATTTAAGGCACCATCTAGGACAAATTTTTTGTTCTACGTTCCTTTTACTAATGTTGAGGAATTTATTTATGATATTGGATAAGATCATAAGGAGATATACTTACTTTATAATTAGAGTTTTATCCATTAATAAATTTCTACCACAAACTCATCTTTCACTCTAAAAGATAATAGAACATAAAAAAATTCTATTTATACTATTCATACAAGGTTCCAAAATAAATGAATTTATAATTCATCTACCAGATCTTTTAAAAAAACTACATTATTTAATCCAGGACATCTCGTGGGCCAGTGGTAGGTGATACACCCTTGTCGCCCTTCGGTTGCGGGTTCAAGTCTCGCGGCCTTGCCGGACGTGACGGGTTGCCGCCCGACCTCCGGGTTGTCCTTTTATGGTAATCCAAAATAATCCAAACTAGAACTATCCAAAATACATCTGTCCAAACTCACAGTCCAAAATTTATAAGGAAGGTAAACATAATGTAGATCCTTTTTATCCCGTAATAGCATATGAATACCTTCATCATGTACTAAAACATCCTGAATTACCATATTCCTTATTGATTACATTCATGCTCCCTTATTCCATATAGAATGCTGGATATACTTCATCAATCCAAAAATGTTTTAAACTGAAACAATGATGGAATATACAAATCATTAATCAATTTCAAGGTAGTCAAGAATATCCAATATAATTTATCCAAATAAATCATGTATTATTCCAAAATCACTACCTTGGTATCAGAACTATATTATGGTTTATCATTCTCTCAACCATATATTTTCCAAAAATTTATCCTGCTATTGAGTCACTTTTCTTTGTTCCACACAATCTCAAGTCCTTAATGAAATAGTACTGCAGTACAATCCTTATATACTCCATAATTATTATAACAAGTACATTGTTGATACAACACTCAATTGACATAATCAACATAAGAACTATAATCATTCCTCTTCATCTATGGTAGTATCATAACTTGATTATTATCCAATAGCATCATTTGCGGCATGGTTTGATGACTGGGACATTGGTTCGCATAGTGTCCAAACCCCTTGCAAATGAAGCATTGTACATTTGAAACCATTTTCTTACCCTTGCAGTCACGTACTTTGTGCCCTTTTTCTCCACACTTATAACAAACTCCCATTCCTTTCAGACAAGTTCCAGGGTGTTTCTTCCCACAGTTATCACATATGGGAAAATTCTTCTTTTCCCTCTTCCCTTTATCCATCTTTTTCTCTTCCATCCTTTTCTTCTCTTGCTTCCCTTCAAAGCCATAGGACTCAGTAAAATCTTTACTTATCTTATCAACACATGATATTATTTCTTCATATGATGATAATACATGGGAGACTATTTCTCTTATAAATTCTGGCTTAAGACCATGAAAGATATGATCCCTCTTTCTCTTTGGATTATGTGCATTGCTGGAGTTATCATTCCTTCTACTGGGTGCCATTTCTAAACAATGGAATACACTAGATTAGTTTATGAATAACAATACCTAATACCAAACTTGTAAAACACATAACATAAATTAAATAGTTTATGGATATAATCCATAATCATAAAAATGTCTCCTTTGAGGATGTATATACTCATAAACCCTTAATAATGGTTTGTAAAGAAAATGAGAATTATCCTAAGCATATCCCCCGAGAGTGTCGTAACCAAGAGTGCAGCAAGGCCCGTTGTCGTGCACCAGTTCCCGTTCGAGTCTAGCTCAAAGTGGTGTTTTCGGGTTTTACCCCTAGGTAAATCTGTGGCAGAGCCGCCTCTACCTGCTCATATCCATACATGGATGTATTGCTCGGAAAACTCACAAAATCTCTACAATACCAAAATTCTAGGAAGTTATTCTATACTAATCCTCAAGGCCCATCTTAAATCTATGTGCTCTAATCAGAGTTTACCTAAATCTAGTTTCCATGGTTTGTACTAAACTTCCTCTGATACCAACTATAACGCCCTGACCCTAGTAACCCAGAGTCGGTGCATTATTTTAATACATTGGCATGATTACAAGGAATCAAGTCTCAAAAGACCGATTAGTTTAGCAGTCTTGGAAAATAGATTACATATATGAATGTTACATTACACTTCATAACATACAAAACAACATAAATAATCCTTTATGAATGCCATTATTCCCTTGTCTTAACCCTTCTTATCAATCACAATATACTTCTTGGAATCCTGGGAAAAAATAAAACATTGAAAGGGGTGAGCTCAAATGCTCCGTAAGGGTAAGCAATACAGCGGAAACATTTATAAATAAGCATAATCATTTAAGGCAATGTATAACTAAAAAAAAGCCTTTTAAACTTGAACTTAAACATAGTATGGAAAAAATAAAATGAAATAATTCCATTTAATTATTCACATGGATATTCTACTAATCGAATAATCACATGCAATATCAATAACCACTTTCATAATCATGGAATGCATAATGCCAGACTATCATAACCACATCGCCAAGGCCTCGTGCCAAGACTACAAATAAGATTTTGTCAAGGCCTTGTGCCAAGACACTAGTTTGTCTCATGAGACCTACCGATGCATCGAGGAGCTATAGCGGGCTCCACCCGTCACATATTAAGTCCAATGCATTCCCATATGAAAAGGTTTAAACATAACATAAACATTCGTATTAAAACTAGCATACGAAATGTCAATACTTTCACCATAAATGATGAATGGTATAAAAATAGCACATCCACAGTCAAACATATCACAAAACCTTCAATACAATATATAAGTTTTGTATCATAATAAATCAACTTCAAATAAGCGTAAAATCCATCAAAGGATGTTGACATAGATAAAATCAAAATTCTTTTTAGAGAAATATCTCTTTCTATTTTTGAAATCATTTAAGAGTCATATATTTATAAAATAAAACATTTTCTTTGAAAATATTCTTATAAGCTTGTAAGGGAAGCTTTGACGATTATATAACGACGGTAAATAGTGGCACCCGCCGTATAAGTTAAAAAAACATTCTTACCTTAATTCTGTCGAAAATGTTAAAAAGCACCTTGTTTGGAAAACAACGGAAAGATTCCTTTATAAACCCATAAGGGTATAAATGACTTTAACTCATATTCTTTGTAAATAGTAAAAATGTTTTGAAATACATTTCGAAGAAACATGGATGTGGATGATAAAGAGACCCCAGTAGATTATTACGTATAAACAACCTCAGATAATGAAGAGATTGCGAAATAACCCTTACCTTGTACTTTTCCTTGGTTGGGGTAGGTTAACCTCCTGCATAATGGTGAAATAATTGTTATTAAATTATAAAAGAATCATATATATTAATATTATATCATATATGATCTTTTAACATTGATTTGTTAATAATATCTTTGAATTATCGTCGTTTCGGGTGTTAACTTACTCGTTTTCTTTTATATGTTTTGTTACATAAGCCGTTTTTGTTATGGATAGGTTGTATCTTATTCATATCCAGAATGATTTCAAGTCCTTAAACATCATTTTTAAATCATCAAATGATAATTATACTTTAATGGATACGATGGAGAATGAATCTCATCGCGTTCGTGGAGACGGTAGTCCGTACGTACGCACGAGCGACAATATCATTCTTTTGATATTAAAATAATATATAAATGGATGGTATATCATATATACATAATCATTAACATGTTAAATTTATTATTTACATGAGTTACACATCATTATTATACCCATCCAAATAATAATATATTGAATAACAATTACACCACGACGTGGAGACGGTAAGCCGTACGTACGCACGTATGGTGACATGTTATTCAAAGGGTGGATAGAATAATGAATATGGTTGTACCATATTTATAATAACATCACAGTATATATAAGATACTGGAGTTATTATTTTATAATGGTAATAACAAATAAAGAAGAAGTGGAAGAAGAAAGGAACTTGAAAAGGGGTGGTGAAAACAATACCTTTTCTTCGGGTTCTTCCTTTTGATTTGATCAAAAGGGCTCCTTAGGTTTGCTTTATGATCAAACTAAGAACTATAGGTTGTATTGAGGGAAGTTGGGAGAGTATTTGGGCAGAGTTTGGCCGAACCAAAAGGCTTTGAAGGTGTGAAGAAATGAGAAGGAGGAGTGCCCTTTTATAAGAGGGTTGAGGGGCACCTTTGGAAAAGCTAGAAATATTAATTTATAATAAATTAATATTCGGTTTCTAATGGCTCCAAAGTTGATTATTCAAAGGTTAAGGTGGGGATAGGTCTAAAACCATTCAACAAATAGAATTTATACAGGTTTGGGTTACTATATTAACCTTATCGTTTAGTTTTAACTCTTAGTTAATTGGTTTAACATTTACCATGTCACTTTGTATTTTTATAATATATAGTTAATAAACATACTATATACATCCAAGAGACCCCCAAGTGATCCATTAATGATTATCCTATCATGATATAAGTCTTTTGGCCGAACATTAGATTTTAGGAATTTAATATCAATTAATAATATAATATTTGTTTTAAAAACTCTTTTATGTCAATTTTGACACTATTCAATAGTTGATTTTTGTGAAACACATAACAGAATGATTACTTCGAAAAAAGTTAATTAAATCAATAATAATATGTCATATTAACCTATAAAATTAGTTTAATTCAATAAAAGTCTCAAATTATATTTATTTGGGTATTTATAATATCAATTATTCTAATTTTTCACTATTATGGTAATTACTACATCACAATTGTGTCATAAATAAATTAAATTATGTAATCTCTAAAAATTATAAATAAAATATCATTATGTAGGAAATATTTTTTATCTTTCTTATGAATATTTATAGTCTAAAATCCAACATATATAACCCTATGTAAAAATTGTTTTGCTAAAAGACATATGCTTGTGTCATTTTTGTATTCATTTCCACTTAATTAAAATAAAGTGTCCCTATCACCTACAAGTGGCTCCATGGGGTCCCCAAATTGACCCAAAGATGCCTATGGTAGAACATGTATCAACCAATAAGGCTAGTACACGTTTTAGGGTAATTTAGTTTTATTATAATATTATTGTTTTAACCTTTATTTACCGGATTTACCCTTAACCATGGTAAATAAAATATTTACCGCAGTAATTATTCAAAATGTCTAACAATAAAAGTTACCTATTTACAAAATTTTAATATCCTGATTCCAAATATGGAATCCATTTTTCCAAATTCAAAACACAGAAGTGACAGAAATTAATTTAAAATTAATTCCCGTTGTTAAAACAAAAAGCGTGTTTTTAAGAGATAATAACTATCAAAAGATTGGCACTTGTTTATGTATGGTTTAAATGTGAAATTATGTTCAATGACCCACATTGTATTACATGGTAAAAATATATTCTAAATATACTTTAAAACCACTCAAATTCAAAATTTATCACTATTAATTATTTTGATTAAAAAAGTTGTTTTTAATTAAAATTTAGTAATCTTCACTATTCATCAAAATATGAAATTTATCCGAAAAGTACCAAAATTTCACCCTAGGCTAATTTCGATATTCCAAATCCAAAAAGGAAGTCCATTTTGAGAGATAGAATTTATAAAATTTCAAAAAGTAGGTATTACTATTCATAACGGCTAGTTTGATTCGTTGTGGTGTGTTAAAATCTCGAAGTTGCGTACAATGCACGTCATTGCATTATTCGAAGGGAAACGTTCCGTGGAAGCTTGGGATGTTTCATTTAAATTTTTTTGATGTCCCCATTTAGTCAAAAAGTTTAAAATATTGTATTTAAAAAGGGTTCACTATTAAAAGTTGGTAAAAGTGCAATACTGAAAATGAATTTGTTCTTACATTATGTCTAAGAAACTCATAATATGGATTCTAGAATTATAAGGATTATATAAAGTTTAAAATTTAGTTAATACTATTCATAAACTCTTTTGAACGGCTTGTTTGGTAAGTCATGGTGTGCTTGAACTCGGTGTTGCGTGTAGTGCAAGTTATTGTATTATTTTGAAGAAATAACACACTATGAAATCTTGGGGTGTTACAATGATTTTTTAAATTCATTTTTACTAATTTATTAATTATTAAAAAATGTATTAAAAGGAATCAACTTTTCATTTTTCGAACAAGGTACTTTTGATTTTTTACCAAAAATGTGAAGGGAATATTTGTTTTAATGTACATGACATGTATGAAATTTCCCTTCATCAGGGATGATAAATTCTTTGAAGAATACATTAAATGTTTCCAAGGATATTCTCAAACATAATTTTTTCCTCAATATTTTGGAAATATTTAGATTTTAAATATGTAATTTAAAAATTAAAACGGTATTTTCCTCAATAAATATTCTATTGATTTTTGAAAGAAAAATCTTATCTATGGTAACATGCTTTGATGTTACTTATGATTTAATGAAGATATGATCCAAATATAAAATTTTCACACTTTATCTAGATGGTTTATTGTTATGATGATGAAATGTTGATGAAATATGTTTTCTTTTCCATGGCTTAAGGTATGATGAATAATTTTATGATTTTTCATTACACATATGAATGGATTTATTATTATGTAAAGGGTGGTACCAAAATTATATATCTATACAATGAATTGGGTAAGGAATAATGTGTTATGAGATCAAAGGGTATATTATACATGATCCCAATACTGGAATAGGTGCACAGGAAGTTAGCTCAAGCCTAACATGTTTTGAATATCTTCGTGAATTGCCTAAATATAATATTTCCAAAATTATGATTATGACACACTTTATGAAACTCTTTTGTTATATGATCTAATGAAAATGTTATTTTATAATGTATTATTTTATTTGATACCTTTATGATTCATTTCTTATAAATATCCAAGATTTATGCAATGAATTGTGTTTTCCATCTAAGAATTTCAAGGTATTATTTTCAAAGGTTAAGATCATGTTCTCAAAACCATTTTGCTCTTGTAATATTTATATGACCATATATGTCTCCCGTATTTACCCTTACTGAGTATCTAAAATCACCCTTTATTATTTTTATTTTCTAATGAAGAAACTTTTTAAGTATGATGTTTCTAATAAGGGAACTAATTATAAAGAATTAAGTGGACGATGATGTAAATATTTTATGAACCGGTTCTTTATGTTACCAAGTATCCAATGATAATAAACCTTTATGATTCTAACATGTATTTTCATTTTATATATTTAATATAAATATAATATTATGTGATATTTATGTATGAAATTTATGCATCACTATACTTATTCCATTAAAATTTTATGAGTGTAAATTGTAGTGCCAATTCCCTTGATATCAACTGCACTCCAAGATATCGAGTTATTATACCTCTTTATGACTTTAAATAATTTTTTTTCTTGTTATTTAGTAATTTCATAGATTATGATGATTTTTTGAATGTCCATAGTCCCTAAAAATGAATACTTAAAGCATGGTTGGTATAGGATTATACTCCAATGTTGGTGGTTTTATGGTTGGGGTTTTGAATTTTGGGAAAGAATCTCTTATCAATGGTTTTTTTGTATTAAAATTTCTCAAAACTAGTACTGTACTCATAATAATGGGATTATATCTCACTCATGGCTCCCGTTTACTATATAAGATCCATTATGTCAGCATCTTCTTTATGTTGTAACCATTTTAGCGTTATTTCATTTGGACTCTCTTCTTCATTTACAAAAAAAATGGGTTTAAATTTAAGATAATCATTATCTCTCTTAGATGCCTTTACCAAATGAAATAAAACATTTTTTTTTAAATTAGAAGATAAATACAACTTGATTTAAATCAATAAATTATTTAATATATACGAGAAATTTCATTATAAAATTATGGGGTCATCACCTTCTTCTTCCACACTGAGGATGAAAAATTCAGTAGGGAATATAAACATACCCACATTAACCAGCACATACTCATGAACTCCATGTTGATACTTGAATATTCTATCATAAATATGTGGTGACACCATAATTATTTTAAGTTTTTTAATTTCTAGTAATTTAAATAATGTCATAGAAATTAGATTAAAACTTTCACCAAGATCACATAATGCTTTCCCAAAATTTCATGTGCCACAATGCCTGAGATTTAGAAAATTCTAGGGTCTATTATTATCGTAGAAAGTTTTATTTTAATAACCATAAATAATTAGTCATTTTGGGATATTAATCCCAAGTCTTAATTAGTTTTCTTATTAGATAGAAGCTCCTTAAAGAATTTTCCATTGGCCGATATCTGATAAATGGCCTGAGTATAGGGAATATTGATGTGAAGCTACTTAAACATATCAAAAAATTTCTTGTATTGACCCTTCACATTCACTTGTAACATCATAATTGTTGATAAAATAGGGGGTATATATAGTATCTACACTATATAAATATCCAATTTTGTGATTTTATTCTCTATTCAATGAAATATTTCTACTTTTATTATTTTTGGTTCAAGATTTGGTTTGTGTTTTATCTACGTTTGTGTACATATTAATTAGTATATTTTTCCACAACTATCACATTTTTCTTATATACCTATTTATCATTTTATTTTTTCATATAAGGATATTTAACACTCATCTCTCATCAGTTTTTTAGGACCCCCTCCTTATCTTCCCCTCATGAAGGAATCAAGGTAATACCAGGTAGTGTACCTGGTAGCTGATATGAGAGAGTTTGATAAATATAACCAAATTGATGTTCAAGGTTACAGAGGGATGTTCATTAATTCTATATCTCTATTTATTTGATAGTAATTCCTTAATATTCATTTTGATAAAATTTAGTGAGAAAATTCTCTATCTTTGTTTGTTGAGACTGGGATACTTATGATTGTCTTGGAAGAGATGGTTGTTGAAATTATTGTTGTTGTAGGAACTATTGATCCTTAGGGGTGGATATGATTGTTGTGGAAATGGTTAGTGTGGCTAAGGATCTTGGTGCTATGGTGTATACCAAGGTTATTATTGAGTTCTTGATTGAGATGGACAACTTCGTTTATGATAATATCCTTGATTGTTTTGTTTTTCTGTGTTACTTGTATTTGGTGGTAGTAAGGTTGTTGGTACTGTTGTGATAGTTTATTGCAACTCACATAGATAAAATATTGATATTTATTTTCATCCAACCCTACTCAATATTCATGATATGGGTGTGGGCCTCCATATATCTTACATGATTTCAATTCCATAACTGGATAAGGTATCGATCCTTATGGTAAAGGGAAGTGAATGGTTTCTAATTTTTTCATGAGAGCTTCTACCTGTGAATCAAGGTGGGTGTTTTCCTCTACTTGATGCATCCCATGATTTGTAGGTCCTCTATCTCTTTCCCACATGATAGTGGTATATGGGAATTCATCGATGAGAGCTCTACCAACCTTTGGTGTTTTTAATATAAGTCCACCATCAGTAACAATGTCTACCATGGTTTGAGTAGTGGGATGTAGTCCATGGTAAAATGTTTGTAAAGACATACATAAAGATTGTGGTATGGTAACCTTCACGTAAACTATTTAAATTGGTCCCACACCTCCCAAGATGATTCTACATCTATTTATGAAAATGTAATGGACATTTTTTTGATATTTCCATGTTCGTACTGGTGGAAAGTATTTTTCTAGAAATTATTTAGCCATGTCATCCTAGGTTGTAATGGATTCAAAAACACTAGTTTTTAACTAATCATTGGTTTATCACATAATGAGAATGAAAAAACATTGATCTGTATATAATATGAAGATACTTCATAGTGATTAATGGTGTCATATACTGTAAGGAAATTCAAAAGACACTCGTGCAGATCCTCACTCTGAAGACTATTGAATTGTACCCTATTTGTAATAATATATATTATACCAGTTCTGATTTCACATAAATATGTATGGATGGGAGGGAGGGATAATGATTTATGAAACACCATTAATGGATAGAAATCCATAATCAATAGTGGTGTATTACTACAATATTGTTCAAAATCTCTACTATTCAAGTGACATAAATTGAACATATTTTAGATTAGGATTAGTAAGATAGTTACACTCAGCTGTGGTAGAGTGATGTCATGAAGACAAGTATATTTTGATTTTAGGATTTTAAATCGATAGATTCTTGATATTCTAATCCCTTTGAATGAGTTATGGGGGAATGGATCATGCACATGCATCCCATAATGAATGAAGAAATGATTCCATGAAGAAAAGTATAGAAAATATATAGGATGGGAAAAATAAATTAGGAAATATTAGGTTCTATGCATATATTACCATTACCGTGGTGTCCCCAATAATTGTTCCAAAATTTTATACCCATATGAAGTTTCGTTAATTCCACATGGTGTATCCAAATCATAAGTTTTTTATTTTTCCCAAGGGAGTATGGGGTTTTGTCCAAAGTGATATGATGGTAACTAGTGAAACCTAATGATATAAACCTAATGTGGATTCCTCAAAAAAATTTATTGAAGCTGTATTAAACTGGTTAATTGAATTAATATGAAATATAATGAGCAAGGTTTCCAGATAAATAACAAGGAGATTGTGAAGAATATATCCTTAAGTTTAACCTTGGAATATCATATAGCATTTTCCATAAAGGTGTTCATGAGTCACATATTGATTTTGTTCAAAAAAATTGCATCTACCTAGATTAGTAACTACACTTTGGTCTAGAGATAGTCATTGATTTAAGTGAATTAGGCATAAATATTAGAGAGGAAGACAATTTAAAGATATTGGTATTAAATTAATTTCCTTTAATTAGATTAGGTTCCTCATTTATAATCCCTTGGAAAATTATCATTCATAAAGGACAATATAATATTTTTTAATTTATATAATTCCAATCCAATGAGATTGCCCAAGTTTGAATTAAGGATTCATTAAAAGTTTTTCCCCTACTCTAGATCCCTAACCCTATTTATATTATCCACACATGGTAAGAGTAGAATTTATCACATGAAACAACAATGAAATTGAAATAAAATTCATATAAAGGGAACCATCAATATATAAAATTAAAATATGAATTTTTATTTAAAAAAGAAGAAAAAAAAAAGTATGAAAATTTAAATTATTTAAAAAAACAAATTTGAAAGTACAAAAGATGGGAAAAATCCTTAAAATATGAGGGAACAATATAAGAATTAAAAGACAATGAGATAAAATTGAAAAGAAGTTTCTTCCATAAAATTTTGAGGTTTCTAGAATCAAATAAGAAAAACATTTAACTACATAAATGAAATTTATGTCGTGATTAGTCATGGTATTCTTTTAACATGAGTATATTCCCAAAGATTTTCCATCATGAGATTTGTTTTATGTCTTGAATGAGATAGTTAGGGTATTAAATTTCTTAGATATCCCATGATTCATGGATTGTATTATGTTCATGAGATCTTTAGGGGCTTCATGGGGGTTGATTGGATGGAAGAGACTGAGCTATTCACACAGTGAATGAAATTCACTTCATGATTTTTTTGGTCCTAGAATTTCATGGCTTATATGATGGATCAATAGAGATTTTGGCTATTATCCTAGAAACTACATGTTAGGATTTTTTTATTTACAATTTATAATAACTATAATTTTGACAGTTTCAGTAGATATTTCTTCACACTATGATGTATCCAATTACCTACAAAACAAAATCAAATATCATGATATAATAGCATAAAATATCTATAAAACTAGATTAACTAATCTCAGAATATATATACAATTTAAACACATCAGTTAAAAAATTTCATCAACATATTCTCAAAATGGATCCTTCTAAATAATTTTTAATGAAGAAGGAAAAATCCTCCAAACATAATCCATATATACATATCTTCGTCCTCTTCTTTTTGAATAAATATCATTTGAATTTTCTCACTTCCCTCTCTTTGATACAAAATTTAACTGTTATTCTCAATTTTCTAATCCTTTTTATTTTTTTACATGGATATTAAATATTCATAGAATATTTCAGGAATATTATTTCCATAATACTTATAGAAACTCTCCTTTGAGTAAAACATGATCGACTCATTCAAAATAATTTAAATTAGAATTAACGACTTCATTCAATATTCCTTGAGAATCAACTCTTAAATTCCCACATGATATTTAAATCTCAATGTATTATTTTTTCCACAAAATCTGTAACTTTATATAATTCAAATTTCCATCTATATATGTATGCATTCATGAAATGTGACATGACATCTCATTCTTATGTCATGGGACTCATCTCTGCATCTTGTATCTCCCTCGTCTTGTCTTCCAACAATATCATATAGGATATTGATCATGTTATTGATAATGATATTTTAATCCATATTGACTAGGTCATAATAATTTCCTAATATAATCTCACTTTTTATCAGAATAAATAATTCACAAATTCCCACATAAATTCAATAACTTAGTATTATTATAATTTTACAAAGTATATGACTCTTACAACAGATCCCTGTCATATAATGTCAATCACACATGGGTTACTCATATGTGGATCCGATTATTTCAAGAACTATATTATAGATACTTTTATATTGAATCCATTTATATAGATCTTTAGTAATGGATTCACTTATGTATATGGATCTAACTTAGATCCCATTACATGATCACTCTTATATGGATAAACTTATTTTGGATTCACTTACATTAATGTATTACTTATGAATTCACTTAAATAGATCTAAATATGATGAAAATACTATTACATGGGTACTTTTACATTTCTAGAATTCCATCCCTAGTCAACGAAACTAAAAACATAATCAAATTATCTAAATTCTCCCCCAACCTTTTGAAAACTTCATTCTAATGTTATTTAACACCAATTATAGGATCTATAAATATCAACATTAAAGTGAACCAAGATAAAAATGACATAAATGATACATTAATATAATTATTTAAATAATGAATCTCTCAAATAGTCACATAACATAAGGACATAATAGTTAATTGTCTTTCATATTAGCTATGGAATCATCTTATTTTACAAATACTTCATACATTTATCCATAATCTTGCTCCTATATAACCTTTGTAGTCATCTCAAATGATATAATATTATTCATAACATGTATAATGGAATCATAATAAAGGGGTGATCTCATATTCTTAGTAAGGGAAAATATATCATAACATAATGTAGAACATGAGTAATATATAAATAACCTATTAAAATATCTAATTGTCTTAGATAAAAATAATCAAACATGTCATAGTAACATACGATCATAAAAAGATATTTAAATAAGAATAAAAGATATTAAATGGATCAAAATACATCTTAATGGCCATATAATATGAGTGCACTACATAAAATTGTGGAATAATTTTAAAATAGGGCATTATAATAAAAACATGTCATTTCATGGAAATGAAATGCATTATGAAATTTTGGAATAACTTGATTAAAATATTAGAAATATGGCATAACCATAAGCATATAAATTATTCTAAACAAATATTTCCACATCACATTCACACAAAAACTTGTGAAAAATCTTCCTACATCTAATTTATACAATAAACCTATGAAAAAATCTTCACACATCTCATTCACACAACACACTTGTGAAAAAATAATCATGCATCTCATTCATGAGTCATTACACTATATCATGTGATATGAGACCATAACCAATGCATTGAAGTATTATATAATACCCACACATATCATGTTTATAACATAACCACCTGTCCTTGGGTTATATAAGAACCAACCATCCTTGGTTTATAATGGTACCACCTGCCATTGGTTTATAAAGAAGTCACCCATCCTTGGATTACAATAGAACCACCCGTTCTTGGTTTATAATGGAATCAGCCATCCTCGGTTAATAATGTAACCACACATAATTCATTCATACATATGTGTTCAATTTAAAATCAATCTTATAATAGATAAACCATATAAAATAATGGGGTTCTTAATCATCTAAAAAGAAGTCATTCACTTTTCGTAAAAACCTACAAAAATAAAATTGGTTTCATAAAACATCCGAAATGTATAAAATAACACTATGAATTAAATAATTTGAAACCAGAAAATGGATCACCTAAATTAATCACATAATAAAATAAAATATAGGGTGAAACATGAAGCATAATTCAATTGAATAACAATTATTTTAAAAGGTAATAGAAATTTTAAAAAGGATTTTTCATAAAATATCAACGTAAAATGGATGTGATTTTAAAGTCCCCTTACAAAAATATTTTTTCAAGTTGAAGAGATGACACCATAAGAAATTTATTCAAAAAAAATTCTATTAAATATATCTTGTTAAAACTTATGTCAAAACATGAACTAAAAGATAAGTATATAAAAACATGGAAAGATAAATCATTTTAAAAGTTTTAAAATGCATTTATTGGAAACCCATATCGATAAAAGGTTAATGAAGAATTTAATTTAAAATTAATGAAGTGAAATACAAGAATAATGTTAGATTAAAAAAATGAGTTTCCATTAAGTAAAGTATAAAATTGGTGGGAAGTAAAAACATGTACATAGATGAAAAATCAATTAAAATAAATGGGAATTATTCATAACAAAAATGAATTTTCACAAAACAATAAAATAATCAAAGAAGAATAATTTGGTTTGAAACATTATTACCCTATAAATAAATTTTAAATAAAATATAACATCATTATAGGTTATAATAGATCAATATTGAAGGAAAATAGTCAAGGAGGAGTCATTAAGACTCAATAAAAGTATATGAGTCTATAATACCCCTTAGAAAATTTGTAACTTTATAATTAAAACCCCCTGAGAGGTATAACATTAAATATAATCATGAATATGATAAAACATAAGTGGATCATGATAAAAAATTAAAATGTCACATTATTTACACCATTGAAGAGGAAACATGGACTATAACATAAACATGTCTCAAAGGATTCAAATTTGAGACAAAACCTTACCTTGTTTCCCTACTTTGTCGGGGGCACTTTAAAATCTTTTATCAAAAAATTAAATTTATTAATAAATAATTTCAAAACCATATTCAAACATAATTTGTTTAAATTTTTATCAATAATAATTGTCTACTTTTAATTTAGTTATTTTTTTATATTTTCCCTCATTGGGTATTTATAGTTTTGACATTTTGTAATAGAAATGTTAGAGAGGGTCAATATACAATTCTCTCATAAATTTGCTCATTAAAAGTTAATTAAATTTACTATAATAGATGACTTAAAATGATTTTTTTGTTTAAATTTCCTTTCACTAGTACTTTATTCTTTATCCTAGAAGATGAAGACTATAATAGATATTTTTCTGTGATTTTCAACCTACATAGGGTGTTTTCTTAATTAATGAGTTAAATATTTATGTTTCCTTTCAATAAAAAATTATAAAATTATTTACTTATCTTAATCATATTATACCATTAATTAAGTTCTCATTAATATCAATGATATAATATCACCGTATTGTTCAAGTTGGTTGTCAAAATGACACAAACGTGAATATACCATGATTATTAATGATTCTGAGGTGGTTTAGTTGTAATATCATTAAAATAGATGAATAATTATATAATTTAGTGTGATATATTTTAATTATTAAATTTAAGATGATGTAATGGATATGAAAACATTAAATTATTTGTATTAATGATTTCCCTCTTAGTATACTTGTTTTAAATTATTAAATTTATGATAATCGTTTGTTGATTATATCATTAATAAGTTATCCAATTTTTTATAAAAAACATAATGATATTATAAAAATTGTATCAATCCTTTAAAGAATTATAATGACCATCCATCTATGGTGGTGATTAATTGAAAAATGAAAATAGAATTTTCCAGAGAGGTGGTAGTCCAAACATATGCATGGTTGACAATTTTTCTTTCCATATAATGGGGAAAACGAGTAATATTATTTTTCATTAAAGAATATAAAGTATTTATTAAATATAATAATTATATATTAAATTCACTATTAATACCAACCTGATAAGGTGTCAGATGAAATAGAAACATGTTGCATCGTGAAGGTGGTAGTCTACACAATACTTGATTCACATTTTGATGTTTCTTAAATGATAAAGGTGAGGGTGGTTAATGCTTGTAACATAATTATAATAACATAATAGTATAATAATTATAATTATTTTATAATTATAAGATATAGAAATTAATGTTTGGGAATATGGAAAGAACTTAAAGAAATATAAAAGAGGAATAATGGTTAGAAACTTATACCACACATATTGGATTATCTCTATTGAGAAGGGGATTAAACCTTTGAGGTATGATATTTTGAGAAGACAAGAAACTCATTAATATATATAGAATTGTTTAGGATTGGATTGGTTATATTTTGTGGTAAAATGGGGTTTTTTTCTAGGTGAATTGATGATACAAGTGTCCCTATTATAAGTGAAAAAGAGTGTCATTTTTGTAAATACCCAAAAAATTTCAATAATGGGAAGTCACTTTCAAAAAAAGAGGATCCAAAATTGATAAATAAAAGGATTATATTAGAGATAATGTCTATCCACACCTCAAAAATTCTAATATAAGCATGTTTTAAACATGCTAAGCACTTTACCTCTAATGTTACTCACTTTTACCATTATAGTTTTTACCATAGTAAGTAGTTTTTATATAGGTAATTTACTCTTTAAACCAAAAAATAAAATAGAACTTATTATATAAAATGTAAATATGATTCTAAATTTTAAATACATTTTTTTTCTATCCAATTTTTATAATTGATAAAATCATTTTTAATATAAAATATGTTTAATTTATTAAAAATATTTTTTCAAAAAATATAACTTAAATTATAAAATATCAAATAAGAATTTATAAATTTAAAACATTTTTAAAAAAAAATTAAATTCACTTATAAAATAAATATTCGGTATTAGATTTTTTTCATAAATTTCCAATACATAATTACATACAAATAATTTCAAATAGTCATGTTTTTTTGGAAACAATATTATTCAATATTCACATGAAAATCTATCCTTTTAGAAAAATCTTAAAAAATTATATTAAAATTATATTATTATGATTAATTCGAATTTGATGTTCATTGTTTCAAATTAAATTTCTAAAATTTGATAATTCAATTTTTAAATAAAATCCAAAAATATAGTGGAAATCTGTTCATATTGGAAAATTGCATTTTAAATTGTTAATTATTATTAATTATTATTTCCCATCATTTGAGAATTAATTTGCTGGTAATATATTATTTATATTATCAATATTTATTATTATTATTTAATCATAATTTTCTTCATTTCTTGAAATAAATTACCAGTTTTTGAAAAATTTATTTTTAATCATAATATGATCATTATTGTTGTTTTAGCTATAATAATTGAATTTAATAGTAATATTTAATATTTATTTATAATGTATATACATCACGGTTTTCATTTTAGTTTGGTGTTTCTTGTACAAAAAGGTATTTAACATTGTATTTATTAAAGAAAAATATATAGTGAAATCTTGGGTAATTATATTCCCCCCTAAATAAATTTAATCATCACAATTATAATTATCACTTTCTAGTGAATCTAAAATAGGGTATTTGAGAGATAGAACTGAATTATAATATAATTTACAGTGTTAAAAACATAGGAAATATATCATTTTCCCTTAGAATAGGTCAATCCTAATATTAGGTTTTTCTCTAATCATCTTAGTTAAACATCCCTTATGATTATGTATCATAAATTTGATAATGATATTAGTTTTCCACGAGAGGTCATAGTCATCCTCATATTGATGTATGATCATAAGTTGGTTTGAAATATGAATTGTGATTTACATATTTTTTCAATTATTATGAAGTTCATGTGGTGATGAATAATACATTTCTAAAATCAAATTGAATTCCTATAAAGGATAGATATTAATTCTCTCATAAATCAAATTCTATAAACTGAAAATTGGGATACAATAAAATAGAAGATAATAAAAATCATTACGGTGTTTATTTGATGTTCGTAGAAAAAATCCTTGGCATACTAGGAGGATGAGTGTAGGATATCCACAAATCTAGAGTAGAGGATTATTGTACTTAATACCCTTGTCTTTCATGACATACTTTCACTACTAGGGATATCATAAGATTTACCTTATTTCCTTGGTTTAATAGGTTATTGGTGTGTTTATCCCAATTAGCTACTGTGTAAGGGAATCATTTTTTAAAATGCCCAAAATCTTGATAGTTGAGGCATTGGACTTTGTATGGATCTATTTGATTGATAATCTTATTCATCCTAGATCAAAAATCATGATATCGATGGCCAATCCACCCACACTTGAGACACTTTCTTGTTTCTATGATACATTCTCTTGGGTTCTTCTTCCCACATTTTTGACATGTAGGAAGTTTATTTTTTTATTCATCATCTACAAACCATAATATTTTATGATCCTTCATCCTTATCTTCTTTGGAGAGTAATTTTGTTCGGAAAGAATCAAGTTATTTGTCATAACATGAGATAGTTTGGTGAGAATGACCATATAGTTTTCAAAAAAATCTTCTATCCCACTTGGTTTCTCATTACCGTATTTTCTATCACTTATATTATGAAATTGAATTCTCCTTGTTCTAGATATTTCTAAAATGAAAACGTTAATCAGGAGTGATAAATAATTACATCATAATAGAATTATTAAAAATGAAACCTCAAAATGTAATACTCTTTAGATTCATCACATTATCTTGCAGTTCAATCCAAATCACTCTTGGTTAAATATAAGTTTCTTTTTATTGGTTCTATCGTATTCCTCAATATAATTAATTAACATAATGTATCCTTCATAATGGAATGTTAAGTGAGTGTGATTAACCAGAGAATGTCCCTCAAGAGTGTAAAATTAGGTGTGAAGCTTGAAAACTTTGTTGTGCACTGGGCGATGATTGAGTTAATACCCATCCCACACTTTTAGGGTTATTAACCCCGGTCATTTATGCAAGATCCTGCATCCACTTTTAGTATTTTGACTAGGATGTAATTTCTAGGAGAACCATATAATCATTACATTACCAAAACTTTAGTATGTAATCTTATACTTAGACTCATCACATATACATTTCACTATGTTTCTCTCTAAAGTTATAAAACCTTAATACCAAATGTAATTAAAATAATATCCAAAGAATAAATAAACCTTAATATGATACTAACTCATAGAACTGAGATAAACATGAATTAAATAATAAATTAATCTCATAATTTAAATAATAAATCAAATAAATTGTCACACAACACAAGGACCTAAAGATTCATTGTTTTGGAGATTATATATACAGAAATATTATTTTACAACACTTTTTAACATTTATCCATAACCATGATCCTATAGAAAATTTCTATAAATCTCACATGATATAATCATATTCATAACATAGGAAATGAAAACATAAGAAAGGGTTGATATTAAACACTTAGGGAAAAAATATCACAACATGAAGGAGAACATGAGTAATATATAAATATCATAATAAAATATTGAAAAACCATATATGATAATCATCAAACCTATTAGAGTAACATAATAACATAAAAAAGACCATTAAGAATGCACAAAAGATATGAAATGTCTCAAACTACATCTCAATGATCATATAACATGAATGCATGTCATAAAATTGTGGAATCGTTTAAAAATAAGTCATAGTCATTAAAACAATTCATTTCATGGGAATGAAATGAATCTTGGAATTTTGGAATAAATTGATAAAAAATAGAAATTTATAAGAACCACAAATATAGAAGATCTAGTGAACAAAGATTCTTGCATCACTTTCACAGAGAAAATTGTGAAATAAACTTCCCACACCAGGTTACTATAATAAATTTCCAAAAAACACTTGCCATATCTCACTCACACAAAAAACATGTGAATAATGATTCCCACATATAATTCACACAACCTTATACCATATGATGCAATATAAAACATTAACCAATTAATTTGAGTATGATATATGACCCATCCATAATAGGTTTATAAAGTAACAACCCATCCATGGTTTATAATGGAACCACCAATCTGTGGTTTATAATGGAACCGACCATCCTTGGTTTATAATAGTCAACACTGTATTTTTTATTATACATGAAACCCCATCCTCACATGGGTAGAACATACAAGATTAGGGTGGCCTAAAATTCTGCAGGCCAAACTGGTCCCCCCTAATCAAATTTACTAATTCTGGATTTATTTGAAGAGAACTAGAAAATCAATTGTTAACTTTATCAGTTACTGCCATAGACGCCATGGAAACAAAGTAATCATCTACTTTATTACCTTCTCCCCATGTATGAATAAACTGAATGTTGTTACTGCCAAGGTTGTCTCTACACTTCCTTATAACATAAGCAATCGACCATAGAGGCTGAATCCTACCATTCATCGAGTCCTGGAAGATCTTGGAGTCGGTTTCAATTTGACTAAGAGCTAACTTCTGCAGAGCCCAAAACAAGATGCAGGTATACATGGCCTCGGCCTCAGCCTGGACAGAACTTCCCCTCACATACGATGCAGTAAATGCAAGCAGAATGCTTCCACTACTATCTCAAATAACACCACCACCTCTAATGCTTCCCCAAATTCAAGATCCATAAAAATTCTGTTTTAAGTCCACATTAGGAGGTGACCACCGAATCCAGTCCCCCCTTATCACATGCTCTCAAAGAGATACAACAGAAATATAAGATTTCATGTACCTCAAAGAAGGGATGTCACTCAAAATTTTTGAGCACCAAACCAGGTCAATTAGATTAAATCTTGTCATCAAGATAACAGACATAGCTATGGAATGAATATCCTCAAAACAAGAGTTATTTCTTTCCTTCCAAATACACCAACACCCTTCACTAAGAATCACTGCTCTAGCTATCATTTATGGGCCTGCATCATTCAATCCATGAAACCGTTTATCCAAAAAAGAAGTTTTAGCAGAAAAAGAGCCTAAGAAACTCGTGAAAACACCAAAACACCTCCATACAACCATGGCCCATTCACTATAAAAAATATAAATGGTTGGAGTTCTCCTCTTTATTCACACCACAATAATGGCATTTTGAAACTAGATTAATTCCCCTTCTTTTCACATTTTCATCCATAGAAATCGCTTGATTTCTAATTCTCCATACAAGGAAATTAAATTTCAAGGGAATGATACTACACCACACCATCTTATTCAAGATATCATGTTGAACTTGTGAAATATAAACTTTTCTAAACTCTTTTGCATAAAAAATGCCAAAATTAGAAGCACTGAACACACATTTGTCAGGATCTAGATTTTAAACAATACGGTCAAAAGTTTTCCTTTGATCTTCATCAATAACAACGCTGATAAAATCTAGAAAACTACTGGCCTCCCTAAAATAAATCAATAGATATTGACATCTTGTAAAACCAACAACCAAACTTTCCCAATTATGATTCCAAAAATAAATATCACCCCTGCCAATAATCCAATGTGAATGTTGATGAATGACAGGGATAATATGTCAGATTAATGACCAGCAAGGCAAAAAATGTTTACTGTATTCCACAAAGTCTTCACCTTGTAAAGACATATCTTTTCCCCAAAGAGTGCAACCCTCCACAACCTCCCATGCAAGATTAGCATGCATACAATGCACTGTATCCTCTAGACTCCTGATATTAATAGCACCCTCATAAACTAGCCTTGCTAGTCTATTCCATGAAGACCAATGACATTTACCCTCAAGATGAGCATCCCAAATAAAATCAGCCATGATTTTTTCAATAGCAGCAAAAACCCCCTTAGGCACAATGGTTGCTTATAGCACATGAATTGGAATATCCAACAATACACTATTGATTAAAGTAATCCTACCACCAAAGGATAGAAAATGATTTTTCCAGTCCAAAATATGTCTTGTAATTTTATTAAAAACACCATCAAAGTCTCTGATACAGATATAACTAGGAGATATTGGAGATCCAAGATATTCCAAGGGAAAAGAACCTTTCTGAATGTTCAACAATCTAGAAATAGATAGGACTTGACTATCACCACATTTGTTAGAAATATACAAACTACTCTTTTCCTTGTTTATAACTTTCCCACTCTAGAAACTGTATTCATCCAGAACGTTAACAAGACCACTAATCGATCTAACACTAGCATTGATAAAAACCAGATTATCATTAGAAAAAATCAAGTTGAAAATATAAGGAAGCTTTATTCTTCTTTGATATGGTATAATTTCACCCATGTATAGCTTTTATTAATAAGACGACTCAGAACATCTTGCATGAGAATAAAGAGGGTCGGAGATAAATGATCCCCTTTTCTTAAACCACAAGTTGCCTTGAAAAAACCATGACTTTTACCCATGTAAGAGACCGACATCTAGGAAGAGATAAAACATATAAATATGCTATCAATATCCCAAAAATAAAAGCCCATACTTTTTAACACCCTGATGATAAAACCCCATTCCATTACGTTATAAGCTTTATTCATATAAAGTTTCAAATCCATATTTGAACCATGAAATTTGAAGTTGATATAATGAAAAATCTCATGACCAAGGAAAATGCTCCCTAGATAGAGAAACCTCTAAAAAAACCATGTTGTTCTAAGAAAATCCAACGAGAAACAAAAATTGATAGCCATGAGTTGACGATACTTGATGAAATTTTAAATGGAAAAATTTCACATACTCACTAGCCTATAGTCACGAATTGATGACGAATTTTTGACTTTGGGAATCATAATCAGAGTAGTGGCACCAACCAACCTTGGAATAAATCCACCACGAAATAAGTCCTGAATGGACATGATAATTTCATTTTTAACCACTTCCCAGGACCCCCTATAAGATGATCCTGGAAAACCATCAGGGCCCGATGCACTTTCTAGATTAAGATTCATCATAACATCATAAATTTCCTTCTCATCAGGAACATCTTCCAGTAAATGTAAAGACCCGTAAATTTCAAGGAAATTTTTTTCTTAATTTTCTTTGAAATTTTACAAGAACGCAGTTTCTGACGGTGCCTGATTCCGAGGCCCGGTGTGCCCGGAATCATTTTCTGAAGTTTGGCTCGGGTACGTTCAGTGAACGGACGAGCGGGTTTTTCTAACTTTTGAACCGGTGCCCGGAATCGAATTCTGAGGGCACCGATGAAATCGCAGCGCCGATATTCGCTTAGAAACGCCTCTTCCGGAGTTGCGTTTGCTCGGGTGTGGTTTTTAATTTTCGGGCTTAAAGTTAAGAAATAAAATAATTTTGCGACAACTTTATTTTATTTCACTTAAGCCACTTGGAAGCCACTTGAAGCCACTTAAAGGAGGCTTGAACTGAGTTGAACTGGATAGGATGCTATCCAGAAATATCCTACCCCCTTGGTAGGATATTTGTGAGGTGGGGCCCGCACGAGCCCCGCCGTTTCTTTCCGCTAAGAAACGCACCCGTGAAAACCCGTCTTAATGAAAGTCAACCGACGCGTTTTCTAAATTCTTAACAGACCATTTAATTGGGCGGTTTCTTTCGTGAATTAAATGGGCTGTTTCTTTCGTGAATTAAATGGGCTGTTTCCTTCGTGAATTAAATGGGTCGTTTCTTTCGTTGAATTAATTCAACGAATTGATGGATCGTTTCTTAACCAGTTTTTCAAATTCGTTGGCGTAATAATAAAATAAGACCAACGCTTAACCTCTGGTTATTTGCGCTTGAGAAGATTTGGGAGAACCCTCGCAACTTCTTCTCCCTCGCGAAGAACGCGAAGAACGCGAAGAACGCGAAGAACGCGAAGAACACGAAGAACGCCGAACCCGGAAATCGACGACGCCTTCACCCGAGACGCTCTTCCGATCTCCGATCACCGACCATTCGAGGTGAGTGCTTTCGGATTTCCTCTCAAGTTCTTTTCTTTGGTTTTAAACGAAACACAGATTTAAATATTAATAATTTAAATCTGTTGTTCTTGATTCGTTGAGCTCGCCGACTCAACGCCGGAATCCGCGACGACGCGACGCCTCCCCGCGACGACGCGACGATCGATCTCTTCCGCGACGGTCTCTTCCGCGAAGAACGCCCGCGCACGACGATCATCAAGGTAGGGATTCATTTTGGGAAAATTACCCCTTTTTAATTTTCTCATGAACGTTCTTGAAAATTAAAAAGCCGGTTTTCAATGAACAATTTTATTTTAATTAAAATTGTTGGATCATGTGTTGATCGTTTTTCTCCCGGTTGTTTATCTCTAACGCGGAGGGTGCGGGCCGAACGAACACGGCCCGACGACCCTCCGCCGTTCTTCGTTTTGTGCGGATTTGACGGTCGACGACGGAACGTGCCGCAGCGGACGGTTGACGATCCCGCAGTAAAGAACGGATCCCGGGAGGAGCAACGGCGTAGACGGGAAGGAAAACGGGCCACCGGAGCGACGCCGGCGGCCCGCGGAAGTTGCCGGCGGCGCCCCGGCGCGCTGCCGGACGAAATCCGCCGCGGCGGCGGCGGCCAAACGGACCCGCGGCGCGCGGGTCCGGTTCATCCGGGCGGACGCGGCTCAGCGCGTCCGCGGCTCGCCAGCGCGGCCCGCACGCGGGCCGCAGTCCTTCCTCGAGCAGCGGGTCAGCGCCCGCGGCTTCCACCCGCGCGGCTCGGCCAAGCCGAGCCGGACCGGCCCTGGCCGGGCCGGGCCGGGCCAGCCGGGTCGGACCGGGGTCGGGTCGCCCGGTTCGGGCCGACCCGGGTCGGCCCGGGCCCGTACCCCCCATCTTCGGACGTTTTCGTTCAAACGCCCGTATCTTGAGCTTCGTGCCTCCAAACGACTCGCCGTCAGCGGCAACGCGATCCTTGGATCGAGACGGTCGTTTCGGTATATCGCACTCAAGGTTTCAGAATACTTTGAGTTCGGCCGGGTTGGTTCGTACACGAGACCAACCGGGCCCTCGGAGCGGAAACGCTCATATCTTGAGCTACGGACGTCCGATTGACGTGCCGTCAGCTTTGTTGAATTCCTCTAAGTGAGACGGATCTTTTGGCATACTCCGCCCGAGGTTTGGACGCAGGTGGAGTGTGGTCGGGTTGGTTTTGCCTTAAAAACCAACCGGGTCCCTGGGACGAAAATGCCAATATCTCTCAGACCGGGCGTCCGATTAACGCGTCGTCTGCGACGTTGAGTTCCTGTTGACGATACGGAACTTTTGGATACATCAACTTCGGACTTCGTGTCAGTTGATGTATCAGCCTCTCGGCTCGTGGAGCGGACCTTCCCGAACGAGCTTGTTGTGTGCGGGAACCCTAGTGCTGGCTGCGACTGCTACTTCGACAGCGACGACCGTGCAGAGATCCTCAGTGGACTGCGGCGACGACTGTGCAGAGATCCTCCGTGGACTCCGACGACGACTGTGCAGAGATCCTCCGTGGACTCCGACGACGACCGTGCAGAGATCCTCAGTGGACTGCGGCGACGACTGTGCAGAGATCCTCAGCGGACTGCGACGACTACTGCACTCAGCGATCCTACGTGGATCAGTGCTACAGGTCCTGTGTGAGCCCAGTCCTGTGTGGGCCCAGTCCTGTGTGGGTCTGATCCTGCGTGGGTCAGCGCTCAGCGGTTCTGTGTGAGCCAGCGCCTACAGGTCCTGCGTGGGCCCGGTCCTGTGTGGGCCCGATCCTGTGTGGGTCATCTCTCAGCGGTTCTGTGTGAACCAACTTCTACAGGTCCTGCGTGGGTCCGATCCTGTGTGGGTCACTGCAAGGTTAGTACCTATCGATCCTTCGTGGGTCCGACGACTTAGATGGTTCAATGATCATCTTTATCGTCATCCGAAGAAGTATACATGTGTGAGCTGAATCTTGTGTTACTCTCCTTTGTGGATTGTGTTGAGCTATCCCGTGTGGATTTACTGTTTACTCTCCTTTGTGGATTGTGTTGCTCTATCCTGCGTGGGTATACGTTTTGCTTTCCTGTGTGGACTGGGTTGTGCTTGGGCTCGGACGTTGGGCCGAACGGGAATTGAAGACTTAGGTATATGTATGGGCATAAACCTAAGTCGTGTCAGATGTTACTTCGTGATTGTATCTTTCCTTTGTGGATTACCCTTTGTGGATTTCGGGAGACCTTCGGGGGTCTCGGGGTCCCTACTGAGTAGCTTATACTCACCCCTGCACGGGTTATGCCCGCACTTCGTGGTGTTGGTTGCAGACGACGGACAGCGCTGATCGTGGAGGAGGCGTGCGGAGCAGGACAGTACCTGGAGGTGGACCACTGGGCGGGACGTACTCGGAGCGGTTAGGTGGACCCGAGGAGCAGTGGAGGCTATCTGTACCCACCCTTCAGGTGGGACTTCCGGAGGACGGCTCGTCGCTGCAGTTTTCCCTTTTTAGTTGCTGTTTTTTTTCCTTTCAGATTGTACTTTACAGTTGGGCTTGTATTTCCGGCCCCTTTTTACTTCCAGCACAGCTTGTACAGTTTTACTTAGTGTTTACTTTTCCGCTTGCTTGCTCTGTGGTGCTTGTTTACTTTTCAAAGGCAATGTCTTCCCTTTTTGTTGGGATTTACGCCTTGGTGCTAGTCGCCAGCCCCTGGCCTATGGAAGGCGGGCTTGGGGTAGTCACGGCACGGGCCCCGAGGACGGGTCGTGACAAATTGGTATCAGAGGTGGTCGGTTCTACCGCAGACTCTGATCTTTCTTCTATGTGAAGCAAAAGTGTTTAGTGTATTGAGTGTGGTTATCAGTCCAGGGAGTCCAGTGTTGGTGCGGCGGCCGACGTATCCATACACCAGGACCCTGACTTCTGATTCCTTACTTAATGTACGAAAACATTGTTTGCATTTGTGTTTCAAGTTTTCTTTGTGATTACTTGTGTCAGCTCACCAGGTATACTGTTCTGACCGTGGCATACTTGTTTCCTTTTCAGGATGGCACGACGACAGCAGCCAGCTAGGGTTCCCAGAGTAGGGCGCGACGACAGCCCGCCGAGCGACGAGGCCTCGGTACAGGGCCCGTTGACAGCAGAGGCACCGGCGGTACCTTTACCCGCCGAGCCCCCGATGCTTCCAGCACTGGCAGCTGACGACGCACGACGCCTCGGAGCTCTGCACGAGTTCCAGCGCCAGCGACCACCCAGGTTTCGTGGGGAGTCGGACCCCCAGGCAGCCGAGGACTGGCTGGAGGCGGTCGTCCGAGTTTTCAGGCTAGTGAGGACGCCAGCAGACCTCATGGTGATCCTCGCGGCGAGCTTACTGCACGCAGCAGCCGGACGCTGGTGGAGCCTGATGCTCCAGGTACACGATGAGGCCTCCCTCATCTGGACGGACTTCGAGAGCCTCTTCCGCTCAGAGTTCGTCCCGGCCACCCTCCGAGCGGTGCGCATCCAGGAGCTTCTTCAGCTGCGGCAGGGCAGCTTGACGGTCGCTCAGTACGCGGCGAGGTTCACCGACCTTTCTCGGTACTCGACAGACATGGTACGGGACCCCTTCTTCCGGGCCCGGACCTTCGAGCAGGGTTTGAGACACGAGATCAGGGCATCGCTGATCTCCCTCAGCATCCCGACCCAGGCAGGGGTACTGGAGCGAGCCCTCCTGATCGAGAGCTTCCTGGCTGAGTCCACAGCGAGACCCACCGCAGGGCGGCAGATAGCGGAGTCTTCGGCAGCTGGTAGCCGGCGGATGACTCAGGGTTCCAGGCGGACCAGACCTTCCGGCAGGCGACCTCGGGACGCTGGCTCAGCAGTGCAGGGCACCAGGCCCGGAGCCAGCCTTCCGAGAGGCAGACAGTGCTACGAGTGCGGCGGGCAGGGCCACATGGCTCGTGACTGCCC
The DNA here is from genome assembly GCA_963277665.1 of Viscum album. Classification (NCBI taxonomy): domain Eukaryota; kingdom Viridiplantae; phylum Streptophyta; class Magnoliopsida; order Santalales; family Viscaceae; genus Viscum; species Viscum album. The sequence continues at coordinate 1,775,599,423 of OY728158.1, forward strand.
GACCCGTCGTACCGAGGGGCAGCAGACAGTGGAGGGGCCACCCAGGCAGAGGCAGAGGGTCGACCGTGGCGGTCCGCAGGGAGGAGGCGGACGAGGCAGAGGAGCTGGCCGAGCAGCAGGTGGTGGGCGACGCTTTGAGGCTCTGCCACCACCACCACCAGGAGGCCCGCCCCGACCACAGGGAGCTGGCGGGCAGAGACAGGCTCAGCTCCAGGCAGCGGAGGCCTACGACCACGGCGCGCCAGAGATGATTCGAGGTACGATCTGTGTCTATTCCACCCTTGCTGCAGTTCTGATAGACACAGGAGCGAGTCACTCTTTCATAGCCACTGCCCTTGTTCGGAGCTCGGAGATTCCGACAGAGCCGTTGGCTCGATCCTTGCGGCTAGAGACTCCTACGGGAGCAGACTCGACGATTACGCACTGGTGCCGGCAGTGTGAGCTTACTCTAGGAGGCGAGAGCTTCGGCTGGGATCTTCTTGTAGCAGCGTCGAGGCCTTACGACGTCATTTTGGGCATGGATTGGTTATCTACGGTCCATGCTCAGATTGACTGCTTTAGGCGCAAGGTGCGATATGTGCGCACCGACGGGAGCAGGTTCACCTTCACCGGCGAGAAGGGAGCCTTAGCAGCACAGGATGGACTCACGCAGAGGAGAGGTCAGCCCATCACTCATCAGTTGGCTAGCCTCATCCTGGGAGCAGTTGACGTGCGGAGTCCCAGTTTCCCTGCAGTGGTGGATCAGTACGCGGACGTCTTTCCCGACGACGTTCCAGGACTACCTCCTCGCAGAGAGGTAGACTTTTATATTGACCTGTACCCCGGGACAGCCCCGATATCCACTCCAGCATATCGGATGGCCCCCGCTGAGCTTCGAGAGCTGCGAGTACAGTTGGAGGACTTGCAGGGCAAGAGGTTCATCCGACCCAGTGTTTCGCCCTGGGCTTCCCCGATTTTGTTCGCCAAGAAGGCGGACGGGAGCTTGCGACTGTGTGTCGATTATCGTCGCCTGAATCAGGTGACAGTGAGGAACAAGTATCCGCTACCCAGGATTGATGATCTCTTCGACCAGCTCAAGGGAGCACGGTGGTTCTCGAAGATAGACCTCAGGTCAGGCTATCATCAGCTTAGAGTTCGAGACGAGGATGTGCAGAAGACGGCCTTCAGGTGTCGGTATGGCCACTTCGAGTTCTTGGTTATGCCTTTCGGCGTGACCAACGCTCCAGCAGTGTTCATGAGCCTCATGAACAGGATCTTCCAGCCATACCTCGATCGATTTGTCGTGGTCTTCATCGACGACATTTTGGTGTACTCGACGACGGAGGAGGAGCACGCCTACCACCTGCGTGTTGTACTAGACACACTCCGAGAGCACCAGCTTTATGGCAAGCTCTCGAAGTGTCAGTTCTGGTTACGTGAGGTCCACTTCTTGGGGCACGTCATTTCTGAGGCGGGAGTTGCAGTGGATCCCGCGAAGATCGAGGCAGTGCTAGCTTGGGAGCCACCCAAGAGCGTGACAGAGGTGCGGAGTTTCTTGGGCCTAGCCGGATACTATCGGAGATTTGTGCCGGACTTCTCCAGAGTTGCGGCCCCACTTTCAGCGTTGACGAAGAAGGGGAAACCCTTCGTGTGGTCAGACAGATGTCAGCAGAGCTTCCAGGAGCTGAGGCAGAGGTTGACCAGCGCACCTATCTTGAGGTTGCATGAAGAGGGAGTTGGTTACGTAGTCTACTGCGATGCATCAGGGACCGGACTCGGGTGTGTCCTGATGCAGGAGCGGGCCGTGATTGCCTACGGATCACGTCAGTTGAGGCCTCATGAGCAGAACTACGCTACCCATGACTTGGAGTTGGCAGCAGTAGTCTTTGCCCTGAAGACATGGAGACACTATCTGATGGGCGAGCGCTTCACAGTCTTTTCTGACCACCAGAGTCTCAAGTACATCTTCTCTCAGAAGGACCTGAACCTGAGACAGCGGCGATGGCTCGAGTTCCTCCAGGACTATGACTTTGAAATAGTCTATACTCCTGGGAAGGGGAACGTGGTGGCTGATGCCCTCAGCAGGAGGACGGGCATCCAGCTACTTGAGGAGGCGACAGAGCAGCTAGCCGCTTTGCAGATATCCTTCGTGGATAGAGACGGAGCAGCCTTCCTTCAGTCTCTCACAGTCTTTCCTCCACTTCTTCAGCGGGTCAGAGAGGCACAGCATGGGGATGTTGACTGTGAGACGCGGATGCACAGATATCCTCAGGACAGGCACCTGATGGTTTCTCCCTTGGAGCAGAGCACGATGTACTTTTCAGAGGACGTACCTTGGTACCAGTCGCCTTACGAGAGGAGGTGCTGAGAGAGTTTCACACTTCTCCCTTGGCGGTACATCCTGGAGTGGCGAAGATGTACCAGGATCTCAGGCGACAGCACTGGTGGTCGGGCATGAAGAAGGTTGTGGCAGAGTTCGTTTCACGGTGCCTCACCTGCCAGCAGGTGAAGGCAGAGCATCAGGTACCAGCAGGCTTGGTACAGCCCTTGGAGGTCCCGGAGTGGAAGTGGGACGGGATATCTATGGACTTTGTGACTGGACTTCCACGCACTTCCAGAGGTCACGATTCCATTTGGGTGATTGTTGACCGACTCACCAAGTCGGCACACTTCCTACCCATCCGAGAGCAGGGCACAGTGGAGAGCTTGGGGCGTCTCTACGTTCAGGAGATTGTACGACTTCACGGTGTGCCATCGACTATCGTCTCTGATCGGGAGGCTCGTTTTACTTCCCGGCTTTGGAAGGGGTTGCAGGAGGCGTTCGGGACGCGATTACGTCTGAGCACCGCCTTTCACCCTCAGACGGATGGTCAGACGGAGAGGACCATTCAGACTCTCGAGGACATGCTCCGTGCATGTGTCCTCGACTTTGGTCGCAGCTGGGAGGACCACCTACCCTTGGTAGAGTTCGCGTACAACAACAGCTACCACTCCACCATCGGGATGGCACCCTACGAGGCGTTGTACGGCAGGCCTTGCAGATCTCCTTTGTGCTGGACAGACCCTGGAGAGTCAGCACTTGTGGGACCAGAGATGGTCCGGGCCACGACAGAGAAGGTCCAGGTCATCCAGGAGCGGATTAGGACAGCACAGAGCCGGCAGAAGTCATATGCTGACAGGAGGCGGAGACCACTAGAGTTCGAGGATGGCGACCACGTCTTCTTGCGGGTCTCACCTCGACGTGGTTTGAGGAGATTTGGCCGAGGCGGCAAGTTGTCTCCACGCTTCATCGGACCCTTCCAGGTCCTCAGCAGGGTTGGCGAGGTGGCTTATCGCCTGGCTTTGCCACCTCAGTTGCACCGGGTGCACGACATCTTCCACGTATCCCAGCTGAGGAGATACGTACACGACCCGACGCACATCATTGACTATGGGGAGCTAGACGTGGATGATGGGGCGACTTTTGCGGAGGTCCCAGTGGAGATAGAGGATCGACAGGAGCGGGTCCTACGTGGGCGATCGATTCCTCTTGTGCGCATCAGATGGCAGCACGGGAACCTCCAGGAGAGCACTTGGGAGCGGGAGGCTCAGATGCGTGCTCAGTACCCACATTTGTTTCCCTAGTTTTTGATGTATCTTTACGGGGACGTAAAGTCCTGAGGTGGGAGTAATGTAAAGACCCGTAAATTTCAAGGAAATTTTTTTCTTAATTTTCTTTGAAATTTTACAAGAACGCAGTTTCTGACGGCGCCTGATTCCGAGGCCCGGTGTGCCCGGAATCATTTTCTGAAGTTTGGCTCGGGTACGTTTAGTGAACGGACGAGCGGGTTTTTCTAACTTTTGAACCGGTGCCCGGAATCGAATTCTGAGGGCACCGATGAAATCGCAGCGCCGGTATTCGCTTAGAAACGCCTCTTCCGGAGTTGCGTTTGCTCGGGTGTGGTTTTTAATTTTCGGGCTTAAAGTTAAGAAATAAAATAATTTTGCGACAACTTTATTTTATTTCACTTAAGCCACTTGGAAGCCACTTAAAGGAGGCTTGAACTGAGTTGAACTGGATAGGATGCTATCCAGAAATATCCTACCCCCTTGGTAGGATATTTGTGAGGTGGGGCCCGCACGAGCCCCGCCGTTTCTTTCCGCTAAGAAACGCACCCGTGAAAACTCGTCTTAATGAAAGTCAACCGACGCGTTTTCTAAATTCTTAACAGACCATTTAATTGGGCGGTTTCTTTCGTGAATTAAATGGGCTGTTTCTTTCGTGAATTAAATGGGCTGTTTCTTTCGTGAATTAAATGGGCTGTTTCCTTCGTGAATTAAATGGGTCGTTTCTTTCGTTGAATTAATTCAACGAATTGATGGATCGTTTCTTAACCAGTTTTTCAAATTCGTTGGCGTAATAATAAAATAAGACCAACGCTTAACCTCTGGTTATTTGCGCTTGAGAAGATTTGGGAGAACCCTCGCAACTTCTTCTCCCTCGCGAAGAACGCGAAGAACGCGAAGAACGCGAAGAACGCGAAGAACGCCGAACCCGGAAATCGACGACGCCTTCGCCCGAGACGCTCTTCCGATCTCCGATCTCCGATCTCCGATCACCGACCATTCGAGGTGAGTGCTTTCGGATTTCCTCTCAAGTTCTTTTCTTTGGTTTTAAACGAAACACGGATTTAAATATTAATAATTTAAATCTGTTGTTCTTGATTCGTTGAGCTCGCCGACTCAACGCCGGAATCCGCGACGACGCGACGCCTCCCCGCGACGACGCGACGATCGATCTCTTCCGCGACGGTCTCTTCCGCGAAGAACGCCCGCGCACGACGATCATCAAGGTAGGGATTCATTTTGGGAAAATTACCCCTTTTTAATTTTCTCATGAACGTTCTTGAAAATTAAAAAGCCGGTTTTCAATGAACAATTTTATTTTAATTAAAATTGTTGGATCATGTGTTGATCGTTTTTCTCCCGGTTGTTTATCTCTAACGCGGAGGGTGCGGGCCGAACGAACACGGCCCGACGACCCTCCGTCGTTCTTCGTTTTGTGCGGATTTGACGGTCGACGACGGAACGTGCCGCAGCGGACGGTTGACGATCCCGCAGTAAAGAACGGATCCCGGGAGGAGCAATGGCGCAGACGGGAAGGAAAACGGGCCACCGGAGCGACGCCGGCGGCCCGAGGAAGTTGCCGGCGGCGCGGGTCACCGGCGCGGCGGCGCCGGCGGCCGGAGGCGGCGGCGCCCCGGCGCGCCGCCGGACGAAATCCGCCGCGGCGGCGGCGGCCAAACGGACCCGCGGCGCGCGGGTCCGGTTCATCCGGGCGGACGCGGCTCAGCGCGTCCGCGGCTCGCCAGCGCGGCCCGCACGCGGGCCGCGGTCCTTCCTCGAGCCGCGGGTCAGCGCCCGCGGCTTCCACCCGCGCGGCTCGGCCAAGCCGAGCCGGGCCGGGCCAGGCCAGCCGGGTCGGACCCGGGTCGGGTCGACCCGGTTCGGGCCGACCCAGGGGGGGGGGTCGGGTCGGCCCGGGCCCGTACCCCCCATCTTCGGACGTTTTCGTTCAAACGCCCGTATCTTGAGCTTCGTGCCTCCAAACGACTCGCCGTCAGCGGCAACGCGATCCTTGGATCGAGACGGTCGTTTCAGTATATCGCACTCAAGGTTTCAGAATACTTTGAGTTCGGCCGGGTTGGTTCGTACACGAGACCAACCGGGCCCTCGGAGCGGAAACGCTCATATCTTGAGCTACGGACGTCCGATTGACGTGCCGTCAGCTTTGTTGAATTCCTCTAAGTGAGACGGATCTTTTGGCATACTCCGCCCGAGGTTTGGACGCAGGTGGAGTGTGGTCGGGTTGGTTTTGCCTTAAAAACCAACAGGGCCCCTGGGACGAAAATGCCAATATCTCTCAGACCGGGCGTCCGATTGACGCGCCGTCTGCGACGTTGAGTTCCTGTTGACGATACGGAACTTTTGGATACATCAACTTCGGATTTCGTGTCAGTTGATGTATCAGCCTCTCGGCTCGTGGAGCGGACCTTCCCGAACGAGCTTGCTGTGTGCGGAAACCCTAGTGCTGGCTGCGACTGCTACTTCGACAGCGACGACCGTGCAGAGATCCTCAGTGGACTGCGGCGACGACTGTGCAGAGATCCTCCGTGGAATCCGACGACGACTGTGCAGAGATCCTCCGTGGACTCCGACGACGACCGTGCAGAGATCCTCAGTGGACTGCGGCGACGACTGTGCAGAGATCCTCAGCGGACTGCGACGACTACTGCACTCAGCGATCCTACGTGGATCAGTGCTACAGGTCCTGTGTGGGCCCGGTCCTGTGTGGGCCCGATCCTGTGTGGGTCCGATCCTGCGTGGGTCAACGCTCAGCGGTTCTGTGTGAGCCAGCGCCTACAGGTCCTGCGTGGGCCCGGTCCTGTGTGGGCCCGATCCTGTGTGGGTCATCTCTCAGCGGTTCTGTGTGAGCCAACTTCTACAGGTCCTGCGTGGGCCCGATCCTGTGTGGGTCACTGCAAGGTTAGTACCTATCGATCCTTCGTGGGTCCGACGACTTAGATGGTTCAATGATCATATTTATCGTCATCCGAAGAAGTATACATGTGTGAGCTGAATCTTGTGTTACTCTCCTTTGTGGATTGTGTTGAGCTATCCCGTGTGGATTTACTGTTTACTCTCCTTTGTGGATTGTGTTGCTCTATCCTGCGTGGGTATACGTTTTGCTTTCCTGTGTGGACTGGGTTGTGCTTGGGCTCGGACGTTGGGCCGAACGGGAATTGAAGACTTAGGTATATGTATGGGCATAAACCTAAGCCGTGTCAGATGTTACTTCGTGATTGTATCTTTCCTTTGTAGATTATCCTTTGTGGATTTCGGGAGACCTTCGGGGGTCTCGGGGTCCCTACTGAGTAGCTTATACTCACCCCTGCACGGGCTATGCCCGCACTTCGTGGTGTTGGTTGCAGACGACGGACAGCGCTGATCGTGGAGGAGGCGTGCGGAGCAGGACAGTACCTGGAGGTGGACCACTGGGCGGGACGTACTCGGAGCGGTTAGGTGGACCCGAGGAGCAGTGGAGGCTATCTCTACCCACCCTTCAGGTGGGACTTCCGGAGGACGGCTCGTCGCTGCAGTTTTCCCTTTTCAGTTGCTGTTTTTTTTCCTTTCAGATTGTACTTTACAGTTGGGCTTGTATTTCCGGCCCCTTTTTACTTCCAGCACAGCTTGTACAGTTTTACTTAGTGTTTACTTTTCCGCTTGCTTGCTCTGTGGTACTTGTTTACTTTTCAAAGGCAATGTCTTCCCTTTTTGTTGGGATTTACGCCTTGGTGCTAGTCGCCAACCCCTGGCCTATGGAAGGCGGGCTTGGGGTAGTCACGGCACGGGCCCCGAGGACGGGTCGTGACAGTAAACAATTATCCAGACTAGACATCATATTCAGAATCTCCTCAAATAAATCTGCATCCCTACTAGGATAAACATTCACCAAATTCATATTAGAATCAGAAAACAAATTTTTGAAGAAGAAAAAATCTAAAGACCCAACCACATCCCTATCTCCTGAGAACGAACCATCATCCACAATAATATTTGGCTTAACCATATTTCTCCTATCTTTTATAAATGTATGGAAATATGAATAATTTTGATCTCCTTCTCTCAAAAATTTTACTATTGTACTTTCAAGATAAATACGCTCCTATTTCAAAATGAGTTCTTCCATAATATATTTATTACTCTTAAGGTCTTCATAGATACCATCATACCACCTGTCTTCCAGTGTTCTTTCCATAATTTCAACCCCTTGTTTTATATTCTCCAGATCTTGATCAATATGAGGAAGATTTCTCACCCAATCATGTAACCTACACTTTAGAAATCTCTGCTTACTATGAATAGCAACCCAGAAATAACCTTGAACTGTTTCCTCCCAACAACCCTTAACAACCTAGTAATAATCATAGATATCATTCCAATGTGGAAAAAACTGGAAATAATCTCTACCAACCTGCATAACAGATAAAGAAACAAGAAGAGGTGGGTGATATAGAATTCCTTCAACGAGATGATCCACTTTCGCATTGGAGAATATAGAAACAACATGAACATTTGTAAGACACCGATCTAGGAAACTCCAACATCAATTATTTTCCTTCCGATTATTACACCACATGAAACAATCACCAGAATAAACTATATCAGTAAGACCCTTTCCTTCCATGAACTGAACAAAACTCCTTCTAGCTACTCAAGGAAATGCACCCCTCCCTTTCATCTTTCCTGGATTAGCAATAACATTAATGGCTCCACCAACAATCCATGGTCGACGATCCAAATCAAATCAATTTAAGTTCTGCCACAAAAGTTCCCTCCTTTGAGCCTCAAAACTACTATAAACAAAGGATACAAAAAGAATATCTATACCTGTGTTGATTTTAACCATAATATGTTTATCACAAGCTTTAAACAACTCTATTGAGACCTCTTTATTCTAAAAAACCCATATATGGTGATTATTAGGATATGCATGCAACCCTGCTTGCATTTTCAGATTACGGGAAAATTCATTAAGTCTACTTGGATTCATCTGGTGCTCTAGAATAGCAACAACACATACCTTACTCTTCTTGATTTCCATGACTAAGAAATCAGTATTCACTCATGCCCTATGTCACGACCCGCCCTCGGGGCCCGTGCCGTGACTACCCCAAGCCCGCCTTCCATAGGCCAGGGGCTGGCGACTAGCACCAAGGCGAAAATCCCAACAAAAAGGGAAGGCATTGCCTTTGAAAAGTAAACAAGCACCACAGAGTAAGCAAGCGGAAAAGTAAACACTAAGTAAAACTGTACAAGCTGTGCTGAAAGTAAAAAGGGGCCCGAAATACAAGCCCAACTGTAAAGTACAACTGAAAGGAAAAACAGCAACTAAAAAGGGAAAACTGCAGCGTCGGGCCGTCCTCCGGAAGTCCCACCTGAAGGGTGGGTACAGATAGCCTCCACGTCTCCTCGGGTCCACCTAACCGCTCCGAGTACGTCCCGCCCAGTGGTCCACCTCCAGGTACTGTCCTGCTCCGCACGCCTCCTCCACGATCAGCGCTGTCCGTCGTCTGCAACCAACACCACGAAGTGCGGGCATAGCTCGTGCAGGGGTGAGTATAAGCTACTCAGTAGGGACCCCGAGACCCCCGAAGGTCTCCCGAAATCCACAAAGGATAATCCACAAAGGAAAGATACAATCACGAAGTAATATCTGACACGGCTTAGGTATATGCCCATACATATACCTAAGTCTTCAATTCCCGCTCGGCTTCAACGTCCGAGCCCAAGCACAACCCAGTCCACACAGGAAAGCAAACGCATACCCACGCATGATAGAACAACACAATCCACAAAGGAGAGTAACACAAGATTCAGCTCACACAGGTATGCTTCTTCGGATGACGATAAAGATGATCATTGAACCATCTAAGTCGTCGGACCCACGAAGGATCGATAGGTACTAACCTTGCAGTGACCCACACAGGATCGGGCCCACGCAGGACCTGTAGAAGTTGGCTCACACAGAACCGCTGAGAGATGACCCACACAGGATCGGGCCCACACAGGACCGGGCCCACGCAGGACCTGTATGCGCTGGCTCACACAGAACCGCTGAGCGCTGACCCACGCAGGATCGGACCCACACAGGATCGGAAGCACTGATCCACGTAGGATCGCTGAGTGCAGGAGTCGTCGCAGTCCGCTGAGGATCTCTGCACAGTCGTCGCCGCAGTCCACTGAGGATCTCTGCACGGTCGTCGTCGGAGTCCACGGAGGATCTCTGCACAGTCGTCGCCGCAGTCCACTGAGGATCTCTGCACGGTCGTCGCTGTCGAAGTAGCAGTCGCAGCCAGCCTAGGGTTCCTGCACACAGCAAGCTCGTTCGGGAGGGTCCGCTCCACGAGCCGAGGGGCTGATACATCAACTGACGCGAAGTCCGAAGTTGATGTATCCAAAAGTTCTGTATCGTCAACAGGAACTCAACGTCGCAGACGGCGCGTCAAACGGACGCCCGGTCTGAGAGATATTGGCATTTTCGTCCCAGGGGCCCGGTTGGTTTTTAAGGCAAAACCAACCCGACCGCACTCCACCTGCGTCCAAACCTCGGGCGGAGTATGCCAAAAGATCCGTCTCACTTAGAGGAATTCAACAAAGCTGACGGCACGTCAATCGGACGTCCGTAGCTCAAGATATGAGCGTTTCCGCTCCGAGGGACCGGTTGGTCTCGTGTACGAACCAACCCGGCCGAACTCAAAGTATTCCGAAACCTTGAGTGCGATATACCGAAACGACCGTCTCAATCCAAGGATCGCGTTGCCGCTGACGGCGGGTCGTTTGGAGGCACGAAGCTCAAGTTACGGGCGTTTGAACGAAAACGTCCGAGGATGGGGGGTACGGGCCCGGGCCGACCCGGCCCGACCCCCCCCCCCTGGGTCGGCCCGAACCGGGTCAACCCGAACCGGGTCGACCCGACCCGGGTCCGAGCCGCGCGGGTGGAAGCCGCGGGCGCTGACCCGCGGCTTGAGGAAGGACCGCGGCCCGCGTGTGGGCCGCGCTGGCGAACCGCGGACGCGCTGAGCCGCGTCCGCCTGGACGAACCGGACCCGCCGCCGCGGGTCCGTTGGCCGCCGCCGCCGCGGCTGAAGCCGCGGCGGATCTCGTCCGGCGGCGCGCCGCCGGCGACTTCCGCGGGCCGCCGGCGTCGCTCCGGTGGCCCGTTTTCCTTCCCGTCTGCGCCATTGCTCCTCCCGGGATCCGTTCTTTACTGCGGGATCGTCAAACGTCCGCTGCGGCACATTCCGTCGTCGACCGTCAAATCCGCACAAAACAAGAACGGCGGAGGGTCGTCGGGCCGTGTTCATTTGGCCCGCGCCCTCCGCGTTAGAAATAAACAACTGGGAGAAAAAGATTCCACACAAGAAACAACAATTTTGATATGATTAAAATTGTTCACAAACGGTTCTTTAATTCCTTTAAAGAAACAAAGACGGGAATTAATTTTAAAGGGGTAACTCCCATAAAGAAATCCCTACCTTGATGATCGTCGTGCGCGGGCGTTCTTCGCGGAAGAGATCGTCGCGAAAGAGGTCGATCGTCGCGTCGTCGCGGGGAGGCGTCGCGTCGTCGCGGAAACCGGCGTTGAGTCGGTGAACTCAACGAACCAAGAACAACAGATTTAATTTATAATTAATTAAATCTGTGTTTAAAACCCAAAAGAACCTTGAGCGGAAATCCGAAAGCACTTACCTTGAATGGTCGGTGATCGGAGATCGGAGATCGGGGATCGGAAGAACGTCTCGGACGAAGGCGTCGTCGATTTCTGGGTTCGGCGTTCTTCGCGTTCTTCGCGTTCTTCGCGAGGGAGCCGAAGAAACAGGGATCCTCTCAATCTTCCCAAAGGATTTTTAGGTTGGTCTTATTTTATTAATATGCCAACACACGAAACCGGTTAAGAAACGATTGAATTAATTCGTTGAATTAATTCAACGAAAGAAACGGGTCATTTAATTCACGAAAGAAACAGCCCATTTAATGGTCTGTTAAGAATTTAGAAAAAGGCGTCAGTTGACTTTCATTAAGACGGGTTTTCACGGGTGCGTTTCTTAGCGGAAAGAAACGGCGGGGCTCGTGCGGGCCCCACCTCACAAATATCCTACCAAGGGGGTAGGATATTTCTGGATAGCATCCTATCCAGTTCAACTCAGTTCAAGCCGCCTTTAAGTGGCTTCAAGTGGCTTCCAAGTGGCTTAAGTGAAATAAAATAAAGTTGTCGCAAAATTACTTTATTTCTTAACTTTAAGCCCGAAAATTAAAAACTACACCCGAGCAAACGCAACTCCGGAAGAGGCGTTTCTAAGCGAATATCGGCGCTGCGATTTCATCGGTGCCCTCAGAATTCGATTCCGGGCACCGGTTCAAAAGTTAGAAAATCTCGCTCGTCCGTTCACTGAACGTACCCGAGCCAAACTTCGGAAAATGATTCCGGGCACACCGGGCCTCGGAATCAGGCGCCGTCAGAAACTGCGTTCTTGTAAAATTCCAAAGAAAATTAAGAAAAAAATTTCCTTGAAATTTACGGGTCTTTACACCCTAATTCCACGAGCATTCCAAATGATAATCAGAATCATTAAAACAATCTAAGCCTGGCTTTGGCCCAAGGAATCTTGGTCGGACCAGAATTGGATTCTAGATACTCCTTAATATACCGAAGTTTCACCCAGGTATACACTTCAATATCAGTGGTCATAATAGACTTGACATGAGAAGCCAACAAAGAACAACCTCTACCTGAAACCTTTTTTCACTTTGTTTGGGGGTACATCAATTTCCTTATTTAGCACAAAAGCTTCCTTGCAGACTCCCGAGCTATCTTGAGAGGGAGGAATAGATTGATGAGAAGACCCATACCCTCTATTTTAAACTTTAGATGAAGGTTCTCTATGTATACCTCTGAAAACACTTATAGATTGATCATCCTTACCCATCTCAACTAGATAGGGTTAAAAAAATAATGGTTCAGAAACCAGACAAAAACAATTCAAAGGACCAGCTAAGGAAAAACACTTTTTGACCAAACCCACCCAAGACATTATCAAGATAGAAGAAAACATATAACTATCATTGGCCAATAGTGATGTATACAAATCAGGTGCTTCTTTTCAAGACAAAGGGACAATATTAAACACAGAAATAATCTCAGATTTCCCAGAATACTCCTTAGAAATAGACATTGATAACATATTACTAACAAATAAACCACCATCAAACATGTTTACATAATCATCAAAAACACCGTTAGAAATTAAAACCATGATAACCAGTTCAACATCCAGCGACTCACCCCTTTTAGTATCATTTTTCAAATGCATCCCATCACGATTAGCAGATAAATCAACATCATGAAAATTTACCTGATCATCAATATCACTATCATGGGTTACATCCTTGCTAACTAGTTTATCAACCAAAGACTCACCCATTCTAGCAGAATTCTATAAATGTAACCCACCACGATTGGATTTCTTACAAATCTGCACAGAATGACCTTGCAGGAAGCAATGAGAGCAGTACCTGGGATAAACCGGGCAAAACATTTCTTGATTCCATGAAAGAAACCCTTTCACGTTCAGACTAACCCTTTCCAGAATCGGTAAAGACAAATCAAGTTCAACACAGATCCTCACATTTGATATATGTGCACGCGCTTTGATATTACTATCCAAACATAGAAAGCCCCTTAGAGAATCCCCAATAGATTTAAGAAAAGAAAATCTGTGCAGGGGTAATGACAATCCTGGAAGTGATATCCACACTACTGCATAAGGAATTTCCTTCACCTTATGAACATCAATAGAACAATATGATAAATTGAGCCTCCATCCACCCATGATTCTAGAATAATTACACCAAGCCTTTAAGAAATCTTGTTTAGAAGCAAAGGACAAGCAAAAAGAAGATCGATGTAAAGGCGAAATCTGCACCAGATCCGAAAGACCCCAATATTCGACAAAATTCATGAGGATCAAAATCGATGACTTTACTATTTCAAAACAAGCAACAAGAATCCATTTTAGACATCCAAACGCCTCGTCATAAGCCCTTGATGGAAATTACACTGACAAACCTGATTCATCTCTACAGATTGTTGGATAAAAAGGTTGAATCTCCATAAATATAGACAAACCTGAACTCTGAGACGACCCACAAAGAACACCTCTAAACGATTTGAAAGACGACGAAGCCGAAACCCTATGCGAACGAACATTCTCATTAGAAACACCTTCGAAACCTCCCCGAGAATATAGATCAAGCTGAAATGTTCCAGAATCAGAATATGAAAGCAAGTAAACCCTATCCAAATTAATCAAATCTTATATAACCCATAGAAAATAATGTGTTTCTTAAACATTTAAATAGAAATCATTCACATTTCATAATTAACACTCAAAAATAAAATGGTATTCATAAAACATTCAAATGTTATAAAATTACATCATCAATGAAATTGTTTGAAAACAAAAACCTTATCACTAAAAATATTCACATAATAAAAGAAAATATAGGGTGAAACTTAAAATATAACCCCTTTGAAAAATAATTCTTTTAAAATCAAATATAAATCACAAAAGGTTCTTTATTAAAATACCATCTTAAAAAGAGTGGAATTTTCAAGTCACATTCCCAAAATCATTTTTTAAAGATAAAGATAATAATACTTAAAATATTTCTTCAACACAAACAAAAGAGATACATTGTTAAAATATATGTCAGAATGTGATATTGTAGAGGCCCAAAGCATAACGTACATGGAATTTACATTAATTTTGCAGAATACTTAATACATAACAAAAACCAACATTCAAGGACCGTAATAGTTTAGTGTCTTTGAAAACTCGGAACATAATTTTCTAATCGTGGTGAAAGATCTTCAAAATCTCCCATAAAGGTCTTCCCCTTTTTTTTCTTACCTAAAATCATTCTTTATATCCTAGGGAAAAGAAAACATATAGAGGGTGAGCTCAAATGATTAGTAAGGGTAAGAATGGATAAAATAAAACAAACCATATACATTTGAACTTAAAAACATGAACATAATGTTTAAACATCAACATCTTGAGCAATGACATAAAGCATAGTAGTATGTAAGGCATAGATCATAAAAGAACATTAATCATGATAAAATAGTATGGGAATAAAACTAGTAATTGTGGAAAAAAATTATGCACATGATATGATTTCCCTAGTATCTAAGGCATTGCTGCCAAGACCATCTTAGTGGACAAATTCCCTTACTGAACCGAGTTTACTTGTCGTTCCAGCCCTGTATTATTGAACCAGATTTACTTTATGTTCCATCCATGTCTATCTCATGAGATATAAATCTTTACCCAATTCATTGGAGAGTGATATAGGCCCCACCCATCTCATAATGAAATCATTCTTACGTGTGCCACAACATAAACCTAAATAATTCATCATAACCCAAAGAATAAAATGGGTTTCATAGACATCATCCCATCATAACATAATCCATATAAAACAAATGGATATCATTTCATCATAAGAGAAGTGAAAACATGTAAATAATAGAGACATTATACTTGAAACATACACATATGAAATAATTTCATCTTATATGGAAAATGGTTTTGATAAAACACTCGAAATAAATTCTTGAGGAAAATATCCTTTCATATTCAAAAACATTTTATTTTCACAAAATGCCAAGCAATTTTAAAAGAAGAGGATTTTTTTGAAAATATTCCTGAAATCATGTAGAGTATGCTTCATGAAAATAACGTGTTATGAAACCGTAAAAATCTGTTCATGCCGTATAAGTTAAAAAAACATTTTCTCGTACTTTTGCCGGAAAAGTCAAAAAGTACCTCATAAGGTAAACAAAAGAAAGATTCCTTACATACCATGAAGTAAAAGTCAAAAATGGTTAAAAATGACTTTAAACATACATGAAACCATTTTTATAAAACAGGTACATGGATGATAAATATAACCCTAGTAAATACTTACGAATAAACAATTTCGGATAAAAACAAGATTGGAAAAGTTATCCCTTACCTTATATCCGATATGATTCATATGTTTCTGAACCTCTTGTATAATGATTTAAATAATGTAATTTACTTATTAGAGAATAATATTCATTGTTATGTTATCATATATGGTTCACTTATAACTTTATATTACCCGTTCTTTCGTAAATTCCATGTTAAAGCAGCGTTTTGGGTAAAATTGTTTTATTTATCGTACGTGTTTGGACATGTTGTTCTTGATATTATTATTACTTATATCATGATTTACTTACTTCCAGAATGTAAATAATGCTTTATATATCATATATTTTTAGTATATATATATATATAATAGATAGATAAATGAAATGAAATACACCGTTCATGGAGATGGTAGGCCGTACGTACGCATGAACGCTGTTTTCTTTTCCTTATTGACTTGAATGGAAGTAAGTAGATGACACATATATATATACATAAATCCAGTAGCTTTATAATGTCATATATTTCATTATTATTCATTATATATACTTTATAATCAATATTTAATGGTTAACATGGAGAAAGAATCTCATCGCGTCGTGGAGACGATAATCTGTACGTACGCACGAGCAATGATATCGTTCCCATAATTATTGAATGGAATTGGAATGGATGATATCTAAGAATCCATATCATGTTATAATAATCATATATAGTTATTATTTACACCATTATACCCATCCAAGTAAGGTGGTGGTGGAAAAACAGATTAAACCACGGCGTGGAGACGGTATTCAATACGTACGCACACGCGGTGATTTCGTTTTCCATAGGATGGATAGAAGGTGAATTGGGGTTGTTTCATATTTATAATAACATATCAGTATATTATTGATAATTATGTTATTACTTTATAATGAAACAACTAAAAAAATAAGAATTTGAAGAAGAAAGAAACTTGAAAGAATTGGTAGAAGAGATTACCTCTTCTTCGACGCACCTCCTTTAAGCTTCCTCTTAAGGCACTAGAGTTGGTCTTTTGAGGAGACCAGAACCTCTATAATGATTCTAGGGAAGTTTAGAAGAAAACATTTCAGGGTTCGGATGAGCTTGAAGGCTCAAAAATTGTGTGAAGAGAAGAGGGAGGAGGTTCCCTTTTATAAGGGAGGAGAGAGGAACCTTAGGAAAAACTTAAAATATTATTTTATAATAAAGTCATATTCGGTTTATAATAGCTAAATATTGATTTATTTCAAAGCTAAAGTGGGTATGGGTCTAAATCATCTCTACCAATAGGTTTTATACATGTCTAGGTTACTATTTTATCCTTATCATTTAGATTTAACTCTAAGATAAATAATTTATCTTTTATCGTGTATTCTTGTTTTCTTACACTATATGGTTAATAAACATACTATAACAAGCCAAAAGAACCCCAAGTGGTTCATTATTAATATTTATAACCATATATAAGTCATTCGGCCGAACCTTAGATTTTTGGGAATAGAATAACAATTAATAATATAATATTTGTTTAAAAACTATTTTATGTCAATTTTGACACTATTTGGTAATTGATTTTTTGTGAAAATAATAAAAGCATGATTAGTTCAAAAAAAGTTAATAAAATCAATACTAACATGTTATATTAACCTATAAAATTATTGAAATTCATAAAAAGTCTTAAATTACATTTATTTTGGTATTTATAATATCAATTATGTTAATATTTCATTAATAAGGTAATTACTACATCATCATTGTGTCATTAATAAATTAAAGTATTTAATGTCTAAAAATTATAAATAAAATACCATTATGTAGGAAATATTTTTATATTTCTAATGAATATTTATAGTCGAATTTATCTTTTGTATAACCCTATATTAAAAATGTTTTATTTTTTAATCTTTGATTTTAACTCTTTTAACTATTCTTTAAATAAAATAATAATAAATGTCCTAATCTAATCCAAGTGGACATAAATGGTAATATTTTTAATCCTAAGGTTGTTTTTGGTCGAATTAAACTTATCCAATAGAATTAGGACATGTGTTAGGGTAATAATAATATCATTTCACCCTTAATTACCCTATTTACTTTTAACTGTGGTAAATAAAAGTAAAAAGTTACTGTTCACCAAATTTTTTTTATCTTATTGAACCAAATTTTACTACTTTATATTAACCATGTTTCTCAGATTTCAAAATTCCACTCACAGAAGAGCTAAAATTATGTTTATGTAAATTTTCAAATTCTCCTAGGAGGTGGGTAAAAGACGATAAAAAGTTCAATAAAATTTTTATATATCTAAAATTATTATAAAATGACTCAAATGAATTACATTGAACTTATATTGGTATTATGTATCAATTTTTACCTAAAATAAATTTAAATAAAATAAATTATTATTTAAATAAAAAGTTGGTTTTAACCAATAACTT
Organism: Viscum album; assembly: GCA_963277665.1. Classification (NCBI taxonomy): domain Eukaryota; kingdom Viridiplantae; phylum Streptophyta; class Magnoliopsida; order Santalales; family Viscaceae; genus Viscum; species Viscum album. Next base: position 1,775,617,403 of record OY728158.1, read on the forward strand.
AGTGTTTTCACTATTCATCAAAAATTGAAAGTTTTGAGAAAAATACCAAAAATTCACCCTAGGCTAATTTCGATATTACAAATCCAAAAATGAAGTCCATTTTGAGAGATAAAATTTATAAAATTTTAAAAAAGTGGGTATTACAATTCCTAATAGCCAGTTATTAATATTACAATAATATCTCGTTTAGTGAAACTCGGTATTGCGTACTACACATGCAATCGAGGAAGGTCTTGATTGCGTGTAATGCAAGCCAAGTCAGGGTTGTGTGTAGTGAAAGCTCCGTTTGGTGTTGCGTATATCATAATAAAAACTTATTTCATTTATACATTAAACAAAATCTATACTTAATGTTGCGTAGAATAATTTCCACAAAACGAACTTGAAATTATGTGTAACACGAGCCAAGAATAGTGTTGCGTATACTGCAAGCTGATACGGTGTCATGTATAGCCTAAAATAGTCTTGGTGTAGTGTATAATAGAAGAAATCAAAGAAATTAAAAAGAATATATCTCATAAAATCTCAGGGTGTTACAGATATAATATATAATTATATAAAAATATGGTAAGAATATTCCTTATAAATATTTTAAAATGCTTTTATTGAAAACTCACATCATTAAAAGGAAAAAAAATACTTATCATTAAAATGAATAATAGGGAATAAAATAATAATTATAGATTTAAAAATTAGTTTCAAATAAGTAATTGAGAAAATTTGTGGTAATTAAAACCATGTATATAGATAGAAAATCTTTTAAAAGAAATGGAAATTATTCTTAACAAAAAATGAATTTTCACGGAACAATAGAATCATCAAAGAATAATAATTTAGTGTAAAACATAATTTCCCTAGATTTTTTTTAAATGAAATATAACACCATCATAGGTAATAATAGATCAATCTCAGAGGATAATAGTAAAATAGGAGTAATTATGACTCACAAAAAATATTTGAGTCAAGAAAACCCCTTACATCTATTGTAACATTTGAATAAAAACCCCTTTAGAGGTATAACATTAAATAGAACCTTGAATAGAATGAAATATAATAGTACCATGATATATAATGAAAATGGGGTATTATTTACACTATTTAAATGAAAAAAGGTGTATAACTTAAATGTGTCTCCTGTGATACAAATTTGAGACAAAGAAACAATTACTTGGTGTCACTAATTTGTTAGATGCAGTCTAGGATCCAATGTAACAAACATAAATATATTAATAAATAATTCTTGAAACAAATTAATACCTAATACTATTTTTAATTTTCATATAAAATCATAATATACATCTATATTAGATACGTTGTTCCTATTTTCCCTTATCAGGTGTTTGTAGTTTTGATAGTTTGTTCTTCTTTTATAGGTGTAGTGTTATTATAAATTCCTCTTCCAAAGTTCATCATTAAAAGTTCATTAATTTTAATATAATTTATTACTTATGGTGATTCATGAAGTTTAAATTTCTTTTCATGAGTACTCCAATCTTCTTCTTACAAGATGAAATCGTCTACAAACATTTTTCTATGATTTTAAAATATAAAGGGAGTTTTATTAATTCAGGATTTAAATATTTATTCATCTTTTATAGAAAAAAATAATTATTTAAAGAATTATTACATATTATACTAGTAATTATGTTTTTATAATCATCAATTTCACAATTTTATATCATTGTTGAAGTAGGTGGCCAGACCGACCCAAACATGAACATACCATGATTATTAATGATTGTGTGGTGCTTTATTTGTAGTTTCATTATGAATGTAGAATAATGATATAATTTTGTGTTTACTAGTGTGATATTTTATAATTATAAAGTATGTATGAAATAAGTAATGGATATGAAAATATTACATTCATTGAATTAATGAATTTCCTCTTAGTATTTTGTTATAAACTATTGAATTTACGATAATAGTTTGTTTATCATATCATAAATAGGTTCTAAAATTTATAAAAATAGAACTATAATGAAATCATAAAAATAATATTTATCTATTAAAACCATTCTTAGGACTATACAAGTTTGGTGGTGATTAGATGAAAAATTGAAATCGACCGTTACAAGGAGGCGATAGTCCACACGTGTGCATGGTAGACAATTTAATTTTCCATAGCATAAGAAAAATGAGTAATATGGTTTGTACTTTAAAATTATAAAATATGTTATAAATATCATAATTATATATTAAATTCCCTTTTATGACCCACGTATTAAGATGGTTAAGTAAATCAAAACACGTTGCATCATGGATGCAGTTGTCCACACAAAGCATGATTCAAGTTTTTTTTTTCATAAATGATAAATGGGAGGGTGGTTATTGATTCTAAAATAATTATAATAACCTAAAATAATATTAGTGATACTTATTTAATGATTTTAATATTTTTAAATGAAATAAAATAAATAAAATAATAACTTAATAAAACAAAAAAGATAAAGAGAGGTTAGGAACTTATACCTCACTTCTTGAATTATCTCCTTTGATAAGGGAATTAAACCATTGAGGGATGGTGTTTTAAGAAAAAAAACCATAATTAAGTTGTTTACTAGGGTGTAGTGGATGTTTGGGTTTTAATTAATAGTTTTTTTGTGTGAGGGGAAGTGAGGAGAGAAGTGCCCCTTTTATATGTGAAATGGAGTGAAATTTTTATAAATACTCAAAAGTTTTCTATAATGGAATGTCACTCTCAAGGAAAGTGGATTAAATATTGATTAGTAATGGATTTAAGATGATATAAGTTCAACTCACTCCTCCAATATTCAAATAGAAATATGTTTTAGACATGTTAGGTCCATAACCTCAAAGTTTACTCACTTTTACCATTTTTGTTTTCACCACAGTAACTAGTTTTTACCAAGGTGATTAATCCTTTAATCCCAAATATAAAATGGTATTTATTATATAATATTAATATACTTATTGAAAATTATAAGTCAATTAGTTATTCAAAATTTAAAAGTGAAAAAAATGATTTTAAAATACTAAACTAATAATGTATTAAATATAAATTTTTTGAAATATATAATTTAAAATTTAAAATTTAAGTATGGATTATAAATTATTTTTTAAAAATAACTATAGATTAAATTATAGAATAAATATTTGGTAATTGAAAAAGTTAAAAAAAAAATTAAATTCATAATTATATACTAATAATGCAATAAATTAAAATTATTTGTAAAAAGGTTATTTTACAATACACACTTAAAAATAAATCCTTTTAGAAAACTATAAAAAATTCATCTTAAGCTCACATTGTTATTATTAATAAATAAATGATGTTCATTTTATCAAATTGAATTTATAAAATTTGAATATTCATTATTTAAATAATGACCCAAAATATACTGGATAAATTTTCATATTAGAAAATAACATTTTAAAATGTTTACTATTCTTTATTATTATTTTTTATCATTTGATAACTATTTTATTGGTATTATATTAATTGTATTATAAATATTTTTTTATTATTTAATCATAACATACTTATTTTCATGAAATAAAACGCCAATTTTTGAAAAATATATTTCTAATCATAATGTGATTTTCCTTATTGTTTTTGTTTTAATAATTGAGTTTCATTAGTATTACAGGTAGAATTTATTTTCATAAAAACCATATTTCATAATGTTTTCACTCTTATTCGTGTATGACAATTCAATGTCTAGATTTTAATGGTCATATTTAAAATTTATATCTTACCTATATATATTGTGGTTTTTTTTTGTTTTAGTTTGGTGTTTCGTATGGATCGTGCTATCAAACAAAATATTTATTAAATAAAAATATATTATGAAATCCTGGGTTATTACTACTATAATTCTAAATGGTTTCTTCATCATCTAAGATAAATTAAATTATTGAATAACTACTCCTTAATATCCCCCATTAGTAGGCTTCCACTAAATTCCATTAAATATAGTACAAAAAACTCTCATTACAATCACTTTCAATTATCATAATGAAAAACTAAACAATAATCATCACATATAAACAAGTATTGATGAAAAATATAACAACATCCTCAAGTAGGTTCAAATACTCATCCTCTATCATAGAGTCTCCAATGGTAGGATATTTATAACTCTTCCAACTGATAACTCCCCCATTAAGGGAAAACCGAAACTAGACTTAGATCCCATATCAACCTGTTTGGTTTAAATATAGAATTAATTTCACCCATTATAATGTCTTCATCCTCACCTCTAAAGACCAAGAAAATATACTTAGTTTATCTCAAATACCTAAGGATGTTTTTACATGAATATATTAATGTTCACTAGGACTAGATTAGTATGAATTTTTTATATTCAAATCATAAGATACATATTATAGAATACACAACATATTGTACATTGGAGTTCTTATGGAAGATGTATAATGACCTAGGATTACCGTAAAAAGGTATTCCATCATTCTTGATGTATATTCATTACATTAAAAAACACACACATGGGGACTATAATAGTTTACTTCCTTTGGAAACATGGAACAAAATAATCTAATCTAGTGAAAGATCTTCAACATCTCCTCCAATGATCATAAATATAGTACTCCCCTTAGACATACCCTACCTAAAACATTCTTTATAATAATAAGGAAGGAAACAAAATAAAGGGTTAGCTCAGATGATCAATAAAGGTAAATACCAGATATATCAATATAAGATCATATGAAATAATATGATAAGTATAAGGGTATGTGATCCTGAGAAGAACTTAAAAATCTCATACCCAACCTGTCCAGGATCCCAAAAAAGTTTCATAGAATAAAAATTTATCATCTCAGAAAACATGTGCCATAAGAGTAAGAAATCATCAAAAATCCATCATGAACCACATGATCATGCCATAAATGTGTGGAAAAATTATAAATATATAAAAAAATTAATATGTCACGGTAAAATACCAAGACTATTGAAATAGTGGATAATGATTTATCACCTGTTTCCCATTGTGGATCAAGACTCACCTGTTTCCCTTTGTGGATCATGACACACCAATTTTCGACTATGGAACACACCTATTTCTCAGAGTGGATCAAGTCCAAAAACTTTTTCCCATCATTATCTCATGAGATATAAATATTTTCAAAATGTATTAGAGGGATATATAGGTCCGACACATATCATAATCAAAACCATACTTATGTGTACCATATTATCATAAAACATTCAACATATCATCACATCATAACCCGTGTAAAGAACATGTGTTTAATTAACATTTCATAGATTAATCATAGAATAAACCATGGAAAATAAATAGGTTTCATAAAAATTTCATCCAAATAAACATTAAACATCCAAAGAAATAATAATTATTATATCATTCAATCATATACCTAGTAAAGCACAACTAACCAACAGATGATGTCATCTTAGATGGAAAATAATTTTTAAAGGAAACTTGTAACATTTCTTAGTGAAAATATATTTTATTTGAAAATCAATTTTTAAAACTAAGAATTCATAGAATATATTGGAAATTATTTCCTTTGATAATAACCATGAAAATATATAAAGTGATATTTTAAAATGATTTAAATCATTTCACAAGGAAAATAACATTTCAACTTTGAAAAAAACATTTCAAAACATTATTTTTTTTGAAATGATTTCTTTGAAAATATCCTTGAAATATTATAAATTAATCTTCAAATAAAATAATTTTTATGATGATAGGATTTTTTTTTCATATTGTACATGTTAAAAAAATATTCCTTTCACATTTTTAGTAAAATTCAAACATGCAATGTTTTTGAAAACAACACGAATATTCTCTTAAAAACGTTTTTTAAAAGTAGAACATGGGTAAAAATTTATTAAAAAACAATTTTATGAAAAATTTTAAAAACCTTTTGAAATTTTTTTAAAACATGATTTTGGATTAAAAAGGGGTTTTAATTGAAAATTCTACCTTACTTAAAACATAACTTTTTAAACTCTTCAGTACATAAAGAGAGGAAAATTAAGAAAAAAATTTATTCTCATGAAAGAACCATAAGATACTAAAAGTCATGAGTTTCTTGAGATATGGGTCTTAATATTTTATAATTTGAAACATAATCATAAAAAATCTTGATAAATGATGATATTGTAACAAAAAATAATTACCACTTTGGTAACTTTGAATCGGAAGACCAATGATGAAATAATATAAAATTGAAGATAAAATATAATGATTATAAATAAATTCATGATATTACATTTATAATGGTATTTATATAGACATTGTTAACGAATATAGGTTCATAACGTAACCATATGTTTCAAAGATGGTAAATTGAAAAAACAATCTCTTAATGCTTTGGTAACTTTTGAACCGTAAACTCCTTGAAAGATATATCTTAAAATAGATATTTAAATACCAATAATTTTTAGTATAATAATAATAAAATAAATTCCAAGTAAGTACATATACCAAATTGATGAAATATGTGGTGAATTTGTCATATATCTCACAAAAGTAAAAAGTGAGAGGGAAATCCCTTACCGTAAGTCTCAACTTCATTTGTGCATGTCCAAACCTCCTGTACAATGAATATAAGTTTATTATAAATATATTATAATATATATATATATATATATATAACACCATATTTTATTTTTTTATGACTTTTTATTAACCATTTATTAACAATTTCTGGTTAAAATCACGTTTTGGGTAATAACTAATTTTTTTCACATATGTTTTAATTTTTTATTTTTAGTCTTCTTACTTGGATTATGGTTAAAAATATACATAATTTGAACCATGATAAAAATATCATATATATAGTATATATATATTTTAATTCATAAAATTAATAGATTGAAAATGAAATACCCCTTTCATGGAGATGGTATGCCGTACGTACGCATGAACACTATTTCCAATTTCTTTTCAGAATAAAAGAAACAAAGTTAAATGATATATATTATCATTAAAAAATAATTTATATTTCATATATATCAAATATGTTTATTAAATCCATCCTTAATACATTCATTGTAATGCATGAACGAATCACATCGCTTCACGAGACAGTTGTCCGCCGTACACACGATCGACATTATCATATTCCCAAAAACTGGAAAGAGTGAAGGTATGCATGATATAAATCAATAAAAAAATAACATAAATATAATATATAAACAATAAATATATCATTATTTCCAACCATTATAGGTGTTAATGAAAAAACAAATGACATCGGTTCGTGAGGAGGTGGTCCATCGTACACACGAATGATAATTTTGTAACCCATTTGATAGAAGTTGAGATGGTTGTATTTTATGGAATTAACATAAAAAATATTAGTATATATAAGATACTGATATTATTATATAAAAATGGTATAAGAATAATTTAATTTGGTGGAGGAATAAATAAAACCAAAACGCCCATTGATGAACATTACCTATTCTACAGTTATCCACCTTAGGTTTTCAATAAAAGAATTCCTTGTTCATATTTATATAAATACTAATGATTTTAGTATTATAGGATAGAATTAGGGAATTTATCTAGGAAGTTTTAATCCAAACCAAATGGGTTTGAAGGTGTGGAGAAGAGAGGAGAGGGTGTGACCTTTTATAAGTGGGGGAGAAGACACCCTTGGTATTTTTGAAAATAAGTGAGTCCTCCCACATTTTTCATATCTCCAAAGGGTCCCAAATGGTCCATTATCTAACCCTAGAGGTGAAAGGGTCAAAATATGGATATAAAATAGTTTTTATAAAAGTTTATAATTCATTTATACCCTTTTATTTTTAGTTTAACCCCCGATAAAACCATTTTTACCATAACCTTGGTAAATATTTTTTACTGCATTCACTATTAATTTTGGTCAAAAATTAATGTTACCTTATTATATAATATAAATAATTAAGATTATAAATATGGTATCTGTTTTTACAAATTAAAATCATAGAAATGGAAAAATTTAATTTAAAACTAATCCCATAGACGAGCAGTGAAAGATTATTTTTAAAGAGAAAATGTTCCAAAGTTTATAAAGTTTTTATATATAAATTCAATATAAAATTGATTAAAATTAACTAAATTGGATTATTGGATCTATAATTAAACCAAGTTTACTTTCAAACAAATTTAAAATATTATTTAACACTATATAAATTAAATTAAAATTTAGTTTTCAATTAAACTTTAGTTTTTTTTTCACTATTAATCTAAAAGTGTAACATTTTAGAAAAAACCAAAAATTTACCATAGGATAATTTTGACATTATAATTTCAATTTTATCAAATTATTTTTTAATCGAAATTTAATTTAATTTTGTTTTTCACAAAAAGAAATTAAAAAACATTTTTTTTTGGAAAATGGATTTTTTGAAACATTTGAAGACTTTACCGAAAATTATGTATTTTTTATTAGTATGTTTTATTTTTATAAGAAAATTATAAATAATATTTAATAATTAGTTATTACTGTTCATACTACTAGGTTTAATGACTAGGTTATAATGGTCACATTTTGAATATGATTAACTGTATATTATGGTTTTTTTAAATCTTGTTATTGTGTGTAACACAAGCCAACCTAGTATTGAGTATAGTGAAAGATTAAAATGGTGTTGTGTGTAGTGAAAGATTAACTTGGTGTTGTTTTTTGGGAAAGGTTAACTTGGTTTTGTGTGTAGTCCAACCTTAACAAGGTGTTGCGTGTATCGTAACATATAAATGAAATTTAATTTATTCTAAAAATAATAAATAATAAAACTCATGGTTTTAATAGAGGAAAATGAAATATTATACATGTCTCTTTATTATATATTATTTAGAAATAAATCTTATCTTCATAAGACTCATTCCATACAACACTGGTAAAGACCCTTTCTTTATGTTTTACAAGCCAAAAATCCTTTTCACTTTACCAATATATGTGTTCCAACACAATCCTTGAAACCTCTTTGATTTATCACTATATATATTTATACCTATTATGAGGTCTATTTATCCCATGTATTTCATTGAGAATAATTTTATTAACTATACTTTTATATAATTTAATTTTGGAAAATCATTTCAGATTAGTAGTATATCATAAATTTACTACACTTTAAATAAGACCACATTCTCGATAACCTACTTGTATACAATAAAACCTTATATATTTTTATTAAAACTAGAATATATTATTGCTTTATCATACTAAATTTAACACTTTAATAATATTATTTCAATCAATAAATGGACTATTACAAATTTTAATCCTTCGTATCATCATTTGAAACTTGCAACCCATCAAGATATATCATATATATTTCCATGACTAAATTACCCTTAAATAAAGTAGTTTTGACATAAATTCAATATATATCATTACCATAATGATCTAGTATGGTAATAAATATCTGAATGGAATTTATCATCACAACTGGTGAACATGTCGCTTCATATTCTATAATACAAGTTTTTTATAACCATTTTTAACTAGTTAATATTTATACGTAGAAACTCTACCATACATGTTTTTTTTCTTATAGAAAAACGACTTGAACCCTATGAGTCTCATCCCATATGGTGTATCTATAATGTTATACACATTTTAAATATACATGGACTCTATCTTAGATCTAATGTAAAATTACCATTTCTGAGAATCATAACTCTCAATGGCCTCTAAAAATGATAAAGTTTCATTATATATGAAAATTACATAATCATATTTTGTCATAAGAAATATATATCTATTAGGATATTAATGAATCATACCATACCTTCATGTTTCATGTGCAATTAGATTTAGTTTTACTTATAAAACACTTTATAGAACTAACCCACTTTTTAACTTAAGAAACATTCATATTTATTGGTTTTAAAATTCTTTATCTTTAACTTTCCTCAAACTTATTCCTCAATTTAAATGAACATTCTCAAGGAATATAACTAATTATGCCTAAAAAAATTATTTTTAGTATAATTTTACAAATAATATCATATATTATCCTTGGGATAATAAAAAATTATTTCTCTAATTTAGGTCTATGTTTTTATAATTCCAAAAATAATGCATAATATTTATAACCCTAAATCCTTATAAAAGAAAAAATGGGACAAATACAACTTTATATCTTATATGGTGTCTTTAAAACTATTATAGATAGAATATAATTTAGTATTATGGATGATTATTCCAAAATAATATCTATATAATGATATATAATGGTCACAACAACTCATCATTAACCAAACCATGGACAATAAGGAAGAATTTATCCTCTTAGGAACACCATTCCTATGTATTGTTCCAAAATGAGTGAGTTATGAAACAATTCCATAATATCACAGAAGATTAGTAAATTTCTGGACCAATTATTCACCACCCTAATCTAATCATAGTGTCATAAAACATTTATCTATACTATTTTATAATTCATTTGTAAAATATTTTATCTTTTTAATGGTTTTAAACTTGTGTGTCATGTAGAACACATGATCATATCGATTGGAATCATCAGTAAAGGTTATACAGTCCATATATATATATATATACTATTTCTTAACTACTCATCGGTCCACATAAATTACTATGTATTATATCTAATAATCCATTATCCCTCTCACCTTTCCCAGTAACAATTACTTTGGTTAATTTTTTCTAATAAACAAGATTCAGATTTTTTAGAATATTCATGATTTAAATATTCCAATAGCCCGACTCTATAGAGAATTTGGATTCCTTTAACATATATATACCCATTTATACAATTTTAAAGATAATTATTGTTTGAATCAAAATTAAATTTATTATATTGATCGATATAGTCAAGATTATTTATGTATGAAATTTAAAAAATATTCACTATATTATTAATTACATAAAACACTTAATTTATATATATATATAATAACTATTGTTCATAATCATGAAAAAATAATTTCCTATCCAATAAATATATATAAATAAAATTTCTATTAATGGATAAGACATACTAATTATTTTTCAATTCTATAACCAATCTACTAGGTAGGTTAAGAATACAAGTGCTAAACTCTAATGTAAAAACTCTCTTCCCATATCCAAAAAATATACCTACTTCTCCTTTTATTAACTCAATCACATTTCATAGTATATGTTTCTTAGTAAAAATTTATGATGGACACTTGATTTCCAATACCCATGAGTCATTATTAGATAAATTAAATACTATAACATTAATATCCATATCCTTAGAATGATTCTCCTTGAAAATACTTATGAACCATATATATTAATTTATAAAATTATTTGTTCATCATAAGAGAGATATCAAAATTTCATTCTTTATACAAATCATTGACTATAATAAAGAGTATATTTGGGTGAATATCATATTTTATATAAATTCGATAATGAAATTCATTGAATGTACTCCCACTAAAAATAATGACCCTTATGTAATATCCAATTAGTGTACCAAGATCCATATTTCACGATGATTAGATAAGCTTTAGTTTTTTTTTCATTGCATTTATATTTAGGCAGGACATCATTCCGGTTATATCATATATGATTCTTGGATAGTTGGGTGGACAACCCTATAACCAAATCCATCAAATGGATAGGCTCAACAACATTCCTATGATATCTTAGTATTTAGGGTTTCCTAGATATGTGTAAGAAAAAAATATCAAAATGAGATATGACTACCTAAATTTTAGGGTTATTCATATCCTCTATGAATTAAATAAGAAAATACATTAGTGTCCAATATTTAGGTATGCCTGCACAAAATTATTGAGAAATTGAAATATATTTTCTATGAAAATAATCCTATACTTGGTATTTTTATGTTTTCTTAGCACCCCATTTATATATTCATCATATGTATATCATACATAACTATTTTATCCCATGAAATGTTTATATCTCATGTAATCCCTATAATTATGTATGATTATTTCAATTTAGTTTTCAAATCTCTTTCCTTCAACTAAACTACTATGTTCCAGACATATTAATGTATAAAACATTATAAAACTCTTGATTTTTGTTTCTTAACCATTAATAAAATACAATTATATTAACACATATCCAAATACATCCCATGCTAATGTATATGAAACCTTTTCATGTGAAGACTTAAATTTATATGAAACTAAATTTTTTAAAAAGAAAGCATGGAGAAACAATATCTAATCCCAACTTTTCATAGATAGATACTATTACTCTTGTATAGTGAGATATTTGACCAAAATCCCCACTATCCATTGATAAATACTTAAGATAAACCCAAATTTTTATGCAACTCTAATAACCAATATACATAAATCATAAAAAACCCTTATTATTTAATTCATAGATAAAAAAATCATATCCATGTTGGAATGAAAACAACATTTTTTATATCTTACTAGCATATAAATGTTTTATACAAGGGATGATAATTATCCAAATAAGTTTAAATAATTTAAACTAATGAATATAACATTCACAATATAAACAATTTATATACATGAATATTTTTTTCGTAAATAAATTATAAATTAATTAATTTATTATAAGATATTAAAGATATAGAGAAGTATAAATTATACCAAAATAACTTTTGATATGGTTGAATGTCATGTGTATTCAAAATGGTCCATTTTTTGAAAACCATAGAAAAGTAATAGGTTTTAGTTTCTAGAAAAATACCTTTTTTATATATGTTCACACCATAAAACATTTACCCAGATATTTTCTCTCATGGAAAGACCATTTCCATAAACCATGATTATTTGGTTAGGAAAATATGATAAAATAATTTTAATAATAAATTATTTATTTTATGATAAGAAAACTATGAAGTTGTTTGGAAAACACAGTTTTTTAATGTTTCTATACAAAATTATGTGAATTTATAAACAATGACTATTTTTAGAAATATATTGTAAACCATAATAGGGTTTTATAACTGTCATCATGGTTCTTGAAAAAAAGATTTTTTTTTAATTCTTCCTATTTACAACATATAAATTATTCATCGATTATAATGAACTGAAACCTAGTGTCCTTTAATTTTTATGTTCTAGGTGTTGGAGACACCTGGAGTAGTTTCTAGGGTGTTAGGAGTGTGTTTGGGAAAAAAGGGGGTGCCAATGCCAAAAATTCCATGATAGTGGTGTGGAGGGATGTGATGTAATATAAGGATGGTGGCTGTGACATTGTGTATATTGTAAAGACCCTAAAATTCCACATATTTTTTTAATTATAGGTAATTATTATGAGACTATGAAAATTGACGGCATGTGATTCCTAGGCTCGGAGAGCCAAGAACAGAATTTTGAACTTTTTTAAGGTACATTCAGTAAATGTGTGGGAGGGATTTTCTATCATTTAAACCAGTGCTTGAATTTAAAATCCAAGGGAACTGTTGAATTCGCAGCACCAAGATTCTCTTTGGTGAAGCTTAACATCGACCGATAAGGGTCGGACGAAAAAGTTAATTTTTGGAATTTTGGAAAAAATAATAATAAAATAACTAAAGAAGTTATTTTATTCTTTTTGAAACTGTTGAGTGATGGTGGCGGGACCACATAGTTGATCAGTCATTTAATGTAGAATGTTAAGTGACCTGTTACACTTGGTTGAGTAACCACTATGATCAGGTAATTAATTGGTTCATTAATTGTGGTTCATTTATGAACCACATTAATGAACCAAAAGTTAAACCCTTTAACTCTAAGAGTTAATCAATCTGTTGGGATAGATTTAAAGAACGTGGGGGAAAACTTCTATGTACCACCAGTGACGTCTTCCTCCAATGAAGAATGGAGATTCGGCGATGCCATTGAGGATTTGATCCGGAGATCGATGAACACCGATGAACATCTTCAAACAATGAATTCTCATTTGCTATCATAAAATCCAACATGTTTATGGTAAGAGAATTAATCTTTCTAAGTGTTCAAAGATTCATCATACCTCGTTCTTGAACAATATGAAGAATGCAGATCAACTGACTAACGTGTAGATCCGAGATTCCCTTGGATCTGCGGGAGGTTCTTGTGGGGTTTTGATTTGGGTCAAAAGATTATCTTGGTGTTGTTTATATTTTATTCCCATGATAGAACGCTAACGTTGAGGGTGCAGGCCAATCCGAACAAGGCCTGGACCCTCTGCTGATCTCGGTTTTTGATGCGTTAATCGTGGGCGACCGAGCAATACCGCAACAAGACGAAACCGAGGGTCACACGGTAAAGGCAGCGTCTCAGGAGGCCCGTAGGCACAGAAGGGAAACAAAATGGACCACCAGAGCTTCATCAATGGCCCACAGAAGCATCGCCGGTGATCAGTGGCGACAAGAGGGTAGCGGTGCCCGCGGGTGCCGTAACGGACATGGGGCGACCGACTATCACTGGCCTCAGCAGACGCGGGTCCAGCCCTAGACCGGTCAACCAGACTGGTCAGTTGGGGGGGGGGAGCCTAGTGCCATCGGTTAGAGAACCTGAATGGATGCAATCTGTTCAGGGGGAGGCTGACCCTGAACCAGCTGGCGGGCTGCTCCCAGCCAGGTGGGCCGGGCCGGTCCCATGGCCTAGTAGGCCGAGCCCGCGACCCAGCTGGTTCAGGTCGGGCCAAGCCGGTGAGTCAGCCCGAATCGGGTGAGGCCTGGGTTGGGTTTGACCCGAGATGTGTTGGGTCGGCCCAGACTGGGTCGGGTCGGGTCTGTCCGACCAGGTAGGACTGGACTCAGACCCAATTTGGACCAATTTCGCTTAAAGGGCCATAACTTCTAAACCAGATGTTTATTTGATGAACCGTCTAGGACACTGAAACCCTTAATAAGAGGTGATCATTTTGAGATACTCCACATAGGTTTTGTATAAATTTGGTGAATATTTGGGTTGGATCGTACTCAAATCTAACTGGGCCCTCGGTAATAAAATGCCTGTAATTTACAGACTGGGCATCCGATTGATGCACTCTCTATTGCACTGGAAGCCTTATGACATGAATGTTCTTTGGGTTACTTCTTCATGGGACTTTGTAGTAGTTGAGTTATGAACAATGGATTGAGGAGCATAATCTATAGAACTCTAGCGCACAATGTGTGGGAATCCCGTGGCTGGCTGTCAAGTGAAGAGTGACCCTTTGTGGATCGATATCAGAGTGACCCTGTGTGGATCAACAGTTGTGTGAACCAAAAAGGACCAGCATTAGAGTGGCCCGTCGTGGATCAATGACTTATGACCCTATGTGGATTGATGACTTACAACCCTACGTGGATCATCAGTAGCACGACCCAACGAGGACCAACCTTAGAGAGGCCTATCATGGATCAATGACTTACAATGCAGTGTGGATCGAACACTTATAACACTGTGTGGATCGATGAATTACAACCATATGTGGATCAACAACTTACGACCATTTGTGGATCAGTGACTTAAGACCGTGTGTGGATCGACAATCGAACGACCTCTTCATGGTACAATAATGAAACTTCTCAAAAAAATAAGATAACTTAGCTTTATGACAAATCATTATTATTCTCGTTCATTAAGTTATATACCTGGTGTGAGCTGTATTTTACTTTGTTCTTTGTGATTGAAATCATGCTTTGTGGTTTTTTCCTTTGTGAAATTTTGGGAAACCTTCAGGGGTCTCTTGGTCCATACCAGGTATTGTTATACTCACCCTTGCACGGGATTCACCCACACCTTGTTGTGTCTTGTGTAGACGACAAACATCTTTGACTGAGATTTGGGAGCTAGGACTGGACGGTGTACGAAGGTGACCGATTGACGTGGAGAGACGCAATGATGAGATGTTCCTACCCTTCATGCAGTGTCCTTGGCAGATGACCTCAGGAGATGTTTTTCCATTTTTTCTATACTTTATTTTAGTTGGGTTTGTATACTGGCCCATTCTGTTTCAGTTCACACTTTTACTTTCAGCAGTTATACTACATGGTTTTCTCTTTTTGTGTACCTGGTCTACGTGTTTGCAGGTTTAAAGTCAATGCCTTCCCATTTTGGGGATATTCCTTTTTGGTGCTAGTCACCAACCCCTGGCCTATAGAAGGTGGGCTTCGGGTAGTCACGGAACAGGTCCTAGGGGATGGGTTATGACAAAGTGGTATCAAAGGATTCGGTTCTACTGAATAACTAAGACTCTACTATTTTGAATGGGGGAAATATTGTTAAGTGTTTTGAGTATGGTTTTTAGTTCAGGGAGTCTAGTGTTTGTATAGTAGCCAACATATCCATATACCAGGACCCTGAATTCTGATTTCTGACTCGGTACACGAAAACACTGATTGCATGTGTTTCTGAAATGTTTTTATTTTGAACTCCTTTCAAATATATCACCAGGTATAACTTATTGATCATGGCACATCTATTTCTTTAGTAGATGCCACGACGTAGACAACCAGTTATAATTTCAGAGAGAGTTTACGATGAAGGCCCGCCGAGTGATGAGGCTTCGGTGAAGGTCCCTCTTTCGGCGATGGTACCTTCGGTTGGTGTACCATAAGCACCACTACCCATAGGTAAATAGTTTCCACCAGCCCCACCAGCAAATATTTCATATTGATTCAGCATGCTGCATGAGTTCCGGTGGTAGAGGTCACTGTGGTTTTGAGGCGAGATGGATTCACAGGCAGCTGAGGACTTGCTGGAGGATGTGGCTATAGTTTTCCTCCTAGTTAGGACACCAGAAGATTAGATGGTGATCCTAGATGCTTGTATATTCTAGGGAATAGTAGGGAGATGGTGGAGCCTGAAGCTCTAATTTTACGATGAGGTGACCCTCACTTAGTTGGACTTTGGGGGCCTCCTCAGGACGGAGTTCGTTCCAATGACTCTACACACTGTGCGTATTCAGGAGATCCTACACTTATTGTAGGGAAACCTTCCAGTAGCCCAGTACTCAATGAGATTCACTGACCTCTCCCACTACTCCATAGACATGTTATGAGACCCTTTCTTCAGGGCTCGGATCTTTGAGCAGGGTCTCCGACGGGATATTAGAGCGTCGATGATATTGCTCAACATCCCGAAGTAGGATGGAGTGCTAGAGAGACTACAATTTGGTGGAGAGATTCCTAGCTGAGCAGGCACCAACAGTGAGAGCCACCACTAGACCAAAGGAAGCCGAGTCATCTGCAACAGACAGTAGGCAAATGACACAGAGGTCCAAGCGGGCCAGACCTTCTGGTGGATGACTGCAGGTTGTAGGGTCGGAGGTGCAAAGCTCACAGGATATAGAAGGTTAGCATAGGAGTAGACTGTGCTACTGATGTGACGGGTATGGAAACATGGATTGTGACTGCCTGACCCGCCACACCGATGATCAATAGATGATCGAGGGACCACTGAGGTAGAGGAAGAGATTCAATCGGGGAGGTCTGTAAGGTGGTAGACGTGGAAGAGGAGATGGTCGTGCAACAAGCAATGGGCAGTGATTTGAGGATCTACCATTACCACCTCTAGGTGGTCCATCATGACCTTAGGGAGTAGGTGGATTGGGACAAGATCAGCTTTAGGAAGCCGAGGCCTATGACCATGGTGCTCCAGAGATGATTCTAGGTATGATCTTTATCTACTCCACCCTAGATGCAGTTTTTATAGACACAGGTTCCAGTCACTATTTTGTTGCAACGACTCTCGTTCAGAGCTTGGATATTTTTATGGAGTCATTGGCTCGATCCTTATTATTAGAGACTCCTACGGGAGAGGATTATATGATTACACAATGGTTCCAGCAGTGTGAACTTACTCTAAGAGGCGAGGGCTTGGGCTAAGATCTCATAGTAGCAGCGTCGAAGCCTTACGATGTCATCTTGGGTATGGACTGGTTATCCATAGTCCATGATCAGATCGACTCTTTTAGGCACAAAGTGCAGTGTGTCTGTGATGATGGGACCAAATTTTCCTTCACTAGTGAGAAGAGAACCTCTGTACCTCAGGACGAACTTTCTCGGAGGAGGGTGAAACCGATCACTCATCAGTTGGATAACCTTACCCTTAGAGTAGTTGATGAGAGGAGTCTGAGCTATCCTGTAGTGGTGGAATAGTATGATGATGTATTTCCTTAGGATGTTCCAGGACTACCTCCTCATAGAGAGGTAGACTTCTACACCAACATGTACACTAGGATGACATTGATATCTACACCTGCATATCGAATGGATCTCACAGATCTTCGTGAGTTGAGGGTACAACTATACGAATTACAAGGGAAGGGGTTCATAAGGCCCATTGTTTCTCCATGGGTATCCCAGATTTTGTTTTCTAAGAAGGAAGATAAGAGTTTGAGGCCTTTCCTAGACTATCAGCACCTGAACTAGGTGACCGTGAAGAAAAAGTATCCAATCTAGATGATTAATGATCTTTTCAACTAGCTGAAGGGAGCTCGGTGGTTTTGGAAGATAGACCTTAGATCAGGCTATCATCGGCTTAGGGTAGGAAATGAGGATGTACCGAAGATGGACTTCACATGATGGTATAGCCACAATGAGTTTTTGATGATGCCTTTCGGCATGACCAATACCCCAACATTGTTCATGGGACTCATGAACATGATCTTCCAACCTTACTGTGATCACTTTGTGGTGGTATTCATTGACAACATCTTGGTTTACTCAGTGTCAGTGGAGGAGCACACCAATCATATATAGATAGTTCTTCATACACTCCAAGAGAACAATTTTTATTGTAAGATCTCAAATTTCTAGTTCTAGATATGAGAGGTCTACTTTCTGGGACACGTTATCTCAGAGGCTAGAGTTGGAGTCGATCCGGAAATGATAGAGGCAATGCTACCTTGGGAGAAATTGAGGAGTGTGACCGATGTGAAGAGTTTTTTGGGATTGGATGGGTACTACTAGAGATTTGTACCAATATTTTCTAGAGTATCAACACCCTTGTCACCTTTGAAAAAGAAGGGGCAACCATTCATATGGATAGAGAGATGCCCATAGAGTTTCTAGGAGCTGATGGAGAGGTTAAAAAGTGCCCCCATCTTGAGGCTACTAAAAGAGGGTTCTAGGTATGTAGTATACTACAACACATCAGGGACTATATTTGGATGTGTCCTGATGTAGGATCGAGCGGTGATCGCCTACGGCTCGTGACAGTGGAGACAACATGATCAGAACTACACTACCCATGAGCTGGAGTTCGGAGTAGTGGTATTTTCCTTGAATATGTGGGGACACTACTTTATGGGTGAACGGTTTATTATATACTCTTATCACAAGAGTCTCAAGTATATATTCTCACAGAAGGACTTGAACCTGAGACAATGGTAATGGCTGGAGTTCCTCTAGGATTATGACTTTGAGATAGTCTACACTCATGGGAAGGGGAATGTGGTGGAAATCACACTCAACAAGAGGTCTGGTTTATAGTTTATGAGTGAGGAGACAAAGAAAATAGACGTGTTACAGTTATCCATTATGGATAGTGATGGAATAGCTTACCTCTAGTCTATGATAGTCACTTCACCACTCCTTTAGGGAGTTAGGGAGGCACAACTTGAGGATGTTTACTGCGAGACCCGACGTGCTCAGATATTCTCATTATAGGCTCCTGAAAGATTTTATGAAGGTGGGGAGAACGACATCCTTTTAATAGGATGAAGCATGGTACCAGTGATGCTATAAGAGGAGGTGTTGAGGGAGTTCCACACATACCCTTTATAAGTACATCCTGGTGTGAAAAAGATGTACCGGGACCTCCAGCATCAGTACTTGTGGCCAAGGATGAAGAAAGAAGGAACACAGTTCGTTTCATGATACCTCACTTGTTAGCAAGTGAAGAATGAACATCTGGTTCCTGCAGGCTTAGAACAACCACATGTGGTGCCGGAATGAAAGTGGGATGTACTATCCATGGACATTGTGAAAGGACTACCACGTACATCCAGGGGCCATAATTACATCTGGGTGATCATTAACCAACTCACTAAGTTAGCCCTCTTCATACCCATATGAGAGCCGAGATCAGTAGAGGGCTTGGGAAACCTCTATATATAGGAGATATTATGACTTCATAGGGTGCAATCAATGACCGTCTCCGATCGTCTCAGATCGTTTTATATCCCTGTTGTGGAAGGGCTTTCAGGAGGTGTTCAGGACTCAGCTACGTTTGACCACCTCCTTCCATTGTCAGAAAGATGGTAAGACAGAGTGGATCATACAAATTCTTGAGGACATGATTCGTGCCTGTGTCCCTGATTTTGGCTGCAGTTTGGAGGATCACTTGCCCTTGGTGGAGTTTAGATACAACATTATCTATCACTCCACCATCATCATGGCACCATTTGTGGCCTTGTACATGCGACCAAACAGCTCACCTCTATGCTGGACAGACCTAGGGGAGTTAGTACTTATTGTTCAAAAGTTGCTACGAGATACCACTGAGAAGGTATAGATCATCCAGGAGTGGATGAAGACTGAAAAAAGTAGGAAAAATTCATATGCTGACAGAAGACGGAAACCTTAGGAGTTCGAGGAGGGAGAGCATGTCTTCCTATGGGTCTCACCTCAACATGGTTTTTAGAGATTTTTATGAGGTGAAAAACTATCTCTGAGGTTCATCAGACATTTCTAGATTATTAGCAGAGTTGGAAAGGTGGCATACCACCTAGCTATTCCCCCACATATGCATCGGGTGTATGAAGTTTTCCACATTTCGCAGTTGAGGAGATACGTGCATGATCCGTCACACATCATCGAATAGGGTGAGATAGACATTGACGATTGGGTGACATTTGTCGAGTTCCTGGTTGAGATAGAGGATCAAAAAGAGCATATCCTATGGGGAAATTCGATTCCTTGGTGCATGTTCGGTGGCAACACGAGAACCTCGAGGAGAGCACATGGGAGCAGGAGGCTCAGATTCGTACTTAGTACCCCCATTTGTTCCCTTAGATTTTATTGTGGATTTTAGGGGCCTAAATACCTATGGTGGGGAGAATTTAATGACCCTAAAATTCCTTATTTTTTTTAATTATATGGAATTATAATGAGACTATGAAAATTGACGAGATGTGATTCCGAGGCCTGGAGAGACTGGAACATAATTTTGAACTTTTTTAAAGGTATGTTCAGTAAATGTGCGGGTGAGATTTTAAATATTTTGAACTGGTGCTTGGATTAAAAATATGAGGGCACAGTTGAATTCGCAGTGTTAGGATTCCCTTAGATGAAGCTTAAATTTTATCGGCAAGGGTCAGATGAAAAAGTTAATTTTTGGAATTTTAGAAAAAATAATAATAAAATAACTAAAGAAGTTATTTTATTCTTTTTGAAACCATTGAGAGATGGTGGCGGGACTGTAATGTTGGTTTCTTATTTAATGTAAGACATTAAGTGACCTATTAGACTTTGTTGAGTAACCGCTATGCTCAGGTAATTAATTGGTTTATTAATTGAGGTTCATTTATGAACCACATTAATGAACCAAAAGTTAAACCCTTTAAATCTAGGAGTTAATCAATTCTTAGGGACGGATTTGAGGAATGTGGGAGAAAAATTCAACGTACCACCAGCGACGTCTTCCTACAACGAAGAACGAAGATTCGACGACGCCACTATGGATTCGATCTGGATATCGATGAATGCTGACGAACATCTTTGAACAAATGATTCTCCTCCATTATCATCGAATTAAATGTGTTTAAGTTAGGGGAATTAATATTTCTACGTGTTTAATGATTCATCATACCTCGTTCTTGAACAATATGATGAACTGGGATCAACCGACTAACGGGTTGATCCGCGATTTGCTTGGATCTACAGGAGGTTTTTCTGGTGTTTTGATTTGGGTTAAAACTTTATCTTGGTGTTATTTTGATTTTCTTACCATGATATAATGCTAACGCGGAGGGCGCGTGACGATTCAAACAAGGCCCAGACCCTCCGCCGACCTTGATTTTTGATGTGTTCTCCATGGGCGACCAAGAAATACTGTGGCAAGATGAAACCGAGGGCCACAAAGTAAAGGCAGCGTCCTGGGAGGCCTGTGGGCACATAAGAGAAGGAAAAAGGACCACCTGAGCTTCACTGGTGGCCCGCGGATGCACTGTCGGCGCGGCGACACTGGCGATGACGAGAGGGTGGTGGCACCCGCAGGCGCTGTGACCGACAGGGGGCGGTCGACCATCACCGACCGTGGCTGTGGTAGACCCGCTTATGCTGGTCCTACCTTAGACTGGTCCACTGGACCGGCCAGTTGGGGGGGGGTGGTCCAACCTGACACCACCATTTGGAGAACCCGAATGGACTCAGTCCATTGGGGGGGGTGGTAGACCCTGCAACAGTTAGCGAGCCTGTCCCGCAGCCCAGCCGGTTCAGGTCGGGCCCAGCAGAACGATCCAGCAGCCCAGCTGGTTTGGACCAAGCCCAGATGGTCGAGTTAGCCCAGTTTGGACCTAGGATGGGTCGGGTCAGGCCAGTCCGACTGGGTTGGACCGGACCCGGACCCAATTTGGCCCCATTTCTCTTAAAGGGCCATAACTTCTAAACTGAATGTCTGTTTGACGAACTGTATGCGGTGATGAAATCCTTAGGATGAGGCAATCATTTTGAGATACTTCACTTGTGTTTGGAAAAAAGTTGGAGTACAGTTGGGTTGGACCAAACTCGAATCCAATAGGTCCCTCGGTACTAAAATAATTATAATTTACAGACCAAGCATCCGATTGACGCATCGTATATTGCATTGGAACCCTTATGACATGAAGGTTCTTCGGGTTACTGCTTCATGGGACTTAATGGTAGTTGAGGTACGACCGATGGCTTGAGGTGAAGAATCTACAGAACTCAAGTGCACGAAGTGCGATAATACTCTGGATAGTTATCAAGTTAAGAGTGACCCTTTGTGGATCGACATTAGAGTGAACCTGTATGGATCAATAGTAGTGTGACCCAACAAGGACCAGCCTTAGAGTGGCCCATTTTGGATCAATAACTTATGAACCTGTGTGGATCAACGACTTGCGACCCTATATGGATCAATAGTAGCATGACCCGATGAGGACCAGCAATAGAGAGGCCCGTCATGGATCAACAGCTTACGGCCCTATGTGGATCAATGACTTATGACCCTGTGTGGATCGATGACTTATGACCATGTATGGATTGATGACTGATAACCCTGTGTGGATCGATGACTTATGACCATGAGTGGATCGACAATAGAATGACTTATTTGTGGTTCAATAGTGGAAATTCTCAGCTGAATTAGATGATTTATCGTTATATCTAAACATTATTATTCTCATTCATTAAGTTATATACATGGTGTGAGCTGTATTTTACATTGTTCTTTTTGATTGAGATCATGCTTTGTGGTTTTTACTTTGTGGAATTCTGTGAGACCTTCAAAGTTCTTAGGGTCGCTACTGGTTATTGTTATACTCACCCCTGCATGGTCTTCACTCGTACCTTGTTGTGTCTTGTGCAGACGATTGGCAGCTTTGACCGAGAGTTGGGAGCCAGGACTAGATGGTGTACGGAGGTGACCAATTGATGTTGAGAGCCATAATGTCGAGATGTACGAACCCTTCAGGTAGGATCCTTGGCAGATGACCTTAAGTGTTGTTTTTCCCTTTTTTGTACTTTCTTTTAGTTGTATTTGTATACTGGCCCATTCTACCTCAGTTCACACTTTTATATTCATCAGTTATACTTCATGGTTTTCTCTTATTGTGTACCTAGTCTGTGTGTTGATAGGTTTAAAGAAAATGCCTTCACATTTTTGGGATATGCCTTTCTAGTGCTAGTCGCCATCCCCTGGCCTGTGGAAGGTGGGTTTGGGGTAGCCACGACACGGGCCCCAGGGGATAGTTCATGACATATCTTGGCTGCATTGTAGTGGATATCATAAAAGAAAATAGGGATAATTACTTTTTAAGAATGGATATTCCAATGAGATAGGATATGGTGTAAGACCTTCCATCCCACAGATCATAGTGACATGGAGCTATGTGGCTACACCATAGCAGGTATTGAGCCTACTTCCAAATTAGGGGGTAGGTATGCCATGGTGGTTGGGAAATGGTGTAGCCTCAATGTTAGAAAAGGGTGTTCAGCAACACAGTTCTTAGGTATATACCATATACCTCATATATCAATTTATAGTACTTTCACCATTTATCTTGGGAACATGGTTTGACTAGGGTCTGTAGCGTGGTCTAGGGGTATTGTTTCATAGTTCTCCTAGTTTTTCGACATGCGGTGAAATGGTCCTATGGGCTGTTCCCTAGTCTTTCAAAAATAAATTTTCCTATAAATACACCCAAGTCATTCAATTTAAATTTTCTCTCAATTATTTCACCCATACCCTAGGATCCCATGGGTGGGTTTTAAAGATATTTCAAGCCAATTTTGATAGATATTGATCTCACTTTTCCCTATTTGATCCACATCAATCTGAGGTATGTTATATCTATATTTTATAGATGTTTCTCTCAATTTTACCTCAGTTCCTCTTGTTTCTTCTTTCCATGTTGTGATGTTTTATCTATATCATTCTAAGGTACATTTATTTGTTGTTTTTTTTGGAAAAGTTGTGGAACTACATCTGTGGATGGATGCAGTTTCTTGTGGGAGAAGTAATTAAAGATCAATGATGTTGATCCATTCTCGTTTGAATAACATTGACACTTTTGAGGAAGGGGATTAATTTATTTTATATTATTTATGTGGAATCATAAATTTACCATGGTTTATCCTTTTGGATGGTATCATAATTAACCTAATGGATATTTAATCAAATTAATGAATGGAATTGGTTTAATTTTAATAAAATAATATTGTTTATTTCCACCATGACAATGGATTACCTCTTGTTTTTCTCGAGCATGTGCTATCTATGATTTGATTTGTTAATATTGTGTTTAATACATAGTTTATCATTTTTAATTGATGAAATTATATAAATAACATAAACCCAAAATTAACTGGTTGGATGAATAACTTAAAGTGGCATGTTTACTAAATCTAGTATATGTTATAATTTAATGGTAATAAAATTAATGCTAAATTCATGTTTGTTAAAATTTGTTATTTCATATGTTAATGTAAATTATAAATAACATGAAGCATGTTAATGTTTTTTATGATTATAATAGAATCCATGTAATTGATAAGTGTTCTTCTCACAGTTTTATTAAACTGGTTTCATACCATTGATCATGTGTAAACAATTTGATAGCTTATTATAGCTGATGCCTTTGGTTTCCTGTAGTTTGAACTTATGGTTAATGAATTAGTTAATTCCATATAAAATAAAAACATGCTATTTTAGAAAATGTTAAATATTTTATGAATTTGTTTCCCTTTTTTATAAAGGATGGATACCATATGTTTCAGGTAGAGTGAGCCTATTTTCATGTAATATCCAAATGACTTGTTTTAGGTTATAGATTTCTATGCGGACCATGCTTGTTTTTTCCACCTTATGTGTGCTCTATATAGGATCCTTGTGTTGTGATATGATTTGAGGATGGATTCACTTGGTATGACTGATAAGATATAGTTGGGGAGGCCCAAGTTTGTGGTAGTAGTTGACACCTATGATGCTGATATGCATGTGTGTGTATGGGATGATACTGAATATGATGGAATGAGTTGAAGCTAGGATTACCCATTGTTGTACTTAATATGGGTTATTTTTATTAAATAATATTTTTAATAGACAAAAGGATGATATTATTGTTTTATTTCAATTCCTTTCCCTGCTATTAGGGGAAACATGATGTATATGGTTACATATCATTGATGGTATATGAGGATGTTTTCAAAGAGTATGTGGAATTATGGAATGTTTAATGATGCTTAATTAACTATTTTTACCCATGTGGTTGGTTTTGCTGGAATTAAAATGATATAATCTTGAGAAATAATGAAATTGGTTTGGATTATGCTTAAAGGGAATGGAATTCACATTATAGCCTTATGAAATGTATTATTTGGGTTAATTTTGATAATTAATGGTTAATTAATTAATGAACTAAAAGTGAGCCATTAAAAAATGAAACATGTATTTTAATGTAAGTGTTCTTAATGCTTGTGTGTTTATAGGATATCTATTCTCTCTTAGTAGTATTCGAGTGTCCAAGTGACGATAGTTTTAGTGGAGCCTAGGACTAGGTTATTCCCATAGTTGGGTAATGAGATTAATTATATCATGTATGTTTTGTGATTTCATACTCTACCCATGTCCATTAGGGTGACTGAAACCCAATGGAATCTAGGAAGGGGATTTCCCCAATATCATAGTGGGGGGATATATGGATGACTACCCCCTCTTACCCCACTCTCTTCTATTGGTTGTATTATTTGATGCTTTGCATGGTAGTTAGCTACCCCATATATATGTGTAGAGAGATATGAGGGTTTGAAGTTATTTAATACAAATTTATCTCTGAATATAGTATCCAAAGGATTATTATAGGTATGTTGTGTATAGGTTTTGATGGAATGAGGTACCTTACTCTGTGTATGAGATGTGATGGATAGAGGTATAATACCTGATGTATGATACGAGTCATATGGGATTTGGTGAGTCCTAAAAAAATACCATGTTACTATATATTCTGATGATGATGGGATTATGTGATGATGTGAGGCATGAGGTTCATATTTTGATATTAAGTCAATGTTTCGTCATGATGATTTATTTTTAAGAGATATGGATCGGGATGTGCGATTTTGGGAAAGAGTGGTAAACAACTGAGGAAGCAGTGGCATGGTGACCTTGATGTTTAATTATTATAATTTTTGATCTCTTATATGCAATACTTAATAAGATATATCCATTGAGTGAATGATAAATTAGTATGCCATTTTAGGTGATGAGTTATATTCACTATTGTTCACTAGGATTTAACATGTGTTTTTTTATCTTTTTCACAGGATTATCATGGTAGGATCATACTGAGTATACTATTTTGCTAACCCCATGTATATTATGAACTATTTTTTAATCTAGAAAGATAATGTTGGAGACTGAGTTGGATATTATTATATCTTGGTTTTTAGGAGTAGTTTTTGATTCATCGTTGCTACCGAGTTACATTTTTAGTACTTTTAGTTTTTATTTTAGTAGTTTTAGTACTATATGACATTACATGTATACACTTGTGATATGTTTCATCTCTAAGAGTAGGTCCTCATTGGTGTATCTATCTTATCTCACTCTTCTGCAAGTTCTCTTATATGGAAATACCACCCACTATATTTTTAATATTCCCTCAGTGCTAGTTTTCAACCCAAGGCCTAAAAGAGGTGGGAATTGGGTATTCACCATCTGAATTAAATAATTATGAGCCCAGGAGGGATACTCTTTGGGGGAGGGGTTCATTATATATAGGTATCAGTGGTTAAGATCTAGGGATATGATGGAGTTTAGAGTTATACATAGGTAATAACTGTATTGGTTAGTATGAGAATAGTTTCATCGATATTTATTAAGTGATGTGAATAAAGGAGACCAAATGAGACATGGGTATTTGGGGACCCCTGTGATATGGTTCATGGTCCTTTATGTTTTCTGAGTCTAATAAAAAAAGTCATACTAGTTATGGTGTAGAAACCTAGGAAAGGATCACACATCATTCATTTTTATGCCTGTGTTTGAAATGGGAAAACCTTGGGATAGTTTAAAATCAAAAGTAAAATTATAAAATAATTAGTTAATTAATATTAATCATTCCATATTTTAGGGTTATGAGTCAGTAAAAATTTGATACCCTTGAAGGCATGGATCTATGATGATATCCTTATCAAGTTTATGATGAATATATTTAGTAGGATGTGCCAGTAGATCACCATAGAGTAGATGTCGATGATGATGAATGTTGAGGATGACACTTGAGAGTTTCAATACAAAATTCTAAATAAGTATGAAGGATTTATTTTATAATCATTCATAGAATATTTGTGGGAGGAGGTTGAGATAGACTTCAGTTTTATTTGTGCCCAGAGGGGGAACTATGTTTCATTGGATATGACAAGGTTTTTTGGAGTAGTGAGGAATAATATGATCCTGATACTCAGAGATCAAGAGGAGTCAGTGGTCTCACAGGAGAAGTTCAGGGTTCAGTTACAAGAATAGTTTCTTTCTTCGACCAAAATGGAGGTTAATTTCTAGGAGATTCTTACCCATTGACAGAGGTGTTCGAGTGTATGGGATTTTGGGATCCATTATAGGACCCTTTTGTGATAATATTGGGAACTGTTTCCAGATGAGGAGGCTAGGGAAAGGAATTTATAAGAGGATATTCATCTAGATAACTTGTTCCATGTAACCCCATTTATATTTTCAATATATCACAAGGTGATAGAAATATATGATCTTCTTTAGAGGACACTGGATAGAACAAAATCATACTGAGAGGGGAGCCGTTAGGATCTCTTGTGAAGAAGGTTTGTGGTCATGGCTTCCCAGCTTCTTAGACATAAGATTTTTCAATCCATTGAGGGAAAGTCCCAGCTCTCATCATCTCATATCTATAGGTATGGTGACACTCATACCTTTTCAAAGGGACTAGAAATGTGTTTTTTGGTGTGAAGGCTAATCCCATCAGTGGTGAGAGTGACCAGAATTTATTGACATTCAGTGTGTACTGGGTATTCTACCTCTCGTTCCTCCATATAGATAGTTTCATCCAAGGCATAAGAAGTAGTGTGATCCATCTTTGGATCCACTGAGAGGATATGGGGTAGGTAGGGTATAACCCTAAGATTATCTTCATCCAAAGAGAAAAGATCATGAAAATGGATTTGGTCTTCATCATGGTCATAGAGGATATGAACCATGTCATGGTTTGATTCATGATATATATTTATCCACAGTGGGTGAGATAGATTTCATTCAATGTAACCTTTACTTGTTTTTTACATGGATTCATTTTTTTTGGACTTGGGATCCACACACTCCTTCATATCACATGACCTTTTCCATGATTTTGGAATTGATAAAGAGAGGCTTCCAATTCCCTTGGAATAGACTATTCTAGCAGGAGGTAAAAATTATCTATAGGAAGTATATAGAAACAATGATATAGTACAAGGGTAGCACTAATTTTGGGGACTCCTAATGTTTACATGTACATATATGTGACATAAACCTCAGTATGGACTGGTTTTATTCAGTACATGATATTGTGGATTTATGTAGTAGATAGTTTGAGTTCTATCATGTTTATAGAGATCCTATAGTGTTCATTAGTGAGTGAGACCCTTAAATAAGTTGAATTCACGTTCCATAATTTTGTTAGTTAATGTTTGAGCTGATGTTGAGTTCAACAGAGGATCATTCAATGGTGTTTTCCAAGGTTGTAGAAGAGTACCTTGATGCCTTTTCTAAAGAGGTTGTGGCACTACCACTTTGATATGAAAATAATATTGATATATACTTACAACCAAACATTTCTCATATCTAAATGTATCCATATAGAATGAAACCGTCCGAGTTTTGATAGTTGTGAGTATAGTTCGATGATCTATTACAATGAGGTTTTGTTCAGCCGAGTGTCTCACCATGGGTTACACCATTTTGGTTCATGGGGAATACCGATGTGATTTTTCATATTTTTATATATTATCATCCCTTGAATCAGGTGATATTGAAGAAATAATATCATCTTTCATGGATTGATGATTTATTCGATGAGTTGAAATTTACATGTTGGTTCTTGAAAATCGATCTAGGGTTATGATATCATCATATAAAGGTGACTACTGGTGATATTGTAAAGACCTATTTATGATGTCATTATGGGAATTATTAGATCATTGTGATACCGTTTTGTGTGAATAATTCTCTAGATGTGGTCATGGGTTTGATTAATGTAATGTTAAGAGATTTCCTAGATCAGATCATGGTGATTTTCATCGACGACATCCTAGTGTACTCAATGTCTACGGTGGAGCATATAGAGAATCTCTATACTATTTTTGGAGTTATTCATCATCAAGAGTTGTTCGATAAGTTTTATAAATATATTTTTTTTGGATCGTGAAGTTCATTTCATGGGGAATGTCATATCCCAGCAAAGAGTAGCCGTAGATCCTTCAAAGATAGAGGTAGTTGTTTCTTGGGTAGCCCTAAAGTATGTTGTATGGGTGCAAAGTTTCCTTGGACAGAAAGGATATTACTGGAGGTTCATAGCCAAATTATATTAGATTGTTACTCTTATTATAGCCTTGATAATAAAGGATTAGGAATTATTGTGGCCTAACTAGTTCTAGGAAGCTTTGAAGTAACTGAAGGTGAAGTTTATCAACACTCCAATCATCTATTTTCTAGTAGAGGGAATTCAATGTGAGGTTTTCTATTACACTCACATATTTTTTTTGGGGTGCGTTTTGATGCAGTAGATATTAGTTATTTCTTATAGGCCTCATAAGTTACATCACCATGAGTGTAACTATATAACCCTTGATCTCAAGTTGGTAGTAGTTGAGTTTTTTTAACTTTGTTGTGAAATTACATCATTAGTAAGTGTTTTTTGTTTTTACCGATCATAAGAGCCTAAGGTATGTCTTCTCCCAACATGAATTGAAATTATGATAGTGATGGAGGATGGAATTATTGTAGGATTGTGACTTTAATATTTATTATACAAAGGAAAAGGGTAATTTTGTGGCTGATGTGCTAAGAAGGAATTTATATAGTGATTCCATGTGTGAATCTAGAGATTCTTGGAGATAAATGGAATATCTCTCAGCGATGCATGTTGATATGGGAGAGGTTGGGGGTATAGGTTGTGTTTTTCAGAAGATATTAAAGTTGTATATGGTGATATAGGTGGAGGATTCTAAGCTAGGGGTCTCTAAGGTGGAAGTTTAAAGAGACCAAGTTATCTTTAGAATTTCCCTTGATGGTTGTTTTGAGGATAAACAACATTAGATGTTGTTTTAGGGAAGGATTTTAATCCCTTTGGTGATGCATGATATGTTGCTCCATGAGTTCCATAGACTACCCTTGGTAGTACATCCCAGTGCGACAATGATGTACTGAGCTCTGAGAGGAAAATTTTGATGGCCTAGGAATGAAGTGTGCAGTTGTAGAGTTTGTTTCTTGATGTTTGGTTGGCTAGAGGGTAAAGGTCGAGCATCATTTTCTTGATGGTTTTCTCCAACTTTTTTATGTACCCTAGTGGAAGTGGGAGGAAATATAAATGGTATTTGTTACTATTTTACCTTCATCATATGGAGGAAATGATTCTATATGGGTGATAATGGATTATATGATTAAATCAAATCACATTATAATGATTAGGTAGTCTAGCTCAGTGGAGGGTTTGTTGAGGCGATATCTACACAAGGTGGTGGTACATAATGGAGTCTTGAGGATGAACATATCTAACCAGGATCCTCATTTTAGCTCCAGAGTATGGAGAGGTCTCCATTTTTCTTTTGGTTATCATTTAATCCATTTCACTATTTTTCATCCATATATGGATGTTGAAATAGGTCATAACATCCAAAGTCTTGAGGATATGTCTTATTCTTGTGTCATGGATTTTGGAGGTTCATGGACGTGGAACCCACCATTGGCTACATTTTCTTACAATAATAGTTTACAACACACCATTGTTGTGGTTCCATTTGAGTATTTTTATGGATGAAATTTCTATTCTTTGTTGTGCAGTATTAGGGTCAGTGAGTAAGAAAATATTAGACCGAAACCAGTGTAAAATATGTCAGAGATGGTTTAGGTAATTCACAAGAGGATAAAGGCAGAACATGATCATTATAAACATATTATGACCATAAGAGGATACCTATATAGTTTTTTTAGAGATCACGTGTTCCTAAAAGTTACTCCACCTCATGTGTAGTGAAGGTTTGGTTATGAGAGTAATCATTCTCCCTTCTTTGATAATTTTTTTAGGGTGTTGTATTATATTGGAGTTGTGGAATATCAGATAACACTTCCTCCAAAGATGATATAGAAAAATGATGTTTTCATGTGTCATAAGTTTTTATTCATCTTCATAATGACTATCACATCATTTATTGGGGACATATTGATATTGATAATGATAAAATATTCAAGGACTAGCCTATAGTGATCCAGGAATTCTAGGAGAATGTGTTTCATGGGTGTGCTATTACCTTGGATCATTTCTTGTGTAAACATGGTGGTGTTGAGTTGAGTACCTTGGAACATGATTCACATAATTTAATCATTACCATGAGTTTTTTGTTCTTTGTATATTCTCTCTTAACATTTATCATTTTTGGCCATGGACCTTTTCTGGTTTATGAGATTGTTTTTTATTATTTTCTTATTTGTTGGTAACCTTGCACTAATTTGAGATGTGGCTTCCCTACAGAGTGTTTTAGGAGTTATTTATTCTTGTTGTGTTTTTTTACACTCGTCCCTACGATGAGTTAGTTTATCTTCAATGATGGATAGATTCTTGAGAGGTATCTTGCGAGGTTGCTATTAAGGTGACCCATTTTCTCTTTCTTTCTCTTCGAGTTTGATTTTGAATTATTGCGGATGATAATGATTTGAGAGGTATATAATGTAAATAAAAATACCTTATTATCCTTTCATTTATGTTTTTTGGGTGGGGTGGGAGGGGGTTCCACTACCCAAAATGGAATGGATGTGTCTTAGAGGGATATGTTGTGCTGTAAGGATGGTGGATGCAGCGTAGTAAATCTTGAATATGGTGTAGGAGAGATCACATAGG
The DNA here is from genome assembly GCA_963277665.1 of Viscum album. Lineage (NCBI taxonomy): Eukaryota > Viridiplantae > Streptophyta > Magnoliopsida > Santalales > Viscaceae > Viscum > Viscum album. Next base: position 1,775,650,061 of record OY728158.1, read on the forward strand.
AAAATAAGTTTTTTTTTATTTTCATACATGGATACACTATAAAGTTAGGATACTTCATGCTCCCTTCCTCGGTGTCGAGTGTTCTGGCAAAGATCTAGGTGGCTGCACCGTAGTGGGTTTTGAGGATACTACCAAATTTGGTGGTAGCTGTTCCGTGGTTGTTGGGATGTGGTACAACAACCCTATTGGTGAAGGGGGTTTTGTAGTGTGGTTCATAGGACTATAGAGTAGACTATTGATCCCCATTTATAAGATTTTTTCCTTGTATCTTGGGAATGTGGTTTGAGCAAGGGCTATGACATGGTATAAGGGGATTGCACCGCAGACCACTGGGGGTTTCAATAGACTATGGTGTGTTCCTAGGGGCTATGTTGTGGTCCTCTAAAAAATTATTTTCCTATAAATACCATATATTACCATGACCCCACTTTTCTCTAATTTCATTCACCGAAACACTAGGTTTCCTAGGGTGGGTTTTGAGTATATTTAAATCCCCTTTTGATAGGGATTTATCCTGGATTCTCGTGTTCCGTCTACAGTAATCTTAGGTACATTCTATCTTCCTTTTCCGGTGGTTTATCTCTGTTTTGTATTGTTTACTCTCATTTCATCTTTCCATATTGAGGTGTTTGATCTTCATCTTTCTAATTGAGATTTCTTGGTTGTTTTTGGAATGTTTTTGGCATGAAATCCTTGGAGGGAAGTAGTTTCTTATAGGGGAGGTGATCAGAAATCCATGAAATTGATCCACTATCAAGTGAAGAGCATTTATTTTTTTTAGGTAGTGGATTCATAGATTCTATTTTATTAAAATATAATAATAAATTGAAGATAGTTTATCCATTCATATGGTAGTGGAATTAACCTAATGAATATTTATCTAGATTAAAGAATGAAATTGGTTTACATTTAGAGATCACATGTTGTTTCTTTCCACTATAACAATGACTTCCCTATTATTTTACTTAATAGTGTGTTATAAATGATATTATTTGTTTATTGTATGTTTTATTCTGGGTTCATAATGTTAAATCAATTAAATCAGTTAAATAACATAAATTTGGAATTAATCGGTTCGCTAAAGAACTTAGAGAGGCATGTTTAACATGTCCAGTTTATCTTGTAATTTGAGGGTTATAAAATTGATTCTAAATGCATGTTTATTTAATATTTATATTCCATGTGTTAATGTAATTTATAAATAACATAAATCATGTTAATTATTGTTAATGACGATAAAGAAATTCATGTAATTGATGACTGTTCTTCTCATAGTTTGATGAAACTAGTTTTATGCTAGAGAGAATGTGTAAGAAATTTAATAGATTATTATGGTTGATGCTTTAGTTTTATCATAGTTGGAACCCATGAATAATGAATTAGTTAATACAATATGTAATTACAACTGGTTGTTTTGATAAAGATAAATTTTTAGGGTCGAGAGTTTTCAATTGTTTATAATGAAGGGATGCTTTATGTTTAGAGCCGAGTGATCCTGTTGGAATTTAAAGAATAAATGCCTTATATTAGGGACTAGTTTTTCCTATTTAACATGCTTATTTGTTTTGTATGTTCTATGTTATATGGATACAATATTAGGAATGTGATATGAGCTTGGGATTGTTGAGTATAGGATGGATGTTGAGATATGGGAAGGGAGGTTTAGGTTTTTGGAACCAATTGATTCCTATAATGGTGAGATGTAGGGTGAGATGCATGTGGGTGTCAGGTATGACAATAGATAGGATGTAACAAGTTAGAAATGTAATTAACCATTATTTTTCTTAAGATGAATTCTTTCTATTAAAGAATATATTAAATGTTTGGAAAGTTAGGTTGCTTTCTTTATGTTCACTCCTTTATCCATTACTTAATGCTTCTTGATGTGCTTGGTTTCACCTATTTGACGGTAACTAATGATGTTTTCCTAGATTACATAAAATTATGGAATGTTTGATAATGTTTAATTAATTTTTTTAACCCATGGGGTTTATTTTGATGGAATGAAAATGAGATAATCTTGAGAAACAATGGACTAATCTTGGATTATTCTTAGATGGAATGGACTTCACTTTGTTGGATAATGAAATGTATAATTTGGGATAATTTTGTTAGTTATGGTAAATTTACAAATTAAAATAAATTGAACTATAAAAAAGGTGATGAGGAAATTTAATGTAAGTCTTCTTAATACTTGTGTTCTTATATGATATCTAGTCCTTAGCAGTGGAAATTGGGTGTTCGAGTAATGGTAGCTAAAGTAGATCCTATGACTATGTTACGGTCATAGTGTAGTTCAGAGATATATTATATCATGTATGTATTGTGATTAAATATGCTACACCACCCATATCAGTTAAGGTGACTGACACTCAGTGGACTCTAGGAGGGTGTTTCTCCGACATCCTGGTGGGAGGATGGATGACTGACTATACCCTCTAGTCTTACTCTCTTCTCTTGGTAGTATTATTTGATGGTATGCATAGTGGTTAGTTTCCCCATATATGTGTATAGAGGGATATGATGGCTTGTGGTTATTTCACACACACGTATCTCTAGATATAGCATCCAAAGGTTTATTATAGGTATGACTTGTATAGGTTTTGATGGATTGAGATTCCTTACTTGGTGTATGGGTTGTGATGGATTGACGTATAATAAACGGTGTATGATACACATCATACAAGCCATAGTGCCTCCCAGAAACTACTTAGTTACTATATATAGATATTTGGATGAGATTATGTGGTGATGTGATGAATGAGGTGAATATTGTGATACTTAGTCCATGTCTGTTTGTGATGGATTATTTTGGAGAGTGATGTATATGGGCAAGCTACTTTGGGGAATATTTTAAAACTAGTGGAGAAGTGGTAGCAAGGTACCCTTGATGGTTCATTATTAAAATTTATGATCTATTTCATGTGATACATGGTGAGAGATATCCATGGGGAGGATGGGAACATAGTATATATGTTTAGGTGATGAGTTAGTTTCACAGTTGTTCATAATGCTTTAACATGATATCATTATATTTTTAATGGGAGAATCTGGGGGGGGGAACCTGTTGGGTGTAATTTTATTCTCACCCCACATATATTGTAAATTGTTTTTTATTTTATAAGTAGTATCTTGGAGGCTAGGAAAGATATTAATAGATTATGGTTTTGTTTAAATTTTTTGGGATTCAAGGTCGCTGACGAGTTACCTTTTTTGTACTTGTATTTTTCCTATCAGTTATCTTAGTACTGTACGACATTACATGTATGCACTTGGGAACTTTTTTCTCTTTATGAGAAGGAATTTTTTAGTTTATCTATATTATCTATATATTAGGAGTGTTATCTTAGAGGTTAATGACTCCCCTTGTATGTTATTATACACTTAGTGTTAGTCACCAACTCAGGGCATACTATGGGCAGGACTTAGGTGGTTACCATCCTCCTTCTCTCATTTCTGTCCCAGGAGGGGTACTCTTTGGGGGGAGGGATCATGAAATCGATGATGGATCTGATAACATTAAAGGGTTTTATGGGTCATATTTATTACCCTATATAGTGTAGAAAGCGTAAAAATACCTCAAAAAATATCTACCAAGAGAGGAATCAATAAAATTAAATAGAAAACCATAAAAGAAGGATACCTTATAGTCCATGAAGAATCATCTATAATAGTGATCTTGATCGAGTTCTCTTAATAGAATCCAATGGATTCCTACAACTAAAGGTATCCACCATCCTCTAGAATCACTTGACACTTTAGTAGAAACCCTCAACATCAAAGGTGTGATATACACTCATCATTGAATTTAAATAAATAGAAGTGTTATAAAAGTATATTTAGATTATGGATAAGGAACTCTTATATATGTTAATGTGGTATAAAAACTATATTTTATATAACTATTTGGTTGAATTATGCTTTATATTAAAGGATAATGTCTCATATATTATAAAATTAATAACTTTTTTGTTCCACCATTTTAACTCTTACATAAGCCACCTCATTAATTAAGTTACTTTTTAAAATTAATTTTAAAATTTAGTTAATCCACACATCATTATATGATATTTCATAGTATGAAAACACATGATAATAAAATTAGTAGATTTATTGAATGATATCCTAGATCATTATAACATACACACTATAATTAGGTCTCACAAACCATGATCAAGGATACACCATGTCTTGGTGAATCTCAATATACCGCTTTTTATTCTTTAGTGCATGTTTTCTACAAGTTAGACTTCTACTATGGTTTTTTTGTCTAGGTGAACAGATAATGTTTATATGCACAATTCAAAACCTCTATTATCCTTTCTACTATATTTATATTTTTTTTAAAATCATGTAAAATGAATCATGACTTAATAACATTTTATAAAGTCTTTCCCTAGAATTTTCACGTTTCCTAGGAGAAACTGCACATTTACCCCAGTGTGCTCCCGAATCACCTGAAGATGGAAAATAACCAAAAGAGTCAAAAATATCTCATGGGAAATTATTTACCCTCTAATTATTCACTGTAGTAAAATAAATTATAAATAGATAAATACTCTTCTATAATAAAAAAAATAAAAAAAATTATCAATAAAACTCCAAAATAAACCAAAATAATGTCCAATATGTCATATAATCTTATATGATGAAAACAATACTTGAATTCATGTATCCTAAAGTAATACATTATACATAGCCAAAGTAAATGAAGAAATTAAGTTCCCCCAATTACAAACTTTTGGATCTAGTGATAAAGATACATACTTTTACATATAACATGAAATTATAACCAAATCCCAAAAATCAAAAGTATAGTTTCCTCATGAACAATGTATATAATACACTAAAAACTAATCATACAATTCAAATTTATATAAAAAACTCACTATAGGACACTTATTAATTGATCACAATCTCTTCGACACCTACTATCACCTAGGGACATGTAATATCCCGATCATAAACCATAACCTTGGAAAAGATCGAAATTGAACCACACTTAAGTGAATCCTCTAGAAAAAATGGTTGGAAATAAATACCTAGTGTTTCACCCATTGTTGGGGGATGATTGACCATTTTATATGACACAACCCACAATAGAAAAAATATCATAAAAAATATAGATATGATTCGTGATAATACCAAAAAAAACCTCAACAACATATCATAACAATAATTAGAGTGGTTGAAAATGAAAATATTACCAAATAAATCCATAGGACCCAAAGACTCAAAAGAGAACAAAGGTTCAAAATATTCCACTACACCAAACTTTACAACAAATCCACCTCCATGTTCTTACCACCATCACCAACAAACAAAACATCAATATACCCTTCTAGAGAAGTAAGAGGTTATCCCATTACCTACATCATGTCATATGTGACACACTAATATTCATATATCGTGGGGATGGGGTGATTATATAAACTCATAGGAAATCCCTTGAAGAAATCCATCACATGATACTAGAATAAAAAAAGTTAGATAATGTTTTATTGAAAATAAGAGAGAAAAAAGAAAAATTATTAATAAGAGAGAGAGAGATATAACTATTTTAAAAAACTTGCAACGCAATACACACCTACACTATAAAATCACAAACCCATGAAATTTAAAAAATCATCCTCTTCGAGACCCATAACACCAACCAAATTAATTCCCAATAAAAGAGGGAATAATTGAATGGACCAAGCTCCCAAGAGAAAAACCATCCCACATGATCTCAATCTTCACAGAGAGGTACAATCTTTATGGACACTTCAATGATACTTACAGCTAAGTACAAACCAATATTGACCCATCCATATACAACATGAAATAACAAAAACCCACTCTAATTACAAGGATAAACACCAAAATATATTATTTTTAAAACCAAATCATCACTAAATTTTTTTACCAAATATATCATGGGAATTAATTATAACCTTTATTTAAAAAAACATAATATTATAATACTATAAAGATAATTTAAATAGTATTTTCCACAAATAAATATAATAAATTAACTTTAAAAACCATAAGGCTTAATGTTCTTGAAAAAATTAGAGTGTGAACGAAGAAACCTACCATAAAGAGTTTATCTAGATGAACCAAAAAAAAATTATAGATCCAGAATCTCATATCCTCATACATTTGACTAATAAAAAATACACACTAAAATGAACTCTAACCACAACATGTAGGCATGGAATCCCTAAACTATGGTTTCTCCCAAAAGGAAAACAAGAATATATAGGAGGATAAGGAATTATAAGCATCTTACCTTCAATCCATAGGTTAAAAATTACAATATTTGATGAGAGGGAGCTCAGAAGGGAAGAGGATCTCCAAATCAACCAAGGAGAACCTATGGTTTAAGGGCCCTAGAAAGGTTGGAATAAGTGAATGTTTTGGGGGAAGGGTTGGGTTATAAATCTAATATTTTGGGATCTATAACATTACACATGGCTTGGATGAATGGTTTGTTAAACTATGTGCCAACCATTTGAAACTCACTATTAAAAAAATCCCCAAAACCATATAGTTTGGCCACATGGTTTACCCAGACCCTATGCTAACGATGCACATTCTTAGTGATTCTCATTTAATTCTACATGGTTACATGGTTATATTTAAATGATTCCCCTAATAATTCACCCTTTTATAATCCTAAATAACTTGAAAACCTCTAAAAAATTCCTAAAACCAACCCAAACACTTCATATCTTAAAATGATATAATAAATTAGTAAAACAACTTAAAATAGTGGTGTACAATTCTCCCCACCCTTTCTATTTCAATATTCAGATAGATAGATGTTAGAGGTGTCCTTAAATATCTCAAGCTATTGATCTTTTATAAACATATTTTATTCTCATGTCTCTTCATGCACTTGTGTAACATCATCATTTTTAAATGATAAAAAAACCCCACTTTTGTTAATAAATTTTATGAATTTTGGTGTGAAAATGAAAATTTTCAATACTTGTGTTTATTATGACTTTACCAAAAGGTAAAACCCTTATTTATCACTTTGAAATATTCTATGAAATATTTTCAGTGTTAGAAACTTAGTCAACATGGTATTTTGAGGTCCGTAGACCCTCAATATTGATAGAATAAAAATAATAATTATATTTTATTCATAGGCATGTGTGTCTTTTTCCAAAAAAATAAAATAAATCCTAAATGGTGCATCATATGAGAAATATAAGACCACATTTAGGTTTGGAATATGGGTTTTACCCTAGGTCGGGTATAACCTCTTTACGTATCCGATATTTAGAAATATCACAGATGATAATAACCTTTTTATTTTTAATTAATTTATTATTCATTTTTTTACATAATAAATAAACAATTTCTCACAAATGGTGCATTGTGTGAGAAATTTGAGACCACCTTTAGTTCTAGAATGCTAGTTTTACCCTAAGTATAGTATAACTTTAATATGAACCGGGTGTTTGATAACCTCACACATGATAATAACTTTTTTTATTTAATTAATTTACTATTCTAATTTTTAATAATAAATAAATAATATCTCTCAAAATGTGCATCTTATTAGAAAATAGAGACCACTGGTTGGTCCGATACACATGGTTTACCTTAGGTGGGGTATAACATTTGCAAGCATCGGACATTTGGTCAGATCACACCCGAAGATAAATTAACTGGTTTATAAATATTTTTTTGGGTACCTAGAAATAATAATATTAATTTAATTATTATTATTATTATTTTTTGAAAAAAAATGAAAATATACTTCTATAATTAATAAATTGTGTTGCAGTATATATAATAAGTGGAAAATTAATAATTATGATATTATTAAGTATGCCAGTTAAATGAAAATGTGCCATAAATATTAATTTATTAGCTGTTATCAGTATATAATGGTTATTGTTTTTTAAATGTTAAAGGTGGCACAAATGTGAGATAATTATTTACAATAATTATATAATTTTGTTTGTTGTTTTTGTTCTTGTTAATTTGGTAAAATAAAATGTGTTATATATATATATATATTTATATATACATGTGTGGGTTTAAATGTATATAAATAATGATTATATATACATACATACATATATATATAATATGTGAACATATATGTGGGTTAAATAAATAAATAAATAAATATATATATATATATATATATATTCTTGTGTATATAAATTTATATATTTATGGGGATTAATTATATATATATATATATTTAATGAGTATTTAAATGGAATTAAGATGAGATAATAAAAATGATAAAATAAAATGAAATAATAATGGGGTTCCATGAGAGGTGCTACAAAGATAATAAATGGGTAATTTAAAGTGAATTGATGTAATATATTAAGAGAGAGGAGTGTATTAATTGGGGGTTATGAAAAAAATCTATATTTAATTATTGGTGGAAATGAGGTGGCACAAAAGTATTTCTCACACATATCAATTTTTTCCCACTCATTTCACATCACTCCCCTTTCTTTCCCCCTCTCCTAGATTACTATTATTTATTTTATTTCTATAATTTATTCCAATCTTCACTCATCGATATCTCCTACAATATTGATCGGATTGAAGTGCTCTCAGTTTCATTATATTTATCTTGACAAGAAGAATCTTAAACATATTTCTGTTTATGAAAGAAATGTGGTTTTAGTGGTGTAGATAAACTCAGACGTCAACCCTCATCGTCAGTCTTCGTTACACCTAAGGTAAAAAGTTCTTATATTTTTCACATGTAATATAAAAGTTCTGATATGATTTTTGGAACTCATGTGTAGATGTAGGATTCTATTACTATATACCCTTAAAATTTAATAATTATTTAAGTGTTTCTTTGATAAATTTAATTATGTATTCTGAAATGAAATTCTTAATATGTTAAATGGATTTTTAATAAACAATGTCATTTTAAAATAAAACCCTTTGGATGAGGTGAATTTTCTTATAAACCAAAAAGAATTGATTAGTGATTTACATCATGCTTCAGATTAATTATTTGGATGTTTATCTCTTTTCTTTTACCTTGGTTAGTTAAGTGGCATGTTTAAGACCTTTACCCTCAGGTTTTCTTAAATAGGGGGTTTAAAATTCATAAGGTAGATGTTTAATGAACCAATATCCTTATAAGTAAATGATATTACCCATTTAGGTAAATTATCACTTGTTAATGGTTCCTTCTGAGTGTCTCTTTAGCCCTATTAAATGAATTTTCATGTTTTGATGGTTTAAATGACATGTATTCAAATGAAATGGATAATGCATAATGGGTTTCCATTCATGTAATAAATTGAATGTTTTAAATGAATTAATATAAATTTAATTGATGTGGGTGATCTAAACCTAATCCGTTTTATCTTTTTTAATTATGTAAAGTATATGCAATATATTTTTTCATGCCAACATGCCGCACAAGAACAAATAAATTGAATAATTACTATTAAATTTTAATTGTTCATTTTAAAGTGCTCCATTGGATCCCCTTGGGTCTATAAGAATGTATACTCAGACCTGAAGCCACCCAATTGGTGTTCCAGCCATGGAACATTATTAGGACTTGGTATGTTTGTATTTAAATCTATTCAATACATTTGGATAAATTTTTTCATTTGTGGATTAGACTTTGAGTTTTCATAATTATAAATTGTGCGATTTTATATGATAGAATCACTTTGGTTAATCTAGTAAATTAATATATTAATGACCTTAGGGTTAAATGATTTATTAAATAGGTTTGATATAATTATGATGATAATTAAGAACCTGGATTAATGAAATGAATCAGCTTGACATATGACATTTTTTATAAATTTATCATTCCGTCTTTTGAAGATAATCTCATATGTTTCATACTAGAGTTCTGATTTTGTTTTCTTACATTTAGAGGTTATTTGATCTCAATGTGATTGATACCTAAGTGTTTTATACTGATTGTCATGTTGAGTTTTTTTGGATATGACTCAGGTATAATGAGGAATCCCAAGGGCTTGGTGCATGTTCTTTCATACTACCTCAGGGAATAGCTCATAGGTACTTGATGTATGATGGAAGATTATATAATTATTTGTGATTTCTAAGGTCACATGATTGGTGTTGACGTCAGAGGGTTTGGTTCTTGATTTCATACCACCAGAGGTCTAGGGGAATCGGTACTAAATTTCAAAGGGTAGAGTATATAATTACGTCAAATGCCCGAGGGCTAGATATATAGTCACATGATGCCTGAGGTTGAGATTCTAGTTGTGACTAAAGGACATGTTTTTTTATCCTAGTTGTAAGGGCCATATTTTATGGTATATTATGAGGGATTCATCCTATTGCAGAAGAATCTACCCATATACTTAGATATCAGGCTTTGGCTAAAGCAGGTGGTATGGGATGGGTGTCTGTTTAGGATCCCAGACCAATTTTTAGTTATTTAATTGGTTATCACTTTGAATTTATAATGTGTTTTACATTGTCATTTATTATTAATTGCATGAAATGGATTGGGCTAGATCCTATGGGTGATGGCCTACTGAGATTTATATCTCACACCCTGCTTAGTAACTGTTTGGCATCCAAGTATATCTTATTTCTTGTAGGTATATAAATTCTTTTCTTATGTTAACGTGCCGTGTACCTGGGAGATAGGGAGAATAGGAATGTAATCTTAATTAGGATTCTTAAAGAGTTTACTATTGGGGTTTTATTTTCTTTTGTAAATTGGTATTACTTTTAGTTGTAGAATCATCTATCATACATGCATTATTATAAATTGGAGTTAGCAATTTTCATTCAGATATTATATTATTCTTCCACTATTGTTATTTCTTTAATATTATAGATTCTACTACTATTTTTTGTTTTAATATTATTATAGTACTATGAAACTATGATCTATAGGGCCTAGTCTTTCCATCATACCATAAATAGAACCTTACTGCTAGTTGGAAGCCTCTAGCTTATGAGGAGGCACGTTTGAGGCCATGTGGCGACCGGTCTGACTACCATCTTAGAGGTGAACCCGATTGGGATGTTACAAAGTTGTATCAGAGGGAGGTTTATTTTTTTCCCCATTGTATTACTATTTTTTGTTGATAGACAAGAGACTAGGAATGTTTGGGCACTTGGTAAATATCCATGCCTAGGACTGATCATCCCATGTACGGAAAATGACCAAGTGTCTAGGGTTGGGATTGTTGTTCATGATTTTTTGATGTTATATATTATATTCTTTAACCTTGAGTGAATTATCTACTTTATTCTAATTATGTATTTATGATATTTATGGCATTTTAACCTTATCCTAGTTTGGAAAGGATGAATCATTGAATGCATCATGATAGGCACATAGAAATTCACATGTCATGCATTTTCCATGCCATGTAGTTTCATATGTAGGCTTCCTATTGATTTGATTTGGGTGTCTTGTGTGATATACCATGATTGATTGTATAACACAATTACCTATTTATTTTCCATGTATTCTGACTAGTTTGCATGACTTCCCGATTTAGTATGCCATGAAACTATGATTTTAGCACAATTCTCTATGTTAGCTTCTTATAAAGACATGCTTCACTTTGTTTTAAAAATTTCATTGTTGGAATTTTATAAATTTAAATGGTTTCAATTAAAATGGGATCTAGTTTTAAGTTGTAATGTGTATGGGTGCCTTAAAAATGTGAAAATGTAACCTGTATACTCTATCCATCTTTGAGTTTTAAATATAATTAAAAGTTATTAAAATTTAATTTGAAATAAACTGGTTAACCATCTAAATTCTCAAATAGAACCAAGTAGGTTATTTGGGGCATGATCACCTTTTGATAACCCTTAATGGGTGTCTACAACTTTAAATGTTAAGAAACTACTATTGGGTTCGATTCTGATGAACCCAAGTTGGCCTAACAGGACCCTCGTAGGTATCTATATCTTTAATAACTTAAAAGGAATTTATTTTGGTAAATTGAATTTTTTTTACTGAATGTGAAGAAGTGTAAAATGTTTTAAAAAATAAAGTTTGTTGATACTTTCCTTATTTTATTTGATGTGTTGGTTAAATATTTTAAATGATTAAAAATTAAAATGTGAATAAATGAAATAAATTGAAAATGGATCCTATATAGGCATCCTTCATTTAAACCCTCGTATAAGGGCAGCTTGAACTTTTTATTTGAGTATCCTTGGAATGGAAACTTGTGTGATTTACGTAGGTTGTTCCCTTTTTATAAATAACTTAAAATATCAGCTCATGATTGTAGTGTTTTTAGTTTAGTGTGACCTAGTGATATATTCGATGCCTGTGCTTTCATAAGGTGTTGGACCGTAGTAGGTAACACCCATAAAATTCAAATTCCTTTCTAAATCTTGTGAGTTTCTAACATTTGGTGTTATTCGAGTGCTGTTATTACTTGTAGGACTCCTAGATTATAATGACACCCTTGTTCAGATGGGTGTTCATGGTATCTTTGACCTATTATTTTCCTAAGTAATGGATGAATTGGTATAGAATCATCCAGGTTAATGGTAATATGGGGGAAAATGACTTAGGTTTAAATCTATTTTATAGACCAATTGATGCATTAATTCATAGGGAGAATATCCTATTGATAGTATTCATGATTTTTCGTCTTGCTTTGGGAACCTCGGGGTAATATATGATCACATACGCAGTTCCGGTCGAGTGTTTAATGATGTAACAAAACAGTTGAGTTTAGTAGGATTGTAGGGCCTTTCACTATTAGGCAAGGTCTGAGTTCATCTCTGAGTTAGAGTGGTATGAGAGTAAAGAAATATAGTTCATCCCAATGCTTGAGATTAATTTCAGAGACACGAGTATTTTGACATGCCGGTCGGTTTGGTTTTGATTTTCATGACAATCATTTAAATGTTTTCATTTATGAAGGTTATGACCTAGAACCCTTTTGAGTGGCTGGTCTATCCCTACTTTCGATGAATAAGACAAAACTAAGGTGGGGAGAATTATGTCGGTTTTAGTGTTTACCTGTCAGTGCTTGATTTGCATCGCGACATTGGTGTGGTTGGAGGTATATGAAGCCTTTGAGAAACACTGTTGATCATGGGTGGGCTTTAATGGTTAATATTGAAGGATCATGGAAATGCCTTGGGTGGTAAAGGATTGGTGATCAGTTGATGGTGGTATGTCGGGAAGTGAATCCAAGCTTCTTGAAAGGGAAGTCGACCAGTAGTGGTTTGAATTATGTTCTTGGTAATCTTATAATCCTCTTAGTATACTCTTCTTTAATAGTTGAGCATGCCCCCTATATTTACTTCATCCTTGATTCACTTAGAGATCATCGGTCTTACACCGTGAAAATGGTTGAATTTTTTTGGGGCCTATTTAATTAGTCTCCTAGTGAAGCACACCGTCAGGTTAGGGTGGGTGTGGTTTAACGGTTGTCACTGTCTTATTTGAAAGATTGTACAACTAGTTCTATTTGGTTGATCTGGAGTTCGACGATTTTTATTATGATGGAGTCCCTGATATGACCTTAGGAGTAATTAGGTTCATTCTTTTAAAGTAAATCACATCCAAGGCATTGCTCTAACACTTAAAGGTGTGATTTTCAAGGAAATTCTAATGGTGGAGGTGTTATGGCTCGGAATTGGCCCCCCCTTTTAAAAGGTTGTGACCTATGGTGGGGAGCACCACCAGTTAGTTATTTCAATAGAGAATGACATGACATGTATCTAGCTAAATGAGATTGGATAAATTTTGTTTCAATGTTTTGGTTAGAAAAATGGGTGTTGACTTAGATCTTAATGGCTTACATGCTGCTTGCTTAATAATTGCTTAAAGGTACATTGGGTGGTTAGAAACACAACACAACTGTTTGAGCAAGAATTCCTAACCATTGTAGGTCGAGTGATGTTATCATTGATCTCTAAGGCTTCTCGGGGATGATAAGTTCTATGGTGGGTAGGTTTTAACATCCTCATTTTTAAATCATAATAAAACCCTACTATTGCTAATAAATTACAAGTATTTTGGTGTGAAAATGTAATTTTTCAATACTTTTAATTATTATGGATTAACCAAAAGGTAAAAACCATCTTTATCACTTTTAAATATTCTATGAAATATTTTTAGAGTTAGAAGAAGAGTCAGTGTGGTATTATAAGGCCTGTGGGCCCTCAATGTTGATAGACTAAAAATATTATGTATATTTTATTCATAGGTGCGTGTGTTTTTTTCCAAAAAAAGAAATAACTCTCAAATGGTGTATTTTATGAGAAATATGAGAGCACCATTAGGTTTAGAATGTGGGGTTTTCCCTAGGCAGGGTATAACCCTTATGCGCATAGGGTATTTGGCAACATCGCACGTGAGGATACCCTCTTTATTTTTAATTAATTTATTATTAAATTTTTATATAATAAATAATTAATTTCTCATTAACAGTGTATCATATGAGGAATTCAAGATCATCGTTAGGCTTGGAATGCAAGGTTTACCCTAGGTAGGGTACAACTTTAATATGTGTTGGGTGTTTGACAACCTCGCATGTGATAATACCATTTTTATTTAATTAATGTATTATTCTAATTTTTAACAATAAATAACTAATATCTCTCAAATGATCCATTGTATTAGAAATATAAGACAACCATTAGGTTCGGGATTGTGGTTTACCTTAGGTGGGGTATTAAAATTTTGAGCATCATACATTTTGTCAGATCACACCCGAAGATAATTTAATTGGTTTACAAATATTTAGTGGGGTAGTTAGAAATAATAAGAATTGTTTTATTAATATTATTATTTGTGTTGAAAAAAATAAAAATATACTTCCACAATTAATAAATTGTGTTGTGATATAAATAATAAGTGGGAAATTTAATAAATATGACATTATTAATTTTTCCAATTAAATGAAAACGTGCAATCGATATTAATTTATTACCTTTTATAGTATTTAATGGTTATTGTTTTTAAAATGTTAATTGTGACATTAATGTGATATAATTAATAATAATAATAATAAAATATTTTCATTGTTTTTATTGTTAATTTGGGAAAATAATATGTGTTAAATATATTTATTTATGTATATACATGTGTGGGTGTAAATGTATATATATAATGTCCATATATATATATACATATAATATGTGTACATATATATGGGTAAAATAAATAAATAAATAAATCAACATATATATATATGGGTGTATATACATGTATATATAGGGATTAATTATATATATATATATAATGATTATTTAAATGCAATCAATAAGAGATAATAATAAAAAATAATGGGGTTCCATGAGAGGTGATATAAAGAGAATAAATGGGGAATTTAAAGAGAAATGGTGTAATCCCCTAAGAGATAGAGGAGTGTATTAATTATGGGTTAAGAAAAAAATCTATATTTAAATTTTGGTGGAAATGTGGAGGCACCCAAGTCTTTCTTACACATATCCCTTTATTTCCCATACATTTCACATCACTCCCCTTTCTCACCCATCATCCTCTAATATCTTTTTTTTTATTTTAATAATTTATCTCAATCTTAAATCATTGATATCTCCTAATACATTGATTGGATTGAAGTGCTATGAGTTTTATTTGATTCATATTGACAAGAAGAATATTAAGCATATTTATGTTTACGAAAGTAATGAAGTTTCAGTGCTGAAGTTAAACTCAGACATCAACCCTCATAATTATTCATCATTGAACCTATGGTAGGAAGTCCTTATCTTTTTCACATGTAATATATTGGTATTAATATGAATTTTTGTGTGCATGTGTAGCTGTAGGATTCCCTTAACACCTGCCCTTAAAATTTAATAATGATTTAAGTGTCTCTTTGATAAATTTAATTATGAATTCTTAAATGAAATGTCTAATATATTAAATGTATGGTTTAATAAACAAAGTCATGATTTTAAAATAAAACCCTTTGGATGAGGTGCATTATCTTATAAACCAAAAAGTATTGACTAGTGATTTAAATTATACTTTGTATTAATACTTTGGAGGGTTATCTCTTTGCTTTTTTCCTTGGATAGTTAAATGTAATGTTTTGGACCTTTCCCTTAAATTTTTCTAAATATGGGGGGTTTACCCTTCACATAGTAGATATTTAATGAACCAAGAGCCTTTTAAGTAAATGATATTACCCATGTAGGTAAATTCCCATGAGTCAATGGTACCTTCTAAGTGTCTCTTGAGCCTTGTTAAATTAATTTTCATGATTTAATGGTTTTAATGACATATATTTAAATAAAATGGATAATGTATGGTGGTTTTACCTTCTTGTAATTAATTAAATGTTTTGAATGAATTAATCTAAATGGAATTTATGTGGGTGGTCTAAACCAAATCTCTTTTTGTCTGATTTAATTATTTAAAGTATATGGAATATATTTTTTTTCTCCAGCATGCTCCACATGACCCAATAAATTGAATAATTCCTATTAAATTATAATTTTTAATTTTAAACCATCCCATAGATCCCCTTGGGTCTATCAGCATGTAGAATCAGACCTGCAACTAATGGATTGTTGTTCCAGCCTTGGAACAATATTAAGACGTGGCATATTTTTCTTTACATCCCTATAATAAATTTGGATAAATTGTTTGAATGATGGAATAGAAATTGAGTTGGAATAGTAATAAAGTGTTTGATTTCTTATGATAGAATCAATTTGGATAATCTAGTAAATTAATATATTAACAACCTTATGATCAAATGATTTATTAAAAATATTTAATATAATTTTGATGATAATTAGGAATCTGTATTAATGAAATTAATTTGTTTGAAAGATGATAATTTTTTTATAAATTGATCGTTTCACCTTATGATGGTACATCTAATAAGTTTGATACTAGAATTGTGATTTTGTTTTCTTATCTTTGGAGCTTATGTGATATCAATGTGATTAATACCTGAGGGTTTGATACTGATTGTCATGTTGAGTTTGTATGGATACGACTCATGTTTAATGTGGATGCCTGAGGGCTTGGTGCGTGTTATTTCATACTGCATAAGGGAAAGGTGTATAAGAACTTGATTCTTAAGGGAAGAGTATATGATTATATGGGATGTCTGAGG
The DNA here is from genome assembly GCA_963277665.1 of Viscum album. Taxonomy (NCBI): domain Eukaryota; kingdom Viridiplantae; phylum Streptophyta; class Magnoliopsida; order Santalales; family Viscaceae; genus Viscum; species Viscum album. The sequence continues at coordinate 1,775,667,124 of OY728158.1, forward strand.
ACTCATGATTTGTGTTGATGCCCAAGGACTTAGTGCATACTTTCATACTGCCTGAGGGCTAGGCGCACTGGTACTAAATGATTGAGGGAAGAGTATATGATCATGTTAGATTACTGAGGGATAGATTCATAGTCACAAAATTCTTGAGCGAGATATTCTAGTTATTCTCGAGGGAAATGCTTTTGTTAGATTGGGGGGATATACCATATTTTATGTTATAGTATGAGTGATTCATCCTAATACTGGTGGATCTACACACAAACCTAGATATTCGTATTAGGCTGAAGCAGTTGGTATGAGACATGTCTCTATTTAGGATCCCAAACCATGTTATTTTTATTTAATTTTTTTTATCACTTTTCATTTAAAATGTGTGTCACATTTTCATTTATTATTAATTGCTTTAAATGGATTGGGCTAAACACCATGGGTGATGAAAAAATGAGATTTATATCTCACACCCTACTCGGGTGTTGTTTGACACCCAAGTATATATTATTTCTTGTAGGTATTTGTATTATTTTCTTATGTTATCCTATGTACATGGGATCTAGGGAGTATAAGACTAGGGTATTTCTCAGGATTCTCAAGGAGTTGACCATTGGGGTTTTCTTTTCTTTTGTAAATTTGTATTGCTTGTAATTGTAGCATCATCTGTTATGCATGAAATGTTGTAAATTGGAATTGGCCATCTTCCTTCATATATTATAATATTCTTCCACTATTTTTCATTATTTATTATTATAGCTTCATCTACTATTTTTGGTTTTAATATTATTATACCACCATGAAACTCTGATCTAGAAGGAATAGTCTCCCTACTGTACCATCTACATACCCTTGATGATTGTTGGTAGGATCTAGAGTATGGGGAGGTGCGCTTGAGGACATGTGGTGACCAATCCAGCTACTGCCTTAAAGGTGAGCCTAGTGGGGATGTTACAACATGGCTATGATATCTTAATACATTCAACAACATGACACATCTTTCTTGTAATATTTTTTCATGATTATCCAGAATGTGAATTGGGGTGTAGATGAATGTAAATTTTGGTTTAATTGTAACATGATCCCAGCTAATCATATGATTAGGGTTAGGATGTTAATTCATTAGTGGTGAAATATGGTAAACATTAAAGACCATGTTGACTCTTTTAAGTTTATCCAATCGATAAATGCATTCATTTATATGCTCGAGAAGCTCAAATTTTCCAAAATATTGAGAATATATTTTTCTTTTCTTACATATATGATGGTTCCACGGCCTTGGATATACTCATAAGAAATGATTTCTCACATTCAAATATATAAATTTATGATAATGATCTGAGTAATATTTTTGAATGATCTGGGCCATTTCCCTTAATTTGAGGATTAACTATATTTTCTTAGTAGTCTCATAGACATGGATTGGTCCAATAAGTAATGTTTCCATATCCCCTACCCAAAAAAGTAGAGTTAGACATGGATATCCATACAATGCTTAATATATATATATATATATATCATGTATTGATAACCATTATTATATGAAAACTCTCCTAAATTGATATGGTCTTCCCATGAACCACTAAAGTCCATCACATATTTTATAAGAATGTATTCCAAAGACAATATATGATCTGGTTTCCAATACATTTAAGGATCGTATGCTATGAATATGGTAAAATGGGTTTCAAAATATTGATTCATAGACCTATAAAACTTTGAGGGATATTAGGGTCTCATTTGGAGATAGTATAAACTAGTAAACCATTTAATTCCAACAATTATCAAATATATAGCTTTACTAAATCCTCTACCGAATTATTTTCCTTGGTTGGACTGAAGTGTATTGAATTGGTGAGTCGATCACCAATCACATAGATCATGTCATGTTTCCAAAGTATAATAAAAACATTAGTTAAAACGTTTATGTAAATATTATCCCACTATATATAGTTATATATAATGATTGTAATATTCCAGCTATCCAATGGTGTTTAGTCTTCACCCAATGATGTGTTAGCAATTTTTCAATAAATTCTACCACCTTTATCTTCATACTCACCCAAAAATTGTTTCTTGATTTTATTATCCATTTTAAGAATTCCTAAATGTAAAACCCACTTTGAGTGATAAAAATAATGAAGTATATATTCCTTGAAGGAAGGATGAATTTTGATTCAGTCATAAAAATACAAATATATATATATACTCTGTCCATTCATCAAAAGTCTAACCACTGTCGAGGTTTTATTTATTGGAAACACAATCAGAGATAGATCATTGGACCTCCATGACTTATTCTACCATGCTACGAATAAGGGTCACCAATTAGAAAACCATGAAATAATTCAACTTATTACAATCCAAATGAATGTTATACATTCCCCCATTAATTTCCATTAATCTTGAGCTTCTCTAGCCAACTGAATTTATAAATTATGACTTAATTCATTAAGAAATGATTTTTGTTTCTTGGTTGTGTAAACTAAGTCAAAGTAAAAAGTTTTGAGTTACTCCATCCAATTGTTTCCCCAAGGTTCAAGTCTCTTTATGAGAATATTTGATTCATGAATTTTTGATCAATTAACATAGAGAAATTATCACTAAATAGATCATGGATCCATGTTTTAATTGAATGGATCACCATGTATAATTTCAGATAATGAGTTGGATAGTTTTTTTCCTATACCATCGATTTTAATGTGCCATAATATATGATATGATCTCCCTTCATGAGAACACAACATAATTTGGATCTAGATTCATCAAAGTAAATAATGTAACACTCACCTATTTCTTGAAATATAAGGATGGGTAATAAAGAAATATAATACTCAAGCACCTCAAAGGATTCCTCAAAATTGTTACTCCAATAGAATGGGATACCCTTCATAGTTAACATATTCATAGTGGAAGATACATATAAGGATTCCTGAAAAAATAAATGATATTAAAATTATTTTCATTGAAACTTCATATGTTTAAGTCATTCTTAGGTGGCTCCCAATAAATGATGAACAAAATCTTCTCAGGGTCGACTGATAAACTTTTTTCAGAAATTAAAAGCTCAAGGAATTAAGATTATTGTACCCAAAAGTATCACATATAAAATTTATCATAGAGGATTTGGTCTTCCAATGTGATCAACAAAAATTTCAAGTTCCTTTCCCAATCATTCCTAGTGAGAGAGTAAACTGAAATGTTGTTAATTTTTTAAATAAAAATTATTTAAGATGCCTATGAAGGATTATTTTCTTCAATTCCATGAATACTATTTATTTTTTTACTCTTATAAATAAACCTCCATTTCATGTAATTCCATTGGTGAAATTATTTTTAATGGTATATAAAAAGGAATTATTTTTGGAAGTAGGTTGATAGAAAATTACACTTCCCTTTTAGGTGGAAGTCTATATAAATTTTCTATAAAGACATCTGGGTATTATTCTACTATGTTAGGATGATATATAATTTCAATTATATTAATATCCCTAAGCTCACTATTTATACTTGATTAGAAATGTTCCAACCATTATTTATAAAGGACTATATCTTTTGACATTCATGATTCATTCCCCTTTGAAAAGATAAATGAATCCATATGGATATACGAAAGTGAACCAATAAGGATAAAAACCAATATTTTCTTTGAATGATACTAAAAATTTCATTCCCAATATTTGATTAAATATTTCCATCTCCAAGATAGTAAAATGCCATAAAAATGGACCGATTTAATGGTAATTGAATATGCTAATCACTTAAATAACCAACACTCCCATTTCAAGAGAGGTGACTTGATTTACCTAAGACGAGGAAAAATTTCCACATGAAACCCCATCTGATTTACTAAATGGGAATAAATAAATGACTAGGATGCATCACTGTGAAATAAAACATACATTATCATTGAATTAATAAGAAAATTACTTATCATAATTTTGGAATCTAGTTCTTCATTTTCTATAGCCAGCTCCACCCCGAAGATTTATTGGTCAAATCATACTATAGGATTACTTACACTATATTGAGATACTTCATTGTAGTAAGCACGATCCTAGTAGCCATAAGACAATTTTTTACTTTATTACATTGGCATAGTATACAAGGAATAATATATTGAAGGACCAAATAGTTTTCTAGTCATGGAAAACTAGATACATACATTTTCCCATATTACATTTGAAAAAAAAATTACAACATAATTTGTTTCAAGAATAAAATTATTACCTCTAGAATATCCTTTCATAACAACCATAGTAGACTTCATGGCTTCCTGGTAAAATTAAAAAATAAGGGTGTTCTCAAATGCTCAGTTAGTGTTGCACACAATAGAAGATATCATGAATCAATAATCATAATCTATATGGAAAGTTAAATAACTGAATACACATTCCATTTAAGTAACTTGAATATCATGATAAGACAATGAATAATAAATATTAAAATTTAAATAACTAAAAAAACATTCCATTTAATCAATACACTAAGAATGAAATGAATCCAATGATGATATCATAGGTAAAACATCATGTATAATAATAAATGAATTCTTAATCAAGGAAATTATTAATTATTGTATGCAATGTATCGGGTACATGATACCTCTAGTGTCAAGACCTTTCAAAATATGGTTTAAAACTAGATGTAAAAAACATTTAAATATTATCTTATAGATTTTTCTCATGATACCTAATGCTGCATTAAGGATATATATAATATCAGGACCCACCTATCACTGTAGGTCCAAATCATTACTCACATATCTAATGATTGAATTAATTCATGAATCAATATGCATTACCATTAAATACCCATACTGAAGAAAGAGTTTGGATTATCTATATTTCCTCATTTAGTCAAATAACTTTGAAATTAAAACATCATATTTAGAAATGAGATAACATTTAATAAATAAGAATATCCATGATAAATAATACAGATATTTAAGAGAAATTTAATGTCTAATGATCATAGAAAAGTTAATATTTTAAGGAAAAAATAATGACTAAAAAATGGATCAAGAAAGTGAATGTCAATACTTTCCTTGGTCAAATGATCATAAACCATCCCTATAAAGAATAATGATGGTATCAATACAACATATATCTGTTGGAGTATGAATGGAGTGGTTTTGTATTTTATTAATATTAATACCATAAAAAGATCATTAAAAACATTATTGAGGAAAATATTCTTTTTTCATTTTGAAAATCACTTTTTAAAACTAAAATTTAAAAAATTATTGAAAATAATTTTATTCGAGAATAAATTATGAAACTTATATTGGAAGTTTTGTAAAATTAAGTGACCATTATGGTAGGAAATTCAAGACATGCCAAGTACATTAAAATAATGAGTCCATTCACATTTTTGGTAAAAAACAAAGAGGAAATATCATAAAAAATATATAAATATTCATTTAAAAACATTTTTTAAAAGTAAAAATGGGTAAAAAAAGTTTAATAAATCATTTGAAAAAGGGTTAATTTTTTATTCAGAAAACCTATTTTGAAAATAATGTTTTGGTAGATAACTAATTTCATATTGATGAGAGAAATGGAGTAACTTTTTCTTAAAAACATTTTCTCAGTTTTGTTAAGTACCAAAGAGTGGAAAAAATAGTACTATTACTTAAAAATATCATGAATAACTAGATGATAAGAAAATGAAATTGTTTTATTAGTAAATTATCAAATAATTTACTTCAACTTAAATTCATGAATAATCAATCTCGATTAGAATGGGATTTTTAAATAAATACTTACAATGATTATAATGTTTAAGTAAGAATTAACCAATGAATTTATTTTGTGTATCCAATATAAACACATAAAAAAAATTAGAAATACAACAATATATAGTCAAAATTTAATGAACATATAATCTTAGAATATCAATGAAAATAAAGGAGTAATATAACACAACGAAATGAAATTGAGTTATGGAATTATTTACCAATTGGTAAATATTAATTGAAAACACATTGGATGTAATAATTAAAATTAAAAAATTAAAATACCATGAAGTCTTAATAAATAATGATATTACATGTCAAAGGGGCATTATATATGTCATATAAAATAAATTAGGTGCATAAATTTACAATATTCCTCAATGAAGAGGAATTGAGACAAAGTCTCTTACCTCACACTTTATTTTGTTTAAACATACATTAACATTATTTATAGTGGGGTTTAAACATGTTAATAACTTATAAAATAAACATATTAATATTTAAAATGTCGTATATGATCCTTTTATAACATCTTATCACTTTTTCTTTAATAATACTTCCTTATTTTCATTGTTTTAGGTGTTAATTGTCTTGTTTTCTCATGCGTGTATTATCATAAAAGATCTTATTTTTTCACATATTATATTGTTTCATGATCTATAAAATAATAATCATGAAATAAATATCATATTTATAAATAAATTATAATTTAAAAACCAAACATTAATTATGGTTTTGAGAAATTAAGTATGTTATGATCATAGAGATAATAGGCCGTACATACGCATAAGTAACGTTTCCATTTTTCAATGATAATTATTGACAGGAGGTAAGTAATATTTTATATTTAAATAATTATAATAATATCATATATACCATATTATTTCATTAAATATACTTATATATATCATCCATGTGGTGTGGTGATGAAAAGAGTCACATCACATCTTGAAGGCGGTATACCACACATACACGAATGATGTTCTCATTTTTTAGTTTAAGAAATAAAATGATATATTATATTTTAAAAATGATAAATATGTAATTAATATAATAATTAATTTATTTAAATAAAATATATTAATTAAAATTATTCTTATTACCATCCATGTAAATCATTAGTGAAAAAAGAACGACATCGCATTATGAGACAGTAGTTCATTGTAAACACAAGCGACACTATCGTATCTACTACAAAATGGAAAGTAAAAAGTTATATATGATATAATTAATAATGTGGTATAATTATTTTATAAATATCATATATATATATATACATTATATCCATCATTATATCCAACTTTTAGTGGTGGTAATGGAAAAACGAATGACACTAGTTTGTGAGGCGGTAGTCGGCTGTACACACAAATGTTGATTTAGTAACTCATTTGATTGAAGTAGAGATGGTTTTATGTCATGAAACTAACATAAAAAAAATATAATTACATGGAAGAAACATAGTTTATCATACCATAATGGTTTAATAATAATTGAAGGAGGTGGAGGAAGAAATATAATAAAAACGCTTGTTGAAGAACGCTACCTATTATTCAAGTAACCTCCATAAATTTGCACGAAAACCATCCATGTCTTGATTTATGGAGAAAATATGTATTCTAGGATGAGGGGAGTCATGTTTGGAAGTGATTTATTTTGTTATTGGCTCAACAAAAATGGTTTTAATTATAAAATAAGAGGGGAGATGGGGTGGCCTTTTTTAAGTGTGCTGAGTGGCACACTTTTAATTTTGGAAATGAAAAAGTTGTACACATGTTTTTCACATTCCAAAAGGGTTTAAAATAGATTATTATTGATCATTATACAATAAAGTGCCAAAATAGACCCATGAAATATATTTTTGACAAGCATTTAGGTTATTATATCCCTTATCATTTTAGTTTAAACCCATGGTGAATCCATTTTTACCTTATATGTGATAAATAATTTTAACTATTTTCACTAATAATTATGGTAAAAAATTAAGTTGAAAATATTTGAAAATAATCAATAAATTGTTTTAGATAATTAATGTACCTACCCAGTATAAAATTATATTAGACTAATAATTTCTTATGTGATGATATGAACAAGTATTAATATAAGTTATACATTTAAAGAATATTTATAATAGGTGATCATAGATACTTTTGGAAGAGTTCACTTGAGATTTTTTTTTAAAGGATTAAAACATAAATTGAATAATGTAAAGGCTTATGTTTTTTCTAAAATGAAGAAGAAATATTTTTTTCTTATTAATTATAATTCTTTGAAATCACGGAAGAATATGGTCATAATAGAAGTAATACATGGAAAGGATGAATATATGAAAATGTTTTCTCTTAATAAATTTTTATGGTATTAAAAAAATGAAATGATTGTAAGGTTAGTTTAAAAATAATCTTATCCCCAAAATAAATAACTAATAATTATATTAAAATTTATTTAAAAGAGAAGGGATTTTAAAAATAATTGAATCATTTGAGGGAGGATCTATAATCCAGAAAGGAATGAAAAGAGAGAGGGAATGTGTATTTTTTTTAAAAAATCATATGAAATAAAATATCACTTAATAATAAATGTGATATGAAAGGAAATACTAAAAAAATTTCAATAAAATATTAAGGTATATGGTCAATAATTTTGAGATAATTTATAAAAGAGAATATAAACCACAAATAAACAAATCATGAAATGAATGGAATTTTAAGAAAGAACCCCTAGTGAACATTTATAGGATTTAATTAAACATGAATGATTAAGATTTAAATAAGAGTGATAATTCTCAGAAATCGTCAATAAGAAAAAGAAATAGTGAATTGGATTATAAAATACTGATTATTATTTTGAATAAGGATTGAGTAGGAGATAGAAAGTCCCATATAAGAATAGAGATCAAAATATATCCCCTTACCTCAAGTCCTAGCTCACTTTAAATGCTTATCTAACCTATTGAATATTTAAATTTAATACATTAATTTTACTATAAATAACTCTATTAATGTTTATTTAAATTATCACAACTCATTTATAATCATATACTATTCATGTGTTGGAATTATTTTGTTTATTTAAATGGTGTGAGGTTAATCCATCCATGATTCTAAAACTGATTTGGTATAAAGGTAACAGATGGGGTCTTTGAAAAATGGTTCTATATTCTCCATAAATTATAAGGTATTTATGTTCATGTTATTATATTAGCACATGAGTCCCATGTTTTCTAGATAATGTAATATATTTTCAATTTTTGAAACATGTCTCAATAAGTTGGGTTTTAACAAAAAAATTAAATATTATAGTTTATTTTTAACATCACATATGTTATTTAAATTTTATTATTTTATAATCATAAAATAATAACTTTACTATTAAAATTTTAATTATACAAGATTTATTTAAAACCTTAAATGTTAAGTGGTAATGAAAAACATTAACACTCACATAGGAGGGATAAACATACCATGGTGTGAGGGGCGTTTTTGATAGTGTTTTAAAAAGAATAAAATACTAATCAATTTATAGATTTAATAAATAACTTATAGTATAATTATACTAATTATTTAATTCTATAATAATGATACTTATGTCTATATATGTGATAAGATAATAAATAAAAATAATGAATTGGAAATTTGAAGGCTTACTTTATCTTCGAGACACCTCCTTTGGTAATAAACTTGAGGTTTATATGGGTTTTCTTTTGAATAGGACAAGACATAAAAAGCATGGATATGAAAATTTATATAGGTATTTTTAAATATATTTGGATAGAGAAGAGGTTTATATGTGAATAGAAATGAGGGTAAGTGAAGTGTATTTATAGGTCAAGGAGAGAAGAGTTTTTGAATAGAATACTGATCAATTTAATATAATTTTATTTGACTATGAATAATTTAGATTCATATTAAAATAATAGTGCTTTATTATAAATTGAATATTTACTTAACATTTAAAAACTTCTAAAATTGAATGGAATAAATTTTATATTTAATTCAAAGTAAAGAATCAAAAATTGTTTTTGTGAGAGTAAAATATAATTTAGACTATGAAAATTCATTTATTGGTTTGTAAATTTAGTTTATTATTTTGATATAAATTATTTTACTAATTAAATAAACATTAATTTTTTATTTTTTTTGTAAATTGTAATTTCATTTTAAAAATATTATGATGTCATAAAACACATGGTATATAGAATTTGTATTTCTATTATTCACAAAAAAACAATTTTTTAGAAAACAAAAATCACCCTAAGATAACTTTTATGTGATTATTATAAAAATGAGGTATATTTTTTCAAAAAAATCTTTATTTTGTTATTAAAAATTTTAAAATGTAAAACAAAAAACTAGTTTTTTTCTAAATATGATAAAAATAATTTATTAACATTTATAAATATACATATATGTAGTTAAATAATTTGAGAAATCATTTTATGATATTATCATAATAGTATTTAATTATTTTATTAATTCTCTATGTTTCTCATTAGATATTTTATTATTCCTATTAGTAAATTACCATTCTCATAGTTAGTTAGAATCCCAATAATAAATTATTATTCAAATGGTCATATAATAAATATGCATCCTATTAATATCACTTATTTACAAGATTAATTATTTTCCAAAACTCATCTAAGAATTATCTATTCTTCATTTATAAAATTTAAATTTTATTTATAATGTTTTTATTCTTTTTTATATCATTTTTCATGAGTAAGATAATTCTATGTTATCCCGACGCAACCAAATTTCAAATTCTAGTTCTATTATTTACTTCTGTTTATTTTATCATTAACTAAAAATTAACTCTATGGAGATATTTTTCCATCGTATGTAATTTTCTATGTTAATGGATTATTATAGAGATTGTCTCTTAGTGTGTTAACTTCAATTTATTGATTGTATTATTTTCATGTACTAGAGTTGACATTAATTTAATAAAAATGTATTTAGTAAAGTCTTTGAAAATAAATATATTTTTTTACAACTGGAGTTTTTTATCGATGGATTTTTTTCAAAACTATTTTTTTTAATTTAATTATTTTGAATGTTTTGTGAAAGTGTTTGATGAATCTAGTTCTGATTCCATAAGTTGCAGAAAAGGGGGGTGGGTATAGGTGGGGGTGGGTTCAAACTATGAACCATGTCATGGCATGATGATGAGTTCCACAAGGTTTATTTGGAACTATATGAGGTTCATTAATGTTTTGAATTTAGATTTCACACCACAAAGGATGTTTAAGTTAGTATGTTATTATACTTTTCATATTTGATGCTTTAAGTAACAAACCATGACACATTCAGCCATGCCAGAAAGGATGGTTGAGAAGAATTTTCATGGATCTATCTATTTATGTTTTATGCTATGAAACCATTGATTCACTATAAATATAGTTGAAGGATATTTCAGTGACATTGAAAAGTATATGTTCAGGTCACAATATAGAAGGTTTCATTATAAAGGGATTTGGAAAGTTTTGAGTGTTTCTGGAGTTGAATATTTCAAACCACTATAAGGTACGAGACACAACAACAATTTCTAAGTAGATTTCATTGATTTTATTTACAAATACTCTCTCCATGAGAACATAGAAGACACCATGATCTATCTATTATCTTTTTATATTTGTAGAGAAATTTTCCTATCATGCGATGAAGACAAGATCACATTATGATTAGGTTTTTTTAGTTTTCTAATATAGGTGATTATGTGGATTCATCATAATGGTTTGATAGTTATTTAAACATCTAGTAACTACCAATATGAATTTAATGGTGAGGATTTTATGGAAGAAGATCCAAGGTCTTTATTTGATTGAAATAAAGTAGAATGTTAGTGGTTGTTTGAATTTTGAAATTTTAAATTACAAAATCCTTTATTTTTAGAGGATCTGTTTCACTGAACGAAATTATAATCTCAAAAATAATATAAGTGGAGTAAATTTAATATTAGAAATGGTATAGTATAATTAAATATCAGGATTAGATAATATAAGAACATGTGTCTAAAATTACACTAAAGATTCAGTTTGAAAGATAACATTTGATATGTATTTCCTTACAGAACTGGAATTGAAGAAAATAACATCATGTAGAATAACTATGATTTTTGGTGTCAAACTTGGATTGATATATTTTAAAATTGAACTATTTATATATATTATCTTTGTAATGTTCTTTCAATTAGTGCATATAACAGAGGAAGATTATGTGGATCTTGGATAAGCAATGAGCTCTTCCAAAAATTGTAATAAAATTCTTGTGAAGTAGTGACAATTTTTTAAATAGACACAACATTGATACGTGATCCTAGGATATAGCATATTTTGGGTGAATAGAGAAGAATCAAGAATCCATGGTATTTTTTCCCATTAATTCTTATTGTTCCATCTAAAATGTGTTCAAGGTTCATTTCAAACATAAAGAGAAGATATATTTTAGTTTAAAGAAAAATAAATTTTCTTATATCATAATCCACCCCTATCTTAGGGTGTTCAATAAGACCTCTCGGTACAACAATTCCAATCATATCTATAGGTTATTTCTTGAATCCAGTATAAGAAAGATACTATCATAGAGAACATTGTGAATGAAAAGGGGGTGACCGAATTCATTAGATGAAACTAGAAGATATGAATAAAAAGGGGGTGACCAAATTCATTGGATGAAACTAGAAAATATGGGAGAAAAAAATAATATCACATCTATTATTTCTTATATCATATGTAAATGGATCCCTAATTCATGGGATTAATGTTAGGTATCCCAACTGTAATTCAATTACAGATGTAGATAATATGATGTTGAATATTTATGGAACAACATTAAATTATCTATATAGATAAATGTTCATTGAAATTTATATTAAGGTGATGGACTATTAAATGATGAATGGTTCTTGGGATAAACTTAATAATATTGTTTAAAGAGGAAATAAAGTGAAGGAGACAATATTATAGGTTTTAAAAAATTATTTTAATGATCCAAATATTATTTCTAATGAAAATATATATGGCTTATTAAATCATAAAATTGAAGTTGTTGGTTCCACTCATTGACATGTTCAAGAGAACAAGGATTCAAATATTGTAAAGAATATTATTAGATGATTACATCCTATGTACAAATAAAAAGTCTCATAAAAAAATATTGGAGAGTAATCTATTAATGAAATACATTTTAAATTGGTTGGTAATGAGATACAGATAATTCTAAAGAGATCTTTAGAACATTTATATAAATAAATAGAAATCACAACTTTTGAGATTCTATAATTTATGGATGATAAAAATTAAGACGATATAAACGATGATTTCATACCACTTATTATAATATTTTTAAGATAGGCAAAGGAATATATAATGTAAATATATGTGTATCTTGTTTCCATTGTGGAAAACTTGGAATCATCACTTCTAGGTGACTAAAGGGTTTTGATTAAGAGGGTGGTGACTATGAATTCTCACCAAAATAGAAGATGTTTCTTCCAACAAGGAATCTCAATATTTAAAATTTAGGTGGCAAGTAGTTTTAGGTGATTTTTTTTATTAACTAATAAGTGTATGTTGGGGAAGATCCATTTGAAGGTATTAAAATTAGGTTTACCTTAGATATAGAAGATGTAATGATGATTTTTTTCGGAAAAGTCTAAAATTAATGTTTAAGATAACAATCAACAAGGGATGGTTATCAATAAATAAGTGGAATTGAAAGGGTTTGTTGAAGAGATTTATTTATAGATAAAGAATAATAGATAAATCAAAGACTTTTGGATGAATTCCTAAAGCTATATTGAGGACATTTAAGCTAAAGTTTACCAGCTTGAAAATGTTGTGGATCATTGTGAAAAGATTCACGTTAAATCTGAAGACATAGTAAATTACATATTTAAGGATAAAGATTATACCAAGATAATTATTGATATTTATACCACTATTATGGAGAACATTAATAATATTTAAATCCTTTGGACCAGAAAATACAATAGATGGTTTTAAGGATAATATTCAGTTTTGTAAATTTTTATATTAGGTTTTTAAATAAAGAGTTGAATGAGGCATACAAATTTTAAATAATTATTGAGCAATCAAATGATAAATGGTTTTTGAAATAATAGAATTGATTTTGATGCTTTTTATGTACCATAGATAACTTATAAACCATCAATATGTTTCTCAATATATAAATGTATATGGATAAACAATAGTAATAAGAATTTCCACTAATTTAGTGTTGATTATATGGTTGGTTATGACACACAATAACTTATTGTGTATAATGTAAATTTTACCTAAGAGGTGAAGCTATTGGAAGTCAGAAAATGATATTTAGAACATACTCTTCATATTAGAACAAAAATCACTTCTTTGGTTACTTTTTTTATTGATCAAATTTTGGGCATAAATAAGTGGATTGGTGGTATAAAAGAGGAATATAATCTTTTGTTAGATCACATAAATAAGATAGAAATCCATATAACTCAATTACAATGAATAAAATGTTTCATCCCATTAAAAAATATCAAATTTAATATAATTTATTATATATTTGTTTTGATAATATTCCAATAAAATTATCAACTCATTTGAGAATAGATTGGAAAGAGAGAATGAATATTGAGAAGGAAAATTTAACTCAAATTTCCATTAAATAATTATATAATTTTAAAATTTATTTCATAATAGTAGTTATTAATTTCATATGATATGTATTTTGAATTTTTTAAAAGAATGTAAAGGGGATATTTTATAAAAATATTCAATTTAGAAGTGATAGAGAATTTATGATTAAAGGAATTGGAATTGTAAAGACCCTGACCCCAGTAGCCCAGATCCAGTTCATTACTTTTTCACATTAGTACTAAGTACAAATTATCACATCCCAAAGTATTGAATAGTTTAGTATCCTTGGAAAACTATATACAAATATAAGAATTACATTACAAATTTAATTGAAATAAAACATAGTAACTCCATTGGAAACACCCTTATTATATTATATTATCCGTTCATGTGAATCATAACATACATCTTGGAATCCTGTGGGAAAATAAAACATAATAAGGAGGTGATAACAAACTCACATTAAGGGTATGTAAACAACAGAAGTTATCATAAATAAGCATAAACAATAAGGATCTGTGAACTCCATTAAAACATAATCTTGAGCACAATATGGAAGGAATAAAAGCTGATCAAATAATTCCGTATAAGTAATCACATGTAAATAAAACTTAAACATGGATATTATACATATAATCAAATGTATTATCAATAAATATTATCAAAATGAGGTAATGAATAATTAGGGACATCATAAACATATCGTCAATGTTTTGGAAAATATGCCATGTATAAACAGGTAAGACACCAGCCATTACCCAAACTAGTTTGTCTAATGAGACCTACCGATGTATTAAGGGGCTGTAGTGGGATCTATAAATCACTTAATAAGTCAAATTCATTCATAATATGAAAGCTGTGAAACATAATCAACATATAAAGTAATATTGAAACAAGAATATGAAATAAATTTCCCCAAATAATAAACAAAATATTAAACCATCCAGTGTAATATGATGAATGGTTTCAAAATAGAATATACACAATCAAATTGAACATAAAAAATTTAATAAAATATGTTAGATGGTTTCATAAGAGATAAAAATTAATTAATCATATGACCCAACAATGGTTTTTAACATAGATGAAAATACTATAATAAAATAAATGAGAAATTCTTGAGAGAAATGCCACTTTAATTTGAAATCATTTATTTAAAAAATGCGTAATTGTAAAAGAAAAAATTTTCTTTGGAAATAAACTTATAAAATTTTAATGGATCACATAATACATTAAAGAGTTATTAAATATGGAAAATTTTATTTTGATATATAATTTAAAAAATATTTATTTGATAAAAAAACTTGAAATGAGGTTTTTTAAAAAGAAACTCACATAAAAATATCACATCATTGAACCGAGAATTAATAAAATGAATGATATATGTCTATTAAATGTAATGTAACATAATATGAAATATTATAAACAAACGTAATTTCACAAATAATCTCAGCACAATAAAATCAATGAAGTAGACGGTTAACCCAATGAATTGAAATTTGGT
This sequence comes from Viscum album, assembly GCA_963277665.1. Classification (NCBI taxonomy): domain Eukaryota; kingdom Viridiplantae; phylum Streptophyta; class Magnoliopsida; order Santalales; family Viscaceae; genus Viscum; species Viscum album. The sequence continues at coordinate 1,775,682,979 of OY728158.1, forward strand.
TAAGAATTCCCTTACCACTTTATAATTAGTCAAACTGTATGCCCCATGTAATTAATGATAATAAAATGAAAAATTCAATTCTATTAAAATAAATATATTCATTATTTTATATATTATGGGTAATTATGTACACCACACACAATAAATAAGGTTTTAATAATGAATATATCTTACATAAGTAAAAGTGAGATGAAAAACCCTTACCTTGTGTCTGAAAGAATTGTGCACATATAATTCATATCCTTTATAATCAAATTAGATTCATTAATTACTTAAATCAGAAACTATTTAACATATATTTTCTTTATTATTATTATTATAGTTCTTTTATGACCATTTTGATGAGTTAAAACGTTTAATTTGGTTATTCTAGTAGCATTTGGTTCATGGTTTTATGGTCGGTTCCCTTGAGTATAAGATATAAAAGTTCTTTTCAAAAGAGAATAAATTCTCCAGAAGGGAAATTATTTATTATTAATTAAATTAAATAAGTATATATTACATCATATATAATTTTTTATATATTATGAGGATTATTCATTAGATAAAAGTTTGATGAAAATGTCTTAATTTATTTAGGTGGTTTTTACGACCATCACAGACCTGGATTATTTTATTTAATATTATTTGTATATATTGGTTATGTAAAATGATATAAATTATAATATGTATATTTAAATAATATTAAACAATAATAATGGTTTTATGACCAGCCTTAAAGGCGGTAATGAAAAATAGAAACTCACCATCCATAAAGGTGGTGAATCGACACATCACGGATGATGTTTTCATTTTTAAAAATAAAAGGAGATGAGAGGGGATTTGATGGTGGATAATCCATTAGAAAAATTAATTTGCAATATATATATGATACTGGAGTTACCATGACACTTTTAATAGTGTATGTGATGATAAGATAATAAAATTAAATAAATTAAAAGAGAAAGAAGAAGGATTTTACCTCTTGAATATCATCCCATTGGGAACCTCCTTAAGATGCTTGGATTTGGTTTTTTGGTAAAAAAAAGTAGGTCTTTCATGTGGTTAATATTCCTGGGAAGTTATTTGGGGAGAATTTAGACAATATCCAAGTATTAGATGGTGTGAGAAGAAGGGTTGGTGAGTGGTGGCATTTATAGGGGAGGAGATGAGTGTTTTATGATTATTTTTTTTCATTTGTTTATTATTTTAGATCAAGACTATCAACAGTATTGATTCACATGAATATATATAGTAAATAGAGAATTGATGTTTGTAATAATGGTTTCTTACATCATCCATACATAAAACATGACTCAATAATTCATTTATTTTCTTATAATGTTAAATACCGTAAATCACTGTATTTTACTATTCATAAAAATTTAACTATTTTAGAAAAACTCTAAAAATTCACTCTAACCATTTTTAGATGTTTATATTTAAAAAATGGAATCCATTTTATTAGAATAATTTTATAAATATGAGAAATTTAATTTTTTAAAAAAATCATCATTTTTAAAAAATGCCGATTTAATATTGTAACTGATTTTACGACACTTTGAAAAATAAAATACGGACTCATAAAATTTTCTTATAATTATGACACAAAAAAATATTAATTTATGAATCTATTTTATGAAAATAAATTTACTTTTAAATCATTATATTAATTATAAAAATTTAAATCAACACCGACATTTCAAAAAAATACCAACACTTAATTTATCATTTTTAAAACATTTATTTACTTATTCCATGATATAAATATATCATATTTTAATTTATGAGATACCTATATTTTATTTATACATTTATAGATGAGGTTATTTTAATTATATATATATTATTGTTCTTAACAATTACATTACCATTCTAACGGTCTTGTTAATATTTAGTAGTATATCACTGTTCAATTAAGCTCGGTGTTGTGAGAAACATAAACTATTATGGATGTTAAATTTAAAAAGGGGCATACCATAAAATATTGGGGTGGTATATTCTCCCCTCCTTCAATAAATTGTGTCTTCTCAATTTGAAATTTTACTTTGAAAATAAATGTATGATATTTTAATATTCCATTGTGGGAAACCCACATCATTAATAGTGTTAATAAAACATCCTCTTAATAAGAGGGAAATGGAAATGTAAGGGTCACCACAAAATTAAGTTTTGAATATAAGAACATTAGTGGAAAGAAAAAATATGGGCATGAAAGAAAAATAAAACTATCATGTTTTGATGGAGAGTGATATAGAACATGGTAATTAGAAATTTAACCATCACAAAACCATAAATTTGTGATCGACTAAAAGACCATTTATTTATCAGTAGAAAAAGTAAATTATTAATATTTTTGTTCCAAAATACTTTTCCTAGGAATTTATGGATTATTTAATTATCCAGATAATTCACTTGAGAAAATAAAATTACTTTATTACATTCCATGTTATAAGTATAATCCCTTCATTTGGCTGTGTTTTGATCTATTTCCAATTCATTTCATACACCGGAAGATGGATATTCACGACAAAGTTTTTATAACTGAAGAAATTTTGTCTAATAATAAGGTCCTTAATTCATTCCATTATCCTATAAATATTTATCAAATCCAAAATCTGGAGAACAAGTTATAAAATACAATAAATCACACTTTAACCTCAAATTATAATATCCAAAGCTCAACTTAATCCGTTACATAATTTTATTCCTTAAGACTCATTAAATATATATTTTTTCAAATTCAAAGTCAAAATTTATTTAGAAGTAAGGTCACTAAATTTCCATACTCAACTAAATATTATATACATAAAACAATATAATATAGATCTTATTTTCGCATACCAAATTTATTAATACCTAGATCATCCTAAAACCTTAATGAAAACATTCAAGCTTCCAAAAAAAATCACAGGTTTTCAAATATATTCCTTAAATCCAAACATATAGTAAACTCTAAAAATATAAAAAACTAACCAAGTTTATAGTCACAAATACTATACCATAAAAAGCAATTTATCATTATTATCTCAATATATAGAACATAATTTGGTTTATCTTCCCTAAATCATGTGTTTTACAAAAGGTATAGTTCCCACAACATTACTTCTCTTGGTTACCAGAATTATTCATCCCATGATTCCAAATTATTAATTAAAATTACTACAATACAATCCTCTTATATATCTCATGATTTTTAAAACTATAATAGCATTTATAAAATACTTTTAAAACAAAATTATTTATTTTAAATACACAACTACATTAATCATTCCTCTTCAAATGTAGTGACAACATAAGCGTGACCTATATCCCTTTGCTTCTTCTGAGTTATATTTCCTTAACACATAGAAAAATAATTTTCATTGTGCCCCATAGCTTTAAATTAAAATCATTGGACATAGGAAACCTCTTTCATTCCCCTGTAATCATAATCCTTATGGAATTTATCTTCACATTTATAGAAAAATACCATTATCTTCAAGCAAGTATCATAATGTTTCTTCTTACAATTATCACATGTAGAAAAATAATTATTTATTTTCTTTTAATCATCTATTTTTTTCTCTTACATCCATTTATTCTATTATTTATCTTCATAACCACAATACTTAGAGATAATTCTTACTCTATCTTGATAGCACAAGATACTAAATCCTCATATTATGAGCATGTTTAGGATACTAGTTTCCTTCATATAATTGACTTGTGACCATAATATAAATAACCAATCATTCTATTCAGATTAAGTACATAGTCTAAAGCGTTCCTGGATAACCTCATAAACTTAGCTTCATACTAGTATTTTATTCTTACTTTTTTATCAGTCTCAAGAAAAATATATCCACATATGTTCATTGTTTTTTAAGAAATTATGTTTCTAAGAAGTTTTCCTTAAAATACTTCCATTACATGTTTATAATTTGATCTTCATCCTTAGTGTTTTGATTCATTGACTAGTATTGAACGACATCTCCTCAGAGAGAAAAAAACTTTCTAGATAACTTTATCTCTTTTGTAACTTCCCAAAGTGATAAATATCTTCTCTAAGGAACTTATCCATTGCTCAGATAAAAAAGGGGTTTTAGTCCCATCGAATTATGGAGGTTGTTATCACATGAAGTGGTTTAATATTGTTAGACCGCATTATGGATCTAGCTACTCCATGTGGGTAAGTTTCTGCTCATGACATGATTCAATTGTATAAAAATAGTTTTAAGTAGTTCAACACCATTTGAAGCTCTAGCTCCAACATCAATATATTTTATAACAGTTCAATCCATACTTGTTTTAGGTGCATTGATACCATTTCCATTACTTCCACTAGGAACCATTTCTAATCAATTCCATACAATACATTTGATAAAAACATTATGAAACAATATATATATTTAAAAACTAGTGAAACACTTAATGTAAATTGATAATTTAGGTATAACTAATCTCTAAATCATATTCTTGGTTACTTTTGGAATATTATCAAAGTCAGTTATAGGGTTATCTATACTTTCATAAGTATATTTTCTAAAGTTTATGCTAATATTTATTTGATAACAACTGTAATGACCTTGAACCCAGTATCATAAATCTAGTGCCTTACTTTATTACACTGGTACTAAGTAGAAGCGATCTCATCCCAAAAGACCAAATAGTTAAGTAGATTCGGAAAACTAGGTACAAAAATAAGTAGTATATCACTACTTGAAATGAAATACAACATACCTACTCCGTTGGAAACACCCATATTAGCCTAGATTATCCCTTCACGTCAATCATAATATACATTTAGGAATCCTAGGTAAAATTAAAACACAATAAAGTGGTGAGATCCGATGATCAGTAGGGGTGAGCATAAAATCTATCATAAATAAATATAAACATTAAGGTAAGGTAAATTACATTAAAACATAATCCTTAACATAATATAGAAGTAATAAAAGATGATGAAATAATTCCATATAAGTAATCACATGAGAATAAAACTTAACCATAGATATTATAATATTCTAATAATAACATGAGTTATCAATAGCTAATCTCATAATGGGGGAATTCGTAATGAGGGACATCATAAACATACCATCAAGGGTTCGAACAAGACACCATACATAATTGGGTAAGGTATCAGCCAATACCTAAAGTAGTTTGTCACATGAGACATACCAATATATCTAGGAGCTATAGCAGGCCCCACCCATCACTTAATAAGTCCAATTAATTCCTAATATGGAAGGTGTGAAACATAATCAACAAATAAATTCATATTGAAACTAGCATATGAAATAAGTTTCCCCAAAAAATAAACATAATCATAAACCATCAAATTTAATTTGATGAATGGTATAAAAATAGCATATCAACCATTAAAATGATCATAAAAAATTCTATAAAATATGGAAGATGGTAACATAAAAGATAAACCTCGATTAATCATAATATCCAACAATGGGAATTGACATAGATGAAAATACTGTAATAAAATAATTGATAAATTCTTACGAGAAATATCACTTTAATTTGAAATAATTTATTTAAAAAGTCACCCAATTATAAAAGAAAATATTTTCTTTCAAAACATCATTCTAAAATTTTAAAGGATTCTGCAAGACACTAAAGCTTTATGAAATTGAGAAAATCCTCTTATTCCTTAAAATTAAAAAACATTTTTTTAATAAAAGAGTTGTAACTTGAAAAGTGAATTTTTAAAAAGAATTTACCTTACAAATATCATATCAATGAATTAATAATTAATAAAATAAATGGTATATATGTATTCATAGTAAAATTACATAAGAAAAAATAATATAAAAAATTTTATTTCACAAATAATCTCAGCACACAATAATCAATGAAGTAGAAGGGTGACCCAAAGAATGAAAATTGGGTTAATAATTCCCTTACCACTTTATAACCAGTCAAACCGTATACCACATGAAATTAATGATTATGAAATGAAACATTGAATGAAATAAGGATATATAGAATCAATATTTTATATATTAAAGGGAATTATGTACACCACGCACAAGATATAAGGTTTTAATATAGAAGATATCTCACAGATGTAAAAGTGAGACGAGAAAGCATTTCCTTATATCTAAAATCATTCTAAACGTGTACTCAATGTCAGGGATAATCAAATAAGATCAATATATAAATAACTAAAAAACTATTCAATATATATTATCTTTATTGTAATTTTATATATTTTATTTATATACATTTTGATGAGTTATAATGTTTAATTTCTTTATTTTGAGAGTGTTCATCTCTTGGTTTAATGGTTGGTTCCCTTAAGTATAAAATATGAGAGTTCATGTAAAAAAGGAAGATATTATACACAAGTGGAATTATTTAGTATTATAAAACTTTAAAAATTTTATATGATTGGATATATCATTTGGGTATATGTTATGACGATGATTCTTTAGATTAAATGTTGATGAAAATGTATTAATTTATTTTTACTGTTTTTATGACCATCATGAACTTGTGCCATTTTATTTAATATTATATTTATATATTAATTCCAAACTATGATATAACATATAATATGTATATTATAAAATTATTTAACCATAAAAATGGTTTTATGATTATCCTTTATGGTGGTAATGGAAAATGAAAACTCATCATCAATGAAGGTGGTGAATCGACACATCACGAACAATGTTTCCATTTTTTAAAATAAAAGTAGAGGTGGATGAATTTTATGATAAATAGTTATTTATAAAAATAAAATTCTAGTATTTGGAGTTACCATTAAAATTTATATTGGGTAGGTGAGAAGAGGATAATAAAAAAATAAATTAAAAGAGAAAGAAGAAGGATTTTTCCTCTTGAATATTGTCTTCTTGGGAACCTCATTAAGACACTTGAATTTAGTATTTTGGGAATAAAAATAAATCATGGATGTGGGGAAGAGGCTTGGGAAGATATTTTTGAATAATTTATACAAGCTTCAAGGATTATATGGTTTGACAATGAGTGATGGTGAGGAGTGGTATTTATAGGAGAGGAGAGGAGTATTATTTGATTATTTTATTCATTTGTTTATTATTTTGGCTCAAGATGATCAATAGAATTGATTACCATGACTAAATATAGTAATAATAGCATGTGAGTTCAATATAATGGGTTCTTACTACATCTATACGTTATCCATGACCCAATAATTCATTTATTTACTTCTAAAGTTAAATACTGTAAATTACCGTATTTCATTGTTTATAAAAAATTACCAATTTTAAAAAAAATCCAAAACAATAACCATAACCATTTTTTTTACATTTATATTTTAAAAATGGATTCCATTTTAGGAAATTAATTTTATAAATATGATAAATTTAATTTTTAAATAAAATCATCATTTAATAAAAAAATAATAATTTTAATATTATAACCGATTTTACGACACATTGAAAAATTAATTAAGGAATAATAAAATTGTCTTATAATTATAATGAAAAAATATTAATTTTTTAATCTATTTTATAAAAAGATTATTTTTTTATATCATTATAGAAATTATAAAATTCTAAATAAACACTTACGTTTCAAAAAAATTCCCACACATAACTTATGATTTTTAAAAATTTATTTACTTATTCCATGATATAAATATATCATATTTTAATTTATGAGATACATAAATTTTATTTATAATTTCATAGGTGAGATTATTATCCTAATTTCATATTACTATTCCTAACGGTAACATTACTATTCCAATAGTCTTGTCAATATTTAATAGTATATCACAGTTCGTTTAAGCTCTGTGTTATATGAAACATAAGCTATTGAAGATGTAAAATTTAAAAAGAGGCATACCAAAAAATATTTTGGGTTTAAAAAATTAATTTTCTCACCTTTTAAGAGTTGAAGAAAAATGATTTACTTGATTTTGATAGTCTTTCTCACAATTTTTTGAAAGTTAGTCACCTTTGCGACTCTAGTTAAGAAGTCACTTTTAATAGTAAGGGCCACAACATCAAATGAAAGACTTAGAATTATATAATTAAATTCTATATGATAAAAAGAAATATATATTTGGTAGATAGTAGAGTAAATAGCGGTGTTTTAACTGAGGAAGAAGGAAAAATATTATGGCACCACATGCTACGCCATGTCATTCAAAAGTATAGAGAACTTATCCAAATTCATTTCCATATTAGATATTACTAATTTAAAGTGATAATGGGGAAATATTTGTGTTGTTTTCTTGTGATGAATTATGGTTTCAAATCCATATTATCCTAAAAATAAGAGAGATTTAGGTTTTTTGAATTTAGATCACATAGATGAGTATGGTCCTTTTTTTAAGATGATACCTATGGTGAGAGGTATTTCATTATATTTTTGAATAATTATAGTAGGATGGGGTGTGAAATATTTTTATATTCAAAAAATTATGTGATCGATTTCATAAAAATTTTCAATATAAGAGATGAAAATTAAGAAATAGGAACTATAAAAATTATGAGATCAGATAATGGAAACTCGTGAACATCCTAGGAGGTTTATAATTACCATGAAAATCATGGTATAAAACATAGTTTCTTTAGTCATAACCCCTAAAAAATGGGGTTATGGAAAGAAGAAACCACATGGCCAATAATATAGAAAATACACTATGGATAGATAGTTTCATCTGACTCCACTAAAAGAAAGAAGAAGTGAAAATGGATATTTATAATCAAAATAGTGTCTTTCTTAGTCCATGGATTGATAAGATGATATTAAAAATGTGGAATGGAAGAAAACTCTCTTTTAATAATCTCATGGTATTTTTAGTAAAGTGTTTTATCCTAAATAATGAATACAATCAAGGAAAATATGAGGCTGTAGTGGATAGAGGTATATTCTAATGCTACTCAATAAATAGAAAATCCTATAAGTGTTATTATAAGAGGAAAAACAATATTATTTAAATCATTGATAAAAACTGTATTAAGAATTAATCCAAATTCTTTATATAATTTCATGTTCTAAAGAATCATTTGAATACGATAATTAAATGATTATAGATTTTTCAGAATCTCAGAATGTTCTGGATGGTGTGGTATCTAAAATTTAGTTAAATAACAAAGTTAAGAGGTGATTCAACCTGTAACTCAATTAAGAAGGAAAAGGGAACCTGTTGATCTATTTAATATCGTCAGAGATAAGTCTTCCCCAATCAAGAATCCAAGTATGAAGATATTGGATTATACCCCTCTAATATGTGAGATTAAAACCACTTAATTTGAATAAGAAGAAAAGTATGAATCATGGGAGAAATCCATGAATGAATAATTAAACTATATTGATAAAAATCATACTTGAAAGATTTTGGAATGACTGAAAATCATAATGTAATCGGTATAATGTGGGTCTTGAAGAAAAAAAATGGATGAAAATGCAAAAGTAATTTGAAATAAAAAAATCTTGGTTAACAATAGATATGATTAGGTTAAAGGGATGGGTTTTGAAGAGAGATTCACCCAAATTTCAAAGATGACATATATTAGATTCCTCATATTGGTGGATATACAAAAAAATTCAATGTATTTAAAATTGAACAGATGATAATTTTTTTAATAGAGTTCTAAATGAAGAGTATTATATCAATAATTAAGCTATATTTTTTATAGAAAACAATGATTCAAAAGTGTGAAGGTTGTGAAATTAAGTGTATGGAATAAATCAAGAACCCAATTCTTATCATGGATGAATGAATAATTTATTGGAAAATATAGATTAAAAAATATGTATGGTTGGTCACATCCACTATGCAAAAATTTCGGAAGAGGATCAATTCATGGTGTTGTTGAATATCTATAAAATCATACATAGAGGTAACTAATTAAAATATTTTGTTATTTTTGTGTTTATTATCAATGAACCATTTAATTATGGATGTTTTCATGTACATGTAGAAGTTGGGTGATGGATTAGAGAGCATCCACCCAATATATTGGCTTCTCATTCATTATGGGTAAAGAAGATTGGAGTTTCCTTCCCTTTAATACCCAGCTGGATATATTCAAATGGGTAGCTAACATATCAGATGATTAAAAGAGATGATCCTCATGTGAATGAAATGTACTACTATAGGATGGATTATATACAATAGTCAAAAATAACAAGAGTTCTGGTTATAATGAATCACTTTAATATATATTATAAGAATTGTTTAAATGGATAGTTGATTGGATCTTGAAGACCCAAGGAATTGAATAAAGTCCATACAAGTGTGTTTCTATATATGATTAATGAAGAAAATGATAAAAATCCAATGAGCCTATACCCAAGTGGTATAGGCTTTTTCTTGGCATCCAAGAGACTTAGGATAAAATATGGATGAGGGTGAATTTATGGGTTACTATAGTAGCAATGTAGCAGTTACTATAACAATTATTGTGTGGTACTATGCAGATAGAACTATTCATCCAATTTGGGCCTTCAGGCCATCGGTTTGGGCCTAAGGGTCCTGGGCCTTTTGTTCATAGGGTTCTCAGGTCACCAATGGACTTCAGGATAGAGGTCCATTAGGCCACAAAGACCCAAAAGTAGCCCGAGAAGACCACATAGAAGAAGACCTAGAAGATGATTCAGATCAATTAGCAACCACCAGAGCAGAAATAACTGGATTAGAATAATGATAGGATATGGAAATTTCTATTGGTACTAGGAACCATTAGTATATGCATGGGGAAATTCTAGTATATCATCCATGTGAGGTGGAAAGCTAGGCACCTTCAAGTATGAAGTTGCTGGTGAGGGTGTGTTTCAAGTGTAGTCAAGTCTTTGTCCTTCAAGGTCATGTTTTAGGCCTTGCGCCTCTAGGAATTTTGGTCATGTATGAGCCTTGTTCCCTAGGCCTAAGGGTCATGTAAGGGTTCCCCCTCAACCCTTAAAAGGATTATTGACAAAAAATAAATAAAAATTTAATGCTTTCGTGTTTCTGAGTAAAATAGTGATACAACACACTTGGATGATGTTTAGGATTCACTAAAGCTTTATGTACATTTCAATCCTAAATATACTCTCACTTGAGTATATATATTAATGGAGTTATTGGGAATTTCTACAAAGCTTCAAGCATAAGTTTTAGATTCCCAAATGTGTTTTTGAAGTGTTAATGAGTGACTGAGAATAGCTATATATGGATTGATTGTTCCCAAGTTAAAAAAAATAAATATGAAAAATATTCCTAAGTTTAAAATTCATGTTTCCAAAGTCACCTCATATGTGAATCCAACATAAAATAGAATTTTCATACATGATGTTTGATGTATGAAAATTCAATCCACATATCATAATTAGTGTAAGAAAATGAATCTCATGTAGATTATTTAGCTACATATGTGATTCACATAAGCGAATGAACTGATGTATGGTAATTAGGAATAATATGAGATTTTGGTCATCTAAATACATGAAGTTCAAAAAATTATGTTCCACATAGTCGAATAATAAGATTTATCTGAAATCTACAGAACCAATTTTATAGATGCATGAAAATTGAAACACATATGTAATAATTTCACAAATTTACTCACTGAAACACAGAGTTTCCAAACTGATTATTCAAAAGAATAAAATCATTTCGGATGATGTTTAAGCTTTTCTTAAAGGATTAAAACAATACAAAAACCATTAATGGTGTGTAATATAAAAACTAATAAAAAAAAGGATCCAATATTCATCCCTGGAAATGGAAGATCTAAAAAACATGATTAAGGGAGTTTCTAGAATTTATAAATTCATAAAAAAACAAATATGATGATTTTTGCACTATGTATTTGAGTTTAGAACATCGTAAATCAAAGATAAGCTAATATCTAATATTGTTTTGAGAATATTGAAAAGAGAAGAACCACTACATGTGTTTATTGAATATAAGAAATGAAATTATTGGGGTTTCAAGAATAATTCAGATGAATAACCATAGAACCTTGAGATTCTATTCATAAAAGTATAAATTATTTTAATCTATTTATATTAAAGTAATCAAGAATGACTAAGATAAAAATATGGGAATTTTCCTAATATTTGAGAAAAGTGATGACTTATAAATTTTATTAATCTCAAAAATATGATTTGCTATGTGTTACTAGCAGTGAAAATAAGAAAAAACTGCATCTCTATTTTCGATATGATTTATCTATAGCCTATAAAATGTTTCACGATATGATTCTCATTTGATTATTTAGATTTTTATATGATTAAATGTATAAATAAACTTTATTAAATCAACATGGAACCACTTTTCATTATGACAATATTTTTAGATAAAGGTGTTGTAAAGTGTAGTTTCCAAAAGTGGATATTTTTTGATAGATTTTTTTATTGGTAAAATAAAAAAATCCACTGTTATCTATAATAGGAAAATAATTATTTTGGAAACCATTTAATTCTATTAAATGATGTGAATTTGGAAAAATTTAGAATGATGAATTTTTAGAGATCTTGAAAATAAGGTGATACTAATGTTGTGTAAGTGGTGTTAAAGAACTGATATAGGACATGAGAGGATATGAGTTTTTTCATTGTCTATGATAAATATTGAAAATATCTCTTGAATAATAAATAGAAAAATGATATAAGCATGTTTTAAGGATTTATATCTTAGTGTATTTATGTTTAAGGAAATGGAAGATGTTTTTGGAACAGTCATTCATAAAGATGTTTGAGAATATGGAAAAAAATCATGAAGTTAACCTATCATAAATTGTCTCTAATATTGGTGTCATACATTCATAAAAACAAGAAGCTACTAGGTTTTAATAACAAATAAGGTCAATGAGTGTAGAATATAGTGTAGCTATATGTTATGGAGTGACCGATTTGTAAAGTATTATTGAAGATCTTCTGGTATTCTAAGTATCTACTCTTGAATTTAAGGTGATCCATATTATTGATTTAGAGAATCTTTTGAAAATATACTAATATAATTTAATAAAAACTGATAATGGGCATTATTATATATATAGTGGGACTTCATATAACTTGTGTAACTTATGGTATGTTGGGAAATCATAGTTATAATCCAAGAACAATGTATAATGTTTTTAATTTTTAAATCTAACAAAACTTTGACAGTGTAGGTGTAGAAAACACTTAACCCATAGTATCCAATTTGATTATAGTCTAAAATAACAAATTAGGGAAAAATGAATTAAATAAAGGTGTAGATATTTTTACTAGACAATGTAAAAATACATTATGCCACTTTACTAAATTACATTAATGAAAGTAGATCATTATTCCTACGTAAAAAATTAACAGATACATTGGCACTACATATAAACAGAGTTTAAATTACCCAAGGGGGATAAATATTCATAATAGAATTTGGTAATTGGTAAAAACAAAGGAAATACCAAATTAACCCCCTCCAAGGACTCTTCACTTATCTGTATGGGAATATAAATTGGTATTAGAGCCAAGGTTACCTTTTAATTTGATCTATTTTGAACACCCACATAATTTCATTTGATTTAATGAAGTATAGGTTTGAGATGATTAAAGAATAAACTCACATAGAAACGATATATTCCATTCATGTTATTGTTCAAGTGGATATCTATTCCATGATTTGGAGAAATAGGTTAATGAACAAGGATAATAAAGTGGATAACAAAAAAGATATATATAGGTATTCACTATATAAATGTAGTTAGATTGGTTTGTGTTCCATCAAAATATATGAGAGAAATTCAACATAAATAGTGAGTTTAAACTATACAGAATATGAAGAACTTTAAAATTACAATTTACTCAAAGATTTTTATTTTAATATTAAGAAGTATCATTAAATCATTCCTATTTATTTTTTAAACATATCTACATATATTATGGGACTATATAATGATAAATCATAGTTTTACCAAGATACAGATGCAATGGAAGATGCATTTCCTAAATAATTAGGCAAATCTAACACCCTATTTATACTGAACAAAAAAAAAAGATTAATCATTCAAACTTTTCAATGAAGGAATTTATTTTAAAGATGAATAATCTCAAAGATATTTTTGTGAGAAATTAGTTTTTTGTATAAGTGTTCCGTGCACTTATTATAATGTAAAAAATGTCCATGTGTGTGAAAGGATCACAACTAGATATAAAACCCAAGATACTAAAATAATTTGAAATTTACATTAGAGGATGTCATAAATAAAAATGAATAAATTTTATATAAGATAAATATTCTATGAAAGTATATAATGATCATAGTTATCACTATTTTTTTAGTTTAAAATTTTTGGAGCTAGATTCGAAATTGAATAATATGGAAGTTAATAATACTAAAACATCCCATGGTTTTGAAAAGAGAAGTACTGGAAGAAATGATTTTGATATACACTTTCTATAAAAAGGGATTAATACTAGTGATGCATTGGGCTTGAGTATTATTGAATAATATTCGATCTCATGTTCATATAGTAATTCCACATAATGTTCTAAAGAAATGTTTCCATCAAATAGTTCTTGAAAATGGTATAGTTTGTACATATATGGGAGGATACAAATCATGAAAAAACCCAAAAAATATTAACTATGTATTTGTTAAATTATACACGTGTAACCCCCCAAAATGTTCCCATATAAGTGAAAAAATTCAGAAAATCAATAAGAATAAAATTTGTAAAATATAGATAGCTTACGAAAAAAGATAAAATAAGAAGGTTTGTAGGAAATGTTGGAACTACTTGTAATTTGGATATAAGGCCATGTAATTTTGGAAATATAAGTTAGTAAATTTTTATAATAGATTCATATAAGAAAGTTGGAGAAATTTGGAAGGAAAGGGAATACCTACTGGTCAAAAGATGGAATCAAATAAAATTGCGAATCTTTCTTAGAAGAATAGATTTAAGTGTCTTGACAATTTCTATGAGATATGAAATAATAGTGGTAATTATTATGATAAATTGTGGTATAACCCTTAAAATAATTACTCACATGAAAAATAAAAGAAATAATTACACAAAACTAAGGAGTAAGAAAATGAATCGACCTTGAGAGAACATAAAAAATTAGAGATGTTAAGAATGAAACAATCAAGAAGAAACAAAATATATATGAGAGTTTTCATAAGGATGGTGAATTAAATATGAAAGTAATTGTGTTTCATAGGTGATATATAACTTCAAACACTCCAAAAAAGGGTATGGCTACTCTACTAGAACAGATGTAGTCACTTAAGAAAAAGAGAAAACCACCATTGGTGTCTAGTGTTAAAATTGATGTAAAGAAGAGGTCCACACCAATGATGAAAAAATGAATGTACCTAATAATATATTGATAATATTGATAAAATGGATGAAATAATTTGGAATTTTGGAGTAATCATTAAAGTTTACTAATCTAGATATAACAGAAATAACACATTATTTTCATGATTTAAATAATACTTGACTCTAATAGTCGCAAAACCTGAGAAATTAAAGGTTTATCATCTTAAAGATTAGATACATAAAAATATTATTTTACATTAGTTACAAACATTTTTCTATAATCAAACTCTTCTAGACCCTTTTATAGTTATTTAACTTAATATAATAATCTTCATAACCTATTGATTGAAAACATAATAATAGGGTGATCTTAGACACTCACAAAGGTAAAAGAATATCAAAATATAGCAGGTCAGAAAAATGAAATAGGGGATAAATAAATATATAAATATATCATTAATAGGTCATAATAACATTAATTATAATCATGAAACATGTTATAGAAATATAATATTATAAAAATATGGTTAAAGAAGCATAAAATTTATTACCTAGATCAAAACACATATCAATTATCATAAAACTTATGAACTTGACATAAGATTGAGGAAAAAATTAAAAATAAGGAATAATCATTAAATCTTGCAATTTAATGGAAATTAAATTCATCTTGATAATTTGGAAGAATTTTATAAATAACTTGAAAATTTTCTACAACCATAATCATTGGGAAATATTTATGAGAAAATTCATTATGCCTACACCGGTGCAAACAAACTCATTATGTATACTCATATAAATGTGATAAATTTCATTATTCCCATGCTTGTGTGGGAAAACTAATTACATCCACACATGAATATTTCATGAGAAATAATCTTAAACTAATGAAATTTAGAGTGACATAAGACCCAACCCATCATCATCCACACACATGTGTGTCACTTAAAATCAAACATAATCATATCTTTAATACCCCTGTAAAAAGAATGTATTTATTAAAATATTCAAAAAAAGTCACATAATTTAAAACAAATAGATCATAGTATATCCAAAACATAATTTTTTATAAGTAATGATATAATAATAAAAAATATATAGTGATTAAAACATCACTTTAGGAGTGATAAACCTTGGAAGAAAAATAACTGTGAAATACAAAAGATTTTAGAAGACCTTTTAATCATTATTTTAAAAGATAAAGTGAAAATTACTTTCAAAAAACAATTTTAATGAGAAAGGGAAGAAATTTTAAAACCATAATTAAAATAGTTTCAAATAAAGGATCATGGAAAAGAATAAAAAATCAACCTCATAAATCACGAGTGGTAAATAGTGAAAAGAAACACCTTTGTTAGTCTATTTAGGCCGTTTAAAATGAACCTATTTGTAGAGAATTGAAATAATTTATTTTTATAGGACTATAAATGAATATTTTAAGAATATTAAAGGTAATAATTACTTATATGTACTAAAAAAATATAATTTTCTTTAGAAAAAAGATGGACATGGAAGAAAAGATCAATCAGTAAAAAAGATAAATTTTCTTACTAGCGTTACAATTTTATTTTAGAAAATATTTTATAAAAGAAGTGGTAATTGATGATAATAAGTAACTTACCCATAGAAAAAGAGTAAATACCATATGAAATAGTTCAATGGTAGTATCAAATAAATCTTTTAAAATTATGTTCAATTAGGTAATACAATGACCCAATGAATTGAAAATTGAGTCTATAAAAACCTTACCTTGAATTATTATTTAGTTTGTCATAGTATACCACCTATATAATGAACAAAAATATATTATTAACCTATTTCATAAACTTATTCACATATAAACACTTTATATACTTCATTTATAATTATTCTCTTTATTTATATTTTTCAGTTATTATCTTTTTTCAATATATGGTGTTAGTAATCATGATCATTTTGTACTAGTTTAATAATTGTGTTTCTATTATTCATTATTATTCTGAATTTTATCATTACTAGATAATACAATGGAATTTAATATTTTTTTAAGATATTTCATAAATTAGTGTATTTTATGAGAGTTTTAGTTGTAATTCTTAAAGATGAGATTGGTGACAAGCATATTTCATGAATTTTTAATAAATTAATGATGGTATCTTCATTATTGAGTTTAGTGTTTACATTAAAATAATATAACCAAAAACAAATTATCATTTAGTTATTAATATCTAATATTATATTTTTAATTCTATACTTGATATAAATTTAATTCATTTTTCTTGTTTGTGGTTAAATAGACCTAAGAATAATATGCTTCAGTATATGTGTATGTATCGATATAGACTGGATTATTATTCTATAATATCATTATTGCAATGGTATAATTAAATTATTTATATTTTATTAAGTTCAAAAAATTTTAATTGTGAAGAGTTATAATAAGAATGTAAATTTAAAAAAAATTCACTTATAAATAAACCATTTTTTCTCTTGGTATATTCATTTTAGGTAGTTAGTTTTACAATGATAATTTAATATTAACATTACTTACATAATTACTAATTTATATTTACAAAATATAAATCATGACATAAATAACCTATCTATTCACTAAACTCATTTTTATAATTATCCATGAAAGGTGGTTATGAGAAAAAAAACATGTCTCTCATGGATGTGGTAGTACACACACTTGCATGAGCAACATTTTAATTTTATAAATTGAATGGGAGAGTAATATATAGTATGATTTACATTAATATAATAAATTTTAATTATATTAATTATATTTATGTCCTCACATACATATGTTTATAATTTTTTAGATGGGGTGTTTAAGAGTGATAATGAATGGATGTAAAATGGTAAGAAACACTTACGTTGGAGATTTAGTATTAATCTTGAAGTATCGTTTATAAATAAAAGTCTTGAGGCACATTTTTGATGGAGGGGGATGAAAAACTGTTATATTATATCTATAATATGTAAGTTTGGTAGAGTTTCATATTAATTTTGAACTATAGTTGTGGCTCAAAAACGGTGGAAGTGGACTCATTTTATGTGTGAAAAAGAGGGAATTTTTTTTGGAAAAGAATGTTGGGAAATTATGGGGAGACAATTATGTATGATTTTTGAAGAAAAAACTGAAATTCTATAGGGTTTACGTGTTAAATTTATTTAGTGAAATTCATTCCACATTAAATTACCTATTTTGAAACTTATTATCTTGATTAAAATTTAAACCTGGTAATTATTTTATCTCTAAAAATATAAAATGACCCTTATTACCAAATTTCAACATGATAAAACTAAATTTTTACTCCATTTAATATAATTAAAATTTTAAATGAAATAAAATTATATTTTAAATTAAATCATACAATGAGTTGAAAAATATTTTTAGAAAAATATTATTTTAATCATTAACTGTTCCTTATATTATTTAACATTGATTTCAAAAATAAATCAGTTTTAATTTGTTAGTATATATGTTTAAAAATTATAATCGAGTCTTAATTTAAAATCAATACATTTAATTGAATAATAATATTTTTTGAAAGTATCATTTTTTAAAAAATATAATCATTTCCCCATGGTAACTAATATTTTCCTTGGTAATATAATTTTTTTTTATAATAATGAAATTTACCAGTTGAAAAATTTTTATGATAGTGAATAAAAATATACCATGTATTTGATCGAATTAAATTTTTAAAATTGGATAAAATTAATTTTATTATTATCATGGATAAATTTTTTTTAAGAAACATATATTTTTTAAACATAAAATTACTTTTGTTTTATTATACACATAAATATATTTTTTATAAAGATGTTACTTATAGTGTTACCAAATAATTTAATATCTATAATATAATGGTAATATTTTATAATTTTATTAAGGTAAAATTTTTCTTCATTTTATTTTAGTGTTACATTAAAGATAATCTACTCACATGGTATTTAAATAAGGAAAATTAATTACTAAAATTAAAGGCCGTTAAAAGAATCAAAGAATGAAATAACTTCGATAGCTAAAGAAATTATGTCCATTATAGCTAAGATGAAAAATGAAAAAATGAATAAAACAATGCCTCATAAATGGGAAAAAATATGAAAATGTAAAGTGGATTAAAGTAGAAAGAATATATCAAACTTTAGTTCTTAAAAGAAAAGTTTAACTATGCCGAGAAAGAAGTTTTATCCACAGTGCTACAACTGAGGTTGTGATAAATTCCACCTCATTCCCATATTCTTAGGATTTTAATTTAGATATAGAATTTATAATTAACACAAATGGATAACTACCGTTAAATAAATTTCAATTTCTATTAATTTATAATTGGTATCAGTTTCAACTAGTATCATAATATCATGGAGATTTATCTCGAAGAAAACTCCAATGGTGATAAAGTTTGAAGCACACCCCTTTAGGGGTAGAAATTGAATAAGTGGACAATAATAGATATTTATAAAATGATTTAAAACTTTATGTCTTGACAAACCTAACATTAATAATGTTTGAGTTATGATATCCACTCTCATTTAATTATTACTATACATACATGTTGTACTTATCACGAGGGAGTGATTTTATAACAAATGGGTGTATATTTTTACATGAACTGGAACATTCTAGTGATTTTTTGAAGATAAGTACATGCTTATAATTTATTCTAAAAAAATATAATTTGTACAACCCTAGATAATTGAAATATTTATCTAGTACAAAATTAAAAAATATAATGGATAATTTATATCTTTGGGTCATGAACTTATATTTTTTTACTTTGGGTTCAGCCAAGTAAACTTTATATGACTAACTGATGGATAATTACTAGGGAATATATAGTTCCTACATCCTATAATGTGATTATATGATCAATATGGAGAAGATGATTCTTGAAAATAGATGAATAAGGGGAAGAAGAACGTTTCCTTAGAATACCTATTCTTGCACCAATTATATTTTAATTTTTTTATAAGGATCGGACCTTAAAACATTACATAATATTGAACTAAATGAATAATTCACATTGAGGATCTTTTCAGGTTTAGAGTTTTAGAGAATTAGGAAAAAACTATTACATATCAACTTGAAAATTACATGTACACACAACTACTCAATATCCATTTTTTTCATAAAAGAAACACTCTTAAAAAGAAACATGTATAGTTCCATGTTTTAGACATCATGAGTTCTCCTTGATCCTATCCTTGACCCTATTCATCTTTAAGTCCTCTGGAAAATATTTCAAAAACTTGGGATGAGCATAAAAATCTCAGTAAGGGTTATAAAATAAGTAAGGAAAACATTAACCCGTCATTAAATACAAATCAATGAAACCATACTTTTCAATCATAACATACCTTACGAAAACATAAGATTTATGAATAACACACACAAAACATAAATCATAAAGGTAACTTATTTCATTCATAACATATTTAAATTATAGCTATCATAACTACTTAGGGGGTCATATTTGGAATACCCATTATAGTATATTCCCTAAATCTCTTAGGAGAAACATTAACATTTACCTCTGTCACGTTACCCAATGCATTGGAGAGCTATCTCGGGCTCACCCATCCAAGGATTATCATGGAACCACAAATATACATAAACGATGCCCAATAACCATAACATATTCATAACCCATAACAAAAGGGGAAAGGAAATATAACATTTCCACATTCCAATCAAATTGAAATAAACAATGCTTTATCAAATCATTTTTAAAACCACTTAAATGATTTAATAAAGATATTTTTGAATCAAAGTGTCCCATAACACTTTGAGGATTTTAATAATTTTAAAACATTAATGTCCATATAAATGAATAATAAAAACTATTTTAAAAACATGGACATTTAAGATAAATATTTAGAAAAATAAATCTTTAAAACAATTAAAACGGTATTTTAGTTAAAAAGTTTTTAACAAAATGAGAGACACTGGAATACAAATAATCGAGGAATAAAATTTCATCAGAAATTTATAATATCATGAGAATAAAGGGATTCATGATATAATATTACAAAGGAGAGTATATACACCATATAAAATTGGATTGGTTCATAACAATAAATAATTATCAATGGAATGTAAATTGAGACGAAATCCCTTATAAAAATAGTATCCTTATATTAAGGATAAATCAATTACATAATAATGTTTGCAAAATATATATACACTCAATATGATTGGATATTCAGTGTAAATCAATCATATTAAATTCATACATGTTCTTTTTAATACAAAACCAATGACTTGGATGTTTAACTCAATGAATGGAAATTGAGTTAAAATCACTCTTATCAAGTTCATATCGATGACTAGAGAATTTATAAATGGAGTGATTATGTGTATCAAAAGTCTATCCACACAAAGGGTAGTGGAAATTACAGTACAAATAAATAAATACTGATTCCATACATAATCATAGCATGACATAATTAAGATTTAGAAGATTAACCCAAGGAATAGAAATTGGGTTAAAAGGTTCCCTTACCGATTTGGTAACTTACAAAACATAAAACCCATGAAAGAAGGATCGTAAAATGAAGATGTAAATACCCATAAATTAACGTACATTACACAATTAATACAATCAAGGGAAGTACATACACAACACAAAATTAAATAGTGGCAAATATACCATGAATCTCATAGGAATAAAAAGTGAGATGAAAATTCCTTACAACGTTGTAATAAATCGAGTTGTATAAGCAAAAGGTAAAAACCACCAAATGATCCACAAAATAACATGAATATAAAGATTATAATGTTTATATATATCAAATGGATGAACAAAATACACTAGATGCAATAAAAAAGTGGCGAACAATGGAAATCTCACGGAATTGAAATTGTGATAAGAAATTCCTTACCTTGTGTCTGACTTGACTCATTTGTTCATTGTTCTTCCTGAATAATATACTAAAGTTAATTTATACTTTCTTAAGAACCTTTTTTAAGTTTATTTTTCCTTTTATATCACTTATTATCATGTTATAAACATTATATAATCATTTTAGTTAGTAACATTCATTCTATCGATATTTTGTACTTGAGTCAAAAATGGACATCTTATAATTATAAGTTGTTCACATAGTCAAAATTTCATTCTATACAGAATTATATTTTTGATTTATATATCATATATATCATATATATCCAGTATATACATGTATTTATAATATTACATAACATTTGGAGGTAAGAAATGAAATGCACCATTCTTGGAGACAGTAAGTCGTATGTACGCATGAACGCTACTTTCATTTTTATTTCGTATTTTAATTGAATGAAAACATAATGATACATAGTTATATTATAACTCTAGTATAATATCATATATAATTTCAATAACTCCATCCATTATATGTCCCATTTATGGTATGAACGAGTCAATCACTTTGAGGGGGCGGTAGACTGCACTTCCTCAAATGAAATTATCGCGTTTACCCATAATGGAAGCCATAAGGTTATGATTTAAAAGAAAAATAAAAATAATAAATAAAACATAAACATAATATATATCATATATAAATAAATTTCCATCTTATTGTCCACCATGATAGGCGATAGGATATAATCGAACAATCATCATTTTGTGAGGCGTTAGTTTTCCATCCACAAAAACAGTATGTTCATCACCCATTAGATGGGGGCGTGTGTATGTGTAGTTAGAATACTTTTCATTAAAACATCCTAGTATATTGAGGATACTGTTTTTGTTATTAAATAAGGTAATAAAAGTTTTTAGGGTTTGGAGAAGTAAAATGAAAGAAATAATTTAAGAGAAACCGTTAACTTTAATTTGATAACTCCCTTTGGTTTGAACCAAAAGGACATCTTAAAGTGCCTTATACATTAGGTAAGGCTCTAGGAGGAGAAGATGGATCTTGAGAGATTATTTGGAAAGGGTTTGGATGAGGAAATTGTCTTGAGAGGTGTGTGGAAGTGGTTAGAATTGAGGACTCTTTATATGGAGGAGGAGGGGATCTTTAGGAAAATATGAAAAGATAATTTTATAATATAATGATATTCGGTTTATAAAGGTCTAAAACAAATTAAAGTTGAAAATAAGATGACTAATGGTATAAATAAAATCATCCAATAAGAATTGGATAGGTTTTGGATAATGTGTTAATATTTATAATCTTATTTATTTAAATCATTTATTAATGAGGTTAATACTACATCATTATTCTGTCATAAATAATAGAATTTATTTGATGTCTAAAAATTATAAAAAAATACCATGATATAGGAAATATTTTTATCCTTCTATTGAATATTTATAGTCTAAAGTATAATTTATATAACCCCTTGTAAAAATTAATTTACTAAAAGATATTTGTTTATGTCATTTTTTCCATTACTTTAAGTTAATTTATCTAAAGTGTCATTATCACTCCCAAGTGGATCAATGTGGTCCCAAAAACGACCTAAAGATGCTCATGGTCGTAAATGACTCAACAAATAAGGTTAGGACAAGTGATAAGGTAATTTTTTATTATTATAATATTAGTTTTACCTTAAATAACTCTATTTTTCTTTAACTGCGGTAAATAAAAGCAAAAAAGTTACTATTCACCAAAAATTATTTTCATCTTATGGAACCACATTTTACTTATTAATAAAAAACTTGTATATCAGATTTTTGAAATTAAATTCACAGAAGCAGTTAAATTTTATTTAAACGAAAAAATCAGTTTTTTAACTACTACTAAGTGGTTTCACTATTCATCAAAAATTGATGTTTTTCAGAAAAATACCAAAATTTCAGACTAATCTATATTTGGTATTTCAAATTAAAAAATGATATCTATTTTTTCAAATTAAAAATATATAATTTTCAATAATTAATTTAAAATTAGTTTCCGTTATCCAAACAAATAGCGTGTTTTTAAGAAACAATATCTATCAAAAGATTGACACTTGTTTATGTCCAATTTCAAAGTGAAATTAATTCCAATGACCACCATTAGATTAAATGGTAAAAATATAATCTAATTAAACCTTAAAACCAATTAAAAATATAATATAATCTTAAAAATAAATTAGATTAAAAAGTATATTTGAATTAAAATATAGTATTTTTCACTATTCATTAAAAAAAATGAAATTTCTCAGAAAAATACCCTAATTTTACCCAAGGTAAATTTTAATATTCTGATTCTAAAGAAGAATTTTATTTTTTCAAATAGAACATATAAAAGTGACCAAAATAATATTTAAGGAGGGTTCTCCATCAAAAGGTGGTAAATCAACCTTTTAAAGGAAATTATATTTAAAATTAGATTCATTCACATTTTGAGCCTCTAACTTTTATTGGATAAATGTAAAAACATTTAAAAACATATATAATCATTTTCTAGTTAATTTTGTTCATTCCTGCCATTACAACAGCTTGGTGTTAACTACCATTTAAAATAATGATATTATATTATTAGTGTGCAACGTATGATTTCAAAGAAACCCATTGTTGCGTATCGGGTATGCCATCGAACATAGTGTCCCCATTAAACTAGAATTAATATTTAGTTCACAAATATTAATAATTATGAAAAATGTTGTGTTCTTTATTTACCTGGGATGTTACATCCTTCCCCCCTTTTGGGAATTACATCCACACAATTTTAATACTTGGCTTGGAAACTTCATTAAAAGTCCCACATCAGAAAAGAGTCAGTAAAACTATAACTTTAATAGAAAGAAAGAAATGTACAGAGGTCACCTGAGATAACCCGTACTAGGATTCCATGTAGGAAAACATTGATATGGAATAGAGAACAAACGATCAAGTTCTGATGGAGAGTGATAAAAAACATGATTAGGAGAAAGTTGACCACCAGAAAATCACAAACATATAATGTGTTAAACGGTCTTTGATTACCCAGTAGGAAACGTAAACCAACAAAATTTTTTTTACATCCCTTTTCATAATTTTGAGGAATTAATTTACTACATAGAATAAGGACATAAGGAAATTTACTTACCTTCACATGGAGTTTCATCCTTTAATAAGTTTCTACCAAAAAATAATCTTTTCACCAAACAAATGAGCATTCAAATAGAATTGGTCACATCAAAAGCACAAGAATATTCTTCTAGAGAATCAAATAATCAACAAAAGAAGAAAAATATATTTCCCTTGTCTTTAGACATCAACTAAATCCAAAATATTTAGTACGAGATCATATAATCCTAAAAAAGGATAATAATTTATAAAAAGAAAAACTACTCTTAATATCCAAAATTTATCAAAAAATACCCAAAGTTAAACCAAGACCATTCAATAAACAACTGTCCATAGAATTCTTCAAAAGTAATCCAAACTAATATTGAAACCCAAATCTCATAAGGATTTAATTACATAGTCTTCCAAGATGAATCTTATCATTTATCTCAAAATTACAGCAGTTACTCATAAAGTCTCATATTGAAAGGTAATTAACCTAATCACATATTCTCCAGGACAGGTTAATCATTTTCATAAATAAACCAAATCGTCATATGTCCAGAATAAAAACATAGATTCTTACAAACTAATATTTCAACCATTATTCTACAATTGAAATCCCATAGTATTCTATCTTTCTTAGGAATATAGTGTTTCCTCAAAAGAGAGAACATCTTCCATAACAACCTTTACCACTTAATCACCAAATCATTTTCCTATACTATGTATATCCATTTGATAAAACATAATTTCCCAAAATCAAATTATTCTTGTTCCATAAAATCATTTTACTAATATAATAAGTCATACTAACCAGGGACTTCAAGTAGGCCAGTGGTAGGCGATGCTCCCTTGTCTCCCTTCAGCTGTGGGTTCGATTCATGCGGCCTTGCTGGATGCAATGGGTTTTCACTCATCCTACGAGTTGCCTTTTTTATATAACTCAAAAATAAACCTAACATGTTTTATCCTAAATGGTTTCCTTATACCTATCATTTTTGTCCCAATTCATTATGATCACAATATCTTAATTCTTGAAGTATTATATATATTGTCATTTTTTTATTTCACCACCATATGATAAAATAAAACAATCCCCAAAATAAAGAACGACAAACCTTGATCATGGCATCCACTTGGTTTCATTGTCATCTTGTTCATGTATGTAGAAGGTCCCTGCATTGCAACAATGATTTAGAGATCCTTCAAAATAATTTTCTTACTCCATCAAAATACACCATGTACAACATGGGTCATATTGGTGTTCACAGAAAAACAGTTTTGGAAAATAATCATTTATGACATATAATTTAAAAACATCTAATAAAACATGATTTCTATAAAACAGTCAGACCAAATTTGAGTTGAAACATTCAATTAATGGTCCTTTTAAAATACCATAGGTATGTACTGAGAGACTATATTTTAAAAGAAAATATAAATAGGTTAATCAAGGGTCTCCTTCTTCAACAACCTTTTCAAAATCATAATATGCTTCAAAATCTTGTTATAAGGTAAAATATTTGAAAATGCCTTGATAATATTTACCTTTCTTGAAAATATGAGAATATTGTGAAAATAGGATTTGTCTAAATACCACCCATGATCCACGATGATAACAAGATATAGCGGAGGTGTTTGATATCTCAAACAACTGCTTACAAGTGATTTGTATGCTAGAAAATGTTTCACAATCATCCGAACATGACTTTGCAATAATTATTGCAAGCATGTCATCAAAAAGAGACATGAATGTAATTTAAGATCCTCCTCCTTCCATTTGTAACTGACTTTCCTTGATCTAAAAAATTTATAAAACAAGGATTTAAATGAAATAATATACATATGGACTAACCATGTATCTAACAAAAACTTATAATCCCTATAGTTGTCTAAACCGACCTCTGATACCAATTATAAGGTCCCGAACTTAAAACATAACATAATATTGAATTAAATGAATAATTCACATTGAGGATCTTTTTAGGTTTATAGTTTCATAGAATTAGGACAAAACTATTAAATATCAACTTGAAAATTACATGTACACACTACTACTCAATATCCATTTTTTTTCATAAAATAAAAACTCTTAAAAAGAAACATGTCTAGTTCCATGTTTTAGACATCTTGAATTTTCCTTGATCCCATCCTTGCCCCTATTCATATTTATGTTTTGTGGAAAACATTTGAAAAACTTGGTATGAGCATAAAAACCTGAGTAAGGGTTATAAAATAAGGACAGAAAATATTAGACCATCATTAAATACAAATCAATGAAACCATACTTTTCAATCATAACAATACTTATGAAAAAAATAAGATTTATGAATAACACACACAAATCATAAATCATAAAGGTAACTTATGGTATTTATAAAAAATTTACATTATAGCTATCATATCTACATAGGGGGTCACATTTGGAATACCCATCACAGTATACTCCCTAAATCTCTTAGGACAAAAATTAACGTTTACCTCCATCATGTTACCCAATGCATTGGAGAGGTGTCTCGGGCTCACCCACCCTAGGTTTATCACGGAACCACCCGTATACGTAAACAATTCCCAATAACTATAACATATTCATAACACATAACACAAGCATAATGGAAAGATAACATTTCCACATTCCAATCAAATTGAAATAAACAATGCTTTATCAAATCATTTTCAAAACCATTTAAAATATTTAATAATGAGATTTTGTGAATCAAAGTGTCTCATACCACTTTGAGCCTTTGAATAATTTTAAAAAATTAATGTACACATAAATACATAATCAAAACCTTTTGTAAAACATTGTCATTAATGAGAAATATTTAGAAAAATAAATCTTTAAAACATTTAAAATGATATTTTAGTTAAAGAGTTTTTAACAAAATGAGAGACGCTTGAATAAAAATAATAGAGGAATAAAATTTAATCATAATTTTATAATATCATGAGAATAAATGGATTCATGATATGATATACCAAAGGATAGTATATACACCATATAAAATTGTATTGGTGCATAACAATAATGAAGTCTCAATAGAATGTAAATTGAGACTAAATCCCTTATAAAAACGGTATCCTTAGATTTAGGATAAATCAATTACATTATAATGCGTGACAAATATATATACACTAAATATGATTTTGTATTTAGTTTAAATCAATCATAATAAATTCACACACGTTGTTTTTAATACAAAATCAATGACCTGTATGTTTAACTCAATGAATGGAAATTGAGTTAAAATTACTCTTATCAAGTTCATATCGATGACCTGAGAATTTATCAATAGAGTCATTATGTGTATCAAAAGTATATCCACAAAAAGGGGAGTGGAAATTAAAACATAAATAAATAAATAGTGATTCCACACATAATTATAGCATGTCATAATTAAGATTTAGAAGATTAACCCAAGGAATATAAAATGGGTTAAAAGGTTCCCTTACCGATTTGGTAACTTACAATACATAATACCCATGAAAGAAAGATCATAAAATGAAGATGTAAATACTCATAAATTGAATTATATTACATAATTAATACAATAATGGGAAGTATATACACAACACAAAAGGAAATATTGTCCAATATATTAAGAATCTCATGGGAATAAAAAGTGAGATGGAAATTCTTTACCACATTGTAATAAATCGAGTCGTATGAAAAAATGTTAAAAGTAACCAAATGATTCATAGAATAACATGAATATAAATATGATCATGATTATATATATCAAATGGTAGTACACAATGCACCACATGCAATAAATAAGTGGCGAACAATAGAAATATCATGGAATTGAAAGTGAGATAATAAATTCCTTACCTCATGTCCGACTTGACTCGTTTGTTCCTTGTTCTTCCTAAATAATAAACTAAATTTAATTTATACTTGATTAAGAAAATTTTTCAAGTTTATTATTCCTTTTATATCACTTATTACCATGTTATAAACTTATGTAATCATTAAATTTAATAATGTTCGTTTTGTCAATATTCTGTACTTGAGTCAAAAAATGGACTTCTTATAATTACAAGTTGTTCAAATAGTAAAAAGTTCATTATATCCAGAATTATATTCATGATTTAGAAATCATATATATCATATATATCTAGTATATACAAGTACTTATAATAGTACATAACATTTGGAGGTAAGAAATGAAATGCACCGTCCATGGAGACGGTAAGCCGTACGCACACATGAACGCTACTTTCATTTCTATTTCATATTTTAATTGAATGAAAAATTGATGATACATATTTATATTATAAATCCAGTATAATATCATATATAATTCCAATAACTCCATCCTTTATATATCCCATGTATGGTATGAACGAGTCATATCACTTTGAGGGGGCGGTAGTCCGCACTTCCTAAAATGAAATTATTGCATTTACCCATAATGGAAACCTTAAACGTATAATTTAAAAGAAAAATATAGAACCATAAATAAAACATAAACATAATATATATCATATATAAATACAGTACCATCTTAACAACCACCATGATAGGCGGTAGGAGATAATCGAACATTCATCATTTCATGTGGTGTTAGTTTTCCATCAACAGAAACAGTATGTTCATCACCCATTAGATGGGGGCGTGTGTATTTGTTGTTATAATAATTATCATAACAAAATACTAGTATATTGAGGATACTGTTGTTGTTATAAAATAAAGTAATACAAGAGTTTAGGTGTTGGAGAAGTAAAATAAAAGAACAAAATTTAATAGAAACTGTTACCTTTATTTTGGATAACTCCCTTTGGTTTGAACAAAAAGGAATTATTGAAGTGACTTTTACCTAAGGTAAGGCTTATAAGAGGAGGATAGGGATCTTGAGAGCTTATTTGGGCAGGGTTTGGACGAGACAAGAGGCTTGAAAGGTGTGTGTAAGTGGTTAGAAGTGAGGATGTTTTATAAGGGGGAGGAGGGGCTTTTTTGGAAAATGTGAAAAATACTATTTTATTATATATTGATATTCGGTTTCTGAAGGTCCAAAACCAATTAAAGTAAAAGATAATATGACTAATGTTAGAAATAAAATCATCTAATAAGAATTTGACCGGTTTTGGATATTTGTTTATTAATTACGATCTTATTTATTTAAATCATCTATTAATGTGGTAAATACTACATCATTATTGTGACATAAATAATATAATTTATTTGATGTCTAAAAATTATAAAAAATATACAATGATGTAGGAAATATTTTTTTGTTTCCAATTAATATTTATAGTCTAAAGGGAAATTTATATAACCCATTGTAAACATTAATTTACAATAAGATATTTTTTTATGTCAATTTTGCCTTTACTTTATGTTAATTAATCTAAAGTGTCATTATCACTCCCAAGTGGATCAATGGGGACCCAAAATTGACCCAAAGATGCTCATGGTCGTAAATGACTCAACCAATAAGGTTATTACAAGTGGTAAGGTAATTTTGTATTATTATAATATAATTTTTACCTTGAATTACCCTATTTTCCTTTAACCGCGATAAATAAAAGTAAAAAGTTACTATTCACCAAACATTAGTTTCATCTTATTGAACCAAGTTTTACATATTAATAACAACCATTTATGTCTGATTTTTTAAATTCAATTCAAAGAAGCAGTAAAATTTCATTTAAATGAAATATTCAGTTATTTAACTACTACTAAGTGTTTTCACTATTCATCAAAAATTGAAGTTTTTCAGAAAAATATCAAAAAATCAGCCTAATATATATTTGGTATTCCATATCAAAAAATGATGTATATTTTAAAAAATTCAAAACATAGAATGTTTATTAGTTAATTTAAATTTAATTTCTGTTGTCAAAACAAATAGCATGTTTTTAAGAAACAATATCTATCAAAAGTTTGACACTTGTTTATGTCCAATTTCAAAGTTAAATTATTTCCAATGACCACCATTAGATTAAATAGTAAAATGTAATGTAATTACACCTTAAAACCAATTAAAATGATAATATAATAATAAAAATAAATTAGATTAAAAAGTATATTTTAATTAAAATACAATATTTTTCACTATTCATTAAAAAAATGAATTTTATCAGAAAAATACCAAAATATTACCCAAGGTAAATTTTAATGTTCTTATTCTAAAGAAGAATTTTATTTTGTCAAATAGAACATATAGAAGTGACCAAAACTATATTTAATGAGGGTTCTCCATCAAAAGGTGGTAAATCAACCTTTTAAAGGAAATTATGTTTAAAATTAGATTCATTCACATTTGAAGCCTCTAACTTTTATTGGATAAATGTAAAAACATTTAACAAAAATATATAATCATTTTTTAGTTAGTTCAGTTCATTCCCGCTATTACAATGACTAGGTGTTAACTACCATTTAAAATAATAATATTATATTATTAGTGTGCAACGTAAGATCTCAAAGAAACCCATTGTTGCGTATCAGGTATTCCATCGAACATAGTGTCCCCTTTAAATTTGAATTAATATTTATCTCACAAATATTAATAAATATGAAAAATGTCATGTTCTTTATTTACCTAGGATGTTACAGTATTAGAAAGGGGGAGATTTTTTTTCCTTATTTGTATTTGTTTTCATTAAGGGGTTTTAGAAAAACGAACTTTTAATGGTGAAAAATGGAATGTATTTAATGAGTTTGTAAGTTAAAATTATTAAAACAAATCCAAATTGGGATATTAAAGATACCATTGGATTATATTAGTGTTTTTTGTCAATGAATCATGTGAATATGGATATTTTAATGTTTATAGATAATTTGAGTGATGCATTGGATATTATCCACCCAATTAAGTTAATACCCATGAAATATGGGTATAAATAACTTGTATTCACTTCCCTTGAATACCTAGATGAACAGATTCAAGTGGAAAACACACATATTAGACAATTTAAATATCTTTTCCACATGTGAATGACATGTATTAGAGTAGGAAGTAATGTTTATAAAAATATGGAATAAAAATAGTATTGAATATAATGAGTATACTTTGGAGCTATTAAAATAAGTGTGAAAAAAGGATGGATGATCTAAGCTTGATGACCCAAGGAATTGAATGAATTCAATAGTTTTGGATTTACTAAATCATAGAGAGTATCAAAATCTTGACAATACTTTGATGCTAGAATATTTATACTGTGAGTACTTAGGAATCATTCTAAAGGATTTAAACAAGTTATAAAGTCCTAAATTTGTTATTGAAGAGTTATTGAGTGATTGAAAATGAGTTGAGATGGTTTAAAGTTTCCCTAGTTAAAAAAAAATAAATATTTAAAAACTACCTAATAATCGAATTCAAATTTCAAAAGTCACCATATATGAGAATCCTCTACATAATTAAATTCACATATGTGAATTTATATATAATTGAATCCAAGAAGTGTATGAGAATTTGTCCAAGAAAATGCATTCCATGTAAGCTATTCAACTATGCATTTGATTTACGTAAGAGACTGAGATGAAATAGAAAAAATTGGAATTATATGCGATTTTGAACATCTATGTATGTGACACTGCATGTATGAAATAACATGTAGTTGAATCTAGAGATGTTCAAATGATACACAACCAATTTCAAATATGGATCTATATGAAACTCAAATAATGGAATTTCACATACGCACTGGATGAAAATTTATGAGTTTCCTGAAAGATTACTCTAAAGAAAAAAATAATTTTATATGATTAAAAATATATCATTCAATTATTATAAGATCACCAAAACATTGAATGGAGTGCCTTACTAAAATTCCTAAAGAGAGGTGATGATATTTATCCTTGGAATGGGAAGATCTAAGAAAAATGATATATGGAGTTTATTGAATGTAAAAATTCAAAGGAAATCAAATATGTTGATTCAAGTGTTGTGAATTAATGTTTTGAAAATCATGAATCTTTGATAATCCATGATCCAAGTTTATTTTTAGAATATTAAGATGATTACTAATGTATGTATTTCATGAATATGGAAAACGAAATTATTAAGTCTTCAAAAATAATATAAATAATGAACCGTCAAACCTAGAGTCATTTTTCATCAAAGCCTAAATTATTTTCACTTGTTGTTGTTATACTTTTTAT
This sequence comes from Viscum album, assembly GCA_963277665.1. Classification (NCBI taxonomy): domain Eukaryota; kingdom Viridiplantae; phylum Streptophyta; class Magnoliopsida; order Santalales; family Viscaceae; genus Viscum; species Viscum album. Next base: position 1,775,716,245 of record OY728158.1, read on the forward strand.
GAGTGACTAATAATGAAGTATGGTGATTTTAACAGTACTTGATATATGTGAATTCTTCCAAATTTAATGAATCTGGTAAAGAAGAATTGATTTTTCTTACCAGTAGTGAAGATAATACAAAGTTTCACCTCTGATTTCTGTATGATTTTTTATAACCTAGAATATGTTTCAAGAAATAGGCTTTATTTTGGTTTTAAGATCTTAATAAGATGAAATTTATAATGGAAGATGAAGAAATAAATTTGGAACAACTTTCCAAAATGAATAAATCTTGAGATAAAGGTGCAGTAAGGTGGATTTTCCAAAAGTATCTATTTTTTATTAATTATTTTATTCAAAAAATAAATCATATTTCTCATTCTCCATATGATAAAACTGATAATTATGGGAGCTATTTAATGCAATAAAATGAAGTATTTTTTTTTGAAAAATAGAGAATGGTGAATTGTTCGTGAATGAGAAAATAAGGTTATCACTAATGTTGTGTAAGTAATGTTGATAAACAGAATAAGAAATTGAGAAGATTAGAGACACTTAAATATGTTTAGAATATCATTAATGTGTAATATTATAAAGGATAATAATAAGTTTTTAAGTCTATTCTTATTATTTTGATCTCATAGTATCAAAATTAAAGAATGAGGAAGAGTTTACAACAACAGTTGGGTTTGTAGAAGTTTTAGAAGAATAAAACTGATCATGAATATGACATGAATTACATGTCCTAAAATATTTCTGTCAACAAATTATAAAAGGTAGAAGTTCATGGGTTTGTAAAGCATTATATCATACTGTGTGAGGAATCCAGTGATGCTGAGTTTTAATCTGTGACCGAGTTGTAGAGTATTCTTGAAGATTTTTTGGCATTCAAAGTAGATGTTGTTGAATTGAAGGTGATTTATCTTATTGATGTATAATAATCTTTAAAATATAATAAATTTTATTTCCAATAATAAATAAAAAAGAAAAATTTCATATTTATGTTGGGACTCTATAAAATCCATGTGACTGAGGGTATTTAGGGAGATCACAGAGTGACTCTATCAACAGAGTCTGAATCTGTAGAAGGATTTACTATGTGAAACAAGCATTTGTAAGTCCACAGATACTTGTTAATTCTTGTGTGGGAAACACCTTTCACAATGAAGTCACCTTGATTATAGTGTATAAGCCTTTATTTGGGAAAAAATTAATCAAGGCAAGGGGTTGTCCTTTGTATCCAAGCTTGTAAAAATACTATATGCCGCTTTATTTATTTACATGAATTTATGAAATTCATTATTTCATGGTAAAAATTTAACATATATATTCTCACTAAAAAATTGAAGTTAAATTACATGTAAGAGTTCGAAATTCATAAGATAACTTTATAATTGGTAAAAAGTAGACAACACCATATTTACACCCACCTTCACTTGTCTACACTAATCATAAGGGGAATCATATAAAAAAACTTTAATTCTATTGATGAAGTTTATAATTTAATGATTTGTGAGTTCTCAATGTCAATAATAAGATATTTGAATTTTTTTATCAGGCTTCAAATTCATCTAGATGACGAGAATACGTTCGTTTCATAAGTTAATTTTGAAAAATATTCCATGAAGAAATTTAGAATGGGGGAGTGTAAGATTGTTTCCACTATGATAACTATTGAAAAAAATATAGTAAGAATAAGGAGAAAGTGGTGGTATAATAATTTATATATAGAAGAATCATTATTATTTTAATCTATATCACTAGAAAAGGGTGGATATTTTTTATTTTACATGCATGTTGACATGGTTTTAGAGATATGTTAAGAAATAAAACCTCATGGAAGTGAGAAGAATGATAAAGTATGTAAAATTAATTTTACATTATAGTTTATTGTTAAAATATTGATATACCATGGTCATATTTGAATATTTTTATGATCATTTATCTGGGGAAATTTTGGATAAAACATCCATAAGTGTAGGATTATTTTATATTGTAAAAAATTATTTTAATTAGATAATTAATAAATATGATTGTGTTTCATTGATCATTGCAGAGATGTAGTACTTATCAGTCACCAAATCATGGAAAAACATATTTGGATGAAGAAATAGTTGAAATACATTAGTGGATAAGTAAGATAACCAAAAATGATTCATTTGGACAAAAAATGTTCCAACAAATTGATAAATAATCTTGTATATCACACTCGCACATAACACACTAAGATCCATTATCATTTTATCAAGGAGAAGGTGGAGAACAATGTTGTATGATGGTAATTTTTTATAAATCATGTTCAAAATATAGATATGTTCAAAAAATACAATCTGGATCATGTTTTTGAAAGACATAGGTTTAACTTTAGAGTTCAATCACTCTCCTAAAATGAAGTTTGTTCGAATTCCCTTATCTCTATTAACCTTAATGCTCGATTTAGTAATTGTATGTATTTTTATGTTTATGGATTTTATTGTATGTTGGAATATATGGGATATATAATCCATGGGGACTTAGATTAAAGTGAAGAATTGAAACTTTTTATGGAAAATCATTTTTATATTTGATTATTTATCTTGTTTCCAATACGGATATTAAATTCATATAGGATAATAGATTGATTTAATGTTCCTTACTATAATTTGGAATTTTATAATCTTCTAGAAGGTGGTTTGAATGGATGTGAATGAACCCAATAAATTATATTATCAAATGTGGAGAAAAACATAAAGGGATAATACTTAACGAATAGTGGAAAAAACTATAAGGGGAAACTACATATCAAATTCAGGGGACATATTTGATATATGATGCTTATATTATACAAATGTTTATGGTAGAAAATAGTTGGTGGTTATGGTTGATCTTGTAGTGATGAATTAAAAAAACTAAAACAGGGTATTATTATAACTAGATGATGTTGTCGTTAATTTTTTTTAACAATGTTACTATTTTTCAATTGGATGTTTTTTTTATTTTTTTGTGAAGGATCTTGAAGAATGTATTTCTAATTTTGGATGTTTTTGAAAAGGGCGGATCATGCCATGAACCATATGGAACATAGTGATGATGAGTTTCGTATGGTTTATTTGGAACTATGAATGGTTCATTTATACCTCAAGCTCGAAGGTATGTCCACAAAGTATGTTTGAGTAAGGTTGTTGTTATCTCTCTCAGAATTATATGTTTTATGCTATGAACCATGGCACAATAGATCATGTAGTGAAGAATAATTTAGCATGATTTTGGTGGATTTATCTATTGGAGTGACAATCAATGAAATTATTGATGAACCATGACCATGAATGAGGTATTTTTAGTGATTCTAGAAAGTATATTTCTATGCCATGTCTTAGAGTCTCACACCGTAAATGGTTTGGGATAGAGTCGAGTGTTTACAAAGTTGACACTCTTACCTAGATAGAAGGTAAGAAACACCATAAAAATTTCTAGGAAATTTAATTTTTTTCATGAAATCCTTATATTTTGAACCCTTATGATACTCTATGATATATCTGAAATTTTATAGAAGAAACAGAGAAATTTTCCTTTCATTCCACGAAGAGGTAGGTCAGACAATGATTTGGTTTATCTGTATTTTTTGAAAAAATGTGATGATGTGGATTTATCTTGTTGGTTTGGTGGTTATTTAAACATAAAGTAACTAAAAATTAATATTTATTGGTGTGAATTTGATATAAGAATATCTAAGGGATATTTTTTATTAAAATTAAGTTGAATGTTAGTGATTTTTTAAAATTAAAATTAGAAATTCAAACAAAACTTTTTAGAGGATCCATTGCATAGAGTGAAAGTGAAATAAAAAAAGAAATAGAGATAGATTAAATTAAAGATTATAAATAGGATAGTGTCAACTAATATCAATATTAGATAATAATATTTTGTGTGGAAAAAATTAAATTGAAGACTAGGGCTGAAAGATGGAGTGTACTATGTATTTATTTTAAAAAATGGAATAAAATAAAAAAACTTCATAGGGAAGACCTTTTTTTTGGTATCAAACTTTTGAATGATGACTTGTAAAGTTTATCATTGTAATAATATCACCTTTGAATCCTTATTGAAAGTAGTGTGATAAATAGAGTAAGATACCATCAACCCTAGATGAGTAACAACCACTTCCAAATTTTTTAATCATAAACTAGTTATGTGGTGATATTTTGGTATATCTACACAACCTTAATATGTACTCCTTGGATGTATCCCACATTGGGTGAATCAATAAAAATAGTATAAACATGATATTTTTTGTTTATGAATGTTGTTTGTGCCAGTAAAAATAGGTTAAATATGTTTTTTCCAATGTGTAGAAAAATTTGATTTATTTTAAATGAAAACAAATTTTATTTCACCCTTCATCATATAATAGTGTGTTCATAAGGACCCCTGGGCACAACATAATTTGAAAAGAGAAAATATTTATATCTTAAAAAAATAAAACAAATTAAGTGAAGACAGATATATATATATATATAATATAAGTAATAAAATAAAAAAATATTGATTGAAAACATGGGATGTTATCAGAAATTTGACCGATTTTGGAAGCTTCAAAACTGTCCAAATGTTTTATTTATGAATTCTAGTCTCTAAATATAAACTATAATAGTTACATTCCACTTACTACATGATTACATGTGATATTAAAATATTCATAGTAGGTGAACATGCATGGTGTGGAAAACATATCTTAGTAGGACACTACTTAATTTCCCAAATGTCTTCTAGAACCTAATAATATCATAAGTGTATTTTTAATTCTCATGAATTTAATTTAATGTACAATATTGATACACATCAAACATCATCCAATACTTACCAATCCATATTGGCACTATATTTTTCCTTTATTTACCAATATCGGTAGAAAATTGACATGTCTATCAAAAAAGTCATAACTGAAAAATGAAATAACCATAATCATTACCAAACACATGATATTTTCTCAAAAATACAAACTCATCACCCAATGGGTATAATAGTCAAACAAAATACTATTTTCAAATAACTAAACACATAGAGAATATCTCATCAAATTAAAACTCATGAATTAGGTTCATATTGTAGAATAACCCAAGGATTTTCCAATAATACAATGAAATACATGGTCTTGAAAAAATCTTATAACAAATCACAATGTTATTATATAACAATGTAAATTTCATTATATTACATAACACATACTCTACCATTTTTGGATTTCTTATAATATAATTACCCCTTTAATAACCATTCAACATTATTTCATAAACACATTCTCATTTCACCTTATTTATAAAATTTTTCCTTCACATAAAATATATTCATAACATACCTTTAATTACCCCTAAAAATTACACATATATCCCTTTCTATTTCAAAATCGTGAAATAAACACAAAAACATAACACAAATCATTTAATCCATTTCAACATCACACATTGAATAATTTTATATTTAAATTCTAATTTACATGACTCGTTAATTAATTAAAAATAAAAAACAGACCATTATAAATTAATAATAGTTCATGATCATGTAAAAATTACTAATAAACATTTATATTGAATACATAATAAATTGTTTTGGAACATATAGTCCTTATTTAATATTATTCATAACCATGAAAATTAATACAACATTTTTCTCATTTTTAATACATGGACAACTAATTTCCTAGAAATTAAAAAAAATTATAATAGTTAATTATATGAAAAATACTAAACTAAATCACAATAATTTATTTAGTCAATTCATATTTAATTTATATTCCATTTTTATTCCGTCAAAATACCCTGTAGTTAAATATACACATCACATTAGTAGTGTATACAAGAAGAAACCCGTTAAAATAATTGAGAAATTTTATATAACCAAATTAGTTTATCCTCATAATAAATCAAATTTAAAGAAATGATAAATAATAAAAAAATTATTTTCCCAAAATAGAAGAAGAGATATGTTTTAAAACATTAAAATAAGAAAATACTCATCACCTTTGAAATAAATCTTAGGTCTTATGATTGATTTTTTATTATAATAAAAAGAAAACAAACAACTCAAAATTATTTTAGGAAAAAAGAATATTGAATACAAATCAAGTTGATGGGAAATGAGAGAGTTCACATATATCCAATTTTCATATATAAGAGGAGAAATAAGTCTTAAACCTAAATTTATGACATGGAAAAAATAGAAATACTCTTATAAAAATGGGTTTGGAAAATGTACCCAATTTCTGGTGTATAAACACTTAAAACAAATGTTATCCACCTACCTATTGGTTTTAAATTTAGATACATAATGTTTTAATCTATTTCTATCATTGGTCACCCAATTATCATTATGAGGTACTTAGTGGAATCACCAGCTACAAGACAACAAACAACCACTTATAAATCTCTTCTAAACATGTCAATTACCAAATACTTTTTAACCAAACACAAAATATGAACATATTAATAAAAAAACTCAAAATAGAAAGATTAACAGAGCTATAAAACAGTATTTATTCTATTTTTGGATAAGGGAAGGTGGGGGCCAATGGTTATACACTATTACGAGAAGTTGGGCTATCCCCTTGGATCAGTGCTGTGGTTGGGACAACTATAAGGCTGAGTTGGCTAGTGATAATAGGTCAACTAGATAAGGAGAAAAACCCTAAAAATCATTCCATAGGTGTGATTCCAAAATACATATATTTATCCATTATGGGATATATGTCAAACTAAAGTATCATTTTCTAGTTCACTCACATGAAATCCACATGGTACAATGTTTCCAAAAAATTTAGTTTTACACATAATTATGTATTTGGGTACATTTTGTAAAAGAATTAGTTAATTTTTCTCATTATTCTTAGATTATCAAACTAGTTAGGTTTATAATTCCATTAATTATCATTTGAGTATAATTTTTTATATTTTATGAATTTCATCACTAACATTGTTGGTGACTTTCCTAAGGAAAATTATAATATTACATTTTATTTATTTTCTCAAGTTTAACAAAATAGTGACCTATGTTGGGTTATTTGGTGCAAAAAAAAGTGTTTTTACTTGATGTATATTTTTTATATGGAGTCACGAATGTGATACCCATGAATGTTTATAGAATACTTGATACACATGGAGCTCCAGATGAAACCCTGAACATTGAGAAAACACTTAAATTACATTTTATGATAAACAATAATGTGATATAACTAATATTTTAATAATTTTTCATGATCATTTTAATTATATAATAGATGAAATTAAAACAATTTGAGAAAATGTTCATTTTTTTGGATATTTGATGTGTTTTGGGATTAAATGAAAAAATCGCCTAATTTTAGAATATAAATATTTTAATTTATTTAATTATGTCCTCCATAAATTTTTATACACTAATTTAATTTATGAAATTACTTTTTTATAGGCTTAAATAAATCTTTCTATTCATCTCATTATTCTGGACCAAGGGTGGGATCCAACATTTGGAGGCCCAAAATATGCTCAGAAGTCAAGATTCAAAATAGATTTAAAGATCTAGATATTCTTGGAATTTGGGCCTATATTTTCTTAATTGATAGCATAATAGAGTTGAAACTCAACATTTATAAATATAAAATTCTAAGGAACAAGTCTTATAACTATGGACCTAATTTTTATGCCAATATCAAGGTTAAAAATGCATGGGAAACCAGATTTTTGAAATTCAATGATTCTTGCATAGCGAGAATAAAATTTTGATGTTAATGGTCAATAACTTCTACTACCAGTGGTGGATGAAGATGAAAGTGGGTGTTCAAAAGAGAAAGAAATTTTAAAAAAAAATTATAGAAGAAAACATTCCCAAATTCAATAATTAAATCGGTCTAACTTGAGAAATATTTTGGTGTAAAGAATCTGGGGGAGATTTCAAAGGGATATTCAGAAGATCTTGAATTTGAATATCAAAAGATGAAACCTGCTTGGCCTATATAAGGAGTATTTAACCCATGAATAAGAAGTTTTCCACACCCCCAATTGAGAGGATTCCAAGGGACATAATTCTAATATAGGATTTCTTTCTTCATTTATTTTTATTTTTAATTTCGTTTTTCATATAATGCATATGCATATTTTTAATTTTAGTTTTTTCATATTCTTCCATATCTCTTTCTATTATAACCATAATATAGTAATATATCTCTTCCATATTTCTATTGTGATATTTTTTCATATTAAAATGATAAGTTACAAACCTGAGGCTTGGTATTGTGGGAGTTTCTGCAGTGTTTTTAATTTTTTTCATTAATTCAACATGTATTAAATCTATTTTGTGGTGGATGTGAGAGTACTGCATAAGTTTGGTGGTATTATATCATGAAATAATTTCCATTTCCATTCCCTTTCTTTGATTCATCAATTTACCCTGCATTCTCCTAGGAAATAGCTTTATACAGTGGAGTTGGGGTTTGCTTAAGGGATGAGACAATATATAGTGGAGCCAAGTCTTTTAGGAATTTCATTATCAGTTAAGGTGTTATCCTATCATATTTCCAAAGGGGGTGGGGTTTCATGTGGTGAAGTCATGAAAAATTCCCACACTAGATAAATTGAAGTAAATTAATTTTTAAGAATCTTTCATCAAACAAATTATCATATTTAATTTAATAAATAAATAAATACTGAAAGAACCCATATAGTTAACCCTAGGACCAATACCTTTCTTCGCTTATTTCATTCTATCTACATCTACATTTAGAATTAAATTATGAATTACATTATTTTAATTTAAAATTTTTCAAAAAAATAAAAAACCATAATTTTCATAAATATTATAAAAAAACCAAAAAGAATTATATTATGTGAATTAGAAATTAGTGATTGAACCGACTACAATGCTCCTCAAGTGACATGACCCTGATTAGCCTCTATGCTGCATTAGAAATATAAAAAATATTGATTATTCTATGACCCATGACACACGTGCATCATAACTAGTGTTGTTTCCTGGGAGACAAGAAGTATTTCAGTCCCTTTTTCTATTTTCATATTATAGATAGTTTTATTTATCTTCTAAAAAACCATAAAAATTATTTACCCATTATGTTTTCAAATGATCATTTATTCGATTCGTTGAACAATTATTCATAGGTGCATGAAGAATAAATATATTATATTTTTGAGACCCTCAAATGAAGATATGATTATCTTGTGATAATAGTCAAGAAGAATCAAAGAGTTATAGAGATAGTCATATCACATCAAGATTTGATGATCTTTATCAATCAACTCTGGATTTATGTAAACATATATGAGTCCTAGAAGGATATTCCACTAATATTTCCTAATTTATGTAAAGAACATGAGGCCAAACTTGAGGTGGGGGATACTGACTACCTAACTTCACATGAAAACATCTGACTCTAAGAGGAAATCATCATTAAGATAAATATTAAACTGGAACCAATTCAAGGACAAGATATTTCTTTGAACACTTTATTTTATTATTATATTCAATCCAATTTGAGTATCACTCCTTAGTGATTTGAATTTTTCTATTTGATCAATTATTTCCTTTCCTTATCTAAGAATGAGGAAAAAAATACATGCACTTCTTAAGGAAAACATGGATCTCCTTGATTTTAAGAAATATAAATTTTTAGAATCCAATGAAGAAACCCAAGTAGCTGAACACAAGGAAAATGAGATAAAGGATGCTCTCACTAAAAGGGAAGAATTATGATTTTCATTATTCATGTTTAAATTACTTCAAATTAAAAACAAATTCTAACCCTGATTTTGAATATACAATTTATTCATCCCATTTTGATCCACTACTAGATGTTAAAGGGAAGGTTTCACAAGTATAAACCAAGAAGTGGATGGCCCATACATTATCCTACCCCCTCCATGAAAAATTTACATAATTTGGAAGGGGATAGATCTATTATATACTATCCATGTATAATTACTCACCATGAAGGAATAATAAAAATATAGGTAAATCCACATGTGGTTTTACAAGTCAAAGAAGCTCCACCCACCATCAGACTATGGATAAAAGCTTGTACTTCCCTCTGGAAGAATTAAAAATTAAGGGCCAACTTGTGGGATCATACTAAGATTTATGCTTTTATTTGTTTTCTAGGAATATATATTTCTATTTTATTCTTAGGATTAGTCAATTATGTCACCCACTCCATCTTAACTTTTTGATCTTAAATGACATGATCCTTGTGCTTAATTTAGTAATTAAATTTTATAGGACCATGATGGAAAAAGGAAGCTTCCAAACTATAGAGGAGTAGGACTAAGATTTATTTCAAAACGTAGTTCACTTTTAGTGTTTATCTTTTAATCTCCAAACATTTTTATCTATAAAAATGTTTTGAGATTTGAACTGGAAATTTAATGCCCATTCATGACTTTATAATTTAATTGACTTATGTAAGAGACATTAGTTTCTTATGAGTACAGTGTCTCCATATTTTTGATTTCAGTGTTATTGAGTCTGAATGAGTAAATTTAATAATTGGATTATTAAAGTGAAGAATGGATATTAAAATTATGACTGATGATTTGAGGGAATTAATCGAATCATGTAAATAAAATTTTCCTTAAATTTTTAATTATTTGAATTTATGAAATTTAGGTGAATTTACTTTATAATATTAATCATGACTTGAGTGATTATCCAAAATAACATTTCCATTCATGATAGTATTTCTAGAAAATGTTATTTCTATTTTTTCTTGATCCCATTTCTATAGTGATATTGTGAGATTCCACCTACTATAACTTTTATGTGAACTTATCAAAACTTTGAATATACAAAAATACATTGAAAATGAATGAGGAATATTATGAAAATACCACATACTTAAAATAACAAATTTATATAAATATTTGTTTAGCCCACAAAAAAAGAATGAACAAGTTAGGGATGAGGCATGTTTTAATCCACATTTATCCATTTCTAGCATACTCTATGTATTTTTATGAATCTTAAATGTTAAGAATGGTGGTGAAGGGAATCATGGTGGAAGGGGTGATTTACATTTTATGGAAAAAGTGTGGGGGATGATTATTGTGGAAATAAATTATGGATATTGATTCATTCATGATACTTCATTGATTTTCCCACATTAATGTAAAAATAAAATGACAAAATAATAAAAAAGGAGAAAAATAGGTTATGATTTGGGAAAAACAAAAATCAACATTACTAGACCTCTGTTTTTTTATCATATGTGGTTAGATGGTAGATGTGAGGTTTATTCTATGAAAATAATTTAAAAAAAAGAAATAAAAATCAAAAGGTTAATTGAAAAATAAAAAAAGTATTAAATAAAAAAAATATTCAAGAGGGTTGATAAATCATTCATTATGATTTAATTGATCATAACCATTGCTTTGAGTTTTGGGGAAATGGGAGTTACTACTATGAAGAGGATAATTCCATTGAGCTTTCACTTTTGATATCTTGAACTACACTTTAAGAGATAAACCACCTCCTAGAGACTTAATTTTCAAACATCAATTCCTACCAACCTTAAGACTTTAAAGTATTTTCAACCTTGATTGAAAATCCATCTTTATTTTATGTGTCATTTGTCTTTACAAAGTGATGAATGGATTTCATTTATAAGACTATGAATATAAATCATGTTCTCATGATATTAAAATAACTCTATTTGAATTAATATCATCATTAATGATAGAAAATATTTAAAATATAAGTATATCATGATTTTTCATGTTTAATAATAATAAAATTAGAAACTTGAATGAATGAAAGGATATATATAATCATTTTCAAATGAGAAGAATTAAAATACTTTAGTTTATTGTTTCTTTAAAAATTTATAAATTAAATTTATATTTTATGTTTATTTTTGAAAAGTTTTTTTGACATTGAAAAATATTTTATTTAATTTATTTGGAATTTGAATGTTGGTAAGATTGGTGCTCCTTGATTTTCAATGTTTATATTTTGAGCTTGAGGAAAAGAATATATTAAGTGTGGGGGATTTGATAAAGATAATATTTTCATAATTTTTCATATGTATTTTAATTATTTAATACCTAAAAATAAAAAAATTTGGGATAATTTGCATTGTTTTTGGATTTTTGTGTTCTTTGGGATTAATCGAAAAGATGGCCTAATTTTAGAATTTATCTGTTTTAATTTATTTATGTATTTTTTTGAAAACCCTTATACACTAATTTGATTTATTAAATTCCTTTTTTATAAGATTAAATATATATTGATCTCCATTTCATTATTCTGAACCTATAGCTAGATCCCATATTTGGAGTCCAAAAATATGCTCACAAGTGACGTCTCAAAATCTATGTATAGATCTGGATATTTTTGAAATTTTTTCCTATATATCATAAATAGTTGGCATAATGTAGCTGAAATTATAAATTGATAAATATAAAATCTTGAGGAACAATAATCAAAACTATTTCCCCACTTGATTATGTCAATATCATAGTGATAAATGCATAAGAAATCGGATTTTGGAAATTCAAATATTCTTTATTGAAATAATGAATTTTCAGAGTTAATGGGCTATAACATCTTCTATACGTGGATTATAATTCATAAATTTGGTGTTAAAACTATAAAATCAATATTGAACAACTTTTAAGAATAAATAATTTCTAAATTCTATCAATAAATGGGTCAAACATGATAATGCTTTCAGGAACAAAATTTGGAGGAAGACTTAATGGGAGATTTTGATGATCATGAATTTAAATACTGAAGGATGGAACCCCTATGTCCTATATAGGGAGGATTTCACACATGTTGAAGGATAGTTCCGCACCCCAATGGAGCGGTGGCTAAGGACTATACTTATTTTTTAGGAATTATTTGTTTTTTTCATTTATATTTTCAATTTATTTTTGTCATGTTTCACATGTGAATATTTTTAATTCAAGTGTTTCCATTTTTTACATCTCTATTTATATTCCAACCCTAATATAATTTTATATCTTTTATTTCTTTCCATTTTTATATCTATTTTATTCCAATGACAAGTTTAAAATCCAAGGCATGGCCCTAGGGGAGGTTTCATAGTCTTCTTAATTATTTTGATTCAATTCAACATGTTTCAAATATATTTTTGGGGGATGTGAGAGTATTTAATGGGTGGAGTGGTCATCCAACACATCATTATTTAGAATTACATTCCTTTTCTTCAAATACATTACTTTTAACTCACTTCTCTCAGGAAAATCCTTCATACGATGGAGCTGGAGTTTCCATAAGGGATGAAATGACATATAATGGAGTTGGGTCTTTTAGGAGTGGTATTCTCAGTTGAGGTGTTATCCTATTTGGTTAATATAGGAGGTAAGGTTTGGTGTGCCAAAGGTATGATAAAATCCCACACTAAATAAATCAAAGGGAAATAATTCATTAATGAGGTTTCATCAAATGAATTATTAGACTGAATTTAAATAATAAATAAAAAATGAAATAAACCATGTATCCAACCATCACACCAAGAAATTTCTCCCCTTATTTCATTTCATCTACATCTGGATTTAGATATTAATTATGCATTGAATTATTATAATTACACATTTTACAAAAACCACAAAACCATCATTTTCATAAATAATATAAAAAATAATAATTATATTATGTGAATTATAAATTAGTTGTTGAACCTAATGCGACGCTCCTCAAGTGACACGACCCTAGTCGGCCTCGGTGTTGCATAAGGAAAAGAATAAAATATTTCTTTTGTTATTCCATATGATAGGCATGTTCCATAATGTCGAATATTTTATTTGTTAAAAAGGACACAATGTTTTTTTTGAGATACTTTAAGATTGACATTGTGACATGATTTGGTAGCTTTATATATAATAATATTATTTTTACAATCCCTAATTATATGTGGATATTGTGAAATAAGTTTTTTTTTAGACTGGGAGGGTCTATGTCACAAACCAGGCTGGGCTGCCATCCGACTTGACACCCGACTTGGCCAATGTCATGGATCAAAGGCCATTCCCGATCCCCACGGGCTAGAGACTAGTTACTAAGAATTAAAAAACAACTTTGGTAATTATTTATCCTATAAGAATTGACTATAAAGTAAAAATAATTAACACCCATCACATATAAACTAAAAACCATAACCCATAAGCATAAAAAACATGAGTTAAAAATTCTCAATATACAAAAAAAATAAAAAACTACCAAAAATGGGAGTGGAAAACTAAAAAACCAAAAACTCCATGTGGAATGTGGGTTAACACCCCATGCCACCACCACTAACATATGACAACGAAGGAACCACTAGCACATATAACCACCATCACCACCATGAGGAACCTTGCCTTTACTAGGGTCAAATATAATAAGGTCTACATACACGTAAGGGTGTATGTAGAGTGTGTTTCAAGAGCCCAATAGGATACCATAAAAAGAGACTCCATGCAATGACATTAGGTGACAAATTAATATGGTATTTTTTAAGAAAGGAGAAATATGAAATTTAAAATAAAACATGATTTGAAATTTAAAAGTAAATAAAGCTGATAATAAACTAAACAGTTAACATAATATGAGAACCATGGGAAATCCCTAAGGCACTAGGTTAAGAAGGGTCTTTGGATCCTCATAATCTTGGTGATCACATCTCTCAAACACAACAGCCATGCTCAAGCCTCCAATGACCATCACAAGAATGTTTAGTTAGTCATGTTCTGTTAATCCTTGTAAGGGAGATCAAGCCTAGGCCTTGCCAACTCTCCTAACATACTAATCTGGGTCTTCCCACCTTGATACATAGGTTTCCTTTTTCCTGAATTTCATTATGTATATCACATGAACCACCTCTTACACAATCACACCCCCACAATATAAATACACATGAAATCAACCATTTATAATAGGAAAATCATTATTAAATCTTTATGTACACCAAAACCCTTGGGAAACATGATTCTCACTACCCACACAATTTATTGCTCCCATATATAAACCATTTTAAGTATACTAAAATCATAAAACAATGTCAAAGAATGGAACCACATACCACTTTCAAGGAAATCACTTGAAATTGGGTAGAAACCACAACGACACTAATGAGAGACCATATAAAGGTAATAACACACCTTAAACATCAATATTAAACTTAAATAAAGTATATTTGAACCCAATCCTGGAAAAAACCCTTATTGGAGAAAGACTAAAAAAGAGGGGAAGAAGAAGTGAATAAGAGAAGAGAAGAAAAGAGAGGAGGATAATCTTACTTGAAGGTTCCTTGAAGATTCCAAAACAACTCCACCTATATATTGAAACCTAAGGGAGAAAGAAGGATGATGGAGGTACAATTAAGGATGAGGAGTTCGAATGGGGAAGGAATTGGGTGATTTGATGGTAAAATAGGGTAGGGGTATAAACAAAATTTCAAAAAATTTCAATATATGGCAAGCCACATGGTTTTGTCGAACAATTTTCCAAAATACACAACACCTCTATCCAAGAGGAAAAGCGGTTTCATGGTGTACCTGGAGGGGTCATGTGCCAGTGGGCCTAACTATATGACGTTAGATAGATCCACTTTCCTAGGCACATGGTTAACCCTAGAGGGATGTACTCCCATGCACTCGACTGTACAACCTGGATAGTGCTACTGTCTAGGGTGTACGATTTCAACTGGGATGGAGCACAATTTCTACTAACCATTAACCTGCATCTATCTAAACTGAAAACCTCTACTTTTATTAAAATAACATGGGGAATCCATGAAATAAGGAGAGGAACAAAAATAAAGGGGAAATAACTCAAAATAATTCCATGGATGTGACAGTTCTCCCCACCAAGAAAACCTCCCACCCTTAGAAAATAAATTTGAAGTCTGATTAGAGAATAAGTGTGGATACTACTCTTCCACCCAATACTTTCACTCCCTTGTCTCATGATCATAAGTTTTGTGATTTCAAAGTTCCAAAACAAATTTTATGGTTTTAACCCTAATAACATTCATTTAGGAATCCATAATATTCACCGGTAGCTAAAACATAGAAAAATCAAATTCAAGATCCAACTCTTCCCAATTCATCATGTGAGATGGGTCGGTATAATACTTTCTCAATTATGAGACATGGAATATTTCATGGATTAAAATCAACCAGGTTGGTAAAGTGTTGTGGTATTCAACATTCCAATACTCTCAGTAATCTAAAAAGGTCCAACATACGCCAACATCAGCCTCCTGTTCTTACCAAGATAATGGTAACCTAGGTGAGGGGATTCCTTCAGAAACACCCAATCACCAACTGGGAACTCTATGTCTTAGCTCCATTGATTGAAATAAGACTTATGATAGATATAATCCATCAAAAACCAGTTCATGATCAACAAAAATTTATCAATATTATCTTGTACAAGGCCCAATCCCAAAAAAAGTCCTCACCCACTTCTGGCCAGCATAAAGGCGATTGACATGTATGACCATAAAGAGCCTAAAAAAGAAACATTTTACTAGAGGAATGACAACTATTTTTATATAAAAAGTCCAGCAATCCAAAATTTTTATACCACGAGCCTTCGAAATAAAACACACATGCATAGAGAATATATTTTGAAACCTAGTTTTACGACTATGTCTGACCATCCTTTTGAGGATGGTTTTCTATACACAACTTGAGTTGAGATCTGATGATCTTCTGAAGGACTTTATATAATAGAGAGGTAAAATAGGGGTCCCTATCTGAAATGGCAGAAAATGGCACACCATGAAGCATCATGATCACTTGAACATATATCCGACCCAAATCATCTGCCTTGGTTGAATCCATGATCAGAATGAAATGGGATGATTTAGTCAGACAATAAATTTCCACCCATATGGAATTCTTCCAAAGAGGTATATGAGGTAAGAAAATGATGAAGTTCATGGTGATATTATCCCAATTATATTTAGGAATGGGTAATGGATGACGCAAACATGAGGGCCTATGATGCTCATATTTGATTTGATAACAATTATAAGACCTAGAGACAAAGTTATCTATATCCAATATCATACCTATCCACTAGAACCAGTGACACATGTCATAAAAAATCATAGTGCTACAAGGATGAAAAACCCACTAAGATTGGTGGCTATACTACATGACCGACTTTCAAAATAACAATAGAACAAAAAAGGTGACCCTTGAATCATTAAAATCCCTCAGAAGATAGCGACCGCTTTCCAGGAACCTCACAACCATTTAGAAACTGTATAGAATGATGAAAAAATTCATCATCTTGTTGTTCCTCCTAAATTAGTTTTAGAAGAGAAGTCATCCACTAGATACTGTCCAAGAGCATGTCCCCAGTATGATCGTTAGTTTCCAGTCAGATCACAGAAAAAATACCCATCAAGGTACACTCACAATTGATATCTTTTACTGCCTGAACTAACACCTACCTATATAGGGAATATTCTACCACATTATCATTTATCTAGGTATATGAAACATAAAATTTAAACACTCATAGGTAATCTATCCATTATCACTGAATCAAATTCAATTTCATTTAGGATAAAATATAGGACAAACTCTTATGGTCTAAGTAAACCAAGAATATCTCTCAAAAGAGATAGTGATGCCATTTTCTCAATGCATGCATCACCATTTCAAATTCTAGATCATGGGCTGGGTATTTATATTTAGGCATCCATAGTTGGTGAGAACCATACTCAATCATATGTTCATCCTATATCAACACATACCCAAGACCCATACCTGAAGCATCACAAAAAACAATGTATACCATTCCGAAATCTGGAATAATCAAAACATGGGTTGCGGTAAAAAATTTCTTAAGCTCTTAAAATTATGCAAGAAATTATGGTCCCCATTGAAGCCAGACCCCATTTCAGGTGAGCACAATCACAGGTGAATAAATCTGAGAGAAATCATTGACTAATTACTTGTAATATCCTACCATTCCCAAAAAGATTCTAATCTCAAAGTTGTTCTTTAGTTGATCCTATGACATCACCCCTATAACATTCCCGAGGTCCATTGACACCCCATATTCCAAGATCACATGTTCTAGAAACATTCCTTCCAGAATCTGTAAAGTGAACTTGGAGGAATAACCATAAACATGATGATATCGAAGAGTTCCTAGCATGATCCTCAATTGCTTCCCATGCTCTTCCTTATTCCTAGAGTAGACCAAGATGTTGCCTAAAAATTCCATGAAAAAGTATTACAATACTATTGGAACAACTAGTTCATAATATCCACGAAAAATTCTATAGATTTTTTAAGTTGAAGGGCATGAGAAAATACTGAAGGTGTCTATATCTTCTTCAGAAGGCTATATTGGAAATATCCACCACTCTAAAATTTTTCTAATGATACCTGAAGCATAGGTCAATCTGGGAGAACCACCTTTACCCCTCAAACTGATAAAAAAGTTCATCAGTATGGGGAAAGGGTTATTGGTTATTGATTTTAACCTTATTCATCTTTTCGTAGTCAATTCACAATTTGAGTGATCCATCAGCCTTTTCAAAAAATAACGTTATTGAGGACCAAGGTGGGACGCTTGGGGAAACGAATAATATGGATTTAAAAGATCAAACTTTATATTTAATTAAATTAACACGATGGGCCCATATGATATAAAGGAAGAGATGTTGACTATGTTTTGAGAGGCCAAATTTATTGTGAAATCCACATATCACTCCATAAGAAACCCTAAGAAATCATCTAGAAACACCTATGGAAACTCATCTACCATAGGAGGTAGCCCATACTTATTACCTTTATCATCATCAACCAATACAATATAAGAGACCTAGGAAACAATATTTCCTAACTAAAAAAGTAGAGGACCAAAACACCCTGATCAGGGATCCTATTCACCTTGGAAGACCTGATTACGAGCATCATGTTCCACAAAGGCCACCTGCCAGTGATAATAGTCAGTTTACAATTTGAAAAAAAAATAAAATCCATGTTGAGGAACATGCCGAAGAGGTACATTTCAAGAACCAAGAAACAGATTCCAATTCAGCCCTTGACGGATAGAGAAAACATGATGTACACCTGAAACCCAATTTTATTTTATTACCAAGCGGTATCACCAAATCTATAAAATAATCCATAATAACATTTGGAAATTGAAATAATTCCACAAGATAGGTAGAAATAAAATAACTAGAGGCACCCATGTTGAATAAAACAACCACTATGGATTATGTAATGAAAACAATACCTTAAATTTTGAAGTTACTACATCTGACTCTGTTTTAACCTGATATATAGCATAAAGGTGATTCATCTCTTCTAATTAATGAGATCAAATATTGAATTGCAGATCTGATTTGAGATTATTATTGTCACGACCCGTCCTCTGGACCCATGCCATGACTACCCCAAGCCCACCTCTCATAGGCCAGGGGCTGGCGACTAGAACCAAGGCATAAATCTCGAAAAAAGGGGAAGGCATTGCCTTTATAAAGTAAACAAACACCATAGAATAAGCAAGCAGAAGTAAACACTAAGTAAAACTGGGTACAAAATTAGTGCGGAAAAGTAAGTGGGCCAGAATACGAACCCAAACTGAAAGTAAAGTACAAATGGAAAGAAAGTACAACAACTGAAAGTAAAGCAGTAACGTCGAGCCGTCCACTGGAAGTCCCACCTTAAGGGTGGGTACAGATAGCCTCCTCAGCCCCTCGGGTCCAGCCGTCTGCTTCGTGTACGTTCCATCCAGTGGTCCACCTCTAGGTACCGACTAGCTCCACAAGCCTCAACCACGATCAGCGCTGTCCGTCGTCTGCATCCAACACAACGTAGTGCAGGTATAGCCCGTGCATGGGTGAGTATACGCTACTCAGTAGGGACCCCAAGACCCCCGAAGGTCTCCCAGAATCCAAAAAGGATAATCCACAATGTAAAGATACAATCACGAATTAACATCCAACACTACTTAGGTATATGCCCATACATATACCTAAGTCATCAATTCTAGTTCGGCTCCAACACCCGAGCCCAAGTTCGATCACGTCCACACAGGATAGTACAACCCAAACCACATAGGATAACACAACCCAAACCACATAGGAAAGCATGTCAATCATATCGAAGATATTGATTGAATGTCAAGACTCATCTCACACATGTATACTTCTTCGTAAGGTGATAGAGATGATAAGATATAACCACTGATTCATCTATGCTGGGACACACATAGGATACTAAACCAACTAAGCTGTCGAACCCACATAGGATACAGACCAGCTACTCTACCAGACCCACGTAGGATAGCAAGAACAGAGTACAACACTGCCAGACCCACATAGGATACAGGAACAGTAGTCATCACCGTCGAACCCATGGAGGATTTCAGTACTGTAACACCCCAGGTAAATAAAGAATATGACATTTTCACATTTATCCATATTTGAGAATTAAATATTAATTTTACTTTAAAGGGGTTTCTATGTTCGATAGCGTACCCGATACGCAACAACGAGTTTCTTGGAAATCTTACGTTGCACTCTAATAATAAAATAATATTATTTTAAATGGTAGTTAACGCCTAGCCGTTGTAATGGCGGGAATGAACAAAACTAACTACAAAATGATTATATTTGTTTGTCAAATATGTTTACTTTTATCCAATAAATATTAGAGGTGTAAAATTCAAATGAATCCAATTTTAAGCATAAATCTTCTAATATTCTTTAAAAGGTCGATTAACTGCCTTTTGATAGAGAACCCTTTTTAAATATACTTCTGACAATTTTATATGTTGTATTTGACAAAATAAAATCTTTCTTTAGAATCTGGACATCAAAACTTACTTTGTGTAAATTTTTGTTATTTTTCCGATAAAGATCATTTTTATTGAAAATGTTGCATTTTAAATCAAAACCTCCTTTTAATCTGATTTATTTATATGGATAGATTATATTTTTAATTGAGATTAAAGTTTATTTAGAATATATTTTTACCATTTAATCCAATGATGATCATTGGAATTAATTTCACTTTTAAATTGGACTTAAACTAGTGTCAATCTTTTAATAGATATTGTTTCTTAAAAACACGCTATTTGTTTTGACAGCGGGAATTAATTATTGAATTAATTAATGCAACTTATATGTTTTTAATTTTGTAAAATAGGCATCATTTTTTAATTCGGAATATCAAATATATCTTAGGGTGAATTTTTGGTATTTTTCTGAAAAACTTCAATTTTTGATAAATAGTGAAACCACTAAGTGGTACTTAAAAAACTGATTTTTCATTTAAATGAAATTTTACCACCTATGTGTTTTGAATTTCAAAAACCCGACATACATGGTTTTCATTAGGAAGTAAAATGTGGTTCAATGGGATTAAAATAATTTTTTGGTAAATAGTAACTTTTAAGTTTTTAATCGCGATTAGAGGTAATTAGTGCAGTTTAAGGTAAAAATAATGTTTTAATAATATGAAATGACCTTTCCACATGCCCTACCCTTATTGGATGTGTCATGGCCGACCCATACAATCCATGGGTCAACTTGGGGACCCCTTGGAGCCACTTTGGTAGGAAAATGACATAAATAACTCTTTATTTAAAGCTAAAATAAAAATGTCACAAACATGAGTTGTTTTATGAAAACAATTTTTAAATGGGGTTATACAAGTCATATATTTTACTATAAATATTCATTAGAAATCTATAAATATTTACTACATTATGATATTTTTTTTATAATTTTTAGACATTAAATAAATTAAATTATTTATGACACCATGATGATGGAGCGATTACCTCATTATTTAACGATTTAAATAAAATGAAAAGATAATGTAAAATCTAAGACCTACACATGTAAAAAACCTATTGGATGGGTGGATTTAGAACTCCTATCAGAGTATCCTCGAAATATATAATTTTGGGACCTTTAAAATCCGAAAATCATTTTATAATAAAGTAACCTTTTATAACTTTCCAAGAGAGCCCCTCCTCTCCTCTTATAAAAGGCCCCCACCTCTACCACCTTACCCATACCTCTCAAGCCTTTGGATAGGCCAAAACCTGCCCATTTAATCTCTAAAAATCCCTATCTTCATCATTGAAGCCTAACATTTGGCCTAATTTTCTTCATGAAACCCTTTTGGTTCAAACCAAGAGGAGTTACCCGATTTTAAGGTAATGTCTTCACTTGTGTTCTTTTGTTTTATTTTGCTTATCCAACCCTCTAAACTCATTTTATTCCATTATTTTGTAACAAAAAAGTATCTTCAATATACTAGTATGTTGTTATGTGATGGATTCGAGCTACACTTACACACACCTTCGTCTAATGGTTAAATAACATACTGTTTCTGTGGATGGAGAATTTCTGCCTCATGAAACGATGATTGTTCAATCTTTTCTTAAAACCTTTCATGGTGGCCATTATGATGTCACTATATTTTATATATGATATATATGGTATTTATGTTTTCTATATGCTTCAGAATTTTATATTTAAAACATTCCTTTATGCTTTTCATGTTGTGCAAATGCGATAATTCCATACGAGAAAGTGTAGACTACCGCCCCCTCAAGTGATGTGACTCGTTCATGCAATACATGGAATGTATAAAGAATTAAATTAATGAACATATGTGACCTATATAACCTATATATATCTCTCAATTATTTTTAATTCCATTAATATGACAAAGAAATGAAAGTAGCGTTCATGCGTATGTACGGCCTACCGTCTCCATGAATGGTGCATTTCATTTCTTTTTATCTACAAATGTAATGGAGTAGTATAAAATGAATATGTACTGGATATATATGATATTTAAATCATTAATACTATTCTGGAGATGATTTACTTATAACTACATGGACAATCATATTCAAACAAGTTCATTTTTGACTCATGTACCAAACATCGACAAAAACGTCTGATATGAACTCAAATTATTAACCAATTATTATAACATTATAATATGTGATATGAACTGAATAATAATCTTTAAAAGAGGTCCTTAAGCAATTATAAATTGACCCAAGTTTATTATTCAGGAATATAAAGAAACAAACAAGACAAGTCGGACTTGAGATAAGGGATCCTACCCCTCTTTATTTTTAAGTACAATCTTTTATGTAATTACTTTTAAGCTCATCTTTCTTATGATTGGGATGTTCTTTTATATTACTCTTACTGTAATTTTTATGTTCATATGATGAGAGACCCTATTTTCTCTCATCAATCCATTTTGAAAGTTTTGAGTGGCGCTGTTAGGCTGCCGCATTTTCGTAAGAGATCCAACCTCTCTCTTTCTTTTTAAGTACTCTCCTTTATGTCACTTCTTAGGCTCCTCTTTTTTATGCTGGGGGATGTTATTTTATATTCCTTTTTCTGTAAATTTTATTTTAATATGATGAGAGACCCTATTTGATCTCATCAATCCATTTTTTAATTTTTAAGTGGCATCGTTAGGCTGCAGAGTTTTCGTAAGGGATTTTTCATCTCACTTCTATTCCTGTGAGATTTATGATACATTTTCCACCATTTATTTTGAGTGGTGTATGTAATTCCCATTATTATACTCTTTGTGTAATATAATTTCATTTATGGGTATTTTCATATTCATTGTATGACCCTTCTTCAATGGGGTGTATGTTTCGAAAGTTTCCCAAATCGGTAAGGGGACCTTTCACCCTCTTCTTTAAAAAGACTTCTTTTGTTATGTCTTTTAAATTAAATATTATTATGTTGGGATATGTTCTTATATATCCTTATTGTTTTAAATTTAATGTACAAGTGATGAGATACCCTTTTTATCTCTCATCAACTCATTTTATGAATTTTGAAGTGACGCCGTTAGGCTGTCGAATTTTTGCAAGGGAACTTCTTAACCCAATTTTGATTCTTCGGGATAAACTTGTACTCCTTGAATATGTCATTATATGAATATTAATGAATAAACTCTGATTTTTTTACACTTAATATCCACTTATATTTGGTGTATTCATTTGTCACACATAATTATGTAATTGATTTATCCTTAATCCAAGAATACCATATTTGTATGGGACTTCGTCTCAATCTCCTTTCATTGAGGAATATTTTGTTCTATACAAAACTTTCTTTTATACAGTGTATAAACCCCTTTGACTTTTAATTTTTTTCAAAAGGAATCTTTAATATACAAATCATTTTACTAAATTACAAAAGGTATGTTTCTTTTAACGTACGTGGTGACAACGACATTTCCACCGCCGCAAGTATTATTTGATCTTTGACTTCCTCAACAAGCCGTTATATTTTTAAAAGTAAATAAATACCATATAATCTTTTAAGTATTTTGGTATTGAAAATGGTTTTGATAATGGATTTGTTATGTCAATATATTTAAGTGATATATTGTGCTTGAAATATGGAAATGTTTTCTTTCCTTTATATTTCTTTTATGTCTTATGATTTTATAATGGTACATGGACATTTGACGGGTGGTTACGTGATAAACCATATGATGGGTGGTGTCGTGAATACCAGGACGGGTGGTTACATTATAACCTCCAATGAATTAGGTATGGAAGTCGGCCGTATGGCTATTCCATTAAGTGATATGTGTGGAAGTTGACCGTATGGTTATTCCATTTATGTACGTTTAGGTCCCAAGTTACCTTTATATGTTATGTATATGGGTTTTATGGTAATATTTTGGTTACAAAAGGGTATGTAATGATCTTTTATTCATTGAATAGTTTTTACTACTTCATAAAGGTGAAAAGTATTACTTTGATCAAGTATATATGGTTTACTTGTTGTTTTTAAAAACTAACAGTTTTCGTTCTTTGCGTATCCCTTACTGAGCTTTTTATGCTCACCCCATGTTTTTTTGAAATGTTTTTCATAGGTCTTAATGTGGAGTATGGTCAAGGATGGGATCAAGGGAAAGTCATGCTATATAAAACATGGAACTAGACATGTTTATTTTTAAGAGTTTTTACTTTATGGAAACTTAGTAGAAGTGTCTAATTTTCAATCTTTTGAGATGTAATAGTTATGTCCTAATTCTCTAAAACTCTAAACCTGAAAAGATCCTCATTGTAAATTATTCATTTAATTCAATATTAAGTAAGGTTTAAGGCCGAGGCCTTATAAGTACGGTCTTCATCGCTGCCGAAACCATGTAGGATTTCAGTGCAGTCTTCATCGCCGTCGAACCCACAGAGGATTTCAGTACGGTCTTCATCGCTGCCGAACCCACGTAGGATTTCAGTACAGTCCTCATCACCATTGAACCCATAGAGGAGTTCAGTATGGTCTTCATCGCTGTCGCAGCCAGCTCTAGGGTTCCCGCACACATCATGCTCGATTCCAGGAGGGTCCGATCCATGAGCCAATGGGGTTCGATACATTAACTAACACGTAGTCCGAAGTTGATGTATCCCAAGGTTCCGTCTCGACAAGAGGGACTCAACGTGACAGACGACGCATCAATCAGGCGCCCGGTCTGAGAGTTATTGGCCTTTTCGTTCCAAGGGCCCGGTTGGTTTTTAAGTCAAAACCAACCCGACCGCACTCCAACTACATCCAAACCTCGAGCAGAGTAAGCCAAAAGGTCCGTCTCACTAAGAGGAATCCAACAAAGTCGACGGCACATCCATTGGACGTCCGGAGCTCAAGTTATAAGCGTTTCCGCTCCGAGGGCCCGGTTGGTTTCCTGTTCGAACCAACCCGGACATACCCAATGTTCTCCTAAACCTTGTGTGTAATATACGTAAATGAACATCTCGTTCCAAGTATCGCCATGCAACTGACGGTGCATCGATCGGAGGTTCGTAGCCCAAGATATGGGCAGCAGAACGAACCTATCTGGTTTTTAGGGGGTTTTGGGCCCGGATCGACCCGACCCGAGACCCCCTGGGTCGGCCCGAACCGATTCGACCCGAACTAGGTCCAGGTCCGGCCCATTAGGGTGCGGCTCGGCCCGACCCAACTGGCGCGACCCAGCCCCACCGGCGCGGCCCCGCCCGGCCTAGGCAGACCGACCCGGTGCGGCCGGTCCCGCCTGGGCAACCGGTTGGCCTGGCGCGGGCGCGCCCAAAATGGCCAGCTCGGTGCTGGACGAGCCGACCGAGGGGGGGGGGGGGGGGCTGCCCCCGTTGATCGAAACTGCGACCCCCACATGGGGGCCGCTCCTTTGCTAGCAGACGCGGCGATGGGCGCCACATCTTCCCCGGGTCCTGCACGGCCGCAGGTTCCCGGTCGCCTGCCGCCGCGGCTTCAGCCGCGGCGGACCCTCCTGGAGGCGCGCCGGAACGCCACCCCCTCCGGGCGGCCGGGCGGCCGGCCGGTGCCGGCCACCGCCTTCGGCCGCCAATGAAAACCGCGGGCCACCGGAGCCGCTCCGGTGGTCCGTTCTTGCTCCGACCTGTCCCTGGGGTCGTCTTGGGACCTGTAGATTACTGCGAGGACCTCAAATCGCTCAACGGTTCCGTTTCATCGTCGCCCAACGTTCCACACATTAATAACAGAGAATCGGTGGGTTCAGACTTGTTCGTTGGTCCACACCCACCGCGTTAGTGGTTCAAACGACTTTCAACAATTTAATCATATGTCGAGGATATAATCCACATAAATTAAATTAAACCAAACACCTAACTCGATGAAGCCGTCAAACGATGTTTGTCGCGGGAAAGGGACGTCGCGGAAGACGGAGTCGCATAAGGAGGATCGTCGGCGTCGCGGTACACGGCGTCGCAGAGAAGAGAATCATCGGCGTCGCGATACATGGTGTTGCGTCGTCGATCTACGAGGAATTAGCATTAATCGTCATCCTTCATCGCAGGTCAACGTTCTTCTTCGACGACATTGTGTTCTTCGTGTTCTTCATGGAGGAAGATGAGGATTCCAAGGCTTGAGAAATTCCTCTCCAATCCTTCTCGCACAACGAAACAAAAATAATAAAATAAGGTGTTGCCTTATTTTATTACTCATTCCATCCCTTATTTTAAATTCAAAATTAAAACACGATTTAATTAACGTGTGTTGACCAATTAATGAGGCGTTTAATAATCCAATTAAACGCGAGAGTTGCTTGTCATTTAAGAGGGGGGGGGGGGGGGTGCGGGTGAGTTACCAAATAAAATGCACGTGGGAGTTAAAAAGGAAATAAAGGGGGTGAGGCTCATGTGGGCCCCACCTCACTAATATCCTACCTAGTAGAGTTAGGATATTAGTGGGTCCCACTCCAACCACCAAGCATAGGTTAAAACTACCAAGAATAAAAATAAAATTTGTAGCACAATAGTTTATTTTATTCGTTAGTTAACCCATTTAATTAATAACCTCACCCGAGAAAACGCAACTCTGGAAACAGTGTTCTTAAGTAATTACCAGTGCTGCGGCTTCATTGGTGCCCTTGGATTTTGATTCTGAGCACCGGTTCAAAATTTAGGAAAACCCGCTTGTTCGTTCACTGAACGTACCCGAGCTGAACTTAGGAAAAATGATTCCGGGCACACCGGGCCTCAGAATCAGGTGCCATCAAGAACTGCGTTCTTGTAAAATCCTAAAGAAATTTAAGAAAAAATTTCCCTTGAAATTTACGGGTCTTTACATTAATCCCAGCTCAGGGCTATACGTCCCCGTAAAGATACATCATAACTAGGGGAACAAATGAGGGTACTGAGCACACATCTAAGCCTCCCGCTCCCAAGTGCTCTTTTGGAGGTTCCCATGCTGCCATTTGATCTGCACTAAAGGAATCGACCGCCCACGTAGGACTCACTCCTGTTGATCCTCGATCTCCACCGAGACCTCCGCAAAAGTCGCCCCATCGTCAATGTCCAACTCCCCATGGTCGATGATATGCGTTGGGTCATGCACATATCTTCTCAGCTGAGATACGTGAAAGACGTCGTGCACCCGGTGCAACTGAGGTGGTAGAGCCAGGCGATAATCCACCTCACCTATCCTGCTGAGAACCTGGAACGGTCCGATGAAGCTTGGAGATAACTTGCTGCCCCGACCAAATCTCCATAATCCACGTCGAGGTGAGACCCGCAAGAAGACATGATCGCCATCCTCGAACTCCAGTGGTCTCCACCTCCTGTCAGCATAAGACTTCTGCCGGCTCTAAGCTGTCCTCATACACTCCTAGATGACCTGAACATTCTCTATCATGGCCTGGACCATCTCCGGTCCCACATGTGCTGACTCCCCAGGGTCTGTCCAGCACAGAGGTGATCTACAAGGTCGGCCGTACAATGCCTCGTATGGTGCCATCCCAATGGTGAAGTGGTAGTTGTTGTTGTACGCGAACTCCACCAAGGGTAGGTGGTCCTCCCAGCTGCGACCAAAGTCAAGGACACATGCACGGAGCATGTCCTCGAGAGTCTGAATGGTCCTCTCCGTCTGACCATCCGTATGAGGGTGAAAGGCGGTGCTCAGACGTAGCTGCGTCCCGAATGCCTCCTGCAACCCCTTCCAAAGCCGGGAAGTAAAGAAAGCATCTCGATCGGAGACGATAGATGATGGCACACCATGAAGCCGTACAATCTCCTGAACGTAGAGATGTCCCAAGATCTCTATTGAGCCCTGCTATCTGATGGGTAAGAAGTGAACCGACACGGTGAGTCGGTGGACAATCACCAAAATGGAGTCGTGACCTCTGGAAGTACGTGGAAGTCCAGTCATGAAATCAATAGATATCCTGTCCCACTTCCACTCTGGGACCTCCAAGGGATGTACCATGCCTGCTGGTACCTGGTGCTCTGACTTCACCTACTGGCAGGTGAGGCATTGAGAACCGAACTCTGCCACAACCTTCTTCATACCCGACCACCTGTGCTGTCGTCTGAGATCCTGGTACATCTTCTCCACTCCTGGACGTACCGGTAAGGGGGAAGTGTGAAACTCTCTCAGAACCTCCTCTTGTGAAGCAAATGGTACCATGGTACGTCCTCTGAAAAGGATGTCGTGCTCTCCTCCTATAGAGAATCCATCAGGTGCCTGTCTTGAGGATATCTGTGCACGCCACGTCTCACAGTCAGTGTCCCCCCGCCGTGCCTCTCTGACCAGCTGCAATAGTGGAGGAGTGATTGTGAGTGACTGAAGAAAGGATGCACCATCTCTATCCATGAAGGATATCTGCAAAGCGGCTAGCTACTCCGTCGCCTCCCCGAGTAGCTGGATGCCCGTCCTCCTGCTAAGAGCATCAACTACTACGTTCCCCTTTCCAGGAGTATAGACTATCTCAAAGTCATAGTCCTGGAGGAACTCGAGCCATCGCTGCTGTCTCAGATTCAGGTCCTTCTACGAGAAGATGTACCTGAGACTCTGGTGGTCAGAGTAGACTGTAAAGTGCTCGCCCATCAGATAGTGTCCCCACATATTCAGAGCGAAGACCACTGATGCTAACTCCAGGTCATGGGTACCATAGTTTTTCTTATTCTACCTCCACTGATGTGATCCATAGGCGATCACGGCCCGCTCCTGCATCAGTACACATCCGTGTCCGGTCCCTGATGCATCGCAGTAGACTACGTACCCCACTCCCTCCTCCGGTAGCCTCAAGATAGGCGTGCTGGTCAATCTCTTTCTCATCTCCTGGAAGCTCTGCTGACATCTGTCTGACCACATGAAGGGTTTCCCCTTCTTTGTAAAATCTGAGAGTGGTGCCACAACTCTGGAAAAGTCTGGCACAAATCTCCGGTAGTACCCAGCTAGACCCAAGAAACTCCGCACCTCCGTCACGCTCCTAGGTGGCTCCCAAGCTAGCACTGCCTCGATCTTCACAGGATCCACCACAACTCCCACCTCAGAGATGACGTGTCCCAAGAAGTGGACCTAAAATAACCATAACTGACACTTCAAGAGCTTTCCATAAAGCTGGTGCTCTCAGAGTGTGTCTTGTACATCCCGCAAGTTGTAGGCGTGCTCCTCGTCAGTGGTCGAGTATATCAAAATGTCATCGATGAAGACCACGACAAATCGATCGAGGTATGGCTGAAATATCATGTTCATGAGACCCATGAACACTGTTGGAGTATTGGTTTTGCTGAAAGGCATAACCAAGAACTCATAGTGGCCATACCGACATCTGAAGGCCATCTTCTGCACATCCTTGTCTCGAACTCTGAGCTGATGATAGCCTGACCTGAGGTCTATCTTCGAGAACCACCATGCTCCCTTGAGCTGATCGAAGAGGTCGTCAATCCTCAATAACAGATACTTGTTCCTCACGGTCACCTGGTTCAGGCGACGATAGTTGACACAAAGTCGCAAGCTCCCGTCCGCCTTCTTGGCAAACTATATCAGGGAAGCCCAGGGTGAAACTCTGGGTCAAATGAATGCCTTTCCCTGCATATCTTCCAACTATACCCATAGCTCTCGAAGCTCATTGGGGGCCATCCGATATGATGGAGTGGATATCGGGGCTGTCTCGGGGTACAGTTCAATATAAAAGTCTACATCTCTGCGATGAGGTAGTCCTGGAACATCGTCAGGGAAAACACCCGTATATTGATCCACCAATACAGTAAAACTTGGACTCTGCACATCAACTTCTCCTAGGATGAGGCTATCTAACTGATGAGTGATGGGACGTCCTCTCATCTGCGTGAGTCCATCCTATGCTGCAAAGGATCCCTTCTCACCGGTGAAGGTGAAACTGCTCCCTTCAGTGCGTACACACCGCACCTTGCACATAAAACAGTCGATCGGATCATGGACTGTAGATAACCAATCCATGCTCAAGATGACATCGTAAGGCCTTAACGCCGCTACAAGAAGATCCCTGCCGATGCTCTCTCCTCCTAGAGTAAGCTCACACTACCAGCACCAGTGCGTAATCGTCGAGTCTGATCCCGTAGGAGTGTCTAGCCGTAAGGATCGAGCCAATGGCTCTTTCGGAATCTCCGAGCTCCGAACAAGGGCAGTGCCAATAAAATAATGACCCGCTTTTGTTTCTATAAGAACTGCAGCAAGGGTGGAGTAGACACAAATAGTACCGCGAATCATCTATGGCATGCTGTGGTCGTAGGCCTCTTCTTCATGAAGCTGAGCCTGTCTCTGCCCGCCAGCTCCATGTGGTCGGGGTGGACCTCCTGGTGGTGGCGGTGGTAAAGCCTCAAAGCGTCGCCCACCACCTGCTGCTTGGACAACTCCCCTGCCTCGTCCGCATGCTCTCGGCGGACCACCACGGTCAACCCTCTGCCTCTTCCTGGGTGGCCCCTCAACCATCTGCTGCTCCTCTGCACATCGGGTCGGGAAGTCACGATCCATGTGGCTCTGCCCGCCGCCTGCATAGCACTGCCTGCTCCTCGGAAGGCTGGCTCTGCGCCCTGTGCCCCGCACCTCTGAGCCAGTGTCCTGAGGTCGTCTTCCTGATGGTCCAGTCCACCTGGACCCCTGCAACATCCATCGACTGCCAGCTGCAGACGACTCTGCTATGTGCCTCCATGCGGTAGGTCTCGCTGCTGGTGTAGGCTCAGCAAGAAAGCTCTCTATGAGAAGAGCTCACTCCAGTACTCCTGCCTGCGTCAGAATGCTGAGGGAGATCATCGATGACCTGATCTCATGCCTTAGTCCCTTCTCGAAGGTCCGGGCCCGGAAGAATGGGTTCCGTACCATGTCCGTCGAATAGCACGAGAGGTCGTTAAATCTCGCAGAGTACTGGGCGACCGTCTTGCTGCCCTTCCGGAGCTGTAGAAGCTCCTGGATATGCACCGCACGGAGGGTGGATGGGACGAACTCTGAGCAGAAGAGGCTCTCAAAGTCCGTCCAGAGGAGTGATGTCTTATCGTGCACCTGGAGAATCAAGCTCCACCATCTGCCTGTTGCCGCATGTAAGAGGCTCGCTGCGAGGATCACGATAAGGTCAGCTGGTGTCCCCACTAACCTGAAAACTCTCACAAATGCCTCCAGCCAATCCCCGACTTCCTGAGGGTCCGTCTCCCCACGGAACCTGGGCGGTCTCTAACACTGAAACTCGTGTAGTGCACTAAGGCGACGTTCACTATCAGCGGCTGGGGCTGGTAGCATCGGTGGCTCAGTGGGTATAGGTACCGCCGGTGCCTCCACTGTCAAAGGGCCCTGCACCGAAGCCTCGTCGCTTGGTGGGATGTCGTCTCGCTCAAAGCTCGGAACCCTAGATGGCTACCATTGTGGGGGACATCCTGAAAAGAAACAGGTGCGCCACGGTCAAAACAGTATACCTGGTGAGCTAACACAAAGTAATCACAAAGAAAACTTTTGAAACACACATGTAATAAATGTTTTTGTGCATTGAGTCAGAAATCAGAAGTCAGGGTTCTGGTGTATGGATACGTCGGCCGCCGCACCAACACTGGACTCCCTGGACTGATAACCACACTCAATACCCATAACACTATTGCTTCACATAGAAGAAAGATCAGAGTCCAGAGTTCTGCGTTAGAACCGAACTCCTTTGATACCAATTTGTCACGACCCGTCCTCGGGACCCGTGCCATGACTACCCCAAGCCCGCCTCCCATAGGCCAGGGCTGGCGACTAGCACCTAGGCGTAAATCCTGAAAAAAGGGGAAGGCATTTCCTTTATAAAGTAAACAAACACCACCGAGTAATCAAGGATAAGTAAACACTAAGTAAAACTAGGTACAAAAGTAGTGCGGAAAAGTAAGTGGGCCAGAATACAAACCCAAACTGAAAGTAAAGTACAACTGGAAAGAAAGTACAACAACTGAAAGTAAGGCAGCAACGTCGAGCCGTCCACTGGAAGTCCCACCTGAAGGGTGGGTACAGATAGCCTCCTCAGCCCCTTGGGTTCAGCCGTCCGCTTCGTGTACGTTCCGCCCAGTGGTCAACCTCCAGGTACTGACTTTCTCCAAAAGCCTCAACCACGATCAGCACTGTCCGTCGTCTGCATCCAACACAATGTAGTGCGGGCATAGCCCGTACATGGGTGAGTATACGCTACTCATTAGGGACCCCGATACCCCCGAAGGTCTCCCAAAATCCAAAAAGGATAATCCACAAAGGAAAGATAAAATCACGAAGTAACATCCAACACTACTTAGGTATATGCCCATACATATACCAATGTCATCAATTCCAGTTCGGCTCCAACACCCGAGCCCAAGTTCGATCACGTCCACACATGATAGTACAACCCAAACCACACAAGATAACACAACCCAATCCACATAGGAATGAAAGTCAATCACATCGAAGATATTGATTGAATGTCAAGACTCAGATCACACAGGTATACTTCTTCGTAAGGTGATATAGATGATCAGATATAGCCACTGATTCATCTATGCTGGAACCCACGTAGGATACTAAACCAGCTAAGCTGTCAGACCCACATAGGATACAGACTAGCTACTATGCCAGACCCACATAGGATAGCAAGAACAGAGTCAAACACTGCCAGACCCACGTAGGATACAAGAACAGTAGTCATCACCGTCGAAGCCATGGAGGATTTCAGTACGGTCTTCATCGCTGCCGAACCCATGTAGGATTTTAGTGCAGTCTTCATCACCGTCGAACCCACAGAGGATTTCAGTACGGTCTTCATCACTGCCGAACCCACGTATGATTTTAGTGCAGTCTTCATCGCCATCGAACCCATAGAGGATTTCGGTACGGTCGTCATCGCTGTCGCAACCATCTCTAGGGTTCCCGCACACAACATTCTCGATTCCGGGAGGGTCCGCTCTATGATCTAAGGGGGTTGATACATAAAATAATAGTTAGTCCAGAGTTTATGTGTCCCAAGGTTCCTTCTTGACAAGAGGAACTCAACGTGACAGACGATGCGTCAATCGGACGCCCGGTCTGAGAGTTATTGGCATTTTCGTTCTAGGGGCCTGGTTGGTTTTTAAGTCAAAACCAACATGACTACACTCCAAATACATCCGAAACATGATCGGAGTAAGCCAAAAAGTCCGTCTCACTAAGAGGAATCCAAAAAAGTCGACGGCAAATCAATCGGATGTCCAAAGCTCAAGTTATAAGCATTTCCGCTCTGAGGGCCCGGTTGGTTTCGTGTTCAAACCAACCAGGCCATACAGAAAGATCTCATAAACCTTGAGTGTAATATACCGAAATGGCCGTCTCATTCCAAGGATCTCCACGCAACTGAAGGTGCGTCAATCAGAGGTCTGTAGCCCAAGATATGGGCAAAAGAACGAACCTGTCCAGTTTTTAGGGGGGTTTTTGGCCCGGACTGACCCGGCCCGAGACCCCCTGGGTCGGCCCGAACCGGGTCGAACCGAACTGGGTCCAGGTCTGGATTATTAGGGAGCGTCCTGGCCCAGTGGGCGCGGCCCGGCCTGGGAGGCCCGACCCGGTGCGGCCGTTGCGGCCTGGGCGACCGGTTGGCCTGGCGTGGGCGCGCCCCAAATGGCCAGCTCGGTGCTGGCCGAGCTGAGCGAAGGGGGGGGGGGGGGCTTCCCCCGTTGATTGAAACTGTGGACCCCACGTGGGGGACGCTCCTTGGCCAGCGGACGCGGCGCTGGGCTCCGCGTCTTCCCCGGGTCCCGCGCGGCCGGCCGGTGCCGGCCGCCGCCTCCGGCTGCCGGCGCCGCCGGTGAACACCGCGGGCCACCGGTGCCGCTCCGGTGGTCCGTTCTTGCTCCTGTCTGCGGCTAGGGTCGTCTCGGGACCCATAGATTACTACGGAGGCCTCTAATCACTCAACGGTCCCGTTTCATCTTCGCCCAATGTTTCGCGCATCAAGAATAGAGAATCGGTGGGTTCGGACTTGTTCGTTGGTCCGCACCCACCACGTTAGTGGTTCAAACGACTTTCAACAATTTAATCATATGTCGAGGATATAATCCACATAAATTAAATTAAACCAAACCCCCTACCTCGATGAAGTCGTCGAACGAGGTTTGTTGCAGGAAAGGGACATCACGGAAGACGACGTCGCGGAAGGAGGATCGTCGGCGTCGCGGTACACGACGTCACGGAGAAGAGGATCGTCGACATCGTGGTACATGACGTCGCATCATCGATCTCCAAGGAATCAGTGTTAATCGCCATCCTTCGTCGGAGGTCGGCGTTCTTCGTCCGTGATGGTGTGTTCTTCATGTTCTTCAAGGAGGAAGATGATGATTCCAAGGCTCGAGCAATTCCACTCCAATCCTTCTCGCACAACGAAACAACAATAATAAAATATGGCGTTGCATTATTTTATTACTCATGCCATCCCTTATTTGAAATTCAAAATTAAAACACGATTTAATTAACTTGTGTTGACCAATTAATGAGGCATTTAATAATTCAATTAAACAAGAGAGTTGAATTGGCATATAAGAGGGGGGTGTGGGTGAGATACCAAATTAAATGCACGTGGGAGGTGAAAAGGAAATAAAGGTGGTGGGGCTCGTGTGGGCCCCACCTCACTAATATCCTACCTGGTAGAGTTAGGATATTAGTGGGTCCCACTCTAACCACCAAGCATAGGTTTAAACTACCTAGAATAAATATAAAATTTGTAGCACAATATTTTATTTTATTCTTTAGTTAACCCATTTAATTAATAACCTCACCTGAGAAAACGAAACTCCAGAAAAGGTGTTCTTAAGTAATTACCGGCGCTGCGGTTTCATTGGTGCCCTTAGATTTCGATTCCGAGCACCGGTTCAAAATTAAAGAAAACTCGCTTGTTCGTTCACTGAATGTACCCAAACTGAACTTCAGAAAAATGATTCCGGGCACACCGGGCCTCGGAATCAGGTGCCGTTAGAAACTGTGTTCTTATAAAATCCCATAGAAAATTAAGAAAAAATTTCCATTGAAATTTACGTGTCTATACAACTCTTCATGTAAAAGGATGGAACCTTGTATCCATTACCAACAAAATGATAGCCTATAACCCTTGATGCACTAGTATTAGCTAGAAATTCTCTATGGGATGAGAAACCTGCACCACTATGAGTTGGTGCACCAATTTGACATAACCTCTAAAAATTCACAAAACTCCCACATTGAAGAAAGGGTCTAGGTTGAACGTGACATTCCAAAAACATGTACCTTAGGCTTCCACACTAGTATCACACAACTGACTCACCACCAGTGGTCGTAGATGAGAGAGTGGAGATTGAATGTTGAGTCACATCCACATCTCAAAACAATGAGCATTTAAAAACTCATTGGAAGACACATCGAGTTCCAAATAAACTAATTCTTAAAAGTGGTAGGCATACTCTAGCATGGAATGATCCCCTTGATAGTGGTCCAGAAACTCACAAGCCTGGGAATGGGCCAATGTTTCAATGAAATAATGATCATTAAAGATAACATTGAAGTCCTTCTAGACCATATAATAACGATTCCATGATTAGAAAACTAATTCACACCACCTGTGTGTATAAGCTTCTAACATGAACGAATCCCACTTCACCTTGACCATATCAGGAGTCTCAATAATCCTGAATATCCTCTCTATAATTTCAATTCAATCCTCCACCTCGTGGGGGTTCGTGTTACCATAGAAAGAATGGGTCTTGTTGTTTATACACTCCAGACCATTTTCCTTTTTGGGAAATAGTTCAACTTTCTTAACATGGTAATGAATAAAGACATCTATCTATTCTAATGCTCAAATATCCCAAATCACTGCTTCCACTAATCTATGATCAACTGGTGAGGGATAAATCTCTCTTACCTATTTTTGTGGTTTCATAGGATATATCTAGGGAGCCATGATTCCACATCAACCAACAAGACCAAAGAAGACATAAACACATCATACTGGAAATATTCAACAACAATAACCTTAAAACATTTACATAAATAAAAAAAAACCATGAAAACCAAAATAAAAAATCAAACCACCCCTCCCAAACTTATTTCCATGCACATTCTGCAGCCTGTACATCAAACGTGGAGGAGGAGTTAAACCAAATCCTAAACATCCCATGGTTACCCAAGCAATGTTATAAGGTGTATTTTCCAGACACCCCACTTACAACTAGAACATCAAGCCTCAATAGTCCTATATTTGGTACATCGAGACTGTCCTAAAAACCATGATCCAATGAAAGGGAAAACCTCTTATGAAACCATTTTTTCACAAACCATGCTAGGCTACCATCTAATACCACACCTGACCAAGCCTGTGGAATGGCCCAAAGATCATTCCCGATTCCCATGTGCTAGAAAATAGTTACTAGGCATAAAAAACCTTTGGGAATAATTTCTCCCATAATAATTGACTATAAAACATAAACAATGAATAACCATCACATTTAAATTAAAAAACATAACCTAAAAACATAACCAATATAGGTTAAACATTTAAAATTTACAACAAAAACAAAAATTCAAAAATAAAAAAGGGAAGGGGATAAGTAAACTACCAAATCCTCTATGTGGAATTGTGATAGACACCCCATGCCACCAGTACCAACACCCACCAATGAAGAAACCACCAAAAAACAGATCCACTATAACCACCATATAGAACCTTGCCTTTACTAAGGTCAAACATAACTAGGTCTACATACACCTGAGGGTGTATATAGGGCATGAGCCAAAATCGTAGTAGGATTCCACCAAAATGGATTTTATGAAATGAAATTAGATGAAAAATTAACATGATAGTTTTTAATAATGGAGAAAGATGAATTTTTAAATGAAACATGATTTGAAAATTTAAAAAAAGGAAAGGAAAAAATGCAGAACAATAAGGATAACATGTGAACCAAAGAAAAACTAATAAGGTGCTAGGGTTAGTGGGGTATTAGTATCGTCATAGTCACAATGATCACATATCATGGACATAGTGGTCCTGATAAAGCCTCCAATCCCCATCATATGAATGTTTAGTTTGTGTTTTTACTTCAATCCATATTTGGGAGACCATGCCTCGGCCCCACTGACTCACCTAACATACTATCCCTAGTCTATCCACCCAGATACCTAGGATTACCTTATGCTCAATTTCATTCCCCATGTCACATGAACCACCATTTATAAATTCAAACTCCCCACAATACATCCCACATGAAAAAAAACATTTACAATAGAAAAATCATTATTAAATCCTTACTCACACTAAAACCCTTGGGAGACATGATCTGAAGCACCCACAAAATTTATAGAACCTGTTTAAAAACCATGGAAATCATATTAAAATCCCTGAACAATTTCAAAACATGGAACCACCTACTTGTTAGATGGAAATCACCCGATACTGGTTTGAGACCACAACCGCATCAAGGATAGACCCTATAAAGGAAATAGAACACATTAACCATCAAGATTTAACCCAAATAACGGATATTTGAACCAAACCTAGGTAAAAACCCTTTCTATAGAAATATAAACCAATAGAGGAAGAATAAGAGACCAATATAATTAAAGAAAAGAAAATAGGAGAATCTTACATTAATGTTTCTAGAAGATCCCAATCCAAATCCACCCGAATATTGAAGCCCAAGGGAGAAAAGAAAAAGTAGGAGGCATGCCTGGGGATGGGGAGTTTGAATGGGGAGAAAAATGGGTGATTTGAGGTTAACATTGGGGAGGGGTAGAACTATAATTTTAACATTATTAATTTTATATAAGGCCTCATGATTTGGTTACATAGTTTTCTAAATAACGCGCCACCTCTATCCAAAAGGAAAAGAGGCTGCACAATTTACCTAGATGGGTCCCAAACTTGTGCTACTAGCTATGCACGTGAGAAAAATAGATTTTCCTAGGTGAATGGTTATCCTTAGTGTACCGGATGACCATGAACTAGGACATATAACATGGATATTTCCACTATCCAGGCTGTACAATTTGAACTGGGCCGACGCATGGTTTCTACTAACTGTGATTCACACATGGGCCTCCTTCTATTTGACCCAAAACAATCATTTTTTTTGAAAAAAGATAAGACCAAAAAATAAAAGGGAAAATATATTAAAATAAAACCACAAATGTGATAGGATATCTAAGAGTCTTAACCATTATAATGGTCATATGTTTGACTTATGATAGATATCGAGCCAACTAATAGTTATATTCACTCTTTTTTTTCAATGTAAAACAACCTATTTAGTTTTATAACACGAGGAAATGAATATTATGTTAGAATTTCGAATATAAAATATTAATATCCCTTTGGAGAAATTATTAGGTACTTGTTATTTAGATGAGTGATATTGGCATTAATACTGTTTGACAACCAGGGTTGGATTTTTGGGAGGACAATGATGGTAATGATTATTTATCTTTGAGGTTGTCATTGTAATGAGTTCATGTATATTTATCTTTATGTTTTCCTATTATTCTAGTAATAAAACTGTAGTATACCATTGGATATTATTCTTTGTATGATCCTAATATAGAGATGGGGGGTTTTAGTTTCCATGCGTGGGTAATTTCATAAATAT
This sequence comes from Viscum album, assembly GCA_963277665.1. Taxonomy (NCBI): domain Eukaryota; kingdom Viridiplantae; phylum Streptophyta; class Magnoliopsida; order Santalales; family Viscaceae; genus Viscum; species Viscum album. The sequence continues at coordinate 1,775,755,575 of OY728158.1, forward strand.
ATGGGGTGTGATATCCCCCATATTTACAATATCCTCAATGGGGGATGGTTCCTTCAGTTTATGTGTGATGTTAGATACCCCTTCAATATATATAATATTCAATGAATAATTACTCCACCACATGATAGATATCTTTATAAATACCTATATTGGGAATATCCTTGAGGTGCTATGGGTCTCCCATTGGTGGGGTCAAGTATCTCCTTGATTGAAAAATTCCATCAGTGGGGTAAGGGTCATGAGCATTGGCATAATGATCAGGATGAGTGAAATTATACCACCTAATTATTGATGATTTCTCAAATATAATGGTGTGGTCTTTGTGATCCATTTTTTATTAGACTTGTAACCACTTGAGACATATTATTTTTAGAGTTACTCATGTGGTTTGACTACATTCATAACCTTAGGATCATAATATTTTTAGTGCATGTTATGTTCTTATTATGACCTTGGGTATTTTTATGTTACAAGATCATGAATTATTCTATTGGTATCATTAATTCATTATTATAATTATTTTAATTTGTGTTATGTTATTTTTCATTACATGTAATGTCTTACTGGGTATTTTATACTCACTTCGGCTTGTGAACTCACAAAATCTTATAACAGTGTCTTTGTACACAACTTTCATCTCAAATGTGATCACATTAGTGAATAACATGAAGGGATAGTAATCATATGTGACTAATGATAGTATTAGGATATTTTTGTTGAGATTTATTTATTATAAGTATGAGATTTATCATTTATATATTTTTATAATTTAGACACCATATTTTTTTCATTTGGTAATTTATACATTGTTGACTGGCTATGGATTACATGAAATTATATGAATATATAGATTTTCTTTTTCCTGTGGTGTCTCAATTTTCAGATGATGAATTTATATTATCAATGTTATAGTTTGGATATATTTTTTCCCATTTTGGTTACTCATTGTAAAAATTCCTCTCCTGATGGGATATTCCTTCTTGGAACTAGTCACTATACACTAACTAATTGGTGGTAGGCTGAGAGTGGTAAACTTGGCCTTGTCAATGTCCGGGAAGGTTGTAAATATGAGATGTAATGTCAGAGTGGTACCATATAGGGTTTTTTAGAGATAAATTTTATAGTTATAAACTTGTTAGATTTAGTTTGGAAAATTTATAAATTATTTCCCTTAGTAATTGAATTCAATGTTTCATTATATATAACCTACATATTTAACATGATAGACCAACACATCTTTAGAAATGAATTATATTGTTTTTTTGATTAACATAGTCTCTTAAAATATTTAGGATTATAAATTTATGCTATGAATATATCATATAATGGTTATGTTATGATTATGTCAAAATATTTTTTCTGATAGGGTAATTTACTAGGGTAAAAAAATGGGTAGAAATATCATTATATTTGATACCTTAAACATTCCCCATGAGTTTTTTATCATGTGTTACTAAGAATTCTTCATTGATATAAAATTATAGGACATCATCTTATATACTTCCATATAATATTTAGATGCATTTTCATAATGTATCTATACTAGTTTTTATGCCACATATCATTGATCATTTGAGATATCAGTGTTAAGCTCAAGGAATTGTATAAGAGCAACATCCCCAACAACTGAGGGGAGAGAATTTCATATTAATGACACCAAAAAACAAATAGATTAGATTAATTTTATGATTTTTAGTGATAAATACCACATAATATTTATGGTGAGATTGACCATTAGGTTATATAGTATTGTTGGTGGTTGTTCCCCAAGTGTCCTTCTTAGTGAAAACGCTATGATATTAGAGAGAGGTGTTAGAGTTTCATATCATTAATGGTTAATTGAGTCACTGGTTGTAATTTATTACCTATATTCATGAAAATTATACTATGTCACAGGAAGAGTTTGAAGAAATTTTCCAAGAGGAGTACCACTTAAAAATATTGAGGATGATATTAGTTTAAAATACATTAGACATCTAAAGAGAATAAACTTTTTGTAGAGTTTGAATTGAGGTTTTCTGATCTCCCATAATAATATATAAAAATAATTTATAAAGGATTTATCTCATCATATATGTTTGAACGGGGTTTTAGGGGGTGAACATAGTTGGGGGTATACCAAATTGTATTCCTACCTACTAAGGAGTATTATAGAGGGTACTATTTATGAAGTTTTCCTGGTTGAGTAGAGCACGATGACCAATATAAGACCCTTATTCAATGGGGTATAGTTTTAAAATCTATCCATTTGATGTTATACTTTTGGATCTCACAGGTGGATGGATTTAATGCACTATAAAATTACTTAATGGGGTTACATAATATACGAATGAACAAATTAGTGTTCACAAAGAGAAAATAAATGTGGTTCTGTATATAAAACCATGTTATATAGATAGTGTAAGGATTATGTGCCTTCTCATGGTGGTTGTGGTAGCCTATATAGTGTTGGATTCATAGGGTTATCAAGGGGTGTCTGGGGTATATGATTCTTTAATCTCTATATGCCAAAAAATATTCATAGTGGTCCTAGATAGATGACGAGAGGATATCATATACAAGGAGTATGTGGATTGGGTTGTGTCTAGATTCACACTATTGAGGGGTTCAATCAACTACAACTAATTTTTTTGATGTATGATTAATTTTTACTATACAATAGAACATATCATTATTGACACTAGTGATATAAATTGATTCACCACTACAATTATTATTGGAGAGTTAAAATTTCCAATGGGGGCCCTATCCAAAACTATTTAGAGAGAGACTACAAAGGGAGTTCATAACTTTCTCACCCACACATTGTGATGATGTAATTTTACATTAGGAGTGGGGAAGTTTTTTGGGGAACGCATAATGATATAAATGAGGCTCTATGATGTTATTAATATGATAGAATTGGTATCAAGGACATGATCATGGTGAAATATTATTTGTGGAGAGTGATGTGTATTCGATATGATATAATGAGATTTATGATTACGAGTGAGTGGGATTCCAAAGAGGGATGTGATGTACCTAACAAAAGTGGGTTTATCTAATAACATAATATCCATCTATCAAACAATTTAGTCCATGGTGGATCTATTAGATCAACCACAAGCAGCGGTAGAGGATTACATGAATGAATTTTTAGATAATGTATTAGGGAAGGGATTTATTTGACCTATTGGATGAGCTTGGGAAACATGTGTAATGTTCTCTAAAATGGTGGAAATGTTTTTGAGGCACTATATTGACTACCACTAGCTAAAAAATATGCCCATCAATAACAATATCCTTTGTTATTGATCAATGATTGTTTTCACCAACCAAAGGGACATATTCAAGAATCAACAACTTCAAGATTGGGATAATGATATTCTGAAGATGAAATTTAAATATCCATTTCATAATTATTAATTTATGGTAATTCAATGTAGTGAAATTTATTCCTATAATATGTTCATTAGATTCATGAATAATATATTCTACCCATTTTTAAATAAGTTCATGATGGTTTTCATAGGTGAAATCCTAATATATTTTGGGTACGAAGAGGAGAATTTAGAGCACTAAAGGATCATATTGGATTTGATTTAGGAGAAAAAAATTTATTTTAAACACTTGATGTGTCATTTTTAGATCTTAGAGATTAACTTACTTATACATTCAATTTCAAAAATTATGGCAGTGATCATATCTATTAAAATAGAGATAGTTTTTTCTTTGGAGTCCCCAAAAATCATGATTTAGGTGTCAAATTTCATTGGGATTGTATTGATACTACATGAGGTTTGTTATATATATCTCCAATACTAAAACTCCCATGAGTACCCTTAATAAAACAATTTACTATTCATATATTCTGACTAATTTCTTGTGTATTTTTAGGATTTTAAGTAGAGCATGATTATTATTTAGTACTATACTTACTTAAAGATGGATTCATGTATGTAGTGTTCTATGATGATTTTGGAATTATATTAGGGTCTGTACTAATAAAGATATAAGTGGTGATTAATTATTGTTCTAGTAATATATTCCCTTATTATAAAAACTTTTTGAACAATGATTTAGATCTAGAAGTATTGGTGTATTCATTGAAGACCATGTGGCATTATTTTCTTTTGAACTTTGTATACTATAAAAACCATAGAAGTTTTTAGTACGTTTTCTCATAGAGGGATATGAATTTTAGATAATTGTAGTGGTTCTTGTTTCTATAGTATTATGGTTTGATGATTTATTATACACCCAATAAAGTAAATGTGATGGTTGATTCCTTATGTAGGAATAATAGAACCCAATAAGAGATAGAGATGTTAGAGGAATGGAATATGATGGAGAAACATGTATCATCGTGTATAGACATGATTAGTGGGGAGGAATTAAATTACCTATATTCAATGATATTAACTCCCACACTCCTTCATTGAATAAAATAATCCCATATCATGTATTTTTATTATGAGGTATGACCTGATCACATATTTTAGGGGGATAAACCCAATTGATTTTAGGAAGATGGGAGTGCGACATATTATTCTAGGGATAAGTGGTAGTCACTTTAGGGATTCATGAGGATGTATTGATGAAGTCACACACTATCTCTAGATAGTATATCTTGGTGGAATATAGATGTATTAAAACCTTAAATGAAATTATTAGGGTCCATATATAAATAATAGTGTTATATGGTTTATATCATAATGACTCAACTATCAGTAGGTTTAGAAAAAACACCCCATTCTGATAGATTTAAGCAACCTCTAGAAGTACCATAGTATAAGTGGGATGATATATATTTGGATTTTATAAAAATACTTCCATTCAAAAAGGAGGGTTATTTTTAACCTAGTTCATCATGGTGAATATTAATTGATTAGTGAGTTTAGAAAACATTCCACCTATTTGAGAGCAGATCCCAATGGAGAACTTGGGGATTTTATATGTGGTAGAGATCATATGGTTGTATATATTTTCTTCCACGATTGTCTCCAACGACGATTCTTGGCTTATATAAAGACTATTTATGATCATTTAAGAGGTTTTTGGGACTCAATTTTAAATTTTCATATTGATTCATCCTGATACAATATAGAAAACGTAGAGGACTATTTTGGTTATTAAGGATATGATGCATCACTTCATGGATTATTTTAGGGGATTCCAGGTAGAATATATACCCACAAATAAGTTTTCATATAAAAATATCTATTACACTACCATTGGAATGATAGTATTTAGAGATATGTATGGGATAATTTTTAAATAACTTATTTATTTTTTAGATGTATGTGAGACTATGAATATGTGACTTGAGTTGCTGAAATAAATGATGGAGAAGATGCATGTGATACATGAGTGCAAGAGGATAACACATAGTCTCCAGGAGTCCTATGTGGAATGAATATAGATGAAAATAGATCACTATGAGGGAGATCATGTGTTTCTGAGAGATTATCTATATAAGGTTTGAGGATGTTTGGATAGGGATTCAATATATCACAAATATTTATTGGGATTTTCTTGATCTTATCCACAGTGAGGGATATTTATTATCACCTAGTTCCATATCTATAGTTAGATCCAGTGTATTAAATCCATTACATTTCCTTTCTTATGAGGTATGTTTGTAACTAATCTGACGACATTGATTGGGTAGAGATGTATATTGAGGCTTACACTACTTTTTAGCACCCTATGTCCACATAGGATCATCAAGAAAGAGTTATTTAAGGAATTGAAATAACTTCAGTGTTATTTTTATGGTAACAATATAGGATTTTGAATATCTATTTAGTGTGTGAGGATTTGATTTGAGTTTATCATGCTCAACTTTTTAGTTATTTTTTACTCTTTAGGATGAAAATTCCCAAAGTTAGTGGAAAACTATAATCCCAACATTCTCTTAGGTAATGACATAACTTGTTTTTATTTATTTTTATTCCCATTTTTATTCTATTTTAATTTTTAGTCCCCATATTCATTTAATTGTGAACTAATATTCTTCTTCTTAGTACAATATGATGTTTGGGATAAAAATTCAAAACATTTATTTTTCCATGAATAAGGATACTTGGTGAAAAAATGATAATCTCTTTCAATGGAGGCCCCAAATTAAATTCCATCTATAAAATTTCATATAGGGATATTTTACTAATTTAGTGGTAATATAAACTAAATGTAGGATCTAGGAAGGATCTGAAATGATTATTGTCTTAAAATAGTTAATTAAGTCAAATTATGATCATTAATATGTTTTTTATTTGGTTATAGACATTCAAAAGGTTTTAAAGAAAAGGTGGGCCCCTCCAGGTTGAATATTTAGACTCTATATCACATCTACATAGATTATACATTTTAGTTCCATGGTTTAGTTATAATATAATTTTTATATATTATTTTTATTTTAATTATAAATAAAAAAACATTTAATGAATCAGTGGTTATCCACTTTCCAACTACTTCCATTCCCCTTACCAAATTGGAAATGACATGACCACTAAAAGTTACACTAGTTAAAAATGATATAAGTAGCCACTTTACAACCACCAATGGAAATATAAAACCCCTTATGTCATTATAGAATCTTAAAAATAATAAATAATAAGTGTAAATTTTCTAAATATTATTGCATTTGATATCTACGTATTCTATGATTCATCATAAGAGAAGTCCGAATACTTAGTTTTTTCTTTTAGAGTAGAAAAATGACTTCTAGTCTTTAAATAAATCAGTAGAGGATGTGATTGATGGATCATTAGGCATTTTCAAGGGAAGTATATTAGGGGTTTGGTTTGGGAGAATGGGAGGAGATTTGGTTAGGGAAGAAGATTGTATGCCTGTCCAATTAGTCAAGGGTAACCTATCTACCTTCCACATGGTGGGTTCTATCACCAAAGGTTATAAGTATGTTGTTACACATCGTATGAGTATAAGTAAATATGAATAATGATTATCCAGTAGTTATAAGATTAGGGATGACTCCTTGGGTGAGTGAAAAAACTAACATGGGTAATGAAAACCTGACCACTCTCAGATATGACATTGTTTCATGCATGCCACATGGGGATGAACCCATATCAGTCTAGTTTTCACCATACTATTTCCACATTTCAATATTGGATGAACATTTATCTTCCAAATCAATTAAAAAATTGAATTTTATATAGAAAATTTGGCCAATGTTAGTTTTGGGAAAATAAATAGTCTATATTGGTGGCTTTACCATCCAGATCACAATGTCGATGTTTTTAATGGAACAATATGTCATTTATATGGTGTTTATTTTAAATTTTATTTATTTTAAAATTTAATTTATCAGTTTCTAACCCAAGTAAAATTAAAAGAGTGACATCATAAACATTTTCTTATGAAGAACAGAATAGTGAAATTCATTGAGTCATTAGAATCTCCTAAACTTTTTTTGATAAACATAAAATTTTGGATGTGGGTATGTGTGATTTCTACCAAATTATTAATGTAGAGAACATGATTCATGTGGAGATCCTGGTGGGACCCATGACTTCTAGAATAACTATGATTATAACTTCTGATCTATAATCCATCTTGATATAGTTTTTCGATAATGGTTGTTGTGATGATGAAAAAGATGTTACTAAGATATTTTGTGATTAATATTGTGATAAAATGTGATATATTGTTAGATAATAACCCCATTTTAGATAAACCTTACTATAAGTGGGAAGTTCATAAAATTATAGTGTTCAATATGGGGTGGGGGTGGGGCTGGGTGGGGGGGGGGGGGGTTGGGGGTTACCAAAGGTTCTACATACAACTGTTATTGAATTATTTTTTTTGATATAGGTTTTGTTAATTTATATATTATTTACATGTATTATTGGTTTCAGTAGATGATCATTTTGGTATTATATCTCAAGATAATTTAATTGATTTTAGGTTTTCTAGTTAAACATCATGATGGACAAAAGGGCAAATTCTTAGGTGATTCTTATTTAGAGGCTTTCCACTATCGTCAAGCATGTTTAGATACATGAGTTAGAGTAATAGGATAATGGAGAAGTTACTAATTCATTATCGTATAGGTAGATATGGGAATGGGTTGATGTTTGTTTAAATTATGGTTTTCTAATTATTTTTGTGATTGTTTTATAGTATAAAATCACCTTAAAATTTTTCTCGTTGATACCCTGATATCAGGATAGTGTTCATGGTGGCCATGAGTGGGAACAAGTGTATACATATTGGGCCAAATATTCTATTGATTAATATTTTATTCAAATTATCATGTACCCTCAGAATTAGTAATGATGTTTTTCACCCCCTTTATCAACACTTTCATTGATAGGAATAAAATAACATGAATAAAATATAGAATTATCCTTGATAGGACATATGTACCCTATTATTGAGTTTAAGGATTGAATCAACTAACACATTCCATTGATGGGGTGTGTCTTCTCCACCTTGGATCTATGATCATGATGAGTGCAGTTCCTCGACATAATAAATTATAATTCTTTGATCTTAATGTAAAGATAATTGAGATCCTTTTTTTATTGTGTGCATAACCTGTTAAGCCTTATTATTTGGAGAGTGACTCTTGTAGTGAGTCTGAGTATAGAATCAAATTATGAAGATATTATTTGTGCTTTTAAATGTTTTTATTAATTACCTCATGGGGCTTGAAGCAATGAGATATTGAAATCAATATATAGTATCTTTTCTTTATTATTATTTATATTTGATTTTATGGTAAGTTATTCTCTAGTACCTAGGATGTCATACTAGGGGTTATAATAATAATTGAATGGGAACTCATGAGATCTCATACATATAGTTATGTATAACTATTTAATCTTATAGGTGATCTTGGTGGTGGAGGAATATGAATAACTTATGCCAAGATAATATAAGCCAAAGTCTTGGGTTTTTGTTCTATGATTTATTACTACCGAGTATGTAATTTTTCACATATGGATTTTTTTTTAATTTAGATAACTTTTTAAATTTTTTTGAGATATTTTACTTTTTTTATTTCTTTTATATTTCATGATATTAAATTAATACATTTATTTCATTTTTCAGTGGTTGTCTCATTGCTTCAAGTGGAAAATATATGTTATATACGTTATGGTATGAAGACATGTGTTTCAATTATATATTCTGTTTAGAAAAATTCCTTACATGGTGTGATATTATTTATTAGTGTTTTTCACAATCACTTAGCTTATTGGATATGGTCTTTTGGTGGTGTACTCATCCTTGTCAATAACCCAAAAAATATATTTATAATTTAGGTCATCTCAGCAAAAAATGAACTACTCTCTAGCGTCTATGTTCTTAAATGCTCTATCGTCTATGTTCTTAAACGTTATCATATTTCCATATTATTTATACCAATGGATGTATTACTCTTTTTAAAGTATTATTTTATTGATAAAAACTCACACTAGTTTCTCAACATAATCTATATTCATTTCCGATTCAATAGAATTCCAATATAGAACATGAGAAGATTATAGTTAATAATTTCCCAATTAGGAAATAGAAAAAATCATGAGTTGAAACACGCTTTAGTGGAAATTTCAAATGATATGGTTTCTCTAAAATCCATCCGTATATACCAAGGTTCCAAATATCCATTATTTTAGATTAATCTATGTCCCACCAATGCAACACTCATTAGAAGGTTCTATTTCTGAACATGAACTCCAAGGAAAATTTTCATATATACATAATATTTCTATTGATTTTTTTCTAACATTTTATTCTTGATATAATAATTTTATTAGTTTTTTTACACAATACTAGGCCCAATAAGAGTATTATATCTCTCATATTTGTGTAAAATAAAAGTGATTGGTAAAGTATACCATAAAAAATCTCAAAAGGGTCTATATATAATCATCATCACATTTTATATAATAGAAGTTATTTTTAATAATAAGAGGATGGATATGGATTATGATGGTCTAAAACATAAAGGCCAAGGGAATAAAACCATGAAATGATTTTACACGCATATGGGAGATCACTAACATGATTAAATACCTTGAAAACATTGAACATCATACCCATCATTTCTAAAGAATCATCAATTGAATTTACTCAAATTTATATATAGATAAATTATGTCTTCTAATTTCATTAGATCTAACATCAATGGATATCATAAATAGTTAAACATTTATAGGCACTAGGATGTTTAAGGCTACTAACTATTAATGATAATTCTATATTGACATAAAAAAGATGAAGGACTTATGAAACACAATGTTGGATATCAAATAGGGCTATCGTTTCTTTTATGAGGAGTAGATATCCTAGAATGAATTATGTTAGGAAGATGGGGATACCACTGTTTGATTACTTAAACATTGATTTTAGATCCCCAATAAATTTTCATTATGGAAGTTCCTTATAGTTTTTTAAAACAAAAAAATCAATCCAATGAATTTTACCTTCCTCAATTAAGTATACCATTTGTAGGAAGTCGAAGCACCCTACCCAGCAAAAAAAGTTTAACTCACACACTAATCACACAATTCTCATAAAAATCAAGGAAATATAAGTACAAGTAATGAAAGATCATGAAATAATAAATAATATAAAGATTTTAATGTTCTTCATAAATTTTTTCCAATGTCCATGGGAGTAGCACTGTGACTTTGCTTATATTCAAAAAAAGTAAAAGAACTACCATCAACTAAAAGAGAATGAACTCTATTTAGTTCACTAAAAAAAATAATGTTTTATTCACTATGAATAAACTTTTACACTATTCATATAACTGATGGATTATACAAGATGGTACTCACTCCATTTTTATGAGTACATATATTTCCGTATAAGTTTCACCACCTTCCAACTCTTATAGAAAGTTTTGTACATGGTAAATGGAATGAGATCTATAGTAACCCATTTAAATCTACAAATTGACTTAATGAAAACTTCTAGAAACATCATTCTAGATTTTATTTTTTCAATATTCACGACCAATGCCTTTTCCATCGGAAGATATGAAGTTATAATGGATCTAATGCCTCTTAGAGAAGTTCTATTACATTAATTTTCACAACAAGCTATTCAACATCCCCTGAGTAACTTTTAGTGATATGAATCATGTGACATGAATTCAGTGACATGAAAAAAATTCAAAACCTAAAAATATCACACTTGAATACAATCCATGAGGAATAAGAACAAATTTCCAACTATTTTTTAATAAAAACCTTATTCCTCTTCTTTATGTTATTTTATAGTGATTATCTGTTATCCTTCTGTTCACCCAAACTCCATTGATTCATGATTATTACTCATAATTTCTTGAACAAAACTTTTAATTAACCAATCTAATAGGTTTTGGATATATGAAATCTTACTAATATATAACACATTGTTTAACAACATTTTTATGATGAAGTGGTAATTCAGGTCAACATGATATGTACTTTTATGAAATACATAATTATGAGCCATGTGAATCACACTAGTATTGTCACAAAATAATTTAAACACATCTTTAATTCTTCCAATTTCCTTAAGAAAATTAATCCCAAAAAAAATCCTTCCCTATTTCTATTTCAAAAACACACTCTCCTTCTATTATAATTAATGTAACAATATTTTTCAACCATGACAGTTAATTGATAACTATTACTCAATAGGTAATCAAATACCTAGTTTTTCTTTTATAGGTTTCTAAATATATATTGAAGTACACATCTGTGAAACCTTATTTAAAATACTCCATTCAAAAAAATAAGGGAACATATTCAATTCCTTCTAGGTAAACAATAATCCATTAAATGACTACCTGGTGTTACCTTGCAAGGTTAGAAATAAGTTGACTTAAAAGTACCACTACAAATGATATATTCGGCTGATTAAAAATCATTAAATGCATAAAAAGTCCAAAATTTTATAGTAATGATAGTTTATCTTATAACTAGCACTAGTATTTTATTATCGGTGCCTATTCCTTTGATAACTTGAAGTGTTCTCCATGAGGGTAGGAACTATCTTACTTTTGGTCATTCCAAATTTATTGATGATATTCTATATGTAATATTTCTAGGATAACCCCAAAGTTTCATATTTCCTAACCATATCGATTCTTATACTCACGATTTACTTATATTTCGCATGATATTTAATCTTAAAGCTTTTAGACAATTTACCACTAAATTTTCAAATAATCCTGTCACCCAATATGTCTTGAAACATCTTATTAACATACAGAAGTATTATTTTTGATGTTAGAGCATCCCATTATTTTTTGTAACATAATTTTTATGGGTTTCACCTTTCCAATCATTATTCTAAAAAAAATCCACTGAACTTTAGATTATATTTTCTTCATGATGTTTCTAGTCCATAAATATATTTCATCAATTTACAAAAAAAGTTACATTTCCTATATTTTTTGAATCCTATTGGAAACCTCATGAAAATTCCTTCTTATAAATTTCCATGTTGAATGATAATCTTAATGATTACCTATTATATATACATATCTTCCAATTCCACCATGAATTTAACAACCCAAATAGTTTCATGTTAAAATATCAGTGAGTATGTTTTAAATTAATAAACTCCTTTATTTTTATTGAAATCTTTTTCCAAATGTCTATTCGTTGAAAAATTTATTGGAATTAGGCGGTTACTTCAAACAGTAACCCATTTACTCTCAAGATCATGTTTTCCTTATAGTAAGTAAGACCCCATTTTCCATTGAACTTCAATGTGGACATATCTTTATACAAAATCAAAGTCCATTGTTTCGAGTCAATGGGATCCACCACTTCTTCTGATTATTTATGTTTACCTTAATCCATTAAAAATAGAGAGTTCATATCAGTTTCAAACCTCTAAAATGGTATTATGATTATATTTGATACCCACATCTGAATTTGTTTCATTATACAATTGAATTCTCATCTACCTTCATGATCCCTAATGTTAGGTGATCCCACTCAAGCTTCAATAGTTATTGAACTATGTGTATTATCGTCCAATAGTCTTACTAATGGACTTTCATTGATATTAGAATTATCATATGATTTCATTGGAAGTTGATATATTTATGTTCACTTAAACTAATAAACCTGGAAATAAATAGTTGATTTATTTCCCTCAACATAATTCTAAAACAACTTCAAATCCTACCAAAAAACATTCTCATTGAAGAAAAAATCTCTACCCTAGATGACTTGTCTCTTGTGATCACCCCATAGACAATATCCAAAGTTTCATCTCTACGCTGAATGAGAAAACATACTTTGTATTTTTCATTGAGGAAATCTCAATCCTTAGCACAAACATGAAGATATATAAAACTAATTTAATATGGGAAAATTTTATCTATTTTCAATACTTTAGATCCTCTAGAAGTACTAAATCAACTACCAATGATAGATTTATACTAAAAAGATATGAGGATATGTTGAATAAATCCACCCAAATTCCCATGAAACTTCCAAAGTGTAGTTACGTGAATTGATAAAGCTTAGTGAAGATTCAATTTAACCTCTCAACCAAGATATTCAACAATGGATATTTATGAACTATATTATCATGTCTTATTCCCTTATTCTGAAAAAATGATCTAAATTTATTTTTGGTGTATTCACCACCATTATCTATATAAAGAAACCTCAATAGCTTGTTGCATTACCTTTCCACCAATGACTTACATTGAATAAAAAATAAAACATATTGGATTCATTCTTCTAAATTTAAAATAAAAAATTATTATTAGCATTGTCCATAGATGATACAATATTTATAGAACCTCTTTTGGAATGATCACGGTCGAGTCCTCAAACATCTATGTAAACTAACACCAACTCCCAAGATCTTGGATTCCATCCATATTAGTTAAAAGTCAACATTTTATTCTCTCAAAACAAACAAAATTTACAACTTCCAAAATTCATATGATCAAGATCCAATATGATATTTTCTGTTAGAACATTTATATTCTTCTAAATGGGGTGACTGATATGCACATCCAACCATCAAGATCATAATAATCTATAATTCTGAAGACCATAATTCAATATGAAATTCCAATTAAGTAAAGAGTTCCATAATTTTCACCTCATTAAACTTCAATGGATCCTCGAGTAATTTTCCATAAGCCTCTGAAAAAGGTTGTTCAATACATTGAATCATCATGTTATCCAATAGAAATAATATTTTACATGGATTAGGGATGTACCCTACTTTGATGAACATGATAAATAATCCATTATTCATTTGAATATTGATATATAATTTTATATTGACTTTTTTTTCTTTATCATCAACTAGACGGACCTTTAAAAACATCATTGAAATATATTTGACTGGGAAACATGTTTTTATATTGAATGAAATGATTTTTCAGAGTCAATCACCCAAGATTTTAATGGATAGTTGAAACTCAGCAAAAGGATGTTTCAACCTTCGGCTGTAATAATAGAAAATTTACTACTTGAGGTTGATGCCATCCATATTTTATCCTTGTGACTCTTATAAATATTTTTAATGTTTCATATTGTTTCCATAAGTCCACCGGGCATGAATGAAACTAACTAAATTTTGATGTATCATTTCTTGAGACATATCTTTATATGGTTTCTTCTGATATCTCCTTTTGGGTGACCATCCTCATCTGTCAACATTAAGTTCACTAATAGAAAGTACTTGAAATTAAAACTACATGAGATACTCATTTAGTAATATATTATAGATATATTTAAATAAAAAAAATTATCTTCTTAAAATATTTATAATTGAAATCACCATTACATCCCAAATTTTTAGAAGTGAAGATAAGGAAAGTATATCCCATAAATCATATATGAATGATAAATTTACTAATTAGATATTCCAACAAATAATGTTGAAGTCATTTACATAATATAAAATTTATTTTCCTTCCAATAGTATTAAATAGAAAACATTCCACACTATCCATACTTTGTTATGTTCTATTAGTCTCCCATATATTTCTACCAATGCCTTCATCTCTTCTGTAGTAGTTTTATTTTGTAGGATAATGAATGAAGATTGTTTTCCAATGAAAACA
Organism: Viscum album; assembly: GCA_963277665.1. Classification (NCBI taxonomy): domain Eukaryota; kingdom Viridiplantae; phylum Streptophyta; class Magnoliopsida; order Santalales; family Viscaceae; genus Viscum; species Viscum album. Next base: position 1,775,770,621 of record OY728158.1, read on the forward strand.
TAATTAATGATAGTGCCTTATTATCAAACCATTCCCATTCCACCTTCTGTATTTTCTCTATACACACAAAATATATTTTAATATCTAGGAACCTTTGAGGGTCCTCTAACTATATTATGAAATATCTAAAATATATTTATAAAAAATTATATACTCAAACCTTTATATCATTAAATACCATACATTCAACTGACAGTGAACTCTCATTGAAAAAAATAATGTCAATAAAGAGTGAAAAAAACCAATGTCACCTCTAGTGTTTTGGTAGGGTACAAAAGAACCTAGATCTAATACCACTTGCTGGGATGATAGGGTTGACGCAATGGAACCACAAGAACTCTTATCCTCGATCCACTAGAACTTTTTACATTAGTATTATAGTGATGTGGAAAATAAAACTGCTTGATGTTTCCTACATTGAATAAGTACATCAGAATTTGGAAATCGATTCACCCTACCCACCATGAAAAGTAAGATTTTCACACCAATAAAACTAATTCCATAAAAATTCAAGGAAATAAATGTATAAAGAATTAAATAATAAAAAATATAAATGAACAAAAAGGGTTTTACATGGTTCAAAAAAGATGTATTATATTCACTGGAGAAATACTGATACTTCCTATCATTCCCCAGAAGTTTAGGAATTATAATTAAATCATAAATTATTCAGGAATAAAAAAACAGATAGGTTTAACTTTCTGTAATTTATAGATAAAAAAAAAGTATAATTCATTATATATAATCTATTCAACTAATCATATAATTTATTCACTTTACATGAGGGTCCCTGCTCTATTTTATACTTAGCGGGTCATCTTGGTTTCATCACCTTCCATCATTCATGGAAAAGTATCCATTTAATAAATGATAGGTGATCTCCAAAAACCCCTTCACAAAAACAACATTCTCCGATGAACACTTCATGAAATATATTTATAGATTATTTTATTTTCCAAGAATTTATACCCTTCTCAATTCCATAAAAAAATATGATGCTATGATGGTTTCAATTCTTGTACCATAATTTCAACTATCGCTATTTTCACACAATGAAACTCAAATTTTTTGATTAAATTATAGTGATATAATTCTATTGATGTCAAACCGATGACATGAATAGACTTCACATCCTAATAAATAAAATAAAAAATAATGAATTGTTTTCACTGTTGAATTATAAGCCACAAAAAATCAATATATTATTCCATTAGTACTTAAAACATTATAGTTTTGTAGTAAATTTCATGTTAGTGGAGACCATATAACCCAATAAAATCATGAGACAGAAATACATGGCATGTAAATATAGAGAGATGACATGATGTGGCCTTCATTTGATGATTTTCTTCCACATCAGTTTTGTTGTGTAAAATATTTTCTTAATGATAAATATGTCATTAATTTTGTTAATTTTTTTCTTAAGGTTAATTTATAGTATATTTAATAAATTAATGAAAATTATGAAAATTATGTTGGTTTTCATGTTTAAATTATTATCTTGGGCATTCTTTTCATTTTTTTTAATTAATCATTTATTCTTTTATCTTTAATATCAATTAACGAAATTTAATTAAATTATAAATATATTTAATTATATTATTTAATAATATTTTCATATTAATTGATAATATAATATTTTTTAATATTTTTAATTTTATTTTTTAAATAATTTATTCGTATTTAATCATTGGAATATTATTTTAAATATTTTATATCTTTTATGTGTTTTTTTTGAAATTTTGACTCATAATATTTAATCTATGTATTTTTTACGTGTGGAAAATATTTGTTTAGTAAATTAGAAAAGGAATTTATTTAATGTGAAGATGAATTATCAACCATATTACTACGACCATGCTTGGGTCCACTACCATGAGAATTAAAAAATGCTTGCAACTTTGTTTTAGTTTGAGACCATGAAAGGGGTTTGAGATTATGATATTCCTATCCAACCATGGATTAGAGACATCCAACTACCATGGTATTAGGCAGTTATGCTACTGTGGAAAGTTTCTACCATCCCATAAGAATTTGGAAAAGGACATACTAATGTGCCTACACCCTATGATCACGAGGACTACCCATCTGCTAATATTCTCACCCTAATTCTACCATACCTAAAGTGAGGATTGAACATGTATTATGGTTGATTATTTGAACATGCTTTGGGGATGTGAGAGTTTCCATGTAGATAGATCAGTGGTGATTCAAATCTCTTTGGATATTTACTAGATCGATTGACCCAACTATAGAGAGAATATATAGAAAAATTAATAAAGATACACTATTTCTAAACCAAATTTGAGCTTGAATATATTGAAATTTACTAGCTAAAGTTGATATCATGGCATGAAGTGGATGAATATGTATTATATCTACTAATTAATATTGAAAATGTTTTAGTAAGTATATTTAAAAACCACGAGTCAAGATGATATTGGGGAATTAAAATAAATAGGCCAGAGACCACACAAGGTTATAGATGGAATTTAATCTGTGACTATATATTTGAGTTTGATACCTTTATTATTGAGGAAGAATATAAAATGAGACATAGAAAAAAATACTATGAATATTTTCTTACTCCACATAATTATTGAGTTTTATTCTATGGTTTTGAATTGGTGAAACCAAGCTTGATGATAATCAGAGGATAAAATATGGATTAAACTGGATATTATTTTATTGATTGGTAAACTAGAGTCAAGTTTGAGGGTACCCATTTCACCGAACTCATATGTTTTCATATTTAGTTGATGAAGAAGAATTAGTTTAGATGAAAACATAGGGAAAATCATAGATTATGATTTAATACCGGTTGACATCAACATGGAGTCTGACTGATATTATACCATTAATATGATTAGATACAGTGTTGTTATTGAAAAATATTTCCATTTAATAGTCACTTGTTGATATCAAACCATAAGAGTTTGGGGCCTCATCAAGATAAGTTGAATCTGAGCATGTCAAGGAAATGAGTAGGTCGATGTAGTTTTTTATCATGATGAAAGATGATTATTAATTTTTTTCTTGATATGTAAACACCTATGAACTGAAGCACATTATATTTGGATATCCATGATGAATATGACATGCGTTTTTATTTTTCTCACATTTAGAATAACATGAACATGATTTTTAATTCATCGGAAGATAAGTATGTGACAACTGCCACTCTCATGAAATCATATCTTTAAATACATTTGTTACACAATCAAGGAAGTGGAATTTATGGATTACTTTAGAAGATTATAGAATATATCTAGAGTATAAATAAGAATGTTTCAAACTATAATCATGTGAATATTCAATATGGTTTTATATTTAATAGCTTTTATGTGGGTGTGTCATATTTGTTTTAAGATATAGGATTTTTTAATGAGGGTGTGGTAATAGAATGTCAATGTTTCCACATGGAGGTCGTGGAGGTTGTTTTTTATGATGATTTCAGTGAAGTGGGATGTGATGTTTGAAATAGTGAAGAAACTAAATGAATAAATTATCAATTAGGAGGTGGATAATTCAATCAACAGTGCATATATAGAATAAGAGTAGATTGATATAGGAGTAGAAACTAGAACTGGAGCCGGTTCTTGAGAAAGGATATGATATCACTAGAGAAGTTTCATTTTCTCCTTTTTATCTCTTTTCAATATTAGATTTTTTGATCTATTGTACATAATTTTCTTAAGTGATTCAGGTTTTAATATGTTGAAACTTTTATATCTCTATTTCTTATGTGAATATAATCATTTTAATGTAATATTAGTGCAATGTTATTACTTTAATTCATTTTGAGTATCAATATACAACACTATATGGATATATTGGCGATGATGGTGATTTTATAAACCCCTGTTCATTAACCAAATTCCTAAAAATAGAAAATTGTGGAAGTATCTGTTCATCAGAATGATCAATCTATTTTTTAGGTTTTAATTGAAATATTTGAAAAAATAACCATCTCTTATTTATGTTGTACATTGAGCTAGATCTCAGTATATCATCACCTCATCTTCTAGCCACTACAATAATTTTTATTAACTTGTGTAACAATAGAAATAATATTTAATCAGTTAAAAATAGTTCATAAAGCCTAATATAATGAATTATTTCAATAATCTATGTTTTTTCCTCACATTGTTTCCTCATATCCATTATCAAAATCGATCTCATATACAACTCATATTTTTCAATTTCACTTATTGGGTTAATCTTTGTAATCTATAAGTTTTATGCTTTTTGTTTTTGAAAATCTTGGTTATAAATATTTTTATCCATATAGATATGATACACCTACTCTATACTATACTAGTTTAAGTAGGTTATAAATAATTTACATGACCCAGTTCTAGTTAATGAACTAGAATCATGTGAAATTTCAGTATCATTACTGGTGAATACATGTGAATAAAAATACTAGAATGAACAGAAAATAAAAAAAAATTATAAAAAATATGTTAAAACACTTTATAAAAATTAATATATAAAAAACCATTAAAACATTTCTATGTGATCAAGTGCGTTTCAGTCTTTTTACTAAATTTAAATCTACACACATACTTGAGAATATAATTAAAAACTTGAAACACCAATAAATGAAATCAATAAACACTGTTATGTACTTAGAGAACAACTAAAAATAGAAATCAGAATTTTTTAAAAATATGGAAGTTAGAAGAAATGAAAATATTAATGAAAACTGGATAAAGAACCTTGTACAAAATCATTTTTCCACCTCTTGAGACTCCGTAACTTAGAGAATTTCGACTTCATATAGTCTCTAACAATCCTTTTTGAATAATTTTATCCCCTAGGTCTAGGAAGATTTATATCAAATAGTCATACCTCTCAATGATAACTTCATTAACTTCTATTCCCATAGAGGATTCACTTGAATTCATTATAGATTTATACTGTTGCGTCCAAAAATTGACTCTGTAAGGATTAAGTGAGGTATATTTGAGGTTGAGATTATTTCCTTTTTGTCAAAAGGGTAGGGACAAGGCTTTGTTTAAGAATATATAAGAGTAGATCTTTGACACATGGGGAGATTTTTTTATTTCTCTTATCTCCAAATTCTATCATAAGAACAATACCATATAGATTAGGAATATGATCACAAAGGGTTTCTACGACAAGGAAGATTTATTTCAAAAATATTGGGATAGTTTTAGATCACTTATTAGAAAGTCTCCCCAACACTAGTTAGCCACCTTTTGCTCATGGATAACTTTTATAATGCCATCATTCCAAACAACCAGAATTTAATTAATAAATACATGGTGGTGACTTTTCTGATTCAACCACCGATGAGTTTAAAAAAATTGTTTTATAGTTTTTCAAAAAACATAGCACATATTTACTAGTAATGAACCAATTCATAGTGTTGAAACAAAATTTCTGGCAAATGCAATTAATGAAAATTTAGTTGGGGAGTAGCGTTGTCATTATAGGATGTTAGTTGATGTTTCCTTTACCCGACACATTCCTCCACTTCAATTTTGTTGTGTAAAATATGTTTTTATTAATTTTAAAGACATTAATTTGGTTAATTATTCCATTATGGTTAGTTTAAAGTAGATATTTTAAATTATAGAAGTTATAAATAATTATGTTTTTTATTTTTTAATCTGTGAATTATTCTTTCTTTGAATTTTTAATTAATTCTTTTTGAGTTATAATATTTAGGTTATTTGTTTTTATTACATTTTGTGTTATGTATATTTAAATTCAATCACCTTTTTGTTTTTAGTATTAATATATTAATTAGTTAATTTTAGTTTTATATTTATTTTATTTTCATTAAATAATTGGATAATTAGTAACATTTAATTTTAATTCAATTATTTTAAAAATTTTATCATTTAGTTAATCAATTAATTAGTTATTTGATATTTTTATAAAATGGTATTTAATTTTTCAATATTTATTTTTAAATTAAATAATGAGCATGAATTTATTTTATTTTAATGTTTAGTTATGTTTATAATTATTTAAACAATTTTTTTTATATTTTTTTTATTTTTGATATATTTTTTATTTTGTGATTTTTTAATGTTTTTGGATGAAGCAACATTTTTTATAGAATTTCTAAATTCCACACATATCCAAATGTGTCTGATTTCATGCATGGTAAGTTTCAAGTAGAAGCATATAGATAATTTCCAATTGGAATATATGTATCAAAATTCTCCATTAAGTTGACATAAGCAATTATAAATGATCCTCATGTAGCTGAATTGAAGATGAACTGCATATCCATTATTTTGGGTACATGAAATCCTCGTACTTGATTCTCCCTATATTCGAAGTGTGGAAGCACATCCTCAACTAATGAAAATCTATTTGTAGATGATAGTAATTTGAACACTTTTATTTAATTCTACAATGATGATGATCGCATTGAATCCTAATTTTATTTAGATATTCAATTTTTTTTCTTATCAATAAGATGATTGCGAGATTTCTATTCAAATCCAAGAAAAACAAATCATTGATGAATAAGTCCTATTGAAGATGAGTTTTTCTCAAGGAAGTTGACACCCAAAGTTCTAAGAAATAGTGGCTATGAATATTTTTGGATTTTAAGATTGTTCCCCCAAGTTGGCGTTTTGAGGAAGTTTATTACCAAGGATTGGTGTTCTATCCTCTTTGGTTAATCAACCAATATTAGCATGAGATACTAAAAATAGATCATTAAATATGATGTATGACTGGAAGAAGGAAAATTCCACTAATCTTGTTAAAGGAAGTGAACCAAAGGATACCAATCATTACCTAAATTCACAGAGCATGGATTCAAGAGGAATGAAGTCAGAAATCGAATGAGGCTTGTGGAAATCTGCTAAAATAAGATGAGTTTAAGTGAAATTGATGTTAGAGATACGTCAATGTTAATCTACTAGGTTCAACTGAATGGAAATGGAATGTGTGAAGATGATTAATGACTAAAGTTCACCTGATGAGTCATATATGGGATAACATTATCCATTCAAAATTTCATTATTTTCTATAGGTATGATCGAAGATAATGGGGCGTTTAATTATTTAGATGTTGAGACTATGTAATGACAGCTTTTCACTCCACCTTCTCATAATAATGCCCTAATGAGGTATTTTTAAAAGGAAGAAAGGGTTGTGAATTACATTTGGTTGTCAGATTTAGATGAATGAATGGATGTTGAAAAATTGAGTTCAGATTTCATGTATGAAAATTGTTAATGATTTATAGAGCTTCGTCTCAGGTCTTAGAAGGATTGTCTAATGTTGGTGATGATCTACATTGATGGAAAATCACTATGTTTAGGATAGTTGTGTATATTTTAGTGTGTTCACCATAATCAGTTAGGAGTTATTGATGAATTAAAGCTTTATGTTCATGATGATCTTGATTTCAGTTGAGATTTGATTGACATTGGAATTTTTTTAGGAATATAGTGTGTAGAAACCCATAGATGAAATATGATCTTTGTGTACTGAGCCTAAATAATGGTCATAGTTTACTATTGTTTTATATAATAGAATCTAGCTTAAATTAGAAGAAGTTGACATGCATGTTTTGGTCAACCGGTTATTTCAAATGATGACTTGTCAGTGAGGAGATGTAGAATCAATAACTGTTGGGGTAGAATTAGAATTTTCATTTAAATGTGTCACTGATTGTTAATTTGGTGAATTTTTTAAAATAAAAGAAGACACATGTACAGGGGATTAGAATAATGAAGCTAGAGACAAGATCACTCTCAACATAGGAGTTCCAGGAGCCTAAGCATAAGGAAGAAGGTGACTTTGATTAAGAAACATCCTTTATCTCTCTCTTATATTCTGTTATTTATATTTTGAGATCTTTTTTTGAATATCTATATTTCCTCCATTATGAACATGTGTATATAGTTTACATTGGGATTTTTAGTTGGAATGAATTTATTTTTCTTTAAATATATGTCATTTCAATTTTATAATTTCTTCAATGCAAATTTCACACAGTGAAAATGATTTTTTCCTGATGGGGATCTATTCAATGCTATTCTAAGTATGGTTGGGTGATGATAGAGAATATTTTTTAAATTTGGGAACTACCCAATGTATATTAAATTGGAAAAGGATGATTTATCTCTTCTCTATCAATAAAAATTCATTTTGATGAGGTTTTGTTAACTAATCATATTATCAAAATTTCACTATACTATGGAGATAGCCGAATGATTATTTGATATTTAAAAAAACCTTATTCAAAATACTAGTGTAGTTTTGTTTAATGATGTTTTAGTAAAGAAAATCATTTTTAATATATTAAAACCATCCCAATCCCCCTTATTACATCATATTCTAGTCTCTCTCTCTCATTATTTTAATTTCACAACCACTATCACAACCCCACTTCCAATATTTTCAGTTTCATTTTGTTTATTTTTCTTTATTTTGTTCACACATTTTAAAACCTCTTTGTGGATATGATACTCTCACTCACTAATTATCTAGTAATTGGTAGGTTTTAAACTAATTAGATTTCACATGAGTTTCAATGAAAGTGCATGCATTAGGATTTGGAACAGTTTCTAGGAGGGTGTGTATGACAAAAAAATTTAAAATAAATTTGAAAAATTCTATAAAAAATTGTAAAATAAATTCCAAAACATATGATTTAATTTCACTATAGTGTGATATTGTTTAACATGTTGAACACAAAATCTCATGAAAATAGGGAAACTTTCAAAATTTGAATATCAAAAACATATTCTAGAACTAAAAAACCATTTTTATACCCATATGAAGAAGAACAAGGATAAAATGAAAAATGAAAATAAAAATGAAAGTCTGTAAGTTCAGAGAGTTTATGAGGACATCCAAAATATTTTCCCTCCAAAACCTTGGAATGAGAATAGTGAGAGGAAAGGGATTAGGTAAATCTATATTCCAAATATTTAAAGTAATAATTTATCTTTACAGTTATCCTCATGTTCTATAAATTATGATATGACGTAATGTGTAACGCCCCGACCCTAGTTACCCAGAGTCGGTGCATTATTACATAACATTGGCATGATCACAAGAAAGATCAAATCTCGAAAGACCGATTGGTTTAGTAGCCTTGAAAAAACTAGATATATTCATAAGTTTTACATTACATCATAAAATGAAAAACTACTACAACAACATAATGTCTCCACAGTCCACACTATTAACCCCTCATAATATCCTTGCAGGTCATTCATAACTTACTTCTTCACATCCTGGGAAAAATAAAACATATAAAAGGGGTGAGCTCAAACGCTCTGTAAGGGTAAGCAATATAGTGGAAACATTTATAAATAAGCATAAACATTTAAGGAAATGTATAACTAAAAAAAGCCTTTTAAACTTGAACTTCAACATAGTATGGAAAAAATAAAATGAAATAATGCCATTTACTTATTCACATGGATATTCTACTAATCAAATAATCACATGAAATATCAATAACCACTTTCATAATGATGTAATTCATAATGATGAACTTTAATTTCTTTGTCAAGGCCTCTTCCCAAGACCTAGGGGCTAACTGTAACCGGAACCCAACCCGGAGTGCCTCTAATAACCGGACACCAACCTGGGGTTCCTCTAATAACCGGACACCAACCCGGAGTTCCTCTAATAACCGGACACCAACCCGGAGTTCCTCTAATAACCGAAGACCAAACCGGAGTTCCTCTAATAACCGGAGACCAAACCGGAGGGCTTAATTTTACCGGTCCCCAACCCGGAACATACTTTTCTAACACATTCATCTGAATGAAAGGTTGAAATATAACATAAACATTTAGATTACAAATAACTTATGAAATGTCAATACTTTAAACAAAAACCATGAGTGACATAAGAATAACTTATCCACAGTCAAAAATATCACAAAACCTTCAATAAAATATGGATGTTTTGTATCATAATAAATCAACTTCAAATAAGATTAAAATCCATCAAAGGATGTTGATATAGATGAAATCAAGACTATTTTAGAAAAATATCTCTTTCTATTTTGAAATAATTTTAGAGTCTTATATTTATGAAATAAAACATTTTTTTTGAAAATATTCTTATTATCTTATAAGGGAAGCTTCGACGATTTTATAACGGCGGAAAATAGCCGCACCCGCCGTATAAGTTAAAAAAACATTCTTACCTTAATTTTGTCGAAAAGGTTAAAAAGCACCTTGTTTGGAAAACGACGGAAAGATTCCTTTATAAACCTCTTATAAAAAGTCAAACAAGGGTATAAATTACTTTAACCCATATTCTAGTAAATAGTAAAAATGTTTTGGAATTCATTTTTAATAAACATGGATGTGGATGATAAAGAGATCCCAGTAGATTATTATGTATAAATAACCTCGGATAATGAAGAGATTGTAAAATAACCCTTACCAATTTGGTAACTTATGAAACATACAACCCATGAATGAGGTATCATACAATGAATATGTAAATACACATAAATTAGAGTGTATTACACAAAGAATATAATTATGGGCAGTACATACACCACACAAAAGGTGATGGTGGCAATATGGCATGAATCTCACGGAAATAAGGAGTGAGATGAAAACCCCTTACCTTGTACTTTTCCTTGGATGGGGTAGGTTAAACTCCTTTATAATGGTGAAATAATTGTTATTAAATTATACAAGAATCTTATACATTAATATGATATCATATATGATCTTTTAACATTGATTTGTTAATAATATCTTAGTATTATCATTGTTTCAGGTGTTAACTTACTCGTTTTCTTTTATATGTTTTGTTAAGTAAGCCATGTTTGTAATGGATAGGTTGTATATTATTCATATCCAGAATGATATCAAGTTCTTAGATACTATTATTAATCATAAAATGAGAATTATACTTGAATAGATACGATGGAGAATGAATCTCATCGCGTTCGTGGAGACGGTAGTCTGTACGTACACACGAGCGACAATATCATTCTTTTGATATTAAAATAATATATAAATGGTTGTTATATCATATATACAGAATCATTAACATGTTATATTTATTATTTACATGAGTGACATATCATTATTATACCCATCAAAATAATAATATATTGAATAACAATTACACTATGACGTGGAGACGGTAAGCCGTACGTACACACGTATGGTGACATGTTATTCATAGGGTGGATAGAATACTGAATATGGTTGTACCATATTTATAATAACATCACAGTATATATATGATACTGGATTTATTATTTTAGAATGGTAACAACAAAGGAAGAAGAAGTGGAAGAAGAAAGAAACTTGAAAAAAGGGTGGTGAAATCATTTCCTCTTCTTCGGGTTATTCCTTTTGATTTGATCAAAAGGGGTCCTTAGGTTAGCTGTCTGATCAAACTAAGGCCTCTATGTTGTAGTGAGGGAAGTTGGGAGAGTATTTGGGAAGAGTTTGGCCGAACCAAAAGGCTTTGAAGGTGTGATGAAATGAGAAGGAGGAGTTCCCTTTTATAAGAGGGGTGAGGGGCACCTTTGGAAAAGCTAGAAATATTAATTTATAATAAATTCATATTCAGTTTATAATGGCTCCAAAGTTTCTTATTCAAAGTTTAATGTGGGGATGGGTCTAAAACCACTCAACCAAAAGAATTTAGACAGGTTTGGATACTTATATTAACCTTATCTTTAAGTATTAACTCTAAGTTAATTAGTTTCGCTTTTACAATGTCTCCTTGTATTTTTATATTATATGGTTAATAAACTTACCATATGCATCCAATCGACCCCCAAGTGGTCCATTAATGATGAAACTATCATGATATAAGTCTCTTTGCCGAACCTTAGATTTTTAGGAATTTAATATCAATTAATAATATAATATGTGTTTTAAAAACTCTTTTATGTCAATTTTGACACTATTCAATAATTGATTTTTGTAAAAATCATAACAGAATTATTACTTCGAAAAAAGTTAACTGAATCGATCCTAACATGTCATATTAACCTATAAAATTAGTTTAATTCCTAAAAAGTCTCAAATTATATTTATTTGTGTATTTATAATATCATTTATTTTAATTTTTCACTATTAGGGTAATTACTGCATCATCATTGTGTCATAAATAAATTAAAATATTTAACGTCTAAAAATTATAAATAAAATATCCTTATGTAGGAAATCGTTTTAGCTTTCTAATTATCATTTAAAATATAATTTATCTTATTTATAACCCTATATTAAAAATGTTTTCGTAAATAAACTTTGATTTTAACTCTTTTAACTCTTCTTTGAATTAAATAATAATAAATGTCCTAATCTAATCCAAGTGGACCTAAATGATAATATTTTATTCCTAAGGCTGTTTTGGTCGATATACACTTGTCCAATAGAATTATTACATGTGTTAGGGTAATATTAATATAATTTTTACCCTTAATTACCCTATTTACTTTTAACCGTGGTAAATAAAAGTAAAAAGTTATTATTCACCAAAAATTATTTTCATCTTATTGAACCACATTTTACTTCTTGATATTAACCGTGTCTCTCGGATTTTCGAAATTCCATTCACAGAAGCGGTAAAATTAAGTTTTATGAAAAATTCAGTTTTTTTAACTACCACTTAGTAGTTTCACTATTAATCAAAAATTGAAGTTTTTCAGAACAATGCCAAAATTTCATCCTAAGCTATAATTGATATTCCAAATTCAAAAATGATATCTATTTTACAAAATTCCAAACATATAAGTTGCATTAATTAATTTTATAATTAATTCCCGCTGTCACAACAAATAGCGTGTTTTTAAGAAACAATATATATCAAAAGATTGACAATTGTTTAGGTCCAATTTCGAAGTGAAATTAATTATAATGAACACCATTGGATAAAATGGTAAAAATATATTCTAATTATAATTTAAAACCCCTAAAATTCATAATTTATCACCATTAATTATTTTTATTAAAAAAGTTGTTTTTAATTAAAATTTAGTAATTTTCACTATTCATCAAAATATTAAAGTTATCCGAAAAGTACCAAAATTTCACCTTAGGCTAAATTCAATACTCCGAATCCAAAAATGAAGTCCATTTTGAAATATAAAATATATATAATTTCAAAAAGTAGGTATTACTATTCATAACGGCTAGTTTGATTGGTTGTGGTGTGTGTTAGAACTCGAAGTTGCGTACAACACACGCTACTATATTATTCAAAGGAAAGCGTACCGTGGAAGCTTGGGATGTTTCATTTTAAATTTTTTTATGTCCCCATTTAGTCAAAAAGTTTAAAATATTGTATTTAAAAAGGGTTCACTATTAAAAGTTGGTAAAAGTGGAATAATGAAAATGAATTTGTTCTTACATTATGTCTAAGAAACTCATAATATGGATTCTAAAATTATAAGGATTATATAAAGTTTAAAATATAGTTAATACTATTCATAACCTCTTTTGAATGGCTTGTTTGGTAAGTCATGGTGTGCTTGAACTCAGTGTTGCGTGTAGTGCAAGTTATTGTTTTATTTTGAAGAAATAACACACTATGAAATCTTGGGGTGTTACATTCTCCCCTCCTTCAATAAATTGCGTCCTCGCAATTTGAAATTGTTTTTCGAAAATAAAAGGTTGAAAATAAAAAATATCTTTGTGGGAAAACCCACATCGGAAATTGGGTTACTAAAATTTATTCTTAATATGAGGAAAAGAGAAATGAAAGGGTCACCACCAAATTATGATATCAATTAGGAGAACATTGGTGGAAATTAAAGACATATAATTGGAGGAAAAACGTAAATATTTATAGATAGTGATTGAGGTCATCAATCACAAACAAGTATAAAATTGAGTTCCTCAAATTCATCAATATATTATGATTTGAAATACCACTGGTTCAACAAAACATAGGGTATTGGGATAACATATTTTTGACGTTTCAAAATATCTTAGTTGAAATCCCACATCAAAAAATGAATTAATGAGGCCTCTATTTAAAATAAAGAGTGGAAAGTATGAAGATTACAGAAAATAACACATACTAGGGTTCCATGTAGGAAAATATGGATATGGAAGAGAAATATAACCATAAATTATCTGATGGAGAGTGGTAGAGAACATGGCTATGAAAAGTCCAACAATCCCAAATCCATAAATTAGTGATGATTTAAGGTACCATCTAGGACAACATTTTTGTTCTAAGTTCCTTTTCTTAATGTTGAGGAATTTATTTATGATATTGGCTAAGATCATAAGGAGATATAATTACTTTATAATTAGAGTTTTATCCATTAATAAATTTCTACCACAAACTCATATTTCACTCTAAAAGATAATAGAACATAAAAATAATGTTCTATTTATCCTATTCGTATAGGGTTAAAAAAAATTAATTTATAATTCATCTAGCAGAACCATTAAAAAACGACATTATTTCATCCAGGACATCACGTGGGTCAGTGGTAGGTGATACACCCTTTTCGCCCTTCGGTTGTGGGTTCAAGACTCGTGGCCTTGCCGGACGCGACGGGTTTCCGCCCGACCTCTGGGTTGTCCTTTTATGGCAATCAAAAATTAATCTCAAACTAGAATTTATCCAAAATACTTCTGTCCAAACTCACAGTCCAATACTTATATGGAAGGTAAACTCAATGTAGATCCTTTATACCCCGTAATAGCATATGAATACCTTCATCATGTATTCTTTTAAAACACTGAAAAATCCTGAATTACCATAATACTTATTGATTACATTCATGCTCCCTTATTCCATATAGAATGCTGGATATACTTCATCAATCCAAAAATGTTTTAAACCCCAATAATGATGGAATATACAAATCATTAATCAGCTTCAAGGTAGTCAAGAATATCCAATATAATTTATCCAAATCAATCATGTATTATTCCAAAATCACTACCTCAGTATCAGAACCATATTATGGTTTATCTTTCTCTCAACCATATATTTTCCAAAAATTTAACCTACTATTGAGTCACTTTTCTTTGTTCCACACAATCTCAAGTCCTTAATGAAATAGTACTGCAGTACAATCCTTATATACTCCATAATTATTATAACAAGTACATTTTTGATACAACACTCAACTGACATAATCAACATAAGAACTCTAATCATTCCTCTTCATCTGTGGTAGTATCATAACTTGATTATTATCCAATAGCATCATTTGCGACATAGTCTGATGACTGGGACATAGGTTCACGTAGTGTCCAAACTCCTTGCAAATGAAGCATTGTACATTTGAAACCATTTTCTTACCCTTGCAGTCACGTACTTTGTGCCCTTTTCCTCCACACTTATAACAAACTCCCATTCCTTTCAGAAAAGTTCCAGGGTGTTTCTTCCCACAATTATCACATATGGGAAAATTCTTATTTTCCCTCTTCCCTTTATCCATCGTTCTCTCTTCCATCCTTTTCTTCTCTTGCTTCCCTTCAAAGCCATAAGACTCATTAAAATCTTTACTTATCTTATCAACACATGATATTATTTCTTCACATGATGATAATACATGGGAGACTATTTCTCTTATAAATTTTGGCTTAAGACCATGAAAGATATGATCCTTCTTTCTCTTTGGATCATGTGCATTGCTGGAGTTCTCATTCCTTCTAGTGGGTTCCATTTCTAAACAATGGCATAAACTAGATTAGTTTATGAATAACAATACCTAATCCCAAACTTGTAAGACACATAACATAAATCAAATAGATTATGAATATAATCCATAATCATAAAAATGTCTCCTTTGAGGAAGTATATACTCATAAACCCTTAATAATGGTTTGTAAAGAAAATGAGAATTATCCTAAGCATATCCCCCGGGAGTGTCGTAACCAAGAGTGCTGTAAGGCCCGTTGTCGTGCACCAGTTCCCGTTCGAGTCTAGCTCAAAGCGGTGTTTTCGGGTTTTATCCCGAGGTACATCTGTGCCAGAGCCGCCTCTACCTGCTCGTATTCAGACAGGGATGTATTGCTCGGAAAACTCACAAAATCTCTACAATACCAAAATTCTAGGAAGTTATTCTATACTAATCCTCAAGGTCCATCTTAGGTCTATGTGCTCTAATCAGAGTTTACCTAAATCTAGTTTCCAAGGTTTGTACTAAACTTCCTCTGATACCAACTGTAACGCCCCGACCCTAGTTACCCAGAGTCGGTGCATTATTACATAACATTGGCATGATCACAAGAAAGATAAAATCTAGAAAGACCGATTGGTTTAGTAGCCTTGGAAACATTAGATATATTCATAAGTTTTACATTACATCATAAAATGAAAAACTACTACAACAACATAATGTCTCCATAGTCCACACTATTAACCCCTCATAATATCCGTGCAGGTCATTCATAGCTTACTTCTTCACATCCTGGGAAAAATAAAACATAGAAAAGGGGTGAGATCAAATGCTCCGTAAGGGTAAGCAATACAGTGGAAACATTTATAAATAAGCATAAACATTTAAGGCAATGTATAACTAAAAAAAGCCTTTTAAACTTTAACTTCAACATAGTATGGAAAAAATAAAATGAAATAATGCCATTTACTTATTCACATGGATATTCTACTAATCGAATAATCACATGCAATATCAATAACTACTTTCATAATGATGTAATGCATAATGCTGAACTTTAATTTCTTTGTCAAGGCCTCATCCCAAGACCTAGGGGCTAACTGTAACCGGAAGCCAACCCGGAGTGCCTCTAATAACCGGACACCAACCCGGAGTGCCTCTAATAACCGGACACCAACCCGGAGTTCCTCTAATAACCGGACACCAACCCGAAGTTCCTCTAATAACCGGAGACCAAACCGGAGTTCCTATAATAACCGGAGACCAAACCGGAGGGCTTACTTTTACCGGTCCTCAACCCGGAACATACTTGTCTAACACATTCATCTGAATGAAAGGTTGAAATATAACATAAACATTCGGATTACAAATAACTTATGAAATGTCAATACTTTAAACAAAACCATGAGTGACATAAGAATAACTTATCCACAGTCAAAAATATCACAAAACCTTCAATAAAATATGGATGTTTTTTATCATAATAAATCAACATCAAATAAGCTTAAAATCCATCAAAGGATGTTGACATAGATGAAATCAAGACTATTTTAGAAAAATATCTCTTTCTATTTTGAAATCATTTAAGAGTCTTATATTTATGAAATAAATTTTTTTTTTGAAAATATTCTTATTATCTTATAAGGGAATCTTCGACGATTTTATAACGGCGGAAAATAGCCGCACCCTCCGTATAAGTTAAAAAAAACATTCTTACCTTAATTTTGTCGAAAAGGTTAAAAAGCACCTTGTTTGGAAAACGACGGAAAGATTCCTTTATAAACCTCTTATAAAAAGTCAAACAAGGGTATAAATGACTTTAACCCATATTCTAGTAAATAGTAAAAATGTTTTGAAATTCATTTTTAAGAAACATGGATATGGATGATAAAGAGATCCCAGTAGATTATTACGTATAAACAACCTCGGATAATGAAGAGATTGTGAAATAAGCCTTACCAATTTGGTAACTTATGAAACATACAACCCATGAATGAGGTATCATACAATTAATATGTAAATACACATAAATTAGAGTGTATTACACAAAGAATATAATTATGGGCAGTACATACACCACACAAAAGGTGATGGTGGCAATATGGCATGAATCTCACGGAAATAAGGAGTGAAATTAACACCCCTTACCTTGTACTTTTCCTTGGATTGGGTAGGTTAACCTCCTTTATAATGGTTAAATAATTGTTATTAAATTATACAAGAATCTTATACATTAATATGATATCATATATGATCTTTTAACATTGATTTGTTAATAATATCTTAGTATTATCGTTGTTTCGGGTGTTAACTTACTCGTTTTCTTTTATATGTTTTGTTACGTAAGACATGTTTGTAATGGATAGGTTGTATATTATTCATATCCAGAATGATATCAAGTCCTTATATACTATTATTAATCATAAAATGAGAATTATACTTGAATGGATACGATGGAGAATGAATCTCATCGTGTTCGTGGAGACGGTAGTCCGTACGTACACACGAGCGACAATATCATTATTTTGATATTAAAATAATATATAAATGGTTGTTATATCATATATACAGAATCATTAACATGTTATATTTATTATTTACATGAGTTATATATCATTATTATACCCATCCAAATAATAATATATTGAATAACAATTACACCACGACGTGGAGACGGTAAGTCGTACGTACGCACGTATGGTGACATGTTATTCAGAGGGTGGATAGAATACTGAATATGGTTGTACCATATTTATAATAACATCACAGTATATATATGATACTGGAGTTATTATTTTATAATGGTAACAACAAAGGAAGAATAAGTGGAAGAAGAAAGGAACTTGGAAAAAGGGTGGTGAAATCATTACCTCTTCTTCGGGTTCTTCCTTTTGATTTTATCAAAATAGATCCTTAGGATAGCTTTCTGATCAAAATAAGGCCTCTATGTTGTAGTGATGGAAGTTGGGAGAGTATTTGGTCAGAGTTTGGCCGAACCAAAAGGGTTTGAAGGTGTGAAGAAATGAGAAGGAGGAGTTCTCTTTTATAAGAGGGGTGAGGTGCACCTTTGGAAAAGCTAGAAATATTAATTTATAATAAATCCATATTCGGTTTCTAATGGCTCAAAAGTTTATTATTCAAAGTCTAAGGTGGGTATAGGTTTAAAACCACTCAACCAATAGAATTTAGACAGGTTTGGGTACTTATATTAACCTTATCTTTAAGTATTAACTCTAAGTTAATTAGTTTCACTTTTACAATGTCTCTTTGTATTTTTATATTATATGGTTAATAAACTTACCATATGCATCCAATAGACCCCCAAGTGGTCCATTAATTATGAACCTATCATGATATAAGTCTTTTGGCCGAACCTTATATTTTTAGGAATTTAATATCAATTAATAATATAATATTTGTTTTAAAAACTCTTTTATGTCAATTTTGACACTATTCAATAATTGATTTTTGTAAAAATCATAACAGAATTATTACTTGGAAAAAAGTTAACTCAATCAATCCTAACATGTCATATTAATCTCTAAAATTAGTTTAATTCCTAAAAAGTCTCAAATTATATTTATTTGTGTATTTATAATATCATTTAATTTAATTTTTCACTATTATGGTAATTACTACATCATCATTGTGTCATAAATAATTTAAAATATTTAAATTCTAAAAATTATAAATAAAATATCCTTATGTAGGAAATCTTTTTAGATTTCTAATGAATATTTACAATAGAATTGATCTTATTTATAACCCTATATTAAAAATGTTTTAGTAAATAAACTTTGATTTTAACTCTTTTAACTCTTCTTTGAATTAAATAATAATAAATGTCCTAATCTAATACAAGTGGACCTAAATGATAATATTTTATTCCTAAGGCTATTTTTGTCGAGATACACTTGTCCAATAGAATTAGGACATGTGTTAGGGTAATAATAATATCATTTTTACCCTTAATTACCCTATTTACTTTTAACCGTGGTAAATAAAAGTAAAAAGTTACTATTCACCAAAAATTATTTTCATCTTATTGAACCACATTTTACTTCTTGATATTAACCGTGTCTCTCGGATTTTTGAAATTCCATTCATAGAAGCGGTAAAATTAAGTTTTATGAAAAATTCAGTTTTTTTTAACTACCACTTAGTTGTTTCACTATTCATCAAAAATTGAAGTTTTTCAGAACAATGCCAAAATTTCACCCTAAGCTATAATTGATATTTCAAATTCAAAAATGATATCTATTTTACAAAATTCCAAACATATAAGTTTCATTAATTAATTTTATAATTAATTCCCGCTGTCATAACAAATAGTGTGTTTTTAAGAAACAATACATATCAAAAGATTGACAATTGTTTAGGTCTAATTTCGAAGTGAAATTAATTACAATGAACACCATTGGATAAAATGGTAAAAATATATTATAATTATAATTTAAAACCCCTCAAATTCATAATTTATCACCATTAATTATTTTGATTAAAAAAGTTGTTTTTAATTAAAATTTAGTAATTTTCACTATTCATCAAAATATTAAAGTTATCCGAAAAGTACCAAAATTTCACCTTAGGATAAATTCAATACTCCGAATCCAAAAATGAAGTCCATTTTTAAATATAAAATATATATAATTTCAAAAAGTAGGTATTACTATTCATAACGGCTAGTTTGATTGGTTGTGGTGTGTGTTAGAACTCGAAGTTGCGTACAACAGATGCTACTGTATTATTCAAAGGAAAGAATACCGTGGAAGCTTGGGATGTTTCATTTTAAATTTTTTGATGTCCCCATTTAGTCAAAAAGTTTAAAATATTGTATTTAAAAAGGGTTCACTATTAAAAGTTGGTAAAAGTGCAATACTAAAAATGAATTTGTTCTTACATTATGTCTAAGAAACTCATAATATGAATTCTAAAATTATAAGGATTATATAAAGTTTAAAATATAGTTAATACTATTCATAACCTCTTTTGAACGGCTTGTTTGGTAAGTCATGGTGTGCTTGAACTCGGTGTTGCGTGTATTGCAAGTTATTGTTTTATTTTTAAGAAATAACACACTATGAAATCTTGGGGTGTTACATAATGTTACCTCTCTACGTTACCTTCCTTTAGTGTTTATACCAGCGATGATTCTCTTGATTTTTTATGGATTTTTGTGGTTCAGTATAATATTTTCCTTTACATGGTTTGAATGAGGAATAGAAAAGTTTGATATTATTCCAATTTTTTAAATAATAAAGCTATAAGTTGGTTACACAACATAGATATGGAAATATTTGATACTTGGGAATAACAATTTAATTCATTTATTAAAAAAATTTATGTAAGTAACACCACCCAAAAGTGAGACATAAAAGTATCGGTTTTCATTATAATTAATATGAGATTCTCTATGATATTTGGTAATGGTTTAAAGAACATATTAGAAAATTTCAAAATCATAAAATTTCCCCTCATATCTTGAATGTTATATTCTATAATATCCTCACTCCTTACAATCAAAATATTGGTGATTAATATTTTGCTAGAGATTTCTCTAAAATGAAAATAGAGAAGATCAAAATTGTTTTTAATAAACTTTCACAAAATTCCCAGCACAATATCCCCAGAAATAGAGTTATTCATAAATATAAAAGTATTGACTAGTTTTTTCTAGTTAATAAAAATTCATTTAGAGAGAATTACTTTCATTGTAGAATGTTTGATCATTGTTAAAGATTCTTCCCCATCATTGACCTCCCTGTCTAGATTAAGGAGAGTGACCAGGTTATTTATTATGGTGCTAGGAATCAAGGGGTTAGGGATCCATTACAAAATCATTATAATTTTGGATATAAAAATCAATAAAATTGTTCTTGGAGAGAACAATGTGTGTTGAAACAATCTGTTTCTCCTATTATCCCATAACAACCTTGGCGTTCATTTCTGAATCGATTTAATGTTGAATCCTAAAATTCTAGAGTGGATGTTTAGGGAATATTTCAACATTTTATTGGAATATTACATTCTAAAAAAGCATAGTTAGATTATAATAATTATACACATGATTCAAATAGGGCTAAAAAATTCTACAATTTAGAATATTGAGTTATAAATGGGAAAACATGGTAGGGACTTTGTAAGAAGGGAAAAGGGATAATTTACTTGTAAAACTAAGCTTAATCCTATAGAGAATGTGATAGACATAACAACAGGACAAAATCTACAATATCAAGAATATATTAGTGAATAGCCTAGGAAATTTGAACATGAAGTTTCAGATAAGCCGAAAAATAAAAACTTTGAAAACGCCAAATTTGGATATTTGTAAATTAGTTTCCAACATTAAAAAATGATGGTTCATTAGTTGATTTTCTTTTGATAAAAATTAATTGGGTACTTATTAAAGAAGGAAAGAAAAATTTTATGTTTGAGGTTGAGATGAGTAGTCAACAATTCATAAATACTTTAACCCCTCCCATCACTTTTCCACAAAGGCTTAAAAATAAAAATAAAAATAGCTTTATCAAATTACATCAATTTTTTGTTATTTAATGTGAATATTACTTTTTTGGAAGCCTAAATAGAGATCCCAACATATGTGAAGACCCTAAAAAGTTTTTTGGCTAATTAAAGGGTTTTCAATGAGAGGTAAATAAGAAATCTTAATGAGGAGTGTTGTTATATACTCTAAAAGAATAT
Source organism: Viscum album (assembly GCA_963277665.1). NCBI lineage: Eukaryota > Viridiplantae > Streptophyta > Magnoliopsida > Santalales > Viscaceae > Viscum > Viscum album. The sequence continues at coordinate 1,775,792,909 of OY728158.1, forward strand.
CCCTCCCAAATTAAAATACCCTAGATCCTTTTTAATATCATGTATAATTAGTGGGAGTGATGAGATTAGGTGCCTTTTTTAATTAAGTAAAATCATTAACCTCATTCCCTAATCCTTACCCATAAATTTGGGTCTTAGGGAAGTGAAACCAATATATGTCTCATTGAAACATGATGAAAGGTCGATTTTAAATCATTTTGGGATGGTGTATGACTTATTGGTCGATATAGGGAAACTATCCTTTCTAACATACTTCTATATTATTGAAATGGAATGTGATAAAAATGTCCCAATAATTTTAGATCAACTATTATTAGCCACTGTTAGGGATAACATTGATATTTGAAAAGATAAAATAACTCTTCAAGTGGGTGAGGATCAAGAATATATCCATGTTTTTAATGATTTTACATTAATTATAATATTAAAAATGATAAATATTGTTAAATAAGATATCAGATCTTAAATAAGAAATGTAATTCTTTACCATTATAATAATTTAATTAAGGAATCAGTTGATGGAAACTTAATGTTTATTTCATTGAATCTAAATCTACCAGAGTGCTTGAGATAAATGGATGGATTAAAATAAAACGTAGGAAAATAATTTCTAAGAATCAAAAAGTGACAAAAGTTGAAAAAAAACAATATTTTAGAGAGCATCACTCAATATTTGACCCATTAGCAACCACATATTTGCGAGGAAACTCTTTCCCATGAAGTAAATATGGATTAGAAGTTGCAATTTATTTTTACTAAGTGGTGTGAAGATGAATATGAGTATATTAAATCTCAGTTAAAGGGTTTGAAAGTTTCTAAAACTAGAAAAAATTATAGATTAAGTCACATTTAAAATATTGATTTCTGTCAACTTGAACAAGTTTTATTTCATCAAATCTTCACTATAGATATTAATGATCCTATGCAAGCTGATTTAAGACATATTTTTTTTATAATTTCACATCTTTTGATTATTCCATAGAATTTAAAAAATATATTTTCTAGGAAGAATTTGACTCCATTTATTGGAATAATACTAGGATTTGATTTTCAAAGGTTGATATATGCGTGGTTCAATATGGTTGTAAGAAGACTGTAGCAGGTTTCACACCTATTATTGAGTGTTGGGAAGCCCATTTTTTGGGGTGAAATATTTATATTTTTTGGTTTTTCTAGATGATTTTAATGGGTGTTTTAATAATTTGTTTCCATGTTTATAAAAACTGGGACATAAGAAAAACTTTGGTAAAAAACCTTAGTTGTCAAATTTTAATGAATCATATGAAGTATTTGCTTGTTGTTAGTGTTATTAAGTTATTGGAAGATTGTGAAGAAGTATATTGAACTAATAATGATGTTTCATTCATCAATGAAATGGTTCATTTTAATGATCATTGCTAGAAATTTTAGAGAGGTGGTCTAGTGGGGACTCGAAATATAACGTTACATGGGAGGCAACCCAAGGTTGTTATTTTTTTTATTTCAGGGAGGAATTCGGGATGGGGACATGAAATCAAACATTACATGAGGGGAAACCAAAGGTTTTTAAAATTTTTTATTTTGATTTTATTTTCTTAATAATTTCATTTTAGTATGTAACTTTCATTATTTGGAGCTATCTCTCTGCCCTTATAAGTGGTCCTATATTGAAACCTTTCCTCAACAAATTTTGGATTATTTTTCACTCTAATAAGGATCAATAAGACTAAAAAAAATACTTTGAGATCCATTTTCTTCTTCATTATCTACATTAATTCTTGAACATTAATTTCTAGATTTTTTTAAATATATCCATCTTGTAGGTGCTGTATTAAGTGGACATATTGATTGTTCATGAAGTAAATAAGGGAGTCTTTTGAATAATCAATGAGGAGAAAATATTCTTCAATCATGTGGAGTAATTTTTTTTAATTTCATAATTTTTGATTCTTACTTATATGTTTTGAATTATACTACTAGATTTAGATTTTAATTACTAAAAACAAATATCAAGAGTTATATGTAACATTCTATAATTATTTCTAAGTACGGAAGTCATTGATGATTTGTTTAATTTACATGTTATTCTATAATTATTGCTAAGTCCATTGGTCATTGATGATTTTTTTAAATGCCACATGTTCTGAAAAAGTGTATGTGGATGTAATTTTATGTTCTCATTCAAAAATAAATTTTTATTTTATTATATCAAAAATGCATCATCTTATATTCTCTATTATATGGTAAACATGTATGGTGAGGCCAAAATAAATCTAGTGCATGTTTTTATTATTGATTTTAGGTGAAAAAATATTTTTGGAACCTTTTTGAAACACCTTAAATAATAAATCATTCTTTGATGAATTGAAAATCTTTTTGAGTCTTTACTATAAAATTTATTCTCCAATTTTGTAATTCAACAATGGAGGAATTATTAGTTTTAAAGTGTGGGTGATGTATCTAATTTGAGATAAATAATGATTCATTGTGATCTTATTAATAACCCTTACCTCTAGTTTTTTTTAAATTTTTTAGTTTTTAAGAATCAGTTAAGAATTGTCACCGGGATAAAATATGTATCATATTTGATAGTTTTTATGCCACTTTTATTAGGTTAATATTTATTAACTCTTGGATTTTATAGGGTAAATTTTATTTCTTTCCCTCTTAAAAAAATGGATCTTGATAAATCATGGGAAAATGTAACACAGTCATCATTCATTTTTACCTTTTTAATTTGAATTTAAGTCATAAGATATGAATTAAATTGTATTATAAAATGAAAATTCCAATCCAGGTTGAAATCTTTATTTTCATTCTCTATTCATCAACTGTGAGATGGGATATTTATTCTACTAATAATTTTTACTCCACCCCATCCAAATACATTTCATGTAGTTAGGGATTATTAAATTAGCTCAGGATTCTCTTAGAGGTAAAGAGAAGTTTGGACTTTAATTTGGACGAAAATAAATGATTAATGAATTGTTATTAAATTTTTTTAGTTTAAATGATATTTTTAAAACAATAACACATTTATCATTGAAAAAATTTAATTCTAGAGGAAATTAAGATTTTATATATAAAGATAATCCATTAGGGAAATTCTATTTCAAAATCAATTCTTAGTCACATTTCAAATTTTCTATTGAAATTTTTTATTTCTACTATTGATTGTGACTAAAGATGTCTTTATGACACAAATTTTATTAAGTGACAGGGAATATTATAGAATTTAATTGATATTTTTACCACATCACTTTTTGTGTGTAAATAATGTTTTTAATACTTATAATAACATAAATTTCATTAAATATGCATTCAATCACATTTTATAGTAGATTTTGTAAATTAACTAAATTATTAATAATTATGTTTTTTATTTTATTTAATATGTCTATTATTATTTCTTTTAATTATTTATTAAATATATTTTGTAATTTTTTTTTCAAATATTTAGGTTCATTGGGTTTATTAATTTTTATGTTAGGTTTATTTAAAATTTATCACCAATTTGTTTTTAGAATTAATATCTTAACTAGTTAATTTATGTTTAACATTTAATTTATTTTCTTTAAATAGGTATATAAATAGTGACAATAAAATTTAGTTTGATTCTTTTATAATTTTAATCATTTCAATATTTTGTTAATTAATTAAGGAGTAATTTTTTTAGAAAATGTTTTATAATTTATAATCTATTATTATTATTTTGAAAATAATTAGTATGGAATTATTTTACTTAAATTTTTAGTTATGTTTAAAATTATTTTATAAATGAGATTTTATTTTATTTTATTTTTTATGTATTATTTATTTAGTGATTTTATAATGTTTTTGTATTCAACAACATTGTTTGGAATTTATTAATGCCGCGAAAATATGAATGTGTCCATATCCATGTATGTTGAGTTTTAAGAAGAACCACATAGCCTATTTATAATTGGAAGCAAGGTATCTAAAATATCTTACTGGTAAAAGTATCCAATTCTAAATGATCTTCACATAGACAAATAGATGACGTCACAACGTATGCATTATTTTAAGAATATGAAATCCATGTACTGGATTTTCCCCACTGTCAAATATAGAAAGAATAAGCTTGAGGGATAAACCGATGTGAGAAAATGAGATATAACTAGAACCCTTTTTGTGAATCTATTGATGAAGATGAACTTGTTGAAGGCTTATTTTTTTGACAGCTGAAATGATTTCTTGTTAAGAAAAATATTACGAGCTTTTTTATTAAATCAAGGAAAACCCATTATTGAAGAATAATTACGACATAAACCTAGCATCACCCGATGAAGAAAACCCCAAAGGAATGAAGATAAAATTGCTATGAATATTTTGTCAGTTTGATATTGTTCCACCAGCGATTAAATTTTGAGGAAGGAGATTTCCAATGAGTTTTCATCACGACCATCATATTTTTCATCCAAAATGATCATGAGCTATTGTGAATCGATCATTGAAGTGAATTCTTGACCAGAAGAGGGAAAATATTTCCTATTTTGTTGAGGATAAAGAACCAAAGTCTACTAATCATGACCCCAATCCTCTGTTCATATATTTCTAAAGAATGAAGTTGGAAATAGAATGAGGATGGTTGAAATATTCTCAAATTAGACGATCTGAAGTTAGATTGAATTTTTTGAGATGATGATACTGATCTCCATTGTTCAAATATGAATAAATTTCCCACGTGATGATGATTAATGACTGATTTTCAACCATAGATTCATCTATGATATCAATGACACTATTCAAAGATTTTATTGTTTGTTAAAGGTTCAATCAAAGGCATAGGAGACTTATTTTCCATTGATTCTTTGAGAATGATTGTGATAAGAAGTACACTCTACTTTCTCATATGGATGAATCATTGAGGTATTTTTTGAAGAAGATTTACTCCATGAAATATGTTTATTTTCCTAATTTGTATGAATCAATAAAAGATTACTGATTGAGTTTGGATGTCATGTCTATGCATTTTTGATGATTTATAGAACTTTGAGCTAGGTTATAGAAGGTTTGTTCGAAGTTAGTGGTGATATTAAGTCATAGAAGTAATTTTTTAGGCCGGTTGTGTGGATTTTATTTTTTTTCAACATGAAAAACAAGGATTTTATTGTAATTTATTCTTTAAGTTTAGGATGAGAATGATTTCAGTTAAAATTTGTTTAACTTTGGAATTTTATTTTAAGACTATAATGTGTTGAAAATAGGGGAAGACATATGGTATGTGTGTGCTTAACATGAAGAATGATACTTTTTACTACTAATTTATGGACTAGGACTAAGCTTAAATGATCCAAAGATGACATGTAAGGTTGGGTTAACTAGTTAGTTCAAATGATGACTTTTTAGTAAGGTAATTTAGAATCAATAATTTCCTAGAAATAATTAAATTTTTTTATTAAATGAGGTGGTGATTATCATGTTGGTGAATTTTGGAAAACAAAAGTTTTCCCCCTAAACATTAGTACGGTATGAATCATTTTTTGAAAAAAGATATCAATAAATGTTTCGAGAGTGGAAGATTGGGGCCAGAGACGAGAGTATACTTGTCACATGAGTTGGTGCTCTAGGAAGAAGTTGAATTTGACAGGGAATCCTTCTTTCTCTATATCATATTATTAAATTCCTATTTTTATATATATTCTACGAATATATATATTTCAACTACTATGAACATGTGATCTTACTTTCTTTAGTGGTTTTTGATTGAAATGAATTTAATTTTCATTCAATCCATTTTATTTAATTTTCATACTTTTCTTATAGAAATTTTCACATAATGAACATAATTATTTCTTGATGAAGATATTTTCTATACTATTCTATGTACCAAAAGGTGAGGATCTAAAACTTGTTTAATCTTGATCGTCATCTAAAGTACGAAAAATTAAAAAAGGATAATGTCTCTCTTCTTTGTCAATGAACAATTATTTTCTCGATGTTTGTTTGACCAATCATCTTCATGAGAGTTCACTATACTGTGGAGATATCCTAATGATAGTTAGTTGTTTCAACACACCATCTTCACAACAGTGGAACAATTGTTTTTAATTATGTTTTATTATAGAAAATAAATTTTAATCAATTCAAACTAGTATGACCCCCCAGTTCCATAATTTATCACTATCTCTTTCTCTCTCCCATCACTTTGGTTCCCCAAACACCATCACAGAAAAACATCCACATATTTTTGTGGTAATAAATTTATTTTTAGACTCTCCATGGATAATGAAATCTTACTCGCTACTTCTCTATTAGTTAGTAGGTTTTAAAATAACAGAACTTAAATGCACTTGAATGATATGGCTTTCATCATTGGTCATGCTCTAAATTATTTTCACACATTTTATCTACATATGTAGTCTATTGAGAGTGTATAATTTTATGATTTTAGGTATAATAATAAATGGGTTTATATTCTATTCTCTAATCTGTTAAATGTTGGATATAAAAATGACCCATATATACCATGATAAAAAATCTGTAACAACCCAAAAATTTTCAATGAAAATTCTCTTCATAAAATTATGTAATAAAATCACATGAATGCACAACATAATGAACTACTAAGTGATAAGTGACCTTTAAACATAAGTTTTTCACTTATGTGTTTGGAATTTTGAAAATTCGACATACACAGTTGTGTTCAAGATGATTTTTGGAGTCTGATAGAACAAACTTGTTTTTTGGGTGAATAGTAACATACCCTTATGAATAGTAAAATGAATCGTAATATGAACCTTATGCATGGTAAATAATAATATTTTTTTTAAAGAAATAAGATAATGAGATCTTAATTAATTTTTCAATGAGAAATAAAACTAAGTGAACCTTTAAGATTGTTATTTTTCAAATTAACTATGAATTTAATTAAAAATTAAATTAATAATATTTAGAAAATTAATTTTGAAAAATGGACTTCATTTCTGAATTCTACACGTCAAGAAATGGTTCAGGTACATTTTTGGTATTTTTTTGAAAAACTCAAATTTTTGATGAATAGTGAAATACGGTAAAATACCGTATATACAATTTAATAGTTAAATACACTATTCATGACATTACAAGTGATTAAAGGGAAATTGGTTCGAACTCACATGAATTTATTACTATTAGGAGTCACTTGAAACAATACTATTGGTTGTCTTGAGGGAAATAATAAAATAATGAATTAAATAATCAAAATTTACCCCTCCCCTCCACTATAAAAACCCCCCTTCACACCCTCATTCCCTCACACCTCTCAAGCTCCAAGAATTCTCTATAATCTTCCCAAAAATCATCCCTATCCCATCTCCCACGTCCAAGAGCCGCTGGTCTCATCAAAATACCAAGCTTAGGCCCTTAAGGAGGTTCTCAAGAGAAGGATTCAAGAGGTAATTTCTCTCCCTCTTCTCCTTTAATTTCCTTTTAAGTTCAAGTTCATTTCTTGATCTCTCGCCACCCATCTTAACCCAAATGGTATTGTAACTATAGTATTATACATATAATGGAATGTTATGATGCTAATGAGATATTATATCATCCAACCTCCCTTTCCCTCTTTCTTTTATTTTAATAAAGAGAACGTTGTTCCTGAGGTGTTAATTTATCACCTTCAAGAATGACATGTTTTGTCTTCCATTTATACCTTCGAATATGGTTATGAAACTATTTTTATGGTTGAAACAGAATATTTTATATGTATTATGTCCTTGTTAATGTTCTATAACTGAATTATGTATATATTTCTATGTGATAAGTTAAATCATGTTTGTTGTGATCGAACAACCACCCAAATTAACCCAAACAATCACCATTTATTTCTTATCTAATTATTCATCCACATTGATCTAATATAATTCATTGTAAGATCATTAAAACTCCTTTAATATAATTTATAACATGTAATATCAGTTCTGTATGTTTACCCATGTTCTACCCGAACATCAATTTAAGAATACAAGTGAACCACTCAAGAAAACCATAAAAACAAACATTCCCAAATAATGTTTCTAAACTCTATAACTCATTCGGTGGCACATATAATCACATAATGAAACCAGAATGAACCATATTAATGTATAAAAGGTTCTGGAATTTCTAATTAATGAATATATTGTCATTATATAGTACATTAAAGAGAAAAAAGCATTCAGATACAAGGTAAGGGGAAATCTCGAACCCAATTTTCTTCCTTTGGGTTCTCCCTCTTTCACTCCATTTTGATATGGTTACTCCTTAAAGAACATTTCTTCATAATTATCATTCCTTTTCTGGGATATAATTGTTTTATAATGAAGTTTATGTCAAACCAAATTTTTTCCAAAAGAACTCTTCTTTTAAGAACTCAATTTTAACCTCTCATTCATGGTTGATGATTCTTGTATCAAGTATGTTGTTACCTATTTCTTTTCGGAACCCAAATCTTATGAATGTATTCTTATTATATGAAACCAATTCCTTTACATGGGTTAGGTATGTTCACTTTTGATATGGGTTCTATGTGGCAATCATGATAATGGTAATGTTATGAGGTGACGGGTGCGCCTGGAATTATATAGCGCAATATGAATGTTTCAAAGTGACGGGTGCGCCCAGAATTATACAGCGCTCCAATGCATTGGGTAAAGTGATTAATCTCATGAGTATATGTGAAATGATGTGTGAACAAGATTCTATCTAGGTTCACAAGTATGTGTTGTAGTTAACCACTAAAACATGATGTTTCATTTTTATCCAGTGCCATATTTCAAGTCTTTTATTTATGTTCCTCTCATGTTCATGATTTCTTTACCTATGTCATGATTATGCTCACCCCATGCTATATTCTTCTTATCTATCCTCTTACTAGGATTTTAGATCACCCCTTTTAATGTATATCCTCAGGTGGCTACATATACTAATGAGAGGACAAGTGACACTAGGAAGATAGAGAAGAAGAAATTAAATAAATGTTTATGTTTGTTGTTTTAATTTATATGTATGGTCCAAGTTTACCCAAGACACAAAACCATTGGATAATCTATGTGTAATACTGTTATGTTGTTTATCTATAAAATGATTTAATATTAATTTAAGAAATGGCTGGGATGCTATAGTTGGTATCAGAGGAAAGGATTAGTTAATTTGGGAATTAGGATTAGTGAACCCTAGAGAAAAACCTCTAGCATGAGACTAAGTACAAATAAGCACACAAGAATATTTACATAGTGATCCCATATGTTATGTTTTTGGTATAAATTGTTTAAATGAATATGTTATTCATGACTTGTTTACTTATGATTTGTAGTAACCTCTTCTATTTTAGAAAATGGTGGGAACCAGGAGAAATCATGCCAATAACTCGTGTGAGGGCCAATGCAATGATTTCCCAAACGACATCCCCAATTATTTGGGAGGTGGAGTTAAAAAAATCATGGCGATGCTTACCCAATTATCTCAGGTTATGAACAATAACCATAATAATGGAGAATGTCCTCCTTCACCAATGAGGGAGAAACTGGATATCAAATGTTTTATGCAGCAACGACCACCGACATTTAGTGGATCTTCCGATCCACTAGTGGTGGAACATTGGGTTAGCTCCATGGAGAAGATCTGTTTTATTATTCACTGTTCTGAGATGGAGAAGGTGACCCTATATGTTTATCATCTAGATAAAGAAGCTGATCAATGGTGGGCTTTGATTAAGAACACCATGCCAAGGGAGGAAATTGAAGAGATGGAATGAGAAGACTTTAAGATAATTTTTCTTAATATGTATTTCCCACGAACACTTTGTATGAATATGGAGAGAGAATTTATAGAGCTCAAGCAAAAAGAAGGAGAATCTGTCACAACCTATGAAGTCAATTTCACAAGGCTTGCAAGGTATGCTTCGGGTTTTGTTATCAACAATGGTAGAAAAATTGATATATTCTTTAGTGGATTAAAACCACACCTTCGAAAGGCTCTTGAAATTTGAGACATTTGGAGTTATGAAGAAGTTGTTCGATGTGCTCTCAAAGTGGAGATGGAGTTTGGATAATGGTCCCATGGCTATGGTGATAAGAAAAGAAAGATTGAGTTTCAAGCTGGGGGATCTAATGACAAAGGTGGGAAGAAAAATCAATGACCCAAATGCCAAAAATGTGGGAAGTTGCACCACGGGAATTGCCTCAAAGGGATGGAGAAATGATTCAAGTGTGGGAAAGAAGGACACCGTGCCCAAGAGTGTCAAAAAGACATGAAAAGGAAGGATAATGTAGCTGATTAAAGGAGAGAACCACTCATGGTTCAATGCTACAACTATAGGGAGCAAGGGCACTGTGCAAACCAGTGCACTAAACCTCGAGTTCTTGAGGTTAATCAGTGCCATCAACCACCAATGAAAAAGGAACAAGGGAAGGCTTATTACATCACTACTACATAGGTGGAGCATGATAATGAAGTCGTACAAGGTACACTTCCTATTCAATCGAGAATGGAAAAAGTCTTATTTGATTCTGGTTGTACGCATTCCTTTATATCTTGCAAGTTTGCTAGAACTATATAATTGAAGCCCCAAAACCTTGAAGTAGAGATATCTGTGAAAACACAAAGTGGTTCAATCATTGCAACCCATGTGTTTGACTCTTCTCCTATTGGCGTATGCGGGAAGATTATTTCGGAAAATCTCGTAATACTTCCCTTGGTGGAATTCATCACTATAATGGAAATGGATTGGCTCTCATCATATAGAGCACATATCAACTGTCAGGAAAAGGAAATATCTTTTCATATTCCGAACCATCCCATGATCCTCTACAAATGCATGGGAGATTATGAATCTCCTTTGAAAACTCCTTCAATGGTGTGGGTGTTGATTCCCTATGAAGAAGAAAACCTCGCGCAAATGGTTGAGTCAAAGGAAAGTTCCATCCTTGAGGAAATGCCCATCATGAGGGAATACGACGATGTATTTCCTAAAGAGTTACCTGGAATACCCCATATCATGAGGTAGAGTTCTTAATTGAACTCATCCCTAGAGCTACTCCTATCTCGAAGTGTCCCTATAAGATGGATCCTATCGAACTGGAGGAGTTAAAGAAGTAGTTGCAAGAGCATCTAGACAAAGGGTTCATACACCCTAGTGGATCACCTTGGGGTGAACTAGGGCTCTTTGTGAAGAAGAAGGATGGAAAAATGCGGTTGTGTATCGATTATTGGGAACTCAACAATATTACCATAAAGAACAAGTATCATCTTCCAAGGAATCATGACTTGTTTGATCAGTTAATAGGAGCTCAATACTTCTCAAAGGTGGATCTTCATTCTGGATATCATCATGTAAAGGTGAAGAAGGAAGATATTCAGAAGACTACCTTCCATATAATGTATGGGAACTATGAGTTTTTGGTGATGCCCTCCGGACTTATTAATGCCCCTGCAGTCTTCATGTATTTGATGAATAGAGTCTTTAGACATTTCCTCAACAATTGTTTGGTAGTGTTTATCGATGATATTCTCATCTACTCCCAGAGCAAGGAGGTACATCAAGAACATCTAAGACTTGTGTTGGCGAAATTGATAAAGGAGAAGTTGTACGCTAAGTTCAGAAAGTGTGACTTTTGGATGAAGCAATTCACGTTCATGGGACATGTGATCACAAGTGAGGGAATTTGTGTGGATCCTTCAATGAAAAAGGTGATTGAGGAATGGAGCAGGCCCTCTAGTGTCACAGAAATCCGTAGTTTTATTCGATTAGCTGGGTACTACCAACGTTTTGTGAGAAAGTTCTCATGATTGTCAAGCCCGATAAGTATGTTAACAAGGAAAGGGGTAAAGTATGTTTGGACGGAAGAATGTGAGGGAAGCTTCAAGGAGATAAAGAGAAGTCTGATCACTGCACTTGTACTCAAACTACGGAAAAGTGGAGAACGTTTTGTGATATACAATGATGCTTCAAAGAAAGTCTTGGGTTGTGTACTCAGGAAAAATGATAATGTGATAGCCTATGCTTCACGATAGTTGAATATCCATGAGCAGAACTACCCGACGCATGATCTAGAGCTGGATGCCATGATTTTTACCTTGAAAATCCGACGGTACTACCTTTATGGTGAGAAGTGTGACATATACACCGACCACACGAGCCTAAAGCATATATTCACACAAAAGGAGCTCAACATGCGTCAAAGGATATGGTTATATATAATCAAGGATTATGATTTCTATATTAACTATCATCCTAGAAAGGTGAACAAGGTAGCTGATGCTCTAAGCAGGAAAGAACCTGCTACACTATCCATGCTGCGGATTGAGAAAGACCATATCTTCATGGATATGCAAAGAATGTATTTAGAAATCATAAGGGTAGGGGATACATCCTACCCTGCACAAATTATTGTTCAACCATCCATCTAGGAGAAGATTAAGGAAGCACAAAGGGATTACATGGAGATACAAAAGAGGGTGAATGCAGTAAAGGAAGGGATGCTGCAAGAGTTCTATATCAACAATGATGGTGTGATTCAGTTTGGAATGCGGCTTTGTGTGTCTTCATCACCGGGGATAAAGAAGGATCTATTAGACAATACACATAGCTCAACTTTCACTATCGATCCTGGGAGTACCAAGATGTACCGTGATCTATGAGAACACTTCTGGTGGGATAACATGAATAAGGAGATTTCAAAATATATATCAAGGTGCTTGGTATGTCAACAAGTTAAAGTTGAGCGACAAAAGTCCAAAGTAATGATGCAGCCATTGCCTATACCCATGTGGAAATGGGAAAATGTTACTATATACTTTTTCACGGGTCTCTCGAAGATGTCAAAGGGAAATAATGCGATATGGGTTGTGGTTGACCGACTCACCAAGACTTCCCATTTTATCGCTATTTGGAAAGATCTCTCGTTTGAACAACGTGAAAAGATATATGTGAAGGAAGTGGGGAGACTGTATGGTGTTCCACTCTCAATTGTCTCTAACCATGATCCGAGGTTCACATCTAAATTATGGAGGAGCCTTCAACATGCTTTGAGAACTGAATTAAATTTTAGCACGACCTATCACCCCCGAACTGATGGCCAATCTGAATGAACTATTCAGAGGCTTGAAGATATTCTTAGACCATGCTCTCTAGAATTCAAAGGTGGATGGGATCAGTATCTCCCATTGGTTGAGTTCTCATAAAACAATATCATCCACTCAAGTATTCAGATGGCTCCATATGAAGCTCTGTATAAAAAGCGATGTAGAACTCCAACCTGTTGGGATAAAGTTTGAGAAATAAAGTTACTTGGACCTGATCTTGTTCAAGAGATGACAGAGAAGGTTCAAGTCATCCAGAAACACATCAAAGTTACTAAAAGTTGGTAAAAGAGCTATGCTAACAACCGCTTAAGGGACTTGGAGTTCGACATTGGAGATAAAGTCTTCCTTCGAATATCTCCATGGAAGAGAGTCATGCGATTCAGGAAGAAAGGGAAGCTAAGCCCAATGTATATAGGTCCATTTGAAATCCTTGACCGCATAGGACCCGTGGCCTATCTTCTTGCACTTCCACCTAATATGGCTCAAGTTCATGATGTGTTTCATGTATCACTACTAAGGAAGTACATACCAGACCCCTCATATGTACTAAACTCAGAGGTGGTGTGGTTGGAAGGTTATCTATCCTATGAGGAGCAACCAGTAATGATTTTGGACCGAAGTGATATGGTTCTACGCAACAAGACAACCCAACTTGTTAAAGTGTCATGGAGGAACCATAATTTTGAGGAAGCAACTTGGGAACTGGAAGAGGTGATAAAGGAGAAGTTCCCTCACCTGTTTATGTAAAATGAAATTTCGAGGTGCGAAATTTCTTAAGGGGGAAAAATGTAACGACCCAAAGTCTTTCAATGAAAATTCCCTTCATAAAATTATGTCATAAAATCACATGAATTCACAACATAATGAACTATTAAGTGATAAGTTACCTTTAAACATAAATTTGTCACTTATGTGATTGGAATTTTGAAAATCCGACATACACGGTTGTGTTCAAGATGATTTTTGGAGTCTGATAGAACAAACTTGTTTTTTTGGGTGAATAGTAAAATACCCTTATGAATAGTAAAATGAATAGTAATATGACCCTTATGAATAGTAACTAATAATATTATTTTATTTTATTATGGAAATATGATAATGAGATCTTAATTAATTTTTCAATGAGAAATAAAACTAAGTACACCTTTAAGATTGTTATTTTTCTAATTAACTATGACTTTAATTAAAAATTAAATTAATAATATTTAGAAAAATAATTTTGAAAAATGGACTTCTGTTTTGAATTCTACATGTCAAAAAATGGTTAGGGTAATTTTTTTGTATTTTTCTGAAAAACACAAATTTTTAATGAATAGTGAAATACGGTAAAATACCGTATCTACAATTGAACAGTTAAATACACTATTCATGACATCAAAAGTGATGAAAGGACACTTGGTTCAAACTCACATGAACTTATTAATATTAGGAGTCACATGAAACAATACTATTGGTTGTCTTGAGGGAAATAATAAAATAATGAATTAAATATTCAAAATTTACCCCTCCCCTCCACTATAAAAACCACCCTTCACACCCTCATTCCCTCACACCTCTAAAGCTCCAAGACTTCTCTAAAATCTGCCCAAAAATCCTCCCTAGACCATCTCCCACGTCCAAGAGCTTCTGGTATCATCAAAAGTCCAATCTTAGGCCCTTAAGGAGGTTCTCAAGAGAAGGATTCAAGAGGTAATTTCTCTCCCTCTTCTCCTTTAATTTCCTTTTAAGTTCAAGTTCATTTCTTGATCTCTCCCCATATATATTCACACAAATGGTATTATAACTCTAGTATTATACATATACTGGAATTTTATGATTCTAATTGGATATTATATCATCCAACCTCCCTTTCCCTCTTTCTTTTATTTTAATAAAGAGAACGTTGTTCATGAGGTGTTAATTTATCACCTTCCAGAACGACATGTTTTCTTCTTCCATTTATACCTTCAGATCTGGTCATGAAACCATTTTTATGGTTGAACCAGAATATTTTATATGTATTATGTCATATTTAATGTTCTGGAACTGAATTATGTACATATTACTATGTGATAAATTAAAAAAAGTTCGATGTGATCGAACAACCGCCCAAATTAACCCAAACAATCATCATTTAATTCTTATCAAATGATTCATCCAAATGGATCTAATATAATTAATTATAATAACATTCAAACTCCTGTAATATCATTAATAACATGTAGTATCAGTTCTGGATGTTTACCCTTGTTCTACCTGAACATTAATTTAATATTTCAAGTGAACCACACAAGAAAACCATAAAAACAAACATTCCCGAATAATGTTTCTAAACTCTATAATTCATTAAATGGCACATAAAATCTCATAATGAAACCATAATGAACCCTATAAATGTATAAAAGGTTCTGGAATTTCTAATTAATGAGTATAATGTCATTATACATGACATTAAAGAGAAGGAAGCATTCAGATACATGGTAAGGGGAAATCTCGAACCCAATTTTCTTCCTTCAGGTTCTCCCTCTTTCACTCCATTTTGATATGGTTACTTCTTAAAGATAATTTCTTCATAATTATCTTACCTTTTCTGGGATATACATGTTTTCTAATGAGGTTTATGCAAAACCAAATGTTTTCCAAAATAACTATTCTTGTAAGAACTCAATTTTTACCTCTCATTCATGGTTGATGGTTCTTGTATCAAGTATATTGTTACCTATTTCTTCTGGGAACCCAAATCTTATGAATGTATTCTTATGAGATGAAACCCATTCCATTACATGGGTTATATATGTTCAATTTTGATATGGGTTCTATGTGGAAATCAAGATAATGATAATGTTATTAGGTAACGGGTGCGCCCAAAATTATATAGCGCAATATGAATGTTTCAAAGTGATGGGTGCGCCCATAATTATACAGTGCTCCAATGAATTGGGTAAAGTGATGAATCTCATGAGTATATGTCAAATTATGTGTGAACAAGATTCTAGCTTTGTTCACAATTATGTGTGGTAGTTAATCACTAAAACATGATGTTTCATTTTTATGCATTACCACATTTCAAGTCTTTTATTTATGTTCCTCTCATGTTCATGATTTCTTTACCTATTTCATGATTATGCTCACCCCATTCTATATTATTATTATCTATCCTCTTACTGGGCTTTTAGCTCACCCCTTTTAATGTATATCCTCAGGTGGCTACATATACTAAGGAGAGGACAAGTGAAAATAGGAAGCTATAGAGAAAGAAATTAAATAAATGTTTATGTTTGATGTTGTAATTGCTATAAATGATCCTAGTTTTCCCAAGACACTAAACCGTTGGATCCTCTATGTGAAATACTATTATGTTTTTTATCTTTAAAATGATGTAATAGTAATTTACGAAAAGGCCGCGATGATATAAAATCTATTTTAAAAAAGTCACCTAGCCTAAAATCTTAGCCTAAGAATAAATTTTAAAATTAATATTATGCTGAGAATTTTAATGAAACAAATCAAAAGGTAATGATAAGTCAATTTTTTATTAAACTAGAGTCACAATAGTTTATGTTCAAAGATGATTTGGATTCTTAATAGGCTACACAAAGGTCAAATTCATTAACAAAAATTATCCTTGGACTATAAAATGGATAACCTATTTAACATACTAGATATTTATTTGGGAGAGAAAAATGGATTCTTAGTAGTATAAAAAAGATTAATTCCAGGAAAAATGTAATAGAAGTCACTAAAATGGAGGGTTCCAACTATGAAGAAAATGTTAGGGAACAACCTAATTAATAAAATAATGAAGTACTGTCAATGTATGGAAATGAAAATATTGAAAAACCCCAATCTAGAAGCTAGGATATATTGATTCAAACTAAAAAAAATATTTTAATTCACATTAAATGAAAAAAAGAAATTTAATTGGGAAATAATCAAATAAAAATAAATAAACAAAAAAGCGAGGTTTTAGGATGGGGAGTGTGAAAAACCGATTTTCAAAAATTATGCTTCTCTCATTTGTTTTCCTTGAAGAATGAAAAAGGAAAATGAACCAGATTAATTTAAATTCCTTCATATTTTTATAACATTCGACATCAATACTCTTTTTGTGGAAGATATAAATAATATCCATATCATATTTTAAATTTCTCAAAAAATTCATGGGTAATAAGAGGGATTGGGGATAGAGTTAAACTATTAACAATAATAAGGATTATTTTTTAGTTTTTAAAAAACGTATTACTCTAAAATTTAGAGATCATAGATCCTTTTTTATTTATTATAAAATAAGATAAAGTGAAGATATTAGGTGCTTGTGTGACTTAGGTGTTACCATCAACCTTATTCATTAATCATTGTTCAAATAGTTGGGTCATAGGAATTTGAAGCCAATTTATATTTATTTATAGCTAGATAACATGGCACAAATATATCTTTATAGGAGGGAAGATGGATTAATAGTTGATGTTGGGAAACTGCATTTCCCCATATGATTTCTTTTAAGTGATATGGAGTGTGAAAATAATGTACCAATAATTTTAAAGAGACCTTTATTTACCATTTCTTGGGCTGTCTTCAATGTATAAAATGGTAATGTGGTCCTCCAAACTAGTGAGGATGAGGATGAATTTCCTGTTTTCAATGAGTCTCCTATTGTGATGAGTTTTACGTATACAGATCTTGTTGAGGAGGTGATTAGAGATAAATCTAGGAGAGAAATCCATCTTCATTTTGATAACCTCATAATTGAATATGTTAATGTGTATTTTAATTAATATTTAGTAGAAATTGAATGTTATATAGAATTGGAAAGGTTTGTGTAGATTGAGATTCATATTCGGAGATACATTAATAAAGTCAATTATGTGGTTCATACAAACCAATGATTTTTAGACGAGAGTGTTTCTCATACTATAGTTCAAAGTTTACCACCCTCCCCCTATATATAAACCTGATAGTGATTATCATTTTTTATGACCTGGGAGGTGTGATTATAAATTTGTTTATTTTTTGTTGAAATTGAACGTTTGAAGTATGGTAATGAGTATGTGATTAAATATATATATATTTGAGTTTAAAATAGTTTTTCCTAAACAGAATAATGTGTGATAGAAGAATTACTAGTTATTTTAATGGATTAGGAAAAATAATATTTCCATTTTAAATCAAGTTTATTTGATGATGATATTTCTATCCCTAAGCATAGGTAATTATTATATAATCTCGGTAACTCTCCACCTAATCCACAAAAGAATGTTCAGTCTGATAGAACTCATGAAAAAGTGAACACCTCTTAAATAGTTTCTTTATTCCTAGGACCTCTACATATCTTAAACGTGGAGTAAAGTATTTTGGGTGAATCTATTTAATATTTATAATTTTCATGTATTTCATCTACAATAATAAATTCTATGTGTGTTATACTGTGTTTTTAGGAAATGAATTTTAATATTTGAAAGTTATATCTTTTATAGGATGTTTTATAAGATTCCATTGTGTAAAAGATGTTGACTAAACTTGGTTATTTTTTTAAAGATAACAATGAGGTGAGATTCAACAATAACACATAATCATTAAATTATTATGGATATAATATTTAATAAGTTAAATCTTAATAAATAAATTAAATTCATAATTGTTTGGGAGGCCATCCATGGTTTAATTGTTTTCATTTTTTCTAAAATAAATTAGTCTCCCATCTTTGTGTGTCACCCTGAATTGGTAAACCACATTTTTGGGGTATCTGTTGCATAATCATACTCATTATTTTTTTCCTTTTGTTTAAATTTTTCAAGGTCAAATGACTATAAAGTGAATTGATTTTGGGATAGGTGGAGTTACCAGGATAAGTGGTTATGTGGTAGGTAATGTGACCATAATAAGAGGGCACAATTATAAGTGAGATCTTCGTACCAGTGGAATAGTCATTTTGATCATCAAGTCTAGAAGAAGATTAATATTATAGAGAACTATATAAAATTTCCAACAACTTTAACTCTGGTTATATTCATTATTGAGTTTAAAAAACTGAAAACTCATTGTGATATGTTCATTTTTTAGGGACTAGAACTTATAACTAGAGAACTATTTAAATTTATTAAATGGAGGATACATTTGGTGAAAAATAATGTGAAAATATTCTTAAATAAAGGGTATTAACTATTCTAATTTATATAATTTTATTATTTCCTTTAATTTTCTAAATTCTACTAATAGTTTTTGTAAATTTTTAGCATATTTTATTTTAAAATTTCATACCCTCCAGTGTCAATATTTGATCATATTATGTGTAAAGTAATTATAACATTGACATTTAGTTTTTATGGTCCCTTTAAATTCATTATTAAACTCATCTATAACATGTATCCTTTTGGTACTCTATTTATATGTTAAATATATTTATAGGGGCTACTAGGGACCTTTGTGCATGTTTTTTTGTGTTATTGTTGAGTGTTGTGAAAACATTATTCTATGATCATTCCTTTAACCTGTTTGAACATAATATTTTATGTGCTTCATGTTAAAATATGTTTGAACCAATTTTTTTATGTTTCTATCACTTTGAGATTCAACATTGGGAAACATTTAAGGTTTTATGTGTCGGGAGGGGTCTAAATTGTGATAAATTGTAATTAATTGAGAACCCATAAAAAAACCCCTACAATTTTTCAAAGTTTTTATATTTTAAGAATAACTATGTTATATTTATTAGATGATATTTTTTTTTACCAAACTAGATGTTCTTGATGCCACCCTGACGAGGTTAATCCTTATTACCTTACATATTTAATTGGGTAAATTATTTTTTCTTTAACTCTAGAAAAATTTGTTTCTAGTAAAAATTTGGGTGAATGTTATACAATAATCATCGTCTTTGAACAATTTAATTTTAATTTAACTCCAAATATATAAATTCAAATGGAATATGAAACAAAAATCTTAATCTAAGTTTAAATCCATATTCTTTATTTCTTTATTATTTATTTATTATGTTTTGGATGAGTTATTTATCCCACCAATAAATTATCACCCCACCCTATCCAATTGTGTGTCTATTTAGGATCAGTTATTAAATTATATGAGTATATTGTTTTAAAGGAAAAGAATTTTTTTTACTTTCTGTCAGATCAAAATTGAAGTGTGTTAAATTATCTAAAACATTTTCCATTTTAATCATTTTTGTATAATAGTAACCAATTTTTGAGTGAGATCATTCATTTTGAGAGGTAAATGATACATTTTTCTTAGTATAATCTACGATGGAAAATATTTTTTAAAATAAATTCTTGTGGAATTTGAGTTTTTTAGTTGTTAGATTTATTATCGACCACAAAATTTGTATTAAGTGGTTTCTTGAGGGGAAAAAACTTCTTTTGTATGGGGTGATTTTATGTGGCCTTTATTTTATAATTTATTTCCAATTTACTTTTCTCAAACTTCTTTTTAATGATAAATATTTCATTAATTTAATAAATTATTTTTTAAGGTAAATTTATTATAGATTTAGTAAAATAATGTATATTATGATAATTATGTTGGTTTTAATATTTAAATTCTCAATGGATCACTCTTTTGTAAGTTATTGTTTTTTTGTTTATTGATCATTTATTGTTTTTTTCTGTTAATTAATTAATTAGTTAAATGAATTTTACTTTAGTTTTTTATATCTTGATTTATGTGATTCATTAATTTTTCATATTAATTAATAATTAATTTTTTTAATATTTTATATCTTTTTTGTTTTTTGGTAAATAAATAATTTTTATTTAATCGATGGAATTATATTTTCATTATTTTTATAGTTTTTATGTTTTTTTACATTTTTTAAAAGATAATTCATAATATTTAATCTATTTATTTTCATGTGAGGTTGATATGTTTGTGGAAAATGGAGAAAGGGATTGATCAAATGTGAAGAGGGATTATTGACCATGAAACTGTGACCAACCACTTTCAACTATGCTTGGATCAACCACTATCAGAATTTAAAAAAATCCTATGACTACTCTATGTTTTGAGACTTTAGATAGGGTCTATGACCATGATAATCCCATGATACAGTTAATTGGATTCATCCAACTACCATGCCTTTAGGCACTTGTTCTACCAGGAGAAGGTGCTCCATCCCATAAGAATTTTTGAAGGACCCACTACTATGTCTCCACCAGATGATCATGAGAACTACCCATGTACTTCAATCGTCACCATGGTGGTGATGTTACATAAGTAAGGATCATTCAGTCTTTATAGTTTATGCTTCGACCGTTCATGGGTGAAGTGTGAGCTTCCATATAGGTTGATCCATGGAGGTTCGAAGCTCCCATGAGCTTCACTAGAACAATCATCCTAAACATGGATATATAATATCATGGTTAAGGTATGACATAATTTTAAAGTTTGAGAGTGTTTAGTTTATGTTCTATGAGTTTTGGAAGAAATCTGATTATATTTACATGGAACTCCTTTGTGGGGCAGAGAAGTCATGCCATGGTGGAGACTAGTTGCAATGTGGAGTAGTCAGCTGCGACATGGATACTCAAAGGATATAATTTTGTGGCTCTGCCTTTTTATGGGGTATCATCACTGTGGAGTCTAGATGAAACATTGAAAATGTTTCTACGGTGTCGGGGAATCAGATATGATGTGGATTCTTGAGTGACTAGCTTCTTAGATCTCTGTTGTTGGGGGGGGGGGATGGGGGGGGGGGGGTGGAGTTAGCTCGATGTGGTGTGTGGGCCGTGTTGTAGACATACCCCAAGTTAATAGGATATTTATGAGATATATTATATGGTTTATAGAGGCCAGTAGGGACAAGGGACATTTTTGATAGAGCAATATAGTTTACATCGTAGTTCAAGGTGAAAACCAATGGA
This sequence comes from Viscum album, assembly GCA_963277665.1. Classification (NCBI taxonomy): domain Eukaryota; kingdom Viridiplantae; phylum Streptophyta; class Magnoliopsida; order Santalales; family Viscaceae; genus Viscum; species Viscum album. Next base: position 1,775,814,802 of record OY728158.1, read on the forward strand.
TTGTGGTGTGGTTATAAGGACTACTCTATGGTTGTATGTTTTCTAGACTGAGTATATATTTATAGAATTTTATATAACCCAATAACTATTCTAGTTTGTGTCTTCATTCTTGGGTGACCCATGTGAATCTATAAGAGGTATTGTATAATCATTTTATTAGCCTTGGACCTTTTTGTTCAGAGATCAATCAATGGTTGTTTAAGCTGATTATCACTTTTCCTTTATCCCTATTTTATCAAAATTGATAATCTGAGGAAGGCTATTTAGATGGTATTTGTAGTTTTATCGATGATATATAGTTAGTCAATGCTATGGACTATTGGGTTCTAGGTTGGACAAGGAGTTTTTCTTTCCACCCTTGGTGTGTGGATCTCGTAGTGGGTGGTGTGGAACCCGAGTTTGAGGTAGGTGGTTCCATCTGTAGTCTATATGGGATGAACCATAATTTCATTTAGTTTAATAAATTGTTTTATAAATAATTAATATGAAAATGGATTGATTGACTTGTTCATATAAATGTGTTTTTTTGAAAATATATTTTTCTCCTCATTTTTGTAAATAGAAAGGTGATTATTAAATTATTGTGAAATGGGCAGCGAATTGGGTCTTCAAAGTCAGTTTTGATGGGAAAAGGGTGTTTAAAATTGTATTGTGAAATGTGTAAGACCATTTGAATTGATTTGAAATGTATCACATTGGAGATTTGGGTACATAGGTGGAATGTGTAGTAGAAGGGATCATCACTTTTTTTATTCAGGGGATTCACTTTTTAGGGTATTATTCATTTCCTAAATTGAGATGCAATTTTCTCTAGGACCCGACTGACTTGGTAGGATGGTTTAGTCTCTGGGGTGTGAATTTGTTCTATGGCACTTGATACAGGGGTTTTAGGGAATTTTATTTCTCACTAGTCAAAACTAATGTTTGAGTGACCTAAATAACTTGGACATATGTTATTCTTGGATTGTTTTAACATTGTGGTCTAGCTTCATACTATTTTGGATCTGATACACCTATTTTACACAAATGTGACTGATTTATGTAAAGTATGATCTACAAATTTTTTACATGGATTTGATTTAGAAAAATGGGAAAATGGTAAATGTTTACCATGTTTTTTATATTATACTGTTTAATTGCTGATAATGCCTTATTTTCAAAAAAATTACCATATTAGGATAATTGTGACGAGATATGATAGAATACCTAGGTGGGATCCTAATAATTTTACTTATCTCATACCCTAAACATTTCCTCAGGAATGTGTAGATCTTGTAATTTATTTTGATATAGGGAATGTCAATGTTCCATAGTGAGGCATTGAGTTTTATCTCAGATGGGTATTGGTAGCTGGTAGTTAGATGGTGGGGGGATTACCCACATATCACATGGAGTAGTTGTTTCTTATTTTGATTTTCCTTTTTGGTTATTATACATGGATGACGTTGTCCTATTTTGGGTTTTATTGTTACCATTTTCACTTCTTTGATTATAGAATATTTCCTTTTTCTATTTCTTTCCACTATGTATATACTTATCCCATTTATCATGTTTTAGTTTGGGAAAAACCATTATCAATTATTCTTGTTTAATGACCAGGTTCTAGTCACCATCCCATGAGGATATAGAAATACCATTTGGATCTATAGAGGATTAGTTTGGGTACCTTTTTAGGGGGTATCCTAGTTTGGTTAGTTACAAATTAATATTAGAGGTGGTATTTCCTTGAGACCCCTTGCTTAGGGACATTAGGTATATAGTAGTTAGGATTTTCGAAACATGATAGGTAGGATACAATGTGTTATTTACCATCTATTTATACGAAAATCCTCAAGTTAATATTTGGTTCTTGGATGTGTGTCTTCTATGTTGGATTTGAACCTTAGTATTATTTTATTCTTAATGTTTTCTATTTTAAAATGAAATTATTATGTTATCTTATCATTTTCTTCCATTTATAGTGTGTAGAAACATGCCTCCAAGATGTATTACACGGGTTATAAAAAAGTGTGTAGTGAAATATACTCCTCAAGGTAATCCTCTCGTGGATCATAAACATATATAGCTATCATTTTGGCAGTTCATGACATATACTAGAATGTAACATGAGTTCAAAACCAAGCTATTGAGACAAGTCCAGGAGACCTGGCATACGGGGATCGAGCTCAGGAGTTCCTACATGAGAATCCAACATACTTTATGGGCATGAATGTTCCTCAATAGGAAGAGTAATAGATAGACAAGAATAATCAGGCATTTGAATTCTTTGACACACATGTGGCTATCAAGGTGAATTTTGAGAATTTCAGACTCAAGGGTCCCAATAAACAATGGTGAGATTCCATTTTGTTGGAAAATCAATGCATACAATTAAATCGAAAGGGTTTAAAGATCCTATTATTTTATCAGTTATATACATAGTCTCCAATTATAGAATATTTTCTACAGTTCCTCTCATTGTAGTAAGTAGAGACTTCAGCATCAGAGTACACAATCCTTTTTGTGGAGCTGGGTTGGTTTTCTATAAAGGTGGTGATGAATGATCAACTAAGAGTTGAAGAATAAATCATGGGTTTGTGATAATACAATTGATCATATAAATATATATATAATGAATCAAACCATCTATGATAAAATATTTTATGGAGAAATGGTGGATGATATGGATATGGAGGTAAATATAGGATATTATACCCCTTCTCTTCTATCCAGTGGTAGTTTCAGTAATTCACATGGAAGTAAGGAGAAGTGCAATGATAATAACATGGGTGGTAGAGTTGAGATCAGAATCATACCTCCCCTGAACCATCAATATCAACTAATAGCATGTATCTGAATTGATATTAGTGTGTAAATGTAAGGAACGTATAACATTATTATCTAAAACCTTTTAATAATTGAAGTTCTTGAATCTACTAAGGAATTATACAAAATGTTATAATGAGTGATTTCTATGCACATATATGGTTAGGTATCTTCAACTCCAAAGGAAACAATGGAATAGTCATATTATTTTAAGTATAAAGGCCTCCATACACGGGTCTCAAGAGTGAAACACCTTTATTTAGTGGGTGAGTTTCTGATAGAGGATGACACGGGCTCGACGACAATGAGTGGTACTATTTTTTTTGCATCTTCTATAGAAACTGCCCTATTTGAAATAGGTTCCTCCCAAACATTTTTAGATTCTAATTTTATTTTTATCAAAAAACTACCAATATAGCTCATGTAAGTTTATAGGGAGTTGGTTAAACCACTTTGGAAGAGAAAAAACATGGGTTTAATTTTCCATCTTATTCTATTTTGATAGTGGATAGAGAGTTAGTCTAGGATTTCCATATTATTAATGTAAATTTTATCAATTTCATCATCGGTATGAATTTTATTTTTTATCATAAAACTGATATTGAGTGTTATGATTTTCATGTTTTCTCTTTTCTACTAATGGGATCCTTTGATTGTTTTAGGGAAAGTGGTATCTGAGGTTTGGTAATGTAAGACCTATCCCCATATTTTAGGAGTTTTTTGTTATACATTATATTTGAGACCGATGATGTACTCTATTTTGGACACATTCCCTTGGTTGTTAGGGACTTTCCTGATGTATGCCCTAAGGAATTTTCTAGTCTCCCTCTAGAGAGGGAGTATTAGTTTAGGATTCATTTGGTGTCAGTTATGAAACTGATCTTTATACCCTCTTATCACATGAAACCTAATGAGCTAAAAATCTCATGATCTTGTTGGATGATATGATAAAGAAAGAGTTTTTTTACCCTAGTATTTCTCCATGGAATCCCCATGATCTTTTCTAATAATAATAATGGTACACTTATTTTAGATGTGGACTATATAAAGTTAATATGGGTAACTATTATGAACAATTAACTTTTCCTTGAGTGGATGACTTGTTTGACTATTTAGATGGGTAAAGCGTTTCATGAAAATTGATCTTTGGTTGGGTTTTAATACACTTAAGATATTGGAGTTTGATAATAAAAATACCACATTTAGGAGAATGCATATCCATTATGAATATATTCTGATTCCTTTTGGCCATACTATGTATCCTATAGTGGTTATGGATCTAAGAAGTGATGTTATTGGGGAACATAATTTCTGGGCGTGACCTTTCATTTGAAAACAAGAAGTTGATTTTTAGATTTGGATCCTTTTAGGTTTAGCAATATATTATAGGTGGATTTTAATGGATTTTTTGATATTGGAATCACCTTTTACTTATATTACCTTGAAATGAGTGAATGTTAAATTTGATGATAAATAAAAGACAAAATTTGATGAGGTGAGTCAACTTCTAACATCAACTCCAACATTATTTTTTCCCAATCCTTGTGAGGGGTATGTTGTATAGTGTGATAACATTGGTGTTGATCTAGGTTATGTTCTTATGTAGGACAATCAAGTTGTGGAATATATCTCTCATTAGCTTTAGATTCTTGAGAATAATTACCCCAATAATGACTTATATATTTTCGTAGTTATGCATAAGATTGTGTGTCAGTGACCCTATATTTTTAGGGAGAGGTTCATGGTATTTTATGATAATAATATTTTGAGATATAAATTATCTCACAAGATATTTAATCTTAGAGAGAGGTAGTGTGTGGAATACCTACAGATGATTGACATTGACTTCAAGTACACCTTGGGGAAGGGGAATGCCATTTTTATACTCTCAAGAGTAACATTCTGACATATGTTTTTTTTGTAATTGAAGTATGAGTTGGACCTTATGGTGATATTTGATCTATTTAATGTGGATGCACATTAAAATAATTTAAGAATGATTCTGATCAATGTTAAGTTTTCATCATATCTCCTTGAGTCTATTCTATAGGTTTAGTAGAAAAATGATGAGGTTAGAGGAATTAGATAAACATTTTGTGGTGGGGAGACCATTTCTAGTTGGTCACACACTTTTTATAGTATTATATGCTTCATGAATTGGTTTTTCATCCCATATTCCTTGAGGAATTAATTTTTTTACAATTTTCATAGTTCATAATGGGCCTTTCAACTTGACACTATGAAAATTAATTATGACATGAGACAAAATTTCTAGTGGCAGGGAATGTAGTGTGAATCACATATTTTGTGTCCGACCCTTACACCTTCCAGAAATTAAAGCCAGATCACCTAAGACCTTCTAGTCTTCTTCATCATCTTTTTGTTCTAATTTTTAAATGGGACAATGTTTCCATAGAATCTATTTTTGGGTTTTCATAAGGTCCTCAAAGTAATAATTCTATATTAATTGTGATTTATCTGTTGATGAGATATTATCATTTTATTATGTTGTGGGACACCACTAATGTTTAATATCTAGTTAATAATTATGTGAATGATATTTTGATCTTTAATTGGGTTTCCACTTCTATTTTTTATATAGGGATCCTAGGGTTTATTATAGGTTATATAAGGATTTCTAAGAGGTTATGGGGACTTAGGTCAGGTTGAGTACGACTTACCATCCATTGATAGATGATCAGAAGTTGCATGCTATTCAGATACTGTAGGAAATTCCCCATGCCTAATTCCTTTATTTTAGTAGACCATGGGATATCCATCTAGTACTAGTTAAGTATTCTAATAATAACAGTTATTAGTCTTCAATCATAATTATACCCTTCAAGGATTTTTATGGTCTCCAATGCAAGTCCTTTTTTTTGGAAGTGGTGGTTGCAACCTTTTTAGTGGGACCGAGTCCCATTAAAGATATTTAGGTGATAATTTTGGATATACATTTATTATTGTTTATAACTCATAGTTAGTAGAAATTTTATATAGATCATAAACTCTATCCTTTGGAGCTTTCCATTGGTGACCAGGTTTTCTAGAAAGTTTCACATAGATTGGGTCACCATCAACATAGGGAACAAGACAATATGGCTCTGAGATATTTTGAACCATTTACTAAGTGGGTGGTCATGATTCTTATTATTTTGAATTTAAATCTCATTTGGTAGGTATTCATGATGTGTTCCACATATTTCATCATAGGAAGTATCATAATGATTACTGCCATGTTATGAGTTATGTGGGTTACACCTATTTTGATAAATTTAATTGGTTTATGGAAATTATTCTTTGAAAATGTTACACATATATTTCTTTTAAAACACTATAATAAGGGGAACTATTTAACTATATTTTAATATAAAACTATTTTACTGCTTATCATGCCTTATTTCTGTAATTTGAGAATAATAGGATTTTTATACCGAGTCTTGATATGGAACACCTGGGTGGGATCCCCATAAGGCTATTTACTTCACACCCAATACATTCCATTAGGAAAGTGTAGACCATGTTCTGTATATTGATGTAGGAAAATGAAATGTTCCACAATGAGGTAGTGAGGTATTTGTTAGTTGGGTAAAGGCTGATGGTGGTGAGATGGTTGGGAATTACCCACACATCATGTGGAGTAGTTATTTCATATTTTTTTTTTCCATTTTTGATTTTGGAAATATAATTTTTTATTTTATTTTTGGTTGTATCATTACCGTTGTCACTTCTTTGATTACAAAATAGTTTATTTTACTGTATAATGTTATTATGTATATACATAAACCATGTATTTTAATCAGGTTGGGAAAAATCATTTCCATTACCTTTTGTTTGATTTTTTGGTAGTAATATTCTGCCCATGGGGACTAGGAACACCCTTCAAGTCTATATCTAATCATTTCATGTTCCTTTTGATAGGGTTTCCTATGTATATTACCTATTGGAGTGAAAAGAGGGACCAAAATAATGAATATAAACTCTTTTAATCCTAGAAGTGAGAATAACAATATCAATTCTTTATGAGATGAATTTGATATCATCACATGTAGTGGAAGCATTTTACATAAATCTTGAATAATTTGACATAGGGAAGTTAGAGGAATACGGTTGTAGAAAATTTATCTAATAAATGTTATAGTAATGATGTTGATGTGGTCGGAGCCTACACAAGATTGTTGATGGAATAAATGTTGATCATGGATCTTTAAGTTTAATAGGTTAGTTTATGGGGAAGATTATGAAACTACATAGAGAAACCAAATCTTGTAAAAATATTATAATGATATAGAATAAATGAGTTGTTGTCGAGGGTTTTGAATTAGTGATTCTAAGCTTGATAAATATTGAAGGATAAAATATGGAATAAAGGGGTTTTCTATTTTTTATACATGAACTGGAGATGAGGTTGAGAGTTTAAATTTTTACAAAATCATATGTGTTCATGTTTAGTTGAGGCAGGATAACCAGTGCGGGTGATGATTTATAAAAAAACACAGATTAATATTCAATACTAATTGAAATCTATAGAGATGAATAAAGATATTGTATCTTTGATAATATCATATATTGGGTCAATTTTGAAAAATATTTTCATTGAAGAATTGTTGCTTGAGCTCAAACCATTGTAGTCAATGACCTGGTCATGAAAATTCAAATCCGAGCATGTTAGGTCTATGGTCATGTTGAGGCATTGTTTTTTCATGGTGGAAGATGATTTTTAATGTTTTGTTTGATATTTCAACACCAATTAAGCAAGTTGCATTATGTTGTGGAATACATAAAAACTATGACATTTTGTTGTGTTTCTCTCAAATAGAGAACAACTAAGACTTATGTAAAAATTCATGGGAGGTGTATTATGTGACATATAGAACAGTCATGTTATTTTATTAATTTCGCATGTAACACAATCAAGGAAGTCAAATTTAAGGATTCATGGTGAAGCTTCTAGAGTCTTTTTGGGATATTGAATATTAATTATTAAAGATATAATCAAGTCCAGATTAATCACACATAAATATTTAATAGATTTCATGTTGTTCTTTTCTAATTGTTTGAATAGATTGGATTTTTTTCATGAGGGGGTTACGTTGGACAATAAAAGTTGCAACATGGTGGTTGTGGAGGTCGTTTCTGAGGTTGAATTTGTTTAAGATGACTATGATGCTCAAAGATATAATTACATATAGATTAATCACGGTTAAATATTTTATATATTTCATGTTGGTGTTTTCTAATTGAATGTATATATTGGATTTTGTCATGCGGGGGTTACAGTGGACAATAAAATTTGCAACATGGAGGTTGTGGAGGTCATTTCTGAGGATGATTTTCATTATGCTGACTATGATGTTGGAATTAGTGTGAAATATAAATGAATAGATTATCAATAAGGAATAAGATCAGTCTATAATTAGGATCATAGAAAATATAGGATAAGACCATGTTTTGAGTAGAACCCAGACCTATCACTGGAGAATGGGAAATGATAAGATCTCTCCTCAGAATTTTATAGTTTTCTTTTTTCTAACATTTTTATCTTCATTGCTGTGATCATGAATACATAATTTAATTTTGGAATTTATGATATAATGTATTGAAACATTTAAATCTATCTTACATATTTTAATACAATAATATCAATTAAATTTTAGATTAACATTCTTACTTTGGATATTTTGAGTGTCAACACACACTCCTCTAAGGGCCGAGAGGTGATTGTGGTGAATTTTAAAACCCTTAATAATCAACCAAGGTACAAAAAATTAGAAGAGGAAGATTTATCTATAGTCTAAAATGAAAAAAATAATTCTGGAGTTTCGATTAGAAGATCATAACAAAAAAATATCATTGAGTTATGTTGTATATTAAGTGAGAGCTTATTGAATCATCACCTCTTCTTCTTGCCACTGTAATAATTTTGAATAATTTGAGTAAGAATACAAGTCTACTTTAATAGGTTCAAAATAGATAAAAAACCAATATCATCAATTGTTTTGATACTATTTCTATTTTTTTAAATTGTTTCTTAACATCCGTAATCATTATCACACTCATACATAATTCAAATTTGACATTATAAATTATTTTTTTATTCTTTTTTTGGATGTTTTTTGTTTGTTTTTATTTTCTTGACTATCTTGATTGTTTAACCTTCTTTACAAGAAGTTAAGATACTTCTACTCAGTAATATTCTTGTTTTTGTAGGTTTTAAATAAATAACTTGCATTGGTGAAGGACCACGAATCCTATGAAGATTTTTTTTTGTTTTTCATCAATACCATTAAATAAACACTAGAATGGAGTTAATTTATTTTTAATAATCTATTGAAAATTATCAAAGAAACCCATTATATAAGGAGTATTATTGAAAACATAGAACCTTGTGGTGGAATAACCAAATTAATGAGTAAAAAAATGTAAAGATAATAAGTTATTGATGGACTCTTAAGGACATGAAATTGGAATTATCATGGGTAACTGGAAGTTAATAATTTATTTTGAAGGTCAGGTTATTAGTTCAAAGATACAAAATCCTACAAAAGTGGACCCACAAATTTTTTATGTTGTGGATACCTAGAAACCAGGGAAACATGAACTTTGAAGAGGGATATATAAAAAATCTATAATAATAAGTGAGATAAATCCCACACTTTTCAATTCAAAGATCATTGAGAACTTTCCCCTTTTGTATACATCAAATCATAAAGTTAATCATTCTGTGAAAGATATTGTTTTTTTATTCCCCACAAATGAACCTCATGACAAGGAGAGTGGGATTCCAAATGTAATGTGTTTAATTATAAACTTTCATTAGTGTTACCTATGAACACAAAGTGATTAGATACCTTTAAAAGGGATATATGTTTCAAATTTATTTAATAAGATTATATTTTATAGAATTGCTAAGTGGTTTTAAATCCAATGATGCTTAGAATTCCATATGTGGTGCTATAAAACCATGGAAGTAAATATAGAAAATTACCCAGTTATCCTACCATAATTATCCACATATTTTACTAGAAATCCATTTGGAATTTTTTGGAATAATATTAAAGGTATGTACAACCAATTTCTTGATGGATGGGGACTAGGGTCTAAGAGATGTATGAACGAGGTCGAGATGGTTCTCATTTTTCTCTTTTATAAAGATAGAAAAAATTGAATTTCCTTATAAAACGTTTCATATGAGACTCATTTTGATAGTGGTCATGGTATTTGTAAAGAAATTAAGGGTGATTTCACCTTTAGATGTAATAAAGAAACACCTTTTCTATCCTACTCCATAGAATAACAACTTTAATTATGAATCCCATAAAAAGTACATGAATTGTTTTTCAATGGAGGATATGAATACTTTGGATAATATTATGAGGAAAAGTATTTGGATTTTGAGTGATGTTAACATGTTTTGAATCAAGGAGATCATCTCCCTGAATGAAAAGAAACTATTCTTTTAGTTCATGATATGGGTGGTAAATTTCTCTATTATGGAGATGAAGTGCTTGAGGTCATGGTTCTCAAGGATGGAGGTTGCAAGTAGATAATTGTGAATTTGAGATTTTGTAAACCAATCAAGGAATATTTATGGTTTTACACCTATAAGACATAAGGGGATAATTTTTTTTATCTTAGAAAAGTTAAAAATATGAAAACCAAAAATTCAATATTTAATTAAGGATTTTTTAAATTTTAGTACTAGGTTACATTTTCTATTGAGAAAGGTAATAATTTCCTCAGTTTATATAAAATATTATATTCCCAAATATCCATTGATTCCCTTAAAACTATCCATAACAACTTCTATTATAATATTATTAAATAATTTTCTAATTGAATCCGGAGTGTGGTTGAGGAGGCACGGACAAGAATATCCATTAGAGGCCTCGTAATGTCTTTAAAAACAAAAATAATTTCCCCATAAGTGTAACTAAAAAATAGCAGGTAAAGACAAACCTAAATATAAGGTTGTACAAGGCCTATAAAAAACAAATAATTTTGGATATTTTTAGCAGAAAACCATACTTCATTTTATTGTAGTACATTTCTATATTGAATGTTATCTTGATATTCCCTCCTTAATACATATGGTCATGATCTATGATCATATCTTGAGTTAAACCCCCAATCCCATGGATGTTCATTCCTATTATAAATCTATGTTTTTTATTCATAATGGTATATGGATGGATGGGTGTGTGGTGGTCAATGAGAAGTTGTTTCCATGAAGTAATATTATATGTTTCATTGGCTTACCGGGTTGGATTTTTGATATTTCACAATTGTTTTTATATGAAAATATCACTAATTAAATAGAATCCTTAAATGGTCTTTCAATGTATAACACATAATACCAATGTATATATTTCAAAAATTTCATGGTCTTTTATATATTTATATCAGTCTGATAAAGATAATTTATACTAATATTTAACTGAATAAATATGTAATTTTAAACACCATTCTAGAACTTTGAAATAAAAAACAAATTTTTATTTGCTATGATGGATTTAGTAACTCTGTAAAACCAAAATACTGTTCTCAATATAACTTAGTGAGGTATTTAAATGGAAAATATTTATCAAATGTGTATAAAATAGAATTTAATTGGAAGTAAATATATAATTACCAAGAGAACATCAAAATTTCATGACAATCATGGTATACTAATAATGAATTCCATCAAGATGTTATATCATTTCTGTTTCATAATTGGTAATTGCTGTAATAAAATTTTATGTTTTTGGATCTTAATCTTCACCAGTTGACAAGTCAAATCTTAATAATTGAGACCAATGGTACCCCTATTCATTCATGAACAAAAAAGTCCCCTTTGTTTCATGATATAGTTGGTTTTTAGTGAAGTAAATATATAAAAAAATGAATTTTTAATAACTAATAAAACCTTTACCACATGATCCACCAAGAGTTCATTTGAATTTAATATATGGAAATAAATAATATACCTCATTTTTTAAAAAAAAGAATTATAATCTTCATGAGTGATTGAAGGAGATAATTTAGAATAAACTAATGGAATAATTTATCTTAGGATAGTCCATTAGTTTTAGGAATCAACAAGAAAACTTTTTGGTATGATTTAATTATTATGTTTGGCCTTCTATAATCATCATGTTAAAGAGAATAAAAAATAATAGAATCATTTAGGATTATTATAATGATCAAAACACCCCTCATCGACTATTTTCTAAAATTATTGAAACTAGATTATTAACGTCCAAGTGATATCTTGGAATTATAATTTTTTTATAAATATTCAACTATAATTTTGATTCTAAAAATTATATCATAATGTTAAATCTACATGAAACATTTAGATAAACCATAATTGAAACATTTAACTCTATAAATTTCTCATAAAAAACTATGAAAATTATTTAAATGTAATCACATTATGTTACAATAGATATATGATAAATTATATAGGAATATTATTAATGACTATGTTTCTCATAAAGTACTACCACAAATATAACCACAATGTAGTGACCTTCACTATGATTTGGTTTAATTTAACATAATTCATGACATGTTGACATTTATCACACCATAGTTTTGATTTTCCTAATACTATTTTATAATATTACACTTTCACAAAAGTATACTTGGATTTTTTTAGTTTTATCTTTAGTTAAATAATATATAAAAACTCATGATAATTATATCTAAAACATTATTTAGATATCCTTAATGCAATTTATCAAGAATATATCATTATAGGCTCAAATGTTTATATAACCACTTTGTAATGAAACATTCAACATTAAAAAAAAACCACTATGTATTAACCCAAGGACCCTTATAACATTTAAAACAAATTTAAATTATAGAATACATAGTTATATGTAAGAATAAAACATTAGAAAGTAATGAATTATACTTAAGTTACCAAGAGATATAACATGATATTTATGAAACACATGTAACTCTGTATACGTGCCTACCAGATATAACTTATAAACAACTCATAATCACATAATTTATTTATTTAAGACATCTACTAACAACTAGACATGAAATATTTCAATATTATATAGGATAACTCACACATTCTTAATTATGCAAGTATATTCTAGAGAATATTGACACAAACATACCATGTATTTCATTTTGAAAAGATGAATAAAACAAATCTAAACCATAAAAATAGATAATAACAAATCATGTTACATATCTAGGCATGATCATGCACTTTCTATAGTAATCTTAATCAATGGTCCATGCAACATCCCAACCTAACTCACTTTATAGTAACAAGATTGAAGCACCATGATACCTCAGGTGCACATATATATAATCTAGAGGATACTGACTAGTATTGAGTGTCTAAGATGATACCATAATGTTATTATATCATCATATTATAGTAAAATACAATATTAAAGTATCACATAATCATTCATCATAATATTAGGATGAATAATATAAAAAATATGAAAAACTCTGCCCATAAATAATTAATATACCACATGAAATTGAAGAATAAACTATCCCTGAAATGTTACATGAGTAAGGTATACACCAATATGATCTCCCATAGGAAGATCATATAAAACCCCAACTATAAGTAAATAAAAATTACAAAAAACATGATTTTTTTATCTTGGTGTAGTCCCATCAACTGACTCCACCAAAGCCACTAGTATCAACTATCCAACATTAAGAATTTTCACTTCCTATAATTGAAATCATGAGTTTTAATAGAATTCAAATGTTCGTTGATCTCTTGACCAAGGTGTGAGTGTAAATACATACTCCATCACCAATGATTTACCTAATATTAACAATGAACATAATTCATGTGAAACCAAATATTCTTAGAAGTAGTAAAAAACTTTTCAAACATAATACTTTTCTTTCATAGGGGTATTATCTATTTCAAACTTCAGTGAGAATATATACTTACTCCAATATTGGTGTGTCTTCGAATATGTCATAGTTTAAATGAGAATAAAATGACCTGGAAACCCTCATTTTTAGAGAACATGTTGGTTTTATGATAACCAAGAAGTATATCATGTTTATATTTTGAAGGATATGTTGTGATTAAATAACTTCACGTTGGTTCACCATTAATGTTTTCACATAAAATAGGTGATATGGGTAAATTTGTATTGGATCGATGATTTATTGTGGGGGGGGGGGGGTTGATTACATTCAAAATCATTGATTTTATATCACCATTATCATTCTTAAATAAAACTCATAATGGTTCCCTCATCAATAACTGGTTACATGCCTTCTTTAAGGAAAAAATGCTGAGCCTCTAAGTGGATTCTATCTACATTCCCTCCCATTCTATGTTATCATTCTATGACGATATGGGTGGGGGGGGGGCTGTGTGTTTCTTCAAAATCATCTCCCCTTCCCCCTTACATCATTTTCTCTCCTCACATCCCTCTTTCTTTCATCCTCCATTCTCTCTTGTGTTCATTTTCCCTTTCTCTTATTCTCCCATGATCTCGCATTTGGGTTTGTTTTCTTCCGTGGCCTTGTCTCCCTATTGAAACCCCTTGGCTATTCTTCATCTCATTCATCCTTGTTACTACCTTTCTGACCTAATGATGTTCTTGTGTGCTAGACTTCCTCGGGAGGTTTGGGAGGTGTGTGTTGAGTCACACCAGTGCCCCTCGTTCCTGACTTTCATTCCATCTTCAATATGTGTCTTGTTGGTTCTCGTTTGTTGTAGAATTATATTGGTGTAGTTTCATCATTGTTTTATTATAGTAGTATGCAAGGTCTCATGAAACTTGAGTCAATATGTGTTAGATGTTGTCATTTTTGTGCGGTATTCAACGGAAGTGGAGATGGTGGCATGGTTCCAGTGTCGATAGTGGAGGTCCTTCATCTACTCAACTCTAACCTAACTCCAAGGTCAATCTCCCATTGTAGATAAATTTGGTGCAATAGTCCATTCATAGTTTTTGGAGGTGTGGATTGAATGGTTGACGACATCTGGGAGGTGTTTTTGGCTTGGATTATCCTCCTCCAGTACACTATTTCGTTATGCTGATTTTGGGTGAGTTTATCTTTGTGTCAGTTTTGTCTGTATCATTGGTGAAGATGGAAATGGGAATGGTTTCTAGTTTCCAATGGGTAGGGTCACCAGTGATGTTTATGGTTCCTGGTTCACTATGATGCTGTGTCAGTTGTAATATCTCAGGGCATTGATTGATGTTAGTGATGATGGTTTTCACGGGGCAAGAATTTTGTGGACCATTTTTCAAAGCATTTTCGGTTTTTTCTTTAATTGGAATTCTTGAATAGATGAAAAATGGTGGTGTGGTTGATGATGATTTTTTCAGTGTTTTTTTATTTTTAATATGTTTATCATTGGACATAAGTAATGGTTTTGTTTTTATGTGGTATTTTCATTTTGAATTTTGTCTACATGGTTTTTCTCTTGCTATAAAATTTGTAAATGTTGAAACATAACCATAAAAAAAAGAATTTTTAGAAAATAAAATAATATAGATTTTGAGATACACACCTTCTTTCAAAATGAAGGTGGTCAGTTGGGGCTTTAGACCAAAAAATTCTTTGGTACTATAATTGGTTGAGAGTATGCGAGTTTAGGTTCATCGTACCCTTTTGCGGGAGAATGTTTACCAACTATTGGACTCCCTTATAGATTTATGTTATGTTTGCAAATCTCTTCATAATAATGATATAATATTAGTTACCCTAATATAATGATCGTATGTTAATCCCTTTCACAGGTAGAAGAAGGGGATCTGATTACTAAATCCATCTTTATGTATCAGAGGTTCTTCATCCATTTCCCAGTAATGGGTTGTTGACTATGGGATGAATCTTTATAACCAGGTACTTTGGAATTTTCTGAAATGTAGGGAGACAGTTAATATTCCAAGGA
Source organism: Viscum album (assembly GCA_963277665.1). Lineage (NCBI taxonomy): Eukaryota > Viridiplantae > Streptophyta > Magnoliopsida > Santalales > Viscaceae > Viscum > Viscum album. The sequence continues at coordinate 1,775,830,505 of OY728158.1, forward strand.
GGTGATTGAGATATTATGAGTCATCCTATATATCTTGGTAATTAAATTAATGAAAACTCACATAATTTTTTAATCCCATGTAGTTTAATTTCATACAGAAAGTATAAATATGTGGGAAATTATACACCATGTTTTAAGCTCGAGTATCAAGGATATGTCCTTCGTATCATGATTATGGAAATAATAAGAGTTTTATAGATCATATATTTCCTCATTCCATTGATGGATAAGGTTGAATGATCATCTAATGGTAATTATATGGTCTCGATGGTTGAAATATCAGATACATGGCCAGACTCACATTGTGGTGGATGCCCATTTGAACTCATGCCTTAGGAAGGAACCCTATGTATCTTGGTTATTTATAGGAATACAACTTCTTATTTTTCATTCATGACCCCAGGACAAGCCCCAAGGAAGATTCTATTATATAGGGGTAATCATATCATGCCACTCAACATGGATTAAACACTAAGGTTACTCTAGTTGGTGTAGATTCATATTGAAAATGATATGACCATTGCAACTACCTAAGCCCACATGATCCATGCTCAGTGTGAGAAATAAGGTATAACAAGTAATCCGCCTCTCTGCATATGTAGGTAGGACTTACGAATTGGGATCTTCCTTGGGATTCTTTATGTGGATCTTGTGCCTCAGGAAGGCATCCTATGTATTCTGGTTATCACATGAATCAGATTAATCATAGTTCAGTTGTTCAGGGCATACACATTGATGCTTCCCTTCTATAAGAGACATATCATATTATTTCATTGATTGGGTATTACAGGCTAATAATTCCTTGGCTGGTCAGGGCTTACACATTGAGGATATAAAAGGTTATCAAGTCATGGGATAACTGATTATCCTAGCTTTCTAGTCTTAGTGAAATATTTTTATTTAAAAATTATGGATTATATTTAAATCATTCCTATTAATTTTTTTAAAAATATCTATATATATTATGGGAGTATATAATGAGAAGTCATATTTTGAACAAGATGCAGATGCAATGGAAGATGCATTTCCTAAATTGGTTGGTAAATCTAACACCATATTTATAATGATTAATAATAATTTAAACTTTTCAATGAAAGAATTTATTTCAAAGGTGAAGAATCTCAATTATATTATTGGGAGAAATTTGTTTTTTAACAGGAGATCCATCTCCTTAATAGAATGCATAACATTTTATTGAGTGTGAAAGGATCCAAACTGGATATAAAACCCAAGAGAGGAAAATACTTTGAATTTTACATTAGATGATGAAATAAATAAACCTGAATAAATGTTATATAAGATAAATATTATATGTGAGGATATAATTAACGTAGTTATTAATTTTATTAGTTTAAATTTAATGGAGTTGGAGTCAAAATTTAATAATTTGGATGTCAATAATACTAATAAATCCTATGATTTTGAAAAGAGAAGTATCAGAACACTTGATTTTGATATAAACATTCCATAGAAATGTATTAATACTAGTGATTAATTAGTATTGAGTAATGTTCAATAATATTCTAGCTCGTGATCTTAGATTAATCCCACCCAATTTTCGAAAGAAGGGTTTTTTATAGAATGTTTCCATCAAACAATGCTTGAAAATGGAACAATTTTATAAATATGGGTGGATAAAAATCATGAAAAAACAAAAAAACATATCAAATATGTATCTGATGAAGTGTACATGTATGAACCCCCAAAATGTTTCCACATAAGTCAAAAAAATTCACAAAATCAATAAGCATGAAAATTTGTAAAATATAGATACCTTGCGAAAAAAGATAAAAAAGGAGGTTTGTAGGAAAATGTCAGTATAACTTGAAATTTGGATATAAGGCCATGAATGTTTAAAATTATAAGTTAGTATATTTTAATAATATAATCCTAGAATAATTTTTGAGAAATTTGGAAGGAAGCAGAATACCTACTGGTCAAAAGATGGAATCACATAAAATAGAGAATCATTCTTAAAAGAACAGATTTAAGTATTTTGACAATTTATATGAGATATGAAATAATAGTTCCAATTATAATTATAATTGGTGGTATATACCTTAAAATTATTACTCACATAAAAAAATAATAAATTATTATAAAAAACCAAGGAGTAATTAAATGAGTCTACATTGAGGGAACAACAAAAAACGAGAGATGTGAAGAATGAAACTATTAAGATGAAACAAAATATATATGATAATTTTACTAATGATGGTTAATTAAATATGAAATGAATTGTGTTTCATAGGTGATATATAACATGAAATACTCCAAAAAATGGTATGAATACTATACTATAATAGATATAGTTACTTAAGAAAAAGATAAAATTACATTGGTTTCTAGTGTCAAAATTGATGTAAAGAAGTGGCTCACACAGGTGATGAATGAATGCATATACATAATGATATATTGATCATCTTGATAGAATTTATCTAATATGTAGGAATTTTGGAGTAATTATAAAAGTTTATTAATTTTGATATAATAAAAATAATACCTTATTTTCATGATTTAAATAATACTTCACTATAATAGTTGCAAAACATGAGAACATAAAGGTTTAGTATCTTGGATATTAGATAAATTATCATATTATTTTACATTATTTACAAAATATTCTCTATAATAAGAATATTATAGTGCCTTTTATAGTTATCTAACTAAATATAACAATCATCATAACTTGGTGATGAAAAACATAATAATAGGGTAAGCATAAAATCTCCCTAAGGGAAAAAACATATCAAAATATAGCAGGCCATAAAAAAAGAAGAACTTAAAGAAATATATAAATATCTAATTAATAGGTCACAATACCATTAATTATTACCATGAAACATTCTATAGAAATATAATATTATAAAAATACTGTTAAAGAAACAAAAAAGTTATTACCTAGATAAAAATATATGTCAATAATCATAAAACTTATGAACTTGACATAAAATTGAGGAAAAAATTACAAATATGGAATAATCATGAAAGCATGTAATTTAAGGGAAATTAAATTCATCTTTATAATGTGGAATAAATTTATAAATAACTTGAATGTGTTCTACAACCATAATCATTAGTAAATATTTATGAGAAAATTCATTATGCCTACACCTGTGCAAACAAACTCATTATCTACACTCCTATGAATGTGATAAAATTCATTATTCCCATACTTGTGTGGGAAAACTAATTATGTAGAAAAATTAATATTTCATGATAAAGAACTTCAAACCAATTAATTGGGGGGGGGGTGATATAGGACCCAACCCATCATCATCCACACACATGTGTGTCACTTAAAATCAACCATAATGGCGTCTTTAAAACCCCTGGAAAAAGAACGTATTTATTAAACTATTCAAACAAAAGTCACATAATTTAAAACAAATAAATAATAGTATATAAAAAAAATAATTTTTTAGAAGGAATAATATTATAATAACAAATATATGGTGATTAAAACATCTCTTTAAGAGCAATACTCCTCAGAAGAAAAATCAAAGTGAAATACAAAAGATTTGATAAGGCCCTTTAATCATTATTTTAAAATATGAAAAGAAACTTAATTTCAAAAAAAAAAATTTGTATGATAAAGAGAAGAAATTTTAAACCAATAATATAACTAGTTTAAAAGTATGGATCCTTAAAAATAAAAAAAATCAATCTCATAAATCTTGAGTGGTAAATAGTGAAAATAAACGCCTTTATTAGTCTCTTTAGACCATTTAAAAAGAACCTCATTCATTTTTTTTTGAATAATTTGATTTTATAAAACTATAAATGAAAATTTTAAGAATATAAAAGGTAATAATTGATTATATTTCCTAAAAAACATATTTTTTATAGGAAAAATATATACATGGAAGAAAAGATCCATCAATAAAAATGATAATTTTTTACTAGTATTACATTTTTAGTTTGGAAAATATTTTATAAAATACATGGTAATCGATGATAAGAATTAATTTACCCAGATAAAAATATGAAATACCATATGAAATATTATAATGGTAGGATCAAATAAATCATGAAAAATTATATTCAATTTGGAAATACTTTGACCCAATGAATTGAAAATTGATTCTATGAAACCCTTACATTGAATTCTTCTTTATTTTATCACAATATAACCACCTATATAATGTACATAAATATATTATTCACTTATTTAATATCCTTATTCATATCTATATAATTTTATAAACTTCATTTATAATTATTCTCTATATGTATATTTTTTAGTTATTATCTTTTTTCAATATATTGTGTGAGTAATCATGATCGTCTTGGACTAGTTTCATAATCATGGTTTATTCATTATTATTGTTCAAAATTTCATAATTACAATATAATATAAGGTACTTAAATATTTTTTAAGGTACCTAAATTAGTTTATTTTATGTTTGTTTTCTTTTCAATTCTTAATATGAAATTAGCCACAAGCATGTTTTAGGAATTTTTAATAAATGAATTGTGGTATCATAGTTATTGAGTTTAATGTTTATATTAAAACAAAAGAACCAAAAAAATCATCATTTAGTTATTAATATCCAATATTATATTGCTAATGTTTTACTTGATATAAATTTATTTAATTTTTAGGTTTGTGGTTAAATAGACCCAAGAAGAATATACATCAATCTATGTGTGATAATGTCTATAGATGGGTTTCTTTTTCTATAATATCAATATCAAATGGTATAATTAAATTATTTATATTTTATTAGGGTAAAAAATTATAATTGATAAGTGTTATGATAATAAGGTAAATTTAAAAATCTTGTCACTTCTAAATAAACCACTTTTATTATCTTGTTATATTTGTTTTAGGTGGTTAGTTTAACAATGATAAGTTAATATTAATATTACTTAAAAAATGAATAAATTTATATTTCCAAAATATAAATCATGACATAAATAAATTATCCATTCTCTAAACTAATTTATATAATTATCCTTGGATGGTTGGGATGAGAAAAATGTGTCTCTCATGGAGGTTGTAGTACACACACTTACATAATAAACATTCTCATTTTTGAAATTGAATGGGAGGGTAATAGATAATGTAAATCCCATAAATATAATAAATTATAAGTATATTGATTATATTTCTATCCCTATATAAATATTTTTGGAATTTTTTGGAGGGGGTGGATGAGAGTGATAATGAATTGAATTAAAATTGTAAGTAGCACTTACGTTGGAGATTCAGAAATTCTCTTGAAGTATCCATTATAAATAAAAGTCTTGATGCACTTTTTAGAGTGTGTAGGGTTAGAAAATATTATAGTGTATCTATAATAATTAAATTTGGTAGAGTTTCATATTAATTTTGAAATATAGGCGCGGCTCGAAAAGGGTGGAAGTGAACACATTTTATATGTAAAAAGGAGGGATAAATATTTGGAAAAGAATGATGGGAAATGATGGAGAGAAATTTATGTTTGATGTTAGAAAAAAAGGTATTCTATAAGATCTTAGTGTCAAATTGATTTAGTAAAATTCATGCCACATTTAATCACCCATTTTGAAACATATTAATCTTGATTAAAATTTAATCATGGTAATTAGTTTCTCTCTAAAAATATAAGATGACCGTTATTACCAACTTTTTACATGATGAATCTCAATTTTTACTCCATTTAATATAATTCAATTTCTAAATGAAATAAAAATGACTTTTAAATTAAAACATATAATGAGTTGAAAAAAATATTTTTAGAAAAATATTTCTTTAATCATGAGGTGTTATTTATATTATTTAACATTTATTTTATTATAAATTAGTGTCAATTAATAATTATATATGTTTAAACATAATATTAGAGTCTTAATTTAAAATATATCCACTTAATTTAATAATAATAAATATTATAGATAGTATCATTATTTAAAAAATATAATCATTTCACCATGGAAACTAATATTTTCCTTTGTAACATAATTTTTTCTCTAAGTATGAAATTTACTAGTTGAAATTTTTTTATCTTGGTGATTAAAAATATACCAAGTATTATATATGATTTAATTTGTAAAATTGGTAAAAATTAATTTTAATATAATTATGGATAAAAACAATTTTAAGAAACACATATATTCTGAACATAAAATTATATTTGTTTTATTATACCCTTATATATAGAATTTATAAAGATGTTACTTACAGTGTTACAGAATAATTTAACACATATAATATAATGGTAATATTTTATAATTTTATTATGGTAACACTGTTATTCATTTTAGTTTAGTGTTATGTGAAAAAAAATCTAATCAGAGGGCATTTAATTAAGGAAAACTAACTACTAAAATCATTGGTTGTTAAAAGAGTCAAAGAATGGAATAACTATGATGGAAAAAAAATTATGTCAATTATAGCTAAGATGAAAGATTTAAAAAATGAATAAAACCATTCCTCCCAAATGGGAAAAAATCTGAAAACGTAAAGTGGTTGCAAGAATGAAGAAGATAAGACAAATTATTACTTCAAAGAAAAGTTCAACCAGGTCGAGAAATAAGTTTCAGCCCTGGTGTTACAACTAAGGAAGTGATGCATTCCACCTCATTCCCATATTCTGAGGATTTTAATTTAGATATGAAATTTATAATTAAGTAATACAAATGGAAAACTACCATTGATAAAATTTCAATTTCGATTCATTTACAATTGGAATAAATTTCAACCAGTATCATAATCTTATTGAGATTTGTTTCTGGATGAAATCTCCATTGGTGATAAAGTATGAAGCATACCCCTTTAGGGTTAGAAATTGAATATGTGGAGGCTACTAGATATTTCTTAAATTCATAAAAAATTGTTTTCTTGATGAAACTAACATAACTAATGTTTGAGGTATGATATCCACTCTCATTTAATTATTATTGTACAATTTTTTTTTACTTATTATAGAGAAGTGATAGTATAACAAAAGGCTGAATATTTTTAGATTAACATGAACATGAACTTTCTAATGAGTTTTGTAAAGATAAGTACATTGTTAATTTTTTTTTAAAATATATAATTTGTACAACCCCAGAGAATCTAAAAATTGATCGAGAACAATATTAAGAAATGTAATTTAGAATTTCGATCTCTCAGTCATGAAATCTTATTTTCTAATTTGGGTTCACCAAAGTAAACTTCAGGTGATTAACCTATGGATAATTACCAAGAAATATATAGTTCCTACATTCTATAAGGTTATTATATGATCAATATAGAGAATATGATTCTTGAAAATTGATGAGTAAGGGGGAGAAGAATGTTCCCTTGGAATACCACCTCTTGCTACAATTATATTTTAATTTATATTAGAAAGGGGGACACATTTTTTTTCCTTATTTGTATTTATATTAATTAAGGGGTACTGGACAAACGAACTTAGAATGGGGACAAAAGGCATTAATTTAATGTGTTTCTAATTTCAAATTACTACAATAAATCCAAATGGGGAGATTGAAGGGCCCATTGGATTATGCTAGTGTTTTTTGTCAATGAATCACGAGAATATGGATATTTTATTATTTATAAAGAAGTTGGGTGATGAATTAGAGAGTATATACCCACTACAGTTTATATCCATGAAATATGGCTAAAAATAACTCATTTTCACTTCCTTTGAATACCTAGCTGGACAGATTAAAGTGGAAAACCCACATACCAGACAATTTAAAGATCTTGTCCACATTTTAATGACATGTATTGTTGTTGGAATTAATGTCTATAAATGTTTTAAATAAAAAGAGTGTTTAATATATTGAACATATTTAATAGATAGTAAAATAAGTGTGAAAAAAGGATAGATGATCAAATCTTGAGGACACAATGAATTGAATGAATTACATCATATTGTTCTACAATATATAAATGCTGAAATCAGAGATGAAACAGACGTAGATTTAGTTTTGGATTTACTAAATCTTGGAGAGTATTAAAATATTGACGATGATCCGATGATAGAATATATATACCATGAGTTATTGGGAATCATTCTAAAGGATTGAAAAAATAATAAAGTCTCAAATGTCTTATTGAAGAGTTAATAAGTGATTGAAAATCAATGGAGACAATTTGAAGGTTCCCTAGTTTGAAAAATAAATAAATATTGAAAACCTACCGAAGTATAGAATTCACATTCCCAAAGTTATCACATATAAGAATCCTCCACATATTGAAATTCACATATCTGAATTTATATATAATGGAATCGAAGCAATCTATGATAATTTTCACCAAAAAATGCATTCCATGAAAACTATTCATCTATTTATGTGATTCACGTAAGAGACTGAGATTAAATAGGGAAAATTGGAATTATATGTGATTTTTAACATATAATTATGTGACATTGAAAGTATGAAATAACGTGTAGTTTAATCTGGAGATGTTATCCAACGATACATAGCCAATTGAAAATATGGATGCAAATGAATCTCACATTATGGAATTTCACATACGTACTGGATGAAAATTAATAAGTTTCCTGAATTATTACTCTAAAGAAGAAAATAATTTATGATGATAAAAAATATATGACTCAAGGATTATAAGATGACAAGAAAATTTAATGGTGTGCCTTCAATGAATTTCTAAAAAGAGGAGACTATATTTATCCTTGGAATGAGAAGATATAAGAAACAACATATATGGAGTTTCCTAAATGTATAAATTCAAAGGAAATGAAATATATTGATTCATGTGTTGTGATTTAAAGTTTAGAACATCGTGAATATATGATAATCCATGATACATGGGTATTTTGAGAATATTGAAATGAGTACTACTGCATTTATTTAAGTAATATAGAAAATAAAATTATCAGGTCTTCAAGAATAATATAAATGAACCCTCAAATCTCGAGTCATTTTTTATCATAGCCTATATTATTTTCACCTTTTTTTGTTACACTATTCATGAGTAAATAATATTGATGTATGGTAATTTTACTACTACTTGATATATGAATGCATCCAAATTTAATGAATCTGGGAAAGGAGAATTGATTTTTTTAACCAACAGTGAAGATAATACAAAGTATAACCTCTTCTTTCTATATGATTTTTCTATAACCTAGAAATTTTTTCAAGCTATAGTTTTTAGTTTTATTTCTTAGATCATAATAATATGAATTTTAGAATGGAACATGAGGGAAAAACATTAGAACCACTTTCCATAATGAATATATCTTGATATGAAGGTGCATTAAAGTGGATTTTCCCAAAGTATTTATTTTATTATAAATTATTTTATTTGTAAAATAAAATATATTATTCATTACCAATATGAGAAAAATTATTATTATGGTATCCATTTAATGCTATAAAATAAAGTATATTTTTTTAAAACTAGAGAATGGTTAATTTTTCATGAATGAGAAAATAAATGTTATCACTACTATTGTGTAAGTAGTGTTGATACATCGAGTAAGAAGATGAGAAGCTGGGAGATACATCAATATGTTGTGAATATCATTAAATAGTAATCATAGAAAGAAGAATAATAAAAATTTAAGTCTATGCTAAGGATTTTGATCTCACAACATCAAAGTTCAAGAATGAGGAAGAGTTTACAACAACAGTTGTGTTTGTAGAAGTTTTAGAATAATAAAACCAATCATGAATATGAAATTAATTACATGACCTAAAATATTTGTGTTAATAAATTATAAAAGATAGATGTTTATGGGGTTTTGAATATTTAAATCATAGTGAGTGAGGAATCCAGTGATGTTCAGTTTTAATCTGTGAACTACTTGTAGAGTATTCTTGAAGATCTTTAGGCATTCAAAGTAGATACTCTTGAGTTTAAGGTGATTTATCTTATTTATACATAATAATCCTGAAAATACATGATAGTATACTTGAGAGAATAAATAAAAAGGAACAATTTCAAATATATTTTGGGCATCTATAAAATCCATGTGACTGAGGGTATTTAAGGATATCACAGTGTGCCTCTATGAACATATTGTGAAGCTGTAGAAGGATTTCCTAAGTTAAATAAGAATTTTTAAGTCCACAATGACTTGGTATTGTTTGTCTGGGAAACAAATTTCACACTGCAATCACCTTGATTATAGTGTATAAGCCTTTATTTGTGTTAAAAATGAATCAAGCCAATGGGTAGGTCTTTGTATCGAATCTTGTAAAAATACTTTGTTTGTCTTTACTTTTTTACTTGATTATATGTAATTAATTATTTACTTATAAAAAATTAACAAATATACTCTCACTAAACAAAAAATAGAAGTTTAATTACATGGCCAGGTTTTAGATTCAAAAGAAAACATTATAACTGGTAAAAAGTAGACAACATCGGATTTACACCCACCTTCAGGTGTCTGCACTGATCACATGGGAAATCTTAGGAAAAAATTGAATTATATTGATACAGTTTCTAAATTAATGATTTATAATTTCAAAATTCCAGTAATAAGATATTTTAAAATTTTTAAGGCTTCTAATTCATCTTGATGACGATAATCCATTCATTTCATAGGTTAATTTTAAAAAATAGGCCCTAAATAAATTTAGAATGGGGGAGTGTAAGATTGTTTCCACTATGATAACGATTGAAAAAAATATATTATAAGAATTAGGAAAATGAGGTGGTAAACTCAATTATATATATAAGAATCATTATTATTTTAATCAATATCACTAGAAAAAGGGTGAATATTTTCTATTTTAAATTTATGTTCGCATGGTTCTAGAGATATTTAAGGAACAAACACCTCATGGAAGTTAGAGAATGATAAATTATGTAAAAGTAACTTTACATTATAGTTTATTGTTAAAATATTAAAATACCATGGTCCTATTAGAATATTTTTATGATCATTTTTCTGATGAAATTTTGGATAAAAAATCCAGAAGTGGAGGATTATTTTACATTGGAAAAATTATTTTAGTTAGATATATAATAAATAGGATTGAGTTTCATTGATAATAGTAGAGATATAGTACTTATATGTTAAAAAATCTTGGAAAAACATATTTTGAAGAATAAATAGTTAAAAGAAATTGGGGTATAAGTAAAATAACAAATAATGATTCAGTGAGACAAAAAATGTTCCATCAAATTAACAAAGAATCTGTTGTATCACTCTCGCAAAAAACACAGTAAGATCCATTAGCATTTTATCGAGGAGAATGTAGAGAACAATGTTGTACCATGGTAATGTCTTATAAATCATGTTAAAATATAGATATGTTTACAAAATTCTACATGGATCATGTGTTTGAAATGTATAGGTTTAACTTTATAGTTCAATCACACTACTCAAATGAAGTTTGTTCAAATTTCCTTAACTCTATTAAACGTAATGCTCTATTTAGTGATTTTTTGTGTTTGTAGGATTATGGGTTTCATTGTATGTTGGAAGATATAGGACATACCATCCATGGGGACTTATATTAATGTAATGACTTGATCATATTTATGTAAAATCATTATTATATTTTATTATTTATCTTGTCTCCAATATAGATATTAAACTCACATTGGATAAGAGATTGATTGAATGTTCCGTACTATAATTTGGAATTTTAGAAGCTTCTAGAGTGTGGTTTGAACATATGTGAATAAACCAAATAAATTATACTATCAATGGTGGAGAAAAACATAAAGGGATAACACTTAACAAATAAAGGAAAAAACTATAGGGGGAACCTACATATAAAATTCAGAGGAATTATTTGATATATTAAGATTATTTTAGACAAATATTTATGGTTGAAAATATTTTGTGGTTATAATTGAGTTTGTGGTGATGATTTACAAAAATAAACTGAAAGAGGGTATTAATATAACCATATGATGTTGTGGTACAATTTGTTAACAATGTGACTATTTTTTAATTAGATGATTTTTGGATTTTTTTGTGAATGATCTTGAAGAATATAGAGATAATTTTAGATGTTTTAAAAAAGGGTGGATCATTCCATGAACCATATGGATCATAGTGATGAAGAGCTTCATAAGGTTCATTTGGAACTATGAATGGTTCATTTATGCCTCAAGATTATAGATAAGTCAATAATACTGGTTTGAGTAAGGTTGCTATAAGGCCCCAACCTTAAACCTTACTTAATCTTGAGTTATTACAAGATTACACATTGAGGATCTTTTCAGGTTTAGAGTTTTAGAGAATTAGATCATGAAACTTGCATTACATTCCACATTTAAACAAAATGGTTACATAAAAGAAAGTATTCATTCTTCCCATCAATGGAAACATATTTAAAATATAACACTGATTCTTTCTTGACACATCCTTGACACTATCATCACATCACGTACCTATCCCTTGACCTGTGAAAAACATTTCAAAAACTTGGGATGGGCATAAAAAGCTCAGTAAAAGATATAAAAATATGGAAATGAATCATGAGTACATGTATACATAAGAATGAAGTCATACTTTACCCATAAAACATAGGCACTTTTACATACCTCATAAAATCATAGAAATAATATGACATAAAGGTAACTTGAGGCATTCATAACATCCTTACGGAGGGAGTAACCCTCTTGGTTACGTTTGGAATACCCATCACAGTATATTCCCTAAATCTCTTCGGAGAAACCTTAACGTTTCACTCCTTCGCGTTACCCAATGTATTGGAGAGCTATATCGGGCTCACCCGCCCTTAGTTTATCACGGAACCACCCGTTTTAATAACAATGCCCAAGAACCATAACATAAATGTATCACATAAAACATGCATAAAGGAAACATAACATTTCCACATTTCAATCACAATATAACATTTTAGTATATTGAAATAATGAATCCATTCAAAAATAAACCATTTACAAAACCTTTTAAAAAATTTAATAAAGAGATTTTTGAATCAAAGTGTCCCATACCACCTTGAAGCTTAAAATTTTAAACCATTAATATCCATATAAAAAAATCCTTAAAACCATTTTGAAAATATGGATATTAATAAGAACAAATAATTAAAACATTTAAAACGATATTTTGGTTAAAGGGGTTTTACCAAAATTAGAGACACTTGAATACAATAATTGAGGAATAACATTTAGTCAGAACTTTATAATATCATGAGAATAAATGGATTCATGATATAATATTCCAAAGGACAGTATATACACCATAGAAGAGTGAATTGGTGCATAACAACAATGAACCCTCAATAGAAATGTCAAATGTGATGAAATCCCTTATAAAGAAGGTATCCTTAAATTAAGGACAAATCAATCTCAAAAATATGTGTGACAAATATAAATACACCCAATATAAGTGGATATTAAGTTTAAAACAATAAAAGGTCATTCACACATATTCAATGGATGACATATTCAATGACTACATGTTGAACCCAAAGAAATCGAAATTGGGTTAAAAAGTTCCCTTGACAGCCTAACGACATCACATAAAAATGAGTTGATGAGAGATAAAAAGTGTATCTCATCACTTGGAAATAAAATTTAAATCAATAAGGATATATGAGAACATATCCCAACATAACAATATGTAAATTAAAAGACCCAACAAAAGAAGTCTTTTAAAAAAAGAGGAGGGTGAAAGGTTCCCTTACCGACTTGGGTATCTTTCAAAACATACACCCCATGAAAGAAGGACAATAGATCATTGATGTAAATACTCATAAACGAAAGTATATTACACAAAGAGTATAATAATGGTCAGTACATACACCACTCAATGGAATTTGTGGCCAATGTAGCATAAATATCACGGGAATAAAAGTGAGATGAAAAATCCCTTACGAAAACTCAGCAGCCTAACAGCGCCACATAAAACTTCCGAATATGGATTTATGAGATCAAATAGGGTATCTCATCACATTAAAATAAAATTTACAGAAAGATGAATATAAAAGAACACCCCCCAACATTACAAAGAGGAGCTTAAAAGAAGTGACATAAAGGAGAGTACTTAAAAAGAAAGAGAGGTTAGATCTCTTACGAAAGTTCGGCAGCCTAACGGCGCCACTCAAAACTTCCAAAATGGATTGATGAGAGAGAATAGGGTCTATCATCACATGAACATAAAAATTACAGTAAGTTTAATATAAAAGATCATCCCAATAACAAGAAAGATAAGCTTTGAAAGGAATGACATAAAAGTGTGTACTTAAAAAGAAAGAGAGGAGTAGGATCCCTTACCTCGGGTCCAAATTGACTCGATCGTTCTTTAATCTCCTGAATAATAAACTTGAGTTAATTTATACTTCCATAAGAACCTTTTTAAAGTTCATTATTCCTTTTATATCACTTATTACCATGTCATAAACATTATGTAATTATTTAAGTTAATAATATTTGTTTTGTCGATATTTGGTTCTTAAGTCGAAAGTGGACTTCTTACAATTACATGCTGTTCGTGTGGCCAAATGTTTATTATATCCAGAATTTTATTCATGATTTATATATCATATATGTCATATATATCCAGTACATTCATGCATTTATAACATTACATAATCATTTAGAGGTAAGAAATGAAATGCACCGTTCATGGAGACGGTAAGCCGTACGTACGCATGAACGCTACTTTCATTTCTATTTCGTATTTTATAGAATGGAATAATAATGATATAAAGGTATATTATAATTCCAGTATAATATCATATATAATATCATAGTTCCATCCTTTATACGTCCCACATATGGTATTTAACGAATCAAATCACTTTGAGGGGGCGGTAGTCCGCACTTCCTTAAATGAAGATATCGTGTTTACCCATAATGGAAACAATAATGGTATGCCATAAATGAAAAATACAGAAGATTAAGGAAATAATAAACATATTATATATCATATATAAAAATAGTGACATCATAATGGCCACCTTTGAAGGTGTTAAATGAGTATTGAACAATCATCGTTTCGGGAGGCAGAATTTCTCCATCCACGGAAACTGTATGTTCTTTAACCATTTGATGTAGTTGTGTGAGAGTGTAGCTCGAATAAATCTTATAACAAAATCCTAGTATATTTAAGATACTGGTTTTTTTACAAAAGAAGTAAATAAAAAGAGTTTAGGGGGTTGGAGAAGCAAAATAAAACAAATGAACATGAGAGAATGAATTACCTTTAAAAGTGTAACTCCTTTTTATTTGAGCCTAAAGGCTTCCTTTGAAAGGATTATGCCCAAAGGGAATCCTCTAGGATGAGTAGAGGGATGTGGAGAGAGTAAATGGTCAGGGTTTGGCCGAGCCAAAGGCTTGAGGAGTGTGTGAAATGAGGTAGAGGTGGGGGCCTTTTATAAGAGGAGAGGAGGGGCACTTTTGGAAAGTAAGAAATATTACTTTATTTGAAAATGTGTTTCGGTTTTAAAAGGTCACAAATTGATATAATTCGTGGATAAGGTGATAAGGGTTCGAACTCCACCCATCCAATAAGTTTTGGACATGTGTATTTCATAGATTTTACATTATCTTTCCATTTTATTTAAATCGTCAAATAATGATGTCATCGCTGCATCATTATTATGTCATAAATAATTTAATTTATTTAATGTCTAAAAATTATAAAACAAATACTATGATGTAGGAAATATTTTTATATTTCCAATGACTATTTATAATAAAAACTCTGACTTGTATAACCCCACTTAAAAATTGTTTTATTAAAACATATCATGTTTGTGTCATTTTTACTTTTACATTAAATAAAAAGTTATTTATGTCATTTCCCAATCAAAGTGGCTCCATGGGGTCCTCAAGTTGACCCATGGCTTGTATTGGTCTTCCATTACACATACAATGAGGTTAGGACATGTGTCAAGTTCATTTCATATTATTAAAACATTATTTTTACCTTAAACTACACTAATTACCTCTAATCGCGATTAAAAACTTAATAAGTTACTATTCACCAAAAAAATTATTTTTATCCCATTGAACCACATTTTACTTCTTAATGAAAACCATGTATGTCGGATTTTTGAAATTCAAAACACAAAGATGGAAAAATTTCATTTAAACGGAAAAATCAGTTTTTATAAGTACCACTTAGTGGTGTCACTATTCATCAAAAATTGATGTTTTTCAGAAAAATCCAAAAAATTCACCCTAAGCTATATTTGATATTCCAAATTCAAAAATGAAGTCTATTTTACAAAATTCAAAACATATAAGTCACATTAATTAATTTAATAATTAATTCCCGCTGTCAGAGAAAATAGCGTGTTTTTATGAAACAATAATTATCAAAAGATTGACACTGGTTTAAGTCTGATTTCAAAGTGAAATTAATTCCAACGACCACTATCGGATTTAATGGTAAAAATATATTCTAATTTCACTTTAAAACCAATTAAAAATATAATATAATCATATAAATAAATTAGATTAAAAATAGGTTTTGAATTAAAATACAACATTTTACACTATTCATTAATTAAAATGAACTTTATCGGAAAGATACCAAAAATTTACACAAAGTAAATTTGATGTCCCAATTCTTAATAAGAGTTTTATTTGGTCCAAAATAATTTTTAAGAGTGAAAAAAACTATATTTAATGATGGTGCAACATCAAAAGGTGATAAGTGAACCTTTAGTGAAAACTAGGGCATATACACCTAAAATTGAATTCTTTCCGTATTTTAACCCTCTATCCTTTATTGGATAAATGTAAAAACATTTAAAAACATATATAATCATATTTTAGTTATTTCTATCCATTCCCTCCATTACAATGGCTACTTGTTAACTACCATTTAAAATAATATTATTTTATTATTAGAGTGCAACATAAGATTCCCAGGAAACTCGTTGTTGCGTGTTGGGTACACCATCGAGCATAGCGTCCCCTTTAAAGTCGTATTAATATTTTATTCACAAATATGGATAAATATGAAAATTTCATATTCTTTATTTACCTGGGGTGTTACATCCTTCCCCCCTTTTGGGAATTGCGTCCTCGCAATTTTTAAAATTGAGCTTGGAAACATCCTTGAAAGTCCCACATCGGAACACGAGTCGGTAAAACAATCACTTTAAAATAAAGAAATATAAGCACAGAGGTCACCCGAGTTAACCCATACTAGGATTCCAAGTATGAAAATATGGACATGGAGGAGAAAACATAGGGTCATGTTCTGATGGAGAGTGATAGAAAACATGTTTAGGAGAAAGTTAACAATAATAAAATCACAAACTTGTGATGGGTTAAACGGTGTTGGGTTCCCCAGTAGGAAAAGTTAATAGACAACATTTTTGTTTTAAGTTACTTTTTATTGAGGAATTTATTCATAAGGAAACATAATCACTTATCATGTTGACTTTCAACTTTTACTAGATTCCTTAATCAAACTCATATTTTTTTCCAAAAGACGAGTATTTAGGGAGACTTGTCCGCATTAAGAGTACTATAATCAACTTCTAGAGAATCACCTAACCCAAAAAAAGAGAACTATATACTTCCCATGTCTTTAGACTTTAACCAAAACCAAAACCCAAAAGGTTTGTACAAGATCAGATAATCTAGAAAAGGATAACACTTTATAAAATGAATATCTATTCTTAATCTCCAAAATTTGTCCAACAAAACCCAAAGTTAAACGAGGACCATCCGATAAACAATTTGTCCATAAAATTCTTCAAAGTAAACAAATCTAAGATTGAAACCCAAATATTTGAAGGATTTAGTCACATAGTCTTCCAAGTTAAATCGTAACATTTATCTCCAAACAATATCAGTTTCTCCTAAAGTCTCGTATTGAAAAGTAATTAACCTAATCACATATCCTCCATGATAGGTTAATAATTTTCATAAATAACCCAAAATCAACTTACTCTTAATTCATAAAATCATATAACCAAAAATAATCAGTCAAACTAACCAGGGACTTCACGTAGTCCAGTGGTAGGTGATAAATACCAGTCGCACTTTGGTTGTGGGTTCGATTCCCGCAGCTTTGTCCGACGCAACGGGTTGTCACACGGTCTGCGTGTTGTCCTTTTTCCAAAACTATATAATTCTTAAAACATTCCCCAAAATGAGATAAAATCTTCAAGAATAATCATAATATATTTTAACCTCAAGTTTATCTCATTCCATTCATTTTCCATCATATCATAGAGTAACCCATAATTACCTAAAAATTAAGGATCATATAAACTCTAATGGTTACCTTTATAATTATTACCTGAACTTCCATATCGATTGGTCATCTTGTACATGATGCATTACAGAACATACCAAGGTTCAAGTGGTTGATCATGACTCCTTGATATTTGGTTTAGAACAACCACGAGTTTCCTTCAAACCCATTGTCACTTTGGTGCCTGCTAGATCCAGCCATTTACTAAAACCAAAAAGGTCAGTGTGAGTATATCAACATAACCATCATGTACTAATGAGTAAGATAAACAATAAGATATACTTACTCATTCACTTTATCTAAAACTAGGACTCTTTCTGAAATCCTAACCATTATGGTAATGTCACTTATGCTTAAAGAATACCCTAACCTCTAAAGTTATCTAAACCGACCTTTGATACCAACTATAAGGCCCCGGCCTTAAACCTTACTTAATCTTGAGTTATTACAAGATTACACATTGAGGATCTTTTCAGGTTTAGAGTTTTAGAGAATTATATCCTGAAACTTGCATTACATTCCACATTTAAACAAAATGGTTACATAAAAGACAGTATTCATTCTTCCCATCAATGAAAACATATTTAAAATATAACACTGATTCTTTCTTGACACATCCTTGACACTATCATCACATCACGTACCTTTCCCTTGACCTGTGAAAAACATTTCAAAAACTTGGGATGAGCCTAAAAATCTCAGTAAGGGATATAAAAATATGGAAAGGAATCATGAGTACATGTATACATAAGAATGAAGTCATGCTTTACCCATAAAACATAGACACTTTTACATACCTCATAAAATCGTAGAAATAATATGACATAAAGGTAACTTGAGGCATTCATAACATCCTTACGTAGGGAGTAACCCTCTTGGTTACATTTGGAATACCCATCACAGTATATTCCCTAAATCTCTTCGGAGAAACCTTAACGTTTCACTCCTTCGCGTTACCCAATGCATTGGAGAGCTATATCGGGCTCACCCGCCCTTAGTTTATCACGGAACCACCCGTTTTCATAACAATGCCCAAGAACCATAACATAAATGTATCACATAAAACATGAATAAAGGAAACATAACATTTCCAAATTTCAATCACAATATAACATTTTAGTATATTGAAATAATGAATCCATTCAAAAAGAAACCATTTACAAAACCATTTAAAACATTTAATAAAGAGATTTTTGAATCAAAGTGTCCCATACCACCTTGAATCTTAAAATTTTAAACCATTAATATCCATATAAATAAATCCTTAAAACCATTTTGAAAACATGGATATTAATAAGAACAAATAATTAAAACATTTAAAACGATATTTTGGTTAAAGGGGTTTTACCAAAATTAGAGACACTTGAATAAAATAATTGAGGAATAACATTTAGTCAGAACTTTATAATATCATGAGAATAAATGGATTCATGATATAATACTCCAAAGGAAAGTATATACACCATAGAAGAGTGAATTGGTGCATAACAACAATGAACCCTCAATAGAAATGTCAAATGTGATGAAATCCCTTATAAAGAAGGTATCCTTAAATTAAGGACAAATCAATCTCAAAAATATGTGTGACAAATATAAATACACCCAATATAAGTGGATATTAAGTGTAAAATAATAAATGGTCATTCACACATATTCAATGGATGACATATTCAATCACATGTTGAACCCAAAGAAATCGAAATTGGGTTAAAAAGTTCCCTTGATAGCCTAACAGCATCACATCAAAATGAGTTGATGAGAGATAAAAAGTGTATCTCATCACTTGGAAATAAAATTTACATCAATAAGGATATATGAGAACATATCCCAACATAACAATATGTAAATTAAAAGACCCAACAAAAGAAGTATTTTAAAAAAAGAGGAGGGTGAAAGGTTCCCTTACCGACTTGGGTATCATTCAAAACATACACCCCATGAAAGAAGGACAATAGATCATTGATGTAAATAATAATAAACGAAATTATATTACACAAAGAGTATAATAATGGGAAGTACATACACCACTCAATGGAATTTGTGGAAAATGTAGCATAAATCTCACGGGAATAAAAGTGAGATGAAAAATCCCTTAGGAAAACTCAGCAGCCTAATGGTGCAACATAAAACTTCCGAATATGGATTGATGAGATCAAATAGGGTATCTCATCACATTACAATAAAATTTACAGAAAGAGGAATATAAAAGAACATCCCCCAACATTTCAAAGAGGATCTTAAAAGAAGTGACATAAAGGAGAGTACTTAAAAAGAAAGAGAGAGGTTAGATCTCTTACGAAAGTTCGGCAGCCTAACGGCGCCACTCAAAACATCCAAAATGGATTGATGAGAGAGAATAGGGTCTATCATCACATGAACATAAAAATTAAAGTATGTGTAATATAAAAGATCATCCCAATAACAAGAAATATGAGCTTTAAAAGGAATGACAAAAAAGTGTGTACTTAAAAAGAAAGAGAGGAGTAGGATCCCTTACCTCGGGTCCAACATGACTCGATCATTCTTTAATCTCCTGAATAATAAACTTGAGTTAATTTATACTTCCATAAGAACCTTTTTCAAGTTCATTATTCCTTTTATATAACTTATTACCATGTCATAAACATTATGTAATCATTTAAGTTAATAATATTTGTTTTTCTGATATTTGGTTCTTAAGTCGAAAGTGGACTTCTTACAATTACATGCTGTTCGTGTGGCCAAATGTTTATTATATCCATAATTTTATTCATGATGTAGATATCATATATGTCATATATATCCAGTACATTCATGCATTTATAACATTACTTAATCATTTAGAGGTAAGAAATGAAATGCACCGTTCATGGAGACGGTAAGCCGTACGTACGCATGAACGCTACTTTAATTTCTATTTCTTATTTTATAGAATGGAATAATAATTATATAAAGGTATATTATAATTACAGTATAATATAATATATAATATCATAGTTCCATCCTTTATACATCCCACATATGGTATTTAACGAATCAAATCACTTTGAGGGGGCGGTAGTCCGCACTTCCTTAAATGAAGATATCGTGTTTACTGATAATGGAAACAATAATGGTATGCCATAAATGAAAAATAAATAAGATTAAGGAAATAATAAACATATTATATATCATATATAAAAATAGTGACATCATAATGGCCACCTTTGAAGGTGTTAAATGAGTATTGAACAATCATCGTTTCGGGAGGCAGAATTTCGCCATCCCCGGAAACAGTATGTTCTTTAACCATTTGATGTAGTTGTGTGAGAGTGTAGCTCGAATAAATATTATAACAACATCCTAGTATATTTAAGATACTGGTTTTGTTACAAAAGAAGTAAATAAAAAGTGTTTAGGGGGTTGGAGAAGAAAAATAAAACAAATGAACATGAGAGAATGAATTACCTTCAAAAGTGTAATGACTTTTTATTTGAGCCTAAAGGCTTCCTTTGAAAGGATTCATCCCAAAGGGAATCCTCTATGATGAGGATAGGGATGTGGAGAGAGTAAATGGGCAGGGTTTTGCCGAGCAAAAGGCTTGAGGAGTGTGTGAAATGAGGTAGAGGTGGGGGCCTTTTATAAGAGGAGAGGAGGGGCACTTTGGGAAAGTAAGAAATATTACTTTATTTGAAAATGTGTTTCTGTTTTAAAAGGTCCCACATTGATATAATTCGTGTATAAGGTGACAAGGGTTCGAAATACACCCATCCAATAAGTGTTGGACATGTGTAGTTTATAGATTTTACATTATCTTTCCATTTTATTTAAATCGTCAAATAATGATGTCATCGGTGCATCATTATTATGTCATAAATAATTTAATTTATTTAATGTCTAAAAATTATACAAAAACTACTATGATGTAGGAAATCATTTTATCTTTCCAATGACTATTTATAATCAAAAATCTGACTTGTATAACCCCACTTAAAAATTGTTTTAGTAAAACATATCATGTTTGTGTCATTTTTACTTTTACATTAAATAAAAATTTATTTATGTCATTTCCCAATAAAAGTGGCTCCATGGGGTCCCCAAGTTGACCCATGGCTTGTCTTGGTCGGCCATTACATATCCAATGAGTTTAGGACATGTGTAAAGTTCATTTCATATTATTAAAACATTATTTTTACCTTAAACTACACTAAATACCTCTAATCGCGATTAAAAACATAATAAGTTACTATTCACCAAAAAATTATTTTTATCCCATTGAACCACATTTTACTTCTTAATGAAAACCATGTATGTCGGATTTTTGAAATTCAAAACACAAAGATGACAAAATTTAATTTAAACGGAAAAATCAGTTTTTATAAGTACCACTTAGTGGTGTCACTATTCATCAAAAATTGATGTTTTTCAGAAAAATCCCAAAAATTCACCCTAAGCTATATTTGATATTATGAATTCAAAAATGAAGTCTATTTTAAAAAATTCAAAACATATAAGTCACATTAATTAATTTAATAATTAATTCCCGCTGTCAGAGCAAATAGCGTGTTTTTATGAAACAATAAGTATCAAAAGATTGACACTGGTTTATGTCTGATTTCGAAGTGAAATTAATTCCAACGACCACTATCGGATTTAATGGTAAAAATATATTCTAATTTCACTTTAAAACCAATTAAAAAGATAATCTAATCATATAAATAAATTATATTAAAAATAGGTTTTGAATTAAAATACAACATTTTACACTATTCATTAAAAAATGAACTTTATCAGAAAGATTCCAAAACTTTACACAAAGTAAATTTTGATGTCCCGATTCTTAATAATAGTTTTATTTGGTCCAAAAGAATGTTTAAGAGTGAACAAAACTATATTTAATGATGGTTCAACATCAAAAGGTGATAAGTGAACCTTTAGTGAAAACTAGGGCATATACGCCTAAAATTGAATTCTTTCCGTATTTTAAGCCTCTATCCTTTATTGGATAAATGTAAAAACATTTAAAAACATATATAATCATATTTTAGTTATTTATATCCATTACCGCCATTACAACGGCTACATGTTAACTACAATTTAAAATAATATTATTTTATTATTAGAGTGCAACGTAAGATTCCCAAGAAACTCATTGTTGCGTGTTGGGTACACCATCGAGCATAGCATCCCATTTAAAGTCATATTAATATTTTATTCACAAATATGGATAAATATGAAAATGTCATATTCTTTATTTACCTGGGGTGTTACAGTTGCTGTTTTCTCTCTCTGAATTATATGTTTTAATCTATGCACCATGACACAATAGATCATGTTGTGAAGGACAATTTAGAATAATTATGTTGGCTTTATCTATTTGAATGATGAAAAATGAAATAATTGATGCACCATAACCATGAATGAAGTATTATTTTTGATTCTAGAAAATATATTTCCATATTGTGACTTAGAAGGACACACCGTCAAGGGTTTCAGATATAGTCTAGTGTCTACGAAGTTGACACTCTTACATAGAGAGAAGGTAAGAAACCACATGATAATTTCTAGGAAGATTTAATTTTTTTGATGAAATCCTTATATTTTGAACACATTGGACACTCCATGATCTATCTGGAATTTGAGAGAAGATGTAGAGAAAATTTCTTACCATTCTATGAAGAGGTAGGCCTCACAATGATTTGGTTTATCTATAGTTTTTGAAAGAATGTGATGATGTGGATTTATCTTTCTATTTTGGTGGTCATTTAAACATATAGTAACTAAAAATTAAAATTTATTGGTGGGAATTTGATATAAGAAGATCTAAAGGATACTTTTTAAGTTGAATGTTATTGGTTGTTTTAATTTAAAATTTAAAATTCAAACATACTATTTTTAATGATTTCATTTCATAGAATGAGAGTGTAAACAAAAATGAAATAGAAATATATTAAATTAATGATTAGAAATTGAATAGTATCATCCAATATCAATATTAGATAATAGTAGTTTGTGAGGATGAAATTAACATGAAGGACATGGATAAAAGATGTAGTGTACAATTCATTTCATTTAAAAAATGGAATCAAATAACAAAACATCATAGAGAACACCATTGTCATTTGATGTCAAACATTTGAATGGTGTATTGTAAAGTTGATTATTGTATCAATATTGTATTTTTTACCTTCTTGAAATTCGTATGAGAAATAGAGGAAGATACCATCGACCATGGAAGAGTAGCGATCTCATCCAAAAGTTTTAATCAAAAACTAGTTAAGTAGTGATATTTTTGTATGTATACACAACATTGATATGTAGTCTTTGGATGTATACAACTTTGGATAAAGTAATAAAAATAGTGTGAACATGATATTTTTTGTTTATGAATCCTGGTAGAGACAGTAAAAAAAGTATAAATATGTTTTTTCCAATGTGAACAAAAGATATGATTTGTTTTAAAGCAAACATAAATGTTCCTTCACCCTTCACCATATAATAGGGAGTTCATAAGGACCCCTGGGTATAACATAATTTCTAAATATATACATTTATATATTAAAAAAGAAAATAATTTAATTTAACACATATATATAATATAATTAATAAAATTAATAAAAATATTGATTGAAAATTTGGGATGCTATCAAAAATTTTACTGAATTTAGAAACTAATAAAACAATACTAAAGTATTAATTTTGAATTATAGTCTCTAAATATAAGCTATAATAGGTACATTTCATTTCCTACATGATAACATTTTAAATTAGCATATTCATAATAGGGGAACATGCGTTGTGTGAGAAATATATCTCAGTAGGATGCCACTTAATTCCCCAAATGTCTTCTAGAACCATACTATATCATAAGTGTCTTATGAATTCTCATGAATTGGATTTAACATATATGATCGATACACATCAAACATCATCCAGTACATTAAATTCCACATTTGCACAATATTTTACCATCCTCAACCAATGTCTGTGGAAAATTGACAACTCAATCAAAAAGTCATAACCATACACATGAAATAACCATAATCATTACCAAAATGATGATATTTTCTCAAAAATACAAACTCATCACTCAATGGGTATAATAGTCAAACACATGACTTTCTCTAAAATATCAAAGCACATGAAGAATATCTCATAAAAGTTAAAATCACGAATTAGGTTCATATATTAGAATAACACAAGGCTTTTCCAACAACACAATGAAACACATGGTCTTGAAAAAATCTTATAACATATCATAATGTTACTATACGACAATGAAAATTTAATAAAAATGCATAACACATACTCTACCATTTAATCATTTATTTAAATAAAATTAACCCTTTAATAGTTATTCAATATTTTTTCATAAACACACGCTCATTTCACCTTATTTATAAAATTTTTCTTTTACATAAAATATAGTTTTAACCTCTCTTTAATTACCCCTAAGTATTACATATATATCCAGTTCTATTTTAAAATAAATAAATAAACCAAACAAACTAACATAAATCATTTAATCCATTTCCACATCACATTTTGGATAATTTTCTATTTAAAATCCAATTTATATGCCTCATTGACACATTAAAAATCCAAACAGAGCATTATAAATTAATAATAGTTCATAAGAATGTAAAGATTATTAATAAATATCTATATTCAATACATAATTAATTTGTTGGCACATATAGTCACTATTTAATATTATTCGTAACCAAAAAATTTAATACATCTTTTTCTCATTTTTAATATATGAACAACTGATTTCCTAGAAATTAATAAAATTATAACAAATAATTATATGAAAAATACTCAACTAAATCACAATAATTCATTTAGTTAATTTATATTTAATTAATATTCCATTTTTATTCCATCCAACTACCCTATAGTTAAATATACTCATCACATCCAGTGGCCCAAATGCCTTCATTTTTATTGATTTTTGATAATCCAACTTTCAAGGGGTGAGGTGGAACCCCTACAAGGCCCGTAGGTGTAAGTATTACATGGCCCATAGGCCTTAGAGGAATTCATTTCCCGTAGGCTTCAAACATTATATAAAACCCATACAAACTATTTGGAACTGCTCCTCCGCACCATCCTCATCGTGATATCAACTCTCCACCTTTGCATGGCTATTCATCTAGGCTTTCCCGTGCATACACAGGCTTGTCTCGATGGAAGGTTCAATAACCCATAATTCTTGCAATCCATTTAGCTTCTACTATTATAAAATATCATTTTCTAATCCTCCTTTTGAAGCTTATTCCTTGTAGGTTGTCTGGTTTTTCATTTGCACTTAAGGTGACCCAAAGGCCTTGAGGTGGCCCGAAGGCCTTGAGGTGGACCTAAGTCCTTACTGACCCAAAGGCCTTGGTGGCCCGAAGTTCTTGGTGGCCCGATGGACTTAAATGAATCAGGGACATAAATCGGTGGCTCGAAGGCCCAAATGGAGGAATAGTCCAGGTTACTATAGTGCCAAACAGTGCCTGCTACAGTTCCTACTTCAGTGCCTGCTACAATACCTACTACAGTACTGCTACAATACTACTATAGTACTACTATAATATCAGAAAACAATTCCCCCGCCAGGATTTGTTCCTGGGTCACTTGGATTCACTTAAGGAGTCCTCACCAACTAGGATGAGGCTCATGTGCTTAAATATACACATCACATTAGTAGAGTATAAAAGAATAAACCAATTCAAATGAGTGAGAAATTTGATATAACCTAATTAGTGTTTAATAAAGAATCCTCATAACAAACCGAAGTTAAAAAAATCCTAAATCCTAATTTTTTCTTCTCAAATTAGAAGAATATAAATTATTTAAAACATTAAAATTACAAAATCCTCATTACATTTGAAAGAAATATTAGGTATTATGATTGATTAATTATTACAATTCAAAGAAAAAAACTCAAAATTCCATTAGGGAAAAAGAATATTGAATATAAATCAAGCTGAGTGGAAATTAGAGAGTTCAATTATATCCAATTTTTATATATAAGAGGATAGATAAGTCTTAAACATAAATCTATAACATGGAAAAGATAGAAATACCATTATAAAAATGGGTTTAGAAAAATTACCCAATTCCTGGTGTATAAACACTTACAAAAAATGTTATCCACCTATTGATTGGTTTTAAATTTAGATACATAGTGTTTTAATCTATTTATAGCATTGGTTACCTAATTCCCCTTACGAGGTACTTGTTAGAATCACCAGCTACAATCCAATAAAACACCACTTATAAATACCCTCTAAACAGGTCAAATTACAAAATACATTATAACCAAAACAAAAATTGGAGTATATTAATAAAAAAATAAAAATTGAAACATGATCACACTTATAAAACCAGATTTATTCTAGTTTAGGTTAGGGGAAGATAGGTCCAATGACTATACACTATTATGAGAAGTTGGGTTGTCCCCTTGGATTAGTGTTGTGGTTGGCCCGACTATAAGGATGAGTTGGGTGGTGATAATAGGTCAACTAGTTGAGGACTAGAACCCTAAAAATCATGACATATGTGTGATTCCACAATACATATATGGATACCTTAGGGGATATGTTTCACACTAAGGTATCATTGTGTGGTTCTCTTAGATAAACTCCACATGGCACAACGATTCAAAAAATTTAGTTTTACACAAAATCATGTCTTTGGGTAATTTTAGGAAAAAAATTAGTGATATTTTCTATTTCTTCCTATAGTATCATAATATTGATATTTCTTATTCCATTAATTATCTTTTGAGTATAATGTTTTAAATTTTATGAATTTCAACACTAACATTATTGGTGACTTTCCTAATAAAAATTATAAGATTACTTTATATTTATTTTCTCAAGTTTAACAAAATAGTGACCAATGTTGTGTTATTTGGAGGTAAAAATAAAGTGTTTTTACTAGATAGAAATTTTCATATGGATTCAAGAATGTTATCTTTAAGAATTATTATAGAATACTTCACACATGTAAATCTCAAAATAGAACCCTGAAATTTGAGAAAACACTATAATCAAATTTTATGATTAATAATAATGTGTTATAAAAACTTTTTTTATAATTTTTAATATGTATTTTATTTATTTAATACATAAAAATAAAAACAAATTGATAAAAGTTTCATCAATTTTGGATATTTGGTGTGTTTTGAGCTTAATTGAAAAAATGGCATAATTTTAGAATGTAAATATTTTAATTTATTTAATTATTAATTCAAAAACATTTTTTACACTAATTTAATTTACGAAATTCTTTTATTATAGTCTTAAATTCATATTTTTATTCATATCATTCTTATATACCATGAGTTGGATCGAACATTTGGAGGCCCACAATATGCTCACAAGTCAAGCTTCAAAATCAATGCACGGTTCTAGTTATTTCAAGAATTTGGGCCTATATATTGTAAATGGATAGCATAATGGAGTCGAAACTCGACATTTTATAAATATAAAATACTAAATAACTTGTATTATAACTATAAAACCAATTTATTATACCAATATAAAGGCCATAAATTCATGGGAAACTATATTTTGGAAATTCAATGATTCTATATGTCCAGAATAAATTTTCAAAGTAAATGGTTAATAACTTCTACTAAAAGTGGAGGATGAAGATTAAATTGGGTGTTAAAAAGAGAAATAGATTTATGAAAATGTTTAAAGAATAAAAAATTCCAAAATTTATCAATTAAATTGATCTAACATGAGAAATATATTGGTGTAAAGAATATGGGGGAGATCATAAAGGGAGATTCATAAGATCTTGAATTTGAATATCGAAAGATGAAACCATCTTGGCCTGTATAAGGAGGATTTAACCCATGAATAAGTAGTTTTCCACACCCACAATAGAGATGAGTCCAAGGGACATTCTTATACTATAGTATTTTCTACTTCTTTTTTTATTTTGAATTTCATTTTTCATATAATGCATATGCATATTTTCAATTCAAGTGTTTTTAGATTCTTCCATATCCCTTTCTATTACAACCATAATCTCATCATATATCTCTTCCATATTTTATTTGTGATATATTTCAACTTTAAAATGATAAGTTACTAACTGGATTCTTGGTACTAGGGGAGTTTTTGTGGTGTTCATAAGTTTTTTCTTTAATTCAACATGTCTTAAATCTATTTGTGGTGGATATTAGAGTACTGCATGAGTATGGTGGTCATCTATCATGACATTATTTACATTTCCATTACTTTTAATTTATTCACTATTTTACCCTCCCTTCTCCTAGGAAATCTCTACATATGCGGGAGCTGGGGTTTTCTTAAGGTATTAAACAACATCTGGGGGAGCCAAGTATTTTAGGAATTGCATTATCAGTTAAGGTGTAATCCTATATGATTATTAAAGGGGGTGGGGTTTCATAAGCTGATGGATTGAAAAATTTAGATAGTAAAAAAATTGAAGGAAATTAATTTTTTAAGGAGCTTTCATCAAACAAATTATCATATTGAATTTTGAAAATAAATAAACAATGAATGAACCATGCATCCAACCCAAAGACCTAGACTTTCTTCAGTTATTTCATTATGTATACATATATATTTATAATTTAATTATTCATTTCATTATTTTAACTCCACATTTCCCAAAAACCCAAAACCAATAATTTTCATAAATATTTAAAAAAACCAAAAATTATTAGATTATGTGAATTAGAAATTAGCGATTTAACAAATTGTGATGCTCCTCAAGTGAGATGAACCTAGTGAGCCTCTATGCTGCATTAGAAAAATAAAAAATATTGATTTTTCTATGCCCCATGACATGCATGTGTCAAAACTAGTGTTGTTTCCTGGGAGATAAGAAGTATTTCGATCAATTTTCATATTTTCATGTTGTTGATAGTTTTAATATTTTCCTAAATAAAAAAACCATAAAAATTCTTTACCCATGATGTTTTCAAAATATATATTTTTTTGGTTTATTGAAAAATTATTCAAAGGTGCAAGAGAAATAAATATATTATATTATTGATACCCTCAAATAAAGATCAGATTCTCTTATGATAATGGTCAATCATAATCAAAGAGGCATAGAGTTAGAAATCTTGCATCAATATTTGATGAGCTTGATCAATCAGCTCTTGATTGACTTGAAAATATTAGAGGGAAAGAAGAAAGTTCCACTAATATTTACTAATTTTTCAAAGGAACTTGAGTCCAAAATTGAGGTGTAGGATACATACTACCTACCTTCACATGAAACCATTCGAATCCAAGAGGAACTCATAATTGAAAGAAATTTTGAACTAGAACCAATTCAGGGAGATCATCTTTTATTGAAATATTTCTTTTCGTAATTTATTCAATCGGATTTGAGTGTCACTCCTTATTATTTTAAATTTTTATATGTGATCAATTATTTCAATGTCTTACTTAAGGATGAAGAAAAAATACATTCACTTACTAAGGAACACATGGAGATCCATGATTTTAAGGAATACACATTTTCAGAATCCAATAAAGAAACCCATGTAGTTGAGCCCAAGGAAAATGAGATAAAGGATGCTCTAATTGAAATGGGGAATTCTTATTTTGATTCTTCATGTTTAAATTCCTTTAAATTGAAAACAAAATCTAACCATAATTTTTAAATTACAATTCACGAATCCCATTTTGAGATAAAACTAGAAGTGAAAGGGAAATATTCAGAATTAGAAACCAATAAAATTATGACACATACATTATACTACCCCCATGTAAGATTTACATAATTTTGAAGGGGATGGATCTATTATACAGTATCCATGGATCATTACATAGTGACAAGGAATAATAAAAATATAGGAGAATCCCCATTTTGGGGTACAAGTCCAGAAAGCTCCACCCACCATCATACTGTGAATAATACCTTGTACTTCCCTCTTGATGAAGTGAAAATTAAGGTCCCACTTGGGGGATCAAACCAAGATTTATCCTTTTATTTGTTTTCTAGGAAAATATATTTCATTTTAATTCTTAGGATTATTCTAGTATGTAACCCACTACCTCTTAAATTTTTTATCTTAAATGACATGATCATTTTTCTTAATTAAATATTTTATAGGATCATGATGGCACAAGGAAGCCACCATATAGCGGAAGAGAAGGAATAATCTTTATTTCAAAAGGTAGTTCACTTTTAGTGTTTACTTTTAAAACTGAAAACATTTTTATCTAGAAAAATGATTTGAGATTTCAATTGGAAATTGAATTCCCATGTTTGAATTTATACTTTACATGACTTATCTAGGAGACATTAGTTTCATAGGAATACAGTGTTTCCATGTTTTAGATTTCAATGTTAATGAGTCTGAATGAGTAAATTGGAGATTTGGATGATTAATGTGAAGCATGGATATTAAAATTATGACTAATAATTTAATGAAACTAATTGATTCATGTAAATTAAATATACCTAACATTTTTAATTCATTGAATTTCTAAAATTCACGTGAAATGATTTTTTAATATTAATCCTCACTTGAGTGATTTTACAAAATCACATTTGAATTTGTAATAGGATTTTTGGACAAATTAATTTCTATTTAATCCTGAGCACATTTCTAGAGTGATCTTAAGAAATTTCACCTACTAGAACTTTCATTTGAACTTATCAATGATTTGACTATACAAAAACTCATTGAAAAATGACTTAGTAATATTTTGAAAATACCTTATCCTTAAAAAAAAACATTTATATCAATCCTTGTTTTACCCATAAAAACCATGAATGACCTGGTAAGGGATGAGGCCTATTTCAGTTCACATTTATCCATTCCTACCTTACTCTTAGGATTTTGATGATATCTTAAAGGTTATGTGTAGGGGTGAAGTGAATAATGATGGGATGAATGATATACATTATACGGACAAAGTGTGGGGGGTTCTTATTGTGGGAATAAATTATGGCTCTTAATTCATTCATGATACTTAATTATTTTCCCCACTTTAATAAAAAAATATAATGAAAAAAACAAAAAAATGAAAAAATTGTTTGTGATCTGGGAAAACCAAAAATCAATATTACTAGACCTATGATTTTTTATCATATGTGGTTAGGTGGTGGATGAGAAGTTTATTCTAAGATCAAATTTCAAAAAAAGAAAGAAAAATAAAAAGCTTATTTGAAAAAGAAAAAAAGTAAACAATGTATAAAAAATATTTAAGAGGGTTGATAAATCATTCATTATTCTTTATTTTATCAAAAAAAAAATTAATTTGAGTCTTAGGGAAATGGGAGTTACTATTATGAAGGGGATAATTCCATTGAGCTTTAACCTTTGATATCATGCACAATACATTAAGATATAATCCTCCTCCTAGAGCCTTAATATTTAAACATCAATTCCTACTAACCTTAAGACTCAAAGACTTTTCAACCTTCATTGAAAAGATATAATGTTTTTATGTGTCTTTTTTCTTTATAATGTGATGAAAGGATTTAATTTACAAGACTATGGATAATAATAATGTTATGATGATATTAAAATGACTCTATATGAATTAATATAATGATTTATTATGAAAAATATTGAAAATATATGTAGATCATGACTTTTCATGTTTAATAATAAAAATATTTTAAACATGAATTAATGAATGGAAACATACCATCATTTTCAAATGGGAAAATTTAAAACAATTGAGTGTATTTTTTTGGAAATTTAAAAATTAAATTGATATTTTATGTGTATTTTTGAAAACATGGTTTGACATTGAAAACTATTTGATTTTATTTTTTTCGAATAAGATTATTGGTAAGATTGGTGCCCCTTGATTTTCAATTTTGAGATTTTAATCTTGAAGAAAATAATGTTTTATGTATGGGGGAATTGATAGAGATAATATTTTTATAATTATTCATATTTATTTTAATTATTTAATACATAAAAATAAAAATATTTGGGCTAATTCACATTGTTTTTTGGATTTTTCTGTTTTTTGGGTTTAATTGAAAAAATGACATGATTTTGGAATTTAACTGTTTTAATTTATTTATGTATTTTTTCCATAAATTTTATACACTAATTTTATTTATTAATTTAATTTTTTATATTATTAAATATATATTGAGATTCATTTCATTCTTTTGAATCTGGAGCTGGATCCAACATTTTGAGGCCCAAAATATACTCACATGTCAAGTCTCAAAATATGTGTACATATATGGATATTTATTAACATTTTTCCTATATCTCGTAAAAGGTTTTCATAATGGAGATGACATTCAAAATTGATAAATATAAAATATTGAGTGAAAACAATCATAACTATGGCCCCACTTGGTTCTGCCAATATCATGGTGATAAAGGTATAAGAAATTAGATTTACAAAATTCAAAGATTCTCCTAGGAAATAATAAATTTTCAGAGTTAATGGGTTATAAATTATCTTATATATGGAGGATAAGTCATCAATATTGTGGTAAACTAGAACTACATTTATGAAAAACATATAAAAAGAAAACATTTCGAAATTCTATAATTAAATGGGTTTATCATGATAAGACTTTCACTAGAATGAATATAGAGGAGGTCTTAATAGGGGATTTCGATGATGTTGAATTTGAAAAATGAAGTACGGAACTCTTATGGACTATATAAGGATGAGTTCCCTCGTGATGAAGGATAGTTCTTCACCCACAATGGAGAGGATGCCAAGGGACATACTTATTATTTAGGATTTATTTCTTCTTTTATTTTTTAATTTCAATTCCTTTTTTCATGTTTTACATACAGATTTTTTTAATTCATGTCTTTACTTTATTTTCATATCTCTTTATATTCCACCCCTAATATCATTCTATGTCTATTATTTATTCTATTCACTTTCCAATGACAAGTGACAAAACCAAGGCTTGTCCCTATGGGAGGTTTCATTGTGTTCTTAATTACTTTGATTCAATTCAACATGTTTTAAATCTATTTGTGACGGATGAGAGTGTCTTGAATGGGTGTGGTGGTCATTCAACACAGCATAATTCCCAATTCCATTCAATTCATTAATTTTAACTTTCCTCTCTTAGGAAAAACTTTTATATATTGGAGATGGGGTTTTATTAAAGGATGAAAAAACATATGTTGGAGATAGGTATTTTAGGAGTTGTATTCTTAGTTGAGGTGTTATCCAATCTGATTAATAGAGGAGGTGGGGTTTGGTGTGCCAAAGGAATGATAAAATATCATATTAATAAATCGTGGGGAAATAATTCATTAATTAGGTTTCATCAAATTAATTATTATATGAATTTAAATAATAAATAAGGAAATAAACCATGTAGCCAACCCTCAGACCAAGAAATTTCTTCCCTTATTTAATTTCTTCTACATCTTCATTGAATTATTATAATTACACATTTTAAAAAAACCCCCAAACCATCATTTTTATAAATAATAATAAAAAAATTATATTATGTGAATTATAAATTAGTGATTGAAGTTATTGAGATGCTTCTCAAGTGATACAACCCTAGTCGGCCTCTCTATTGCATTTGGAAAATAAAAAATGTTTCTTTTGTCATTCCCTACGATAGGCATGCACCATAATGTAGAATATTTTATTTGTTAAAAAGGACATATTTTTTTTGAGATATTTTAAGATTGATATTGTTAGTTTTTATATAATATTCCTATTTTTATGATCCCTAATTATAGGTGGAGATTGTGAAATAAGTCTTGGTTTTAGACTGGGATGGTGTATGTGAGGAACCAGGTTAGGCTTCCATCCAACCCAACACCCGACCTGGCCCATGGATTTAATCAAAGGTCATTCCTGATCACCACGGTCTGGAAACTACATCCTGGGAATCATAGAACATATTTGGGAATGAATTAAACATCCATCACATCTTAACTAAAAACCATCTCCCATAATAATAAGAAAATTGAGTTAAAAATTTTTAATTTACAAAAAAAAACTTTTAAAAATGGTAGTGTACAACTAGACAACAAATAAATCCATGTGGAATGCATGTTAACAACCCATGCCACCACCACCAACATTCGAAAATGAAGGAACCACTACACATATATCCACCATCACCACCATGAGCAACCTTGCCATTACCATGGTCAAACACAATAAGTTCTACATACACCTGAGGGTGTATGTGGGGTGTGTTCCAAAATCCAAGTAGGATACCATCAAAAGTGATTCCATGCAATGGAATTAGGTGAGAATTTAACATGCTATTTTTTAAGAAAGAAGAAATATGCAATTTAAAATAAAACATTCATTGAAATTGAAATGTCAGTAAAGGTGGCAGTAAGATTAACGGTAAACATAGCATGAGTATAAGGCCCCGGCCTTAAACCTTACTTAATATTGAATTAAATTAATAATTCACATTGAGGATATTTTCAGGTTCAGAGTTTTAGAGAATTAGAACATAACTATTACATCTTAAAAGATTACAAAGTAGACACTTCTCCTAAGTCTCTATAAAATAAAAACTCTTAAAAAGAAAGATGTCTAGATTCCATGTTTTAGATAGCATGAAATTCCCTTGATCCCATCCTTGACCTTATTCCACTTTAAGTCCTGTGAAAAACATTTCAAAAAACTTGGGGTGAGCATAAAAAGCTCAGTAAGGGATACAAAAAGAATGAAAACTGTTAGTTTTTCAAACATCAAGTAAACCATGTATACTATATCAAAGTAATACCTTGACCTTCATGAAGTAGTAAAAAAAAAAATCTTCACTGAATAAAGTATCATTACTTACCTTTTCGTAACCAAAGGAATTACCATAAAACCCATATAAAGAACACATAGAATATATAAAGGTAACTTGGGACATAAACATACTTAAGTGGAATAACCATACGGTTGACTTCCACACATATCACTTAATGGAATAGCCATACGGCCAATTTCCATACATACTT
Organism: Viscum album; assembly: GCA_963277665.1. Classification (NCBI taxonomy): domain Eukaryota; kingdom Viridiplantae; phylum Streptophyta; class Magnoliopsida; order Santalales; family Viscaceae; genus Viscum; species Viscum album. Next base: position 1,775,866,487 of record OY728158.1, read on the forward strand.
AATGGAATAGCAATACGGCCGACTTCCATACCCAATGCATTGGAGGTTATAACGTAACCACCCGTCCTGGTATTCACGACACCACCCGTCATATGGTTTATAACACAACCACCCGTTAAAATGTCCAAGTACCAATATAAAATCATAAAACATAAAACCAATATAAAGGAATGATAACATTTCCACATTTCAATCACAATATATCATAAATATATTGACATAATAGAATCCTTTTTCAAAACCATTTTCAATACCAAAATACATAAAAGAGTATATGGTATTTATTTTATTCTAAAAACATTATGGCTTGTTGGGAAAGCCAAAGATAAAATAATACTCGCGGTGGCAGAAAAGGTCGTTGTCACCGCGTACGTTAAAAAAAACATTCATTTTTTTCGTTTAGTAAAACGCTTCATAGAAAAAGATTCCTTTTGTATAAAAGTAAAAGTCAAAGGAGTTTATACACCGTATAAAAGAAAGTTGTGTATAAAACGAAATATGCCTCAATGAAAGGAGATTGAGACGAAGTCCCTTACCTCGGGTCCGACTTGACTCGATCGTTCTTTAACGTCCTGAATAATAAACTTGAGTTAATTTATACTTGATTAAGAACCTTTTCAAAGTTAATTATTCTTTTTATATCACTTATTTCCATGTTATAAACATTATGTAACCATTTAAGTTAATAATGTATGTTTTGTCAATATTTGGCTCTTAAGTCGAAAGTTGACTTCTTACAATTACATGTTGTTCATGTGGTCAAAAGTTCTTTATATCCAGAATGAAATTCCCGATTTGGATATAATATTTATCATATATATCCAGCATATACATGTATTTATAATATTACATAATCATTTAGAGGTAAGAAATGAAATGCACCGTTCATGGAGACGGTAAGCCGTACGTACGCATGAACGCTACTTTCATTTCTTTGTCATATTAATGGAATTAAAACTAAATGAGAGGTATGTATATTTTAATTCCAGAATTATATTCATCATTTAGATATATCATTAATTATATATATACATTATATACATGTAATTTTAATAGTACATTACATTTGGGGATAAGAAATGAAATGCACCGTTCATGGAGACGGTAAGCCGTACGTACGCATGAACGCTACTTTCATTTCTATCTCATACTTTAATGGAAAGAAATAATAATGATATAGAGGTATATTATAATTCCAGTATAACATCATATATAATAACTTTAAATCCATCCTTTACACGTCCCACATATGGCATTAACGAATCACATCACTTTTAGGGGGCGGTTGTCCGCACTTCCTTAAATGAAGATATCGTGTTTACCCATAATGGAAACCATAAAGGTATGCCAAAAATGAAAAATACATAAGCTTAAAGAAAACATAAACATATTATATATCATATATAAAAATAGTGACATCATAATGGCCACCCTTGAAGGTGTTAAATGAGTATTGAACAATCATCGTTTCGGGAGGCAGAATTTCGCCATCCACGGAAACCGTATGTTCTTTAACAATTTTATGTAGTTGTGTGAGAGTGTAGATCAAATAAATATTATAACAACATCCTAGTATATTTAATATACTGGTTTTGTTACAAAATAAGTAAATAAAAAGAGTTTAGAGGGTTGGAGAAGCAAAATAAAACAAATGAACAAGAGAGAATGAATTACCTTTAAAAGTGTAACTCCTTTTTGATTTGAGCCTAAAGGCTTCCTTTGAAAGAATTATGCCCAAAGATAATCCTCTAGGATGAGGAGAGGGATGTGGAGAGAGTAAATGGGCAGGGGTTGGCCGAGCCAAAGGCTTGAGGAGTGTGTGAAATGAGGTGGAGGTGGGGGCCTTTTATAAGAGGAGAGGAGGGGCACTTTTGGAAAGTAAAGAAATATTACTTTATTTGAAAATGTGTTTCGGTTTTAAAAGGTCCCACATTGATATAATTCGTGGATATGGTGATAAGGGTTCGAAATACACTCATCCAATTGGTTTTGGCCATGTGTAGGTTTTATATTTTTCATTATCTTTCCATTTTATTTAAATCGTCAAATAATGATGTCATCACTGCATCATTATTATGTCATATATAATTTAATTTATTTAATGTCTAAAAATTATAAAAAAAATACTATGATGTAGAAAATCTTTTTAGATTTCCAATGACTATTTATAATCAAAATTTGGACTTGTATAACCCCACTCAAAAATTATTTTAGTAAAAACATTTATGTTAGTGTCATTTTCACTTTAACATTAAATAAAAATATATTAATGTCATTTTCCAACTAAAGTGGCTCCATGGGGTCCCCAAGTTGGCCCATGGCTTGTCTTGGTCGGCCATGACTCACCCAATAGGTGTAGGACAAGTGTCATGGTGTTTTCACATTCTTATAATACCATTTTTACCTTAAACTACACTAATTACCTCTAATCGCGATTAATGAAAAAAAGTTACTATTCACCAAAAAATTATTTTAATCTCATTGAACCAAATTTTACTTCTTAATGACAAAAATGTATGTCAGATTTTCAAAATTCAATACACATTAGTGGTAAACTTTCATTTAACTGAAAAATCAGTTTGCTTGATTACCACTTAGTGGTTTCACTATTCATCAAAAATTGAAGTTTTTCAGAAAATTACCAAAAATTCACCCTAAGCTATATTTGATATTCCGAATTCAAAAATGAAGTCCATTTTACAAAATTCAAAACATATAAGTAAAATTAATTAATTTAATAATTAATTCCCGCTGTCATGACAAATAGCGTGTTTTTGTGAAACAATAAGTATCAAAAGATTGACACCAGTTTAAGTCCAATTTCAAAGTGAAATTGATTCCAATGACCACCATTGGATTAAATGGTAAAAATATTTTCTAATTTCACTTTAAATCCAATTAAAATAATAATCTAATCATATAAATAATTTAGATTAAAAAGAGGTTTTGAATTAAAATACAACATTTTACACTATTCATAAAAAAAATGAACTTTATCATAAAGGTACCAAAAATTTACACAAAGTAAATTTTGATGTCCCGATTCTAAAGAAGAGTTATATTTGGTCCAAAATAAAGTATAAGAGTGATCAAAACTATATTTAATGACGGTTCACCATTAAAAGGTGATAAGTGAACCTTTAGTGAAAATTAGAGTATATATGCCCTAAAATTGAACTCTTTCCGTATTTTAAGCCTTTATCTTTTATTGGGTAAATGTATAAACATTTAAAAACATATCTAATAATATTTTAGTTATTTCTATCCATTCCCGCCAGTACAACGGCTACTTGTTAACTAACATTTAAAATAATATTATTTTATTACTAGTGTGCTACGTAAGTTTCAAAGAAACTCATCGTTGCGTATCGGGTACGCTATCGAACATAGCAACCCCTTTAAAATAAAATTAATATTTAATTCGTAAATATTAATAAATATGAAAATTCTTTATTCTTTATTTACCTGGGATGTTACATCCTTCCACCCTTTTGGGAATTGCGTCCTCGCAATTTTATTCACTTATCAAAATAAGTGGGGGTATTTATCCCTCATAGCATTTTCAGATTCCCACGTTGCCTCTTCAATCACATGGTTTTTCCACAAAACCTTTACCTGATGAATCACCTTATTCCGTAACACCTGCTCCCTGTGGTCAAGAATCTGGACCGGTTGTTCCTCATAAGATAGGTTCTCTTCCAACTGAACTACCTCTGGACTCAAAACATGAGATGGATCTGGCATATACTTTCTCAATATCGAAACGTGAAAAACATTGTGTACCTGAGATAAACTAGGAGGTAAAGACACTCGGTATGCAACTGATCCAACTCTCTCCAGAATTTCGTATGGTCCAATAAACCTTGGACTCAACTTTCCTTTCTTACCAAATCTCATCACACTTTTCCAAGGAGAAACCTTGAGAAAAGCATGATCACCTACCTCAAAAGATAGATCCTTCCTCCGGTTATCCGCATAACTCTTCTGCCTGCTCTGAGCTGTTCTCATGTGTTTTATGAATCAACTGAACTTTTTCTGCCATCTCTTCTACCAATTCTGGTCCCATCAGCTTCCTTTCACCCACTTCATCCCAAAATTCTGGAGTTCGACACCGCTTCCCATATAATTCCTCAAATGGTGCCATCTGTATACTGGAATGAAAACTGTTATTATAAGAAAACTCAACCAAAGAAAGATGTTGGTCCCAACTTACCTGATAATCCATAGAACAAGCTCGTAGCATATCCTCCAATGTCTGGATTGTTCGTTCTGACTGCCCATCTGATTGAGGATGAAAAGCTGTACTAAAATTTAATTCAGTACCCAACGACTTCTGAAGGCCTTTCCAAAAGTTAGAAGTAAACCTGGGATCACGATCCGATACAATGGAGAGAGGAACTCCATGTAACCTGACTATCTCTTTAAGATACAAACGAGAAATTTGATCAAGAGAGAAAGTATCTCGTATAAAAAGGAAATGAGCAGATTTGGTCAAGCGATCAACAATAACCCAGATTGCATTATTACCTCGATATGTCCTCGGTAATCCCACAACAAAGTGCATGGATATGTTTTCCCATTTCCACTCTGGCACTGGTAAAGGCTGAAGCATCCCTTTTGGTAACTGCCGCTCTGCTTTAACCTGTTGACATGTCAAACACTTCACAGTAAAATCAGCAATGTCTCTTTTCATTCCATCCCACCAGTAATACTCCCGCAGACCTTTGTACATCTTAGTACTGCCAGGATGAAAAAACAACTCATTCTTCAACTGTGAATCACAAGGCACACATAACCTCTTCACAAACCTCAAAACACAAACACAAACTTATCCAAGAACTCATGGAAAATTTTATTCATAAGGTCCATGAATACAGCAGGTGCATTGGTTAACCCAAAAGGCATAACTAAAAATTCATAATGGCCATATCTAGTACGGAACGCAGTCTTCGGAATGTATGCTTCTTTTACTTTCAACTGATGGTACCCCGACCTCAAGTCAATATTCGAAAAATACTGAGCTCCCTGGAGCTGATACCACTTCATTCGATGGCCCAACATCTGCTGAAGTTGTTGCAAATGATTTTACCACCCCTTTCTGCTTGTAGTCTAACTGCTTCCCATCACTCAAGCTCCTTGTCGGACACTCGTCTGCATAATGACCCATTTCATTACACTTAAAACATCTTACCGTTGGCTTTTCATTTCCTTCTTGATCATCTTCCTTACAGTTACGAGCAATATGACCAGACTTACCACACCGAAAGCACTTACCAGACTTGGATAAACATTCTCCAGGATGCATTTTACCACACTTCTCGCAGGATGGATATTTGGTTTTCTTACCTCCTTGCTTCTTTGATGAATTCTTCCCCTTTTCCTGCCAACTAGATCTCTTATCCTGTTGTTTGTCATAGAACACCTGATCATCGGAAAACTCCATTTCCACCTTCTCCGCACATCGAACAAGTTTTTCATAACTTTTGAACTCACGAGAGGCTAAAGCCCTTCGATACTTTGGCTTTAACCCTGAGTAAAAACGGTTTATTTTACTATCAAGATCTCGTATGAAGTTTGGAGCATACCTTGCCAATCGAGTGAACTTTTCTTCATAAGTATCCATTGAATCATCCTCCTGCCTCAATTCTAGGAACTGTTTTTCCATCCTAAGACGAACCACCTTAGGAAAATATTTCTCAAGAAACATACCTTTGAATTCGTCCCAGTGAAGATCCTCAATCTCATCACTATCCCTTATATTTTTCACCATCGACCACCACTGATCAGCTTCACCTTCAAAACGGTAAACAACAAGACTAACCTTTTGATGTTCTGAACACCCCATGACATCAAAAATCTTCTCCAGTGCTTTAATCCACCCTTCAGCTTGCACAGGGTCAGATGATCCTCTGAATGATGGGGGATGTTGCCTCATGAAATGTTCCACCACTGACATGTTCCTCTGCGGTTGATCTGGCAGATCTCATGCATGGATACCACCACCATTTATAGCCTGATTCAACTGTGCCATCACTGCAACAAACTATTCAGTTCCGATTCCGACCATCTCAGGTTGCTTATTTGGAAGGTTGTCTTCCTCCTGATGTCGTCCCAACATAGCTGCTTTGTTTCCTCTGCGGAAAACCATTCTGAACACAGAAATATCTCAGGCGAAGCAACATGGTAATCCGTAAATGCTATATCATTTAAATCATATTATAATTTAACACTTTTCTAACTCCTAAAGTTGTCTAAACCGTCCTTTGATACCAACTATAAGGCCCCAGCCTTAAACCTTACTTAATATTGAATTAAATTAATAATTCACATTGAGGATCTTTTCAGGTTTAGAGTTTTAGAGAATTAGAACATAACTATTACATCTTAAAAGATTACAAAGTAGACACTTCTCCTAAGTATCCATAAAATAAAAACTCTTAAAAAGAAAGATGTCTAGATTCCATGTTTTAGATAGCATGAAATTCCCTTGATCCCATCCTTGACCTTATTCCACTTTAAGTCCTGTGAAAAACATTTCGAAAAACTTGGGGTGAGTATAAAAAGCTCAGTAAGGGATACAAAAAGAATGAAAACTGTTAGTTTTTCAAACATCAAGTAAACCATGTATACTATATCAAAGTAATACCTTCACCTTCATGAAGTAGTAAAAAAAAATCTTCACTGAATAAAGTATCATTACTTACCTTTTCATAACCAAAGGAATTACCATAAAACCCATATAAAGAACACATAGAATATATAAAGGTAACTTGGGACATAAACATACTTAAGTGGAATAACCATACGGTTGACTTCCACACATATCACTTAATGGAATAGCCATACGGCCAATTTCCATACATACTTAATGGAATAGCCATACGACCGACTTCCATACCCAATGAATTGGAGGTTATAACGTAACCACCCGTCCTGGTATTCACGGCACCACCCGTCATATGGTTTATAACGTAACCACCCGTTAAAATGTCCAAGTACCAATATAAAATCATAAAACATAAAACCAATATAAAGGAATGATAACATTTCCACATTTCAATCACAATATATCATAAATATATTGACATAATAGAATCCTTTTTCAAAACCATTTTCAATACCAAAATACATAAAAGAGTATATGGTATTTCTTTTATTCTAAAAACATTACGGCTTGTTGAGAAAGCCAAAGATCAAATAATACTCACGGCGGCGGAAAAGGTCGTTGTCACCGCGTACGTTAAAAAAAACATTCCTTTTTGTCGTTTAGTAAAACACTTCGTAGAAAAAGATTCCTTTTGTATAAAAGTAAAAGTCAAAGGAGTTTATACACCGTATAAAAGAAAGTTGTGTATAAAACGAAATATGCCTCAATGAAAGGAGATTGAGACGAAGTCCCTTACCTCGGGTCCGACTTGACTCGATCGTTCTTTAACGTCCTGAATAATAAACTTGAGTTAATTTATACTTGATTAAGAAACTTTTCAAAGTTCATTATTCTTTTTATATCACTTATTGCCATGTTATAAACATTATGTAACCATTTAAGTTAATAATGTTTGTTTTTTCAAAATTTGGTTCTTAAGTCGAAAGTTGACTTCTTACAATTACATGTTGTTCATGTGGTCAAAAGTTCTTTATATCCAGAATGAAATTCCCTATTTGGATATAATATGTATCATATATATCCAGCATATACATGTATTTATAATATTACATAATCATTTAGAGGTAAGAAATGAAATGCACCGTTCATGGAGATGGTAAGCCGTACGTACGCATGAACACTACTTTCATTTCTTTGTCATATTAGTGGAATTAAAACTAAATGAGAGGTATGTATATTTTAATTCCAGAATTATATTCATCATTTAGATATATCATTAATTATATATATACGTTATATACATGTAATTTTAATAGTACATTACATTTGGGGATAAGAAATGAAATGCACCGTTCATGGAGACGGTAAGCCGTACGTACGCATGAACGCTACTTTCATTTCTATCTCATACATTAATGGAAAGAAATAATAATGATATAGAGGTATATTATAATTCCAGTATAACATCATATATAATAACTTTAAATCCATCCTTTACACGTCCCACATATGGCATTAACGAATCACATCACTTTTAGGGGGCGGTAGTCCGCACTTCCTTAAATGAAGATATCGTGTTTACCCATAATGGAAACCATAAAGGTATGCCAAAAATAAAAAATACAGAAGATTAAAGAAAACATAAACATATTATATATCATATATAAAAATAGTGACATCATAATGGCCACCCTTGAAGGTGTTAAATGAGTATTGAACAATCATCGTTTCGGGAGGCAGAATTTCGCCATCCACGGAAACCGTATGTTATTTAACCATTTGATGTAGTTGTGTGAGAGTGTAGATCAAATAAATATTATAACAACATCCTAGTATATTGAAGATACTGGTGTTGTTACAAAAGAAGTAAATAAAAAGAGTTTATAGGGTTGGAGAAGCAAAATAAAACAAATGAACAAGAGAGAATGAATTACCTTTAAAAGTGTAACTCCTTTTTGATTTGAGCCTAAAGGCTTCCTTTGAAAGGATTATGCCCAAAGGGAATCCTATAGGATGAGGAGAGGGATGTGGAGAGAGTAAATGGGCAGGGTTTGGCCGAGCCAAAGGCTTGAGGAGTGTGTGAAATGAGGTGGAGGTGGGGGCCTTTTATAAGAGGAGAGGAGGGGCACTTTTGGAAAGTAAAGAAATATTACTTTATTTGAAAATGTGTTTCGGTTTTAAAAGGTCCCACATTGATATAATTAGTGGATACGGTGATAAGGGTTCGAAATCCACTCATCCAATAGGTTTTGGCCATGCGTAGGTTTTATATGTTTCATTATCTTTCCATTTTATTTAAATCGTCAAATAATGATGTCATCACTGCATCATTATTATGTCATATATAATTTAATTTATTTAATGTCTAAAAATTATAAAAAAAATACTATGATGTAGGAAATCGTTTTATCTTTCCAATGACTATTTATAATCAAAATTTGGACTTGTATAACCCCACTAAAAAATTATTTTAGTAAAACAATTTATGTTAGTGTCATTTTCACTTTAACATTAAATAAAAATATATTAATGTCATTTTCCAACTAAAGTGGCTCCATGGGGTCCCCAAGTTGGCCCATGGCTTGTCTTGGTCGGCCATGACTCACCCAATAGGTGTAGGACAAGTGTCATGGTGTTTTCACATTCTTATAATACCATTTTTACCTTAAACTACACTAATTACCTCTAATCGCGATTAATGAAAAAAAGTTACTATTCACCAAAAAATTATTTTAATCTCATTGAACCACATTTTACTTCTTAATGACAACCATGTATGTCGGGTTTTCAAAATTCAATACACATTAGTGGTAAACTTTCATTTAACTGAAAAATCAGTTTGCTTGATTACCACTTAGTGGTTTCACTATTCATCAAAAATTGAAGTTTTTCAGAAAATTACCAAAAATTCACCCTAAGCTATATTTGATATTCCGAATTCAAAAATGAAGTCCATTTTACAAAATTCAAAACATATAAGTCAAATTAATTAATTTAATAATTAATTCCCGCTGTCATGACAAATAGCGTGATTTTGTGAAACAATAAGTATCAAAAGATTGACACCAGTTTAAGTCCAATTTCAAAGTGAAATTGATTCCAATGACCACCATTGGATTAACTGGTAAAAATATTTTCTAATTTCACTTTAAAACCAATTAAAATAATAATCTAATCATATAAATAATTTATATTAAAAAGCGGTTTTGAATTAAAATACAACATTTTACACTATTCATAAAAAAAATGAACTTTATCAGAAAGGTACCAAAAATTTACACAAAGTAAATTTTGATGTCCCGATTCTAAAGAAGAGTTATATTTGGTCCAAAATAAAGTATAAGGGTGATCAAAACTATATTTAATGACGGTTCACCATTAAAAGGTGATAAGTGAACCTTTAGTGAAAATTAGAGTATATATGCCCTAAAATTGAACACTTTCCGTATTTTAAGCCTTTATCTTTTATTGGGTAAATGTATAAACATTTAAAAACATATCTAATCATATTTTACTTATTTCTATCCATTCCCGCCAGTACAACGGCTACTTGTTAACTAACATTTAAAATAATATTATTTTATTACTAGTGTGCTACGTAAGTTTCAAAGAAACTCATCGTTGCGTATCGGGTACGCTATCGAACATAGCAACCCCTTTAAAATAAAATTAATATTTAATTCGTAAATATTAATAAATATGAAAATTCTTTATTCTTTATTTACCTGGGATGTTACAATGAGAACCATGAGAACCCCCTAAGGCACTTGGGTTAATGGGGGTCTTAGGATCCTCATAATCTTTGTGATCACATCTATCAGACACAACAGTCCCACTCAAGCCTCCAATCACCATTACACAAATGTTTAGTTAGTCTTGTTATGTTAATCTTTGATAGGGAGATCGAGACTCAACTTTACTGAATTGCCTAACGTACTATTCCAAGTTTTTTCACCCAGATACCTAGGTTCCCGTTGTCCACAATTTCATTTTGTTTGTCACATGAACAACCTATTATACAATCACACCCCATAATATAAATACATGTGAAAAAACATTTATAATATTAAAATCATTATTAAATCCTTATGTACACAAAAAAAAACAATGGAAACATGATTCTCACTACCCACACAGTTTATAGAACACATATATAATCCACTGAAAGTATACTAAAATCATCAAAAAATGTTAAAGAAAGGAACCACCTTCCTCTTTCTTGGAAATCACTCAAAACTGGTTGGAAACCACAAACACACCAAGGAGAGACCCTATAAAGGTAATAAAACACCTTAAACATCAATATTAAACCTAAATAAATGGTATTTGAACCCAAAATAAATCAAAAACGTTTTTTTAGAATGAGTAAAAATTGGGTAATAAGAGAAGAGAATAAAAGAGAATAGGCGAAGCATACTTGAAGGTTCCTAGAATATTCCAAGCCAAATCCACCAAAATATTGATCCCTAAGGGAGAAAGGAGGAAGTGTGAGGTGCACTTAGGGATGGGGATTTTTAATGGGCATTGAAATGGGTGATTTGATTGTAAAGTAGGGGAGGGTTAGAAATAGAATTTTAAAATTTTTAAATATTTGGAAGGCCACATGGTTTGGTCGAACGATTTTCCAAAACACATGCCACCTTATCCAATTGGAAAAGAGGCTGCACAGTTCACAAGGAGGGGTCATGTTCCTGTGGGATTAACCATGTTACTTTAGAGATATCCGCTTTCCTAGGAACATGGTTATCCCTAGAGGGATTCACACTCGTGCGCTGGGTCATGCAACCTGGAAAGGCCCACTGTCCAGGGTGTACGATTTCAACTGGGATGGAGCATGGTTTCTACAAACCATGGACCTACTTCTATATGAAACAAAAAAAACAAATTTTATTGAAATTACATGTGAAATCCATGAAATAAGGATTGGAAAAAAATTAAATGGAAAATACCACAAAATAAATCCATGTATGTGATAATTCTGCCCACCAAGAAAGCTTACTGCCCTCATAAAGTAAATCTAAAGTCTGATTAGAAAATAAGTGTGGATACTAAACTTATGAAAAATACATTCACTACCTTGTCTCATGATCATAATTTATGTGATAACAAAGGTCCAAAACCAATTTTATGGGTTTACCATGAATCACATTCAATTAGGAATCCACAACATGAATCGATCACTAAAACACAGACAAATCAGATTCTAGATCCAAATATTCCCAATTCATTATGTGATATGGGTCTATATAATATTTTTAAATTGAGAGACACAGAATATTTCATGTATAGACATAAAATAGGTTGGTTAAGGTTATAAATATTCTGCTTTACAATTCTCTCGGTAATCTCAAAAGGTCTAACATACCCCGACAACAACATCCTATGCTTCCCAAGATAATGGTGACCTAGGTGAGGGTAGGCTATCAGTAACACGCAACCAACAATCGGGAACTCTGAGGCTTGGCTCCATTGATCAAAATAAGACTTATTATAGATCTTATCCATCAAGAACCACTTTACAATCAACCAAACTATATCAAAAATCTCTTGTACAAGGCTCAGTCCTAAAAAATAGGCCTCAAACAATTTTAACTAGAACCAAGGTGATTGACATGACTATCCATGAAGAGCCTCAAAAGGATACACTTTAATAGAGGATTGGTAACTGTTGTTAAAAACAATTCCACCAATCCCAAATGGCCATCTAGGGATCCTTCTAAATACAGCACACATGCACATATAATATCCTTCAAAACCAATTTTTCCCACTCCGTCTGACCATCCATTTGAGGATGGTATTCCATACTCAACATGACTTGAGATCCCATGACTTTATTAATCCCTTCATAGAATCGAGAGGTAAAACATGGGTCCCTATCTAAAATAATAATGGACGGGACACCATGAAGCCTCTTGATCTCCTGAACATACAGCCAACCCAACACACCCTCATTGGTTGAATCCATGATTAGAATGAAATGAGATGATTTAGTCAGACAATAAATTTCGACCCATATGGAATTCCTCCATGTAGGTGTGTGAGGTAAGAAAATGATGACTTTAATTTCGATATCATCTCACTTCTATGTAGGAATGGGTAATGGATGAAGAAAACATGAGGGCCTCTAGTGATAATATTTTATTTTCTATCAAGTATAAAAGATGGATACAAAGTAAGCTATATCCCATATCATATCTATCCACCGGAACCAGTGAAATACATCATATAAAATCTTGGATCTACTAGGATAGACGAACCAAATATAATGGTGGCTATCCTACATCAACAACCTCCAAAAATAAAATAGAACAAAAAGGTTACCCTTGAAACATTTAACTCCCTTAGAATATAGAGATCACCTTCCAAGAACCTCACCACCATTTAGAAACTACATAGAGTGATGGAAAAAATCATCATTTTGCGATTCTTCCTGAATCAGTTTCAGAAGATAATTCATCAACTATATACTGTCCAATAGTGTATCTCCACTATGGTTCTTAGTCTCTAATCAGATATGGTAAAAAATACCCATCAAGGTACACTCACTATTTTAATATTTTACCGCTTTCACTATCATCTACCTGTGTATGAAATATTCAACCAAATTAGATTTTCCCGATCTATAAGAAAAATCAAAATTGAACTCCAATAGGTAATCCATCCTTCATCACTGAATCAGATTCAAAATATCCTAGGGTAAAATATTGTTCAAAATCTTATGGTCTGAGTAAACCAAGAATATATCCCAAAAGAGATAGTGATTCCATTTACTTAATGCATGCATCAACATTAAAAATTATTGTTCATGGGTTGGTTATTTCTATTAATGTATCCAGAGTTGGTGAGAACTATACTCCATCACTTGGTCATCCTGTATCAACATGTACCCAAGACCCCTAATTGAATCATCACAATAAACCATTATCCCTTTTTGAAATCAGGTATAATCAAAACATGAGTTTTGGTAAAATTCCACTTAAGGTATTCAAATGATGCATGACATTATGGACCCCATTAAAACCTCACCCCATTTCAGTTGAGCACATTAATGGGAGAATAAAGCTCCGTTAAATCCTTGACTAACCACCTGTAATATCCTACCATTCCCAAAAAGATTCTAATATAAAATTTATTATTCAATTTCTCCCATGAAATCACCTCTATGACTTTCTTGGGGTCCACTAAGACCCCACATTCCAATATCACATAGCCTATAAACATTATTTACATAATATATAATGTTAACATGGAGAGATAAGCATAAACACGATGATATTAAAGAGTTTCTAGAATGATCCTCAGGTGATTCCCATGCTCTTCCTCATTCCTAGAGTAGACCATGATGTTGCCTAAGAATTCCATGAAAAATTGTCAAGGTATTATTGTAGCACCCAGTTCATAATATCCGTGAAAACTTCTACAGAAAATTTCAACCAAAATGGAATGAAAAAATAAAAAAAGTGTCCAGACCTTCTTTAGAAGGCTGTATTGGGAAGATCCACCTCTCTAACCTTTTCCTAATGATACCTGAAGTATAATTAAATATGGGAGAACCACCTTTACCCCTTAAGCAGATAAAAAAGTTCATTAATATGGGGAAATGGTTATTTTTTATTTCTTTTCATCATATTCATATTTTGGTAGTCAATTAAAAACTAGAGTTATCCATCCACCTTTTTAGCAAATAACAATTTAGGGGACCAAGGTGGGATGCTTGGGAAAATGAATCTTTTGGATTTCAAATCACCAAATTTATATTTAATTCACTCAACATGGTGGGGTCCATATGATATGAGTGAAGTGATATTGACTATGTTCCTAGAGGCCAAATCAATGGAGAATCATCTTGAAACACCTATAAGAATTCATCTACCATAGTAGGCATACCATCCTCAGAACCTCTATCATCATCAAACAACACGATATAAGAGACCTGGGAAACATGATTTCCTTACTCTAGAAGTAGAGGACTAGAACATCTTGGTCGGGGATCCCATTCACCATGGAAGAACTGATTTTGACCATCAGGTGCCACAAAGGTTACCCTCCAGTGATAATAGTCAGTGTACACTTTGGAAAAAAATAAAATCCATGTTTATGAACACATCTAAGTGGTCTATTTCAAGAACCAAGAAACCCAATTCCAATTCCACCCTTTAAATATAAACTGAGAAGACGATGGATACCTGAAACCCTATTTTATTTTTATACCATGTAGTATCACAAAATCTATAACATAAATAATAATCACTTTTGGAAATGTCAATAATTCTACAAGATAGGTAGAAATAAAAAAACTAGATGCACTGGTGTGGAATAAAACAACAACTACATATGATTCAATGAAAAGAATACCTTAAATTTTGTAGGTCCTACATCTTACTCCATTGGCGCTTGATCTATATCATGAAGGTTCTTCATCTCTTCCAATGCATGAGATCAATTAATAACTTATAGATATGCTTTAAGATGACTCTTCCCAAAAGAGGATGCAACCTTATATCCATTCCCAAAATAATGAGAGCCCATAAACCTTGATTCCCTAGACTAAGATGGAAATTCCACGTGGGTTGAGGAACTTGCACCACTCTGAGTTGTTGAACCACTTTGACATAACCTATGAAAATAACCAAAACACCCACATAGATGGAATGGTCTAGGTGGATCTTTGAATTCTACACATGCATTCTATAGGCTTACACACTAGTAGCACACAACTAACTCACCATCATTGGTCGCAGAGGAGAGAGGTCAAGAATGAAAGTGAGAAGTACCACCTCCTATTTTTCCTACTCATCGCACTTCCTATTTCGTTCAAATGAACCACTATATCCATGACCCGCTACTGAAACTAGTCTCGAGAAGCCTTACTTACCTACCCAGTCAATTTTCACCATCATAGATTGAACAAATTCCTCAGCACATGTCCTTTACTTAAACTAGATGTGTTGACACTGAATATTATGTCACATCCCCATATCAAAAAAATTATCCTTTAAAAACTAATTATAAACCACATTGGGTACCAAATGAACCAATTATGAAAGTGTTAGGCATACTAAAACATGGAATGATCCCCTTCATGGTGGTCTAGAAACACTTAGGCCTTGGAATGGGCCAATGTTTCAGGGAAATGCAACCCATTAAAGACAACCTTGAAGTTCTTACTTCTCATCTACTCATGCTTACAAGATTAGAAAAATAATTCCCATCACCTGTGAGTAGCATCTTATAACACTAATGAATCCCACCTCACCTTTACCATATCAGGATTTTCAAGAAACCTGATGATCCTATCTATTTTATCAATCCAATCCTCCATCTTATGGGGATATGTGTTACCATTGAATGAATGGGGCTTGTTCTTGAGGATCTCATGGTACTTTTCCTTTTAGGGACACATTTCAACATCCTTAACACGGGAAGAACTAATGTCTCCTCCCTAATCTAATGATAAGATATCCCAAACCACTTCTTCCACTAATCTATGATCAACAGTTGAAGGATGAATCTCTCCTTCAAATTCTTGTGGTTTCAAAAGAAGTATCTTGGGAGCCATGATTCCACATCAACCAACAAGACCAAAGAAGCCAAAATCACATCATACTGAAAATATTCAACAAAAAGAACCTTAAGAAATTTCCATCAATTAAAAAAAACCATGAAAAACACAATAAAAAATTAAACCAGCCCACCCAAACTCATTTCCATGCACAGTCTAGAGCCTGTACATCATACTTGGAGGAGGAATAAATCCAAATCCTTAATATCCCATGGTCACCCAAGGTATGTTATAATTTGTGTTGTCTAGACACCCCACATACAACTAGAACCTCAACCATCGAAAGTCCAAGATTTGGCACATCAAGACTCTCCCAAATAACATGACCCAATGAAAGGGAAAAACCTCCTCTGACATAATTTTTTCATGAACCGGGCTGGGCTACCATCCAACCTGAAACCCGACCAAGCCTGTGGAATGGACCAAAGGGAATCCCCAATCCCCATATCATGGAAACTAGTTTCTAGCAATAAAAAAACCTTTTGGAACAATTTATTCCATAATAATAGACTATAATCCAACAACAATGAACCTCCATCACATATAAACTAAAAAACATAACCTAAAATAATAACAAACATGGGTTAAACAATTTCAATTTACAAAAAAACAAAAATACCAAACTACAAAAATTTAGGGGACTAGTAAACCACCACAACCTCCATGTGAAATGTGAGTCTACAACCCATTCCACCACTACCAACACATACCAATGAAGAAACCACTAGAAAATAGACCCACCATCACCACCAAAAGGAACCTTTCCTTTACCTGGGTCTAACATAACAAGGTCTACATACAACTGAGGGTGTATGTAGGTAATGAGCCAAAATCCCAGTAGGATACCACCAAAAGAGATTCCATGTAATGAAATTAGATGACAATTTAACATGATAGTTTTTAAGAATGGAGAATGATGAAATTTTAAATGAAACATGATTTTAAATTTTTAAAAAACAAAGGAAACAAAATAGAGAATAGTAAGATTAAAATGAGAACCAAAATAAACCCCTAAGTAATTGGGGTTAGTTTGGTCATGTTATCTTCATACTCTTGGTGATCAGATATCATGGAATCATTGGTCTATCTCAAACCTCCAATCCCCATCACATGAATATTTGGTTAGTGTTTTTATGGCTATCTTTTTCAGGGAGACCAGGCCTCGACCCTGTCGACTCACCTAACATACTAGCCCTAGTCTGTCCACCTAGATACCTAGGATTATTTTTTGCTAAATTTCATTCCCTATGCCACATGAACCAACATTTATACATTCAAACTCCCTAAAATATAAAACCACATGAAAAACATACAGGTATAATAGAAAAATAATTATTAAATCTTTACTCACACTAAAACCCTTAGGAGACATTATTTGAAACACCCACACAATTTGTAGAACCAATTAAAAAAGCATAGAAAGCATATTAAAATCCCGGAACAATGTTAAATCATGGAACCACCTCCCTCTTACATGGAAATCACCTAAAACCAGTTTGAGACCACAACAACACCGAGGATAGACCCTATAAAGGAAGTAGAACACATTAACCATCTGGATTTAACCCAAATAAAGAATATTTGATCCCAACCTAGGTCAAAACTCTTTCTGTAGAAATATAACCCCAGAGAGGAAGAATAAGAGACCCAAATAAGTGAAAAAAAAATAAAATAGGAGAAGCTTACTTGAAGGTTCCATGAAGATTCCCACCCAAATCCACCCAAATATTGAAGCCCAAGGGAGAAAGGAGGAAGTGGGAGGCATTCTTGGGGTTTGGGAGTTCGAATGGGGAGAGAAATGGGTGATTTGAGGTTAAAATTGTGGAGGGATATAACTATAATTTTAATATTTTTAATGTTTTCTAAGGCCTAAAGGTTTTCTAAATAATGGAACATCTCTATCCTAGAGGAAAAGAGGATGCACGATTTACCGAGAGGGGGCACATGCTTGTGAACCTTGGTGTGCATGTGATGCAAATCCATTGACCTAGGTGAATGGTTTTCCCTATAGGACCACATTATCATGCTCTAATATGTGCAACATGGATAGTGCCATTTTCCAGGGTGCACAATTTGAACTGGACCGATGCATGGTCTCTACTAACCATGATCCACATGTGGGTGTCCTTCTATCTGACAAAAAGAACCATTTTTATTGAAAATACCAGATTAAATGATGAAATAAGGATAATACAAAAAGTAAAAGGGAAAATATTTCAAAATAAAACCACATATGTGATAGGCTATCAAAGCGTCTAAACCGTTTTCATGGTTGGAGGTTTGACTTCCGACTGATATCGAGCCAACTTATAATTCTATATACTATGTAAAATATCCTATTTGATATTATCACATGAGGAAATTCTAATGATATTTGGATTTACAATTGAGACTCTTATTTACCCTTTAAAGAGATTATTATGTACTTTCTATTTAGATGAGTGATATTCGCATCAATACTATTTGACTACCAGGGTTGTATTTTTGGGAGGACAATGTTGCTAATGATTATTTATATTTGAGGCAGTCATTGTAATGAGTTCATGTATATTTCACTTTATGTTTTCTTATTATTATATGAAAAAACTATAGTATACCCTTGGATATTCTTCTAGGTATGATCCTAATATAGGGATTGGGGTTTTAGTGTCCATGAGTGGGTAATTGCAAAAATTTACGGGGTGTGACATCCTAAAAAATTACAATATCCTCAATGGGGGATGGGTCCTTCATTTTTTATGTTATGTTAGATATTTTTTAATTATATATAATATTAAATGAGTAATGATTATCCCACATGAGAGATATATTTATAAATCCCTTTATTTATAACATCCTTGAGGTGTTATGGGTCTCCCATTAGAGGGGCTAAGTATACCCTTGATCGAAAAATTCCATCAGTGGAGTAAGGGTAATGCACATTAGAATAATGATCGAGATGAGTGAAATTATTCTACTTGATGATTGATTATTCCTCATAGATAATGGTGTGGTCCTTGGGACCCATTTTTTATTAGGCATGTAACCAATTGAGACATATTATTTTGAGAATTATTCATGTTCTGTGACTACATTCATAACCTTAGGATCAAAATATTTTTAGTACATGTGATGTTCTTATTATGACCATAGGGTAGTTTTATGTTAAAATATCATTAATTATTATCTTAGTATCATAAATTTATTGTTATAATTTTTAGAAATTGTGTTATGTTATTGTTCAATACATGTAATGTCCTACTTAGTATTTTTACTCACTTTAGTATGAGAATTCACGAAATCTTACACCAATGTCTTTGTACACAACTTTCATCTCAAGTTTTATAACCTTGGTGAATATCATGAGTATCTATTACAAAGATGTGACAAATGATAGTATTAGGTGTTTTCTTGTTCGGGGTTATTTATTCTTAGTAGGTGATTTATCATTTATATATTTTTTATAATTTAGACGCCATATTTTTTTCATTTTGTAATTTATACATTGTTGAATCCCTATGGATTTCATGAAATTATATACATATATAGTTTGTCTTTTTATTGTGGTGTCTCGTTTTTAGATGATTAATTTATATTATAAATTTTATAGTTTGGATATATTTTTTCCCATTTTAGGTACTCATTGTAAAAATTCCTATTCTGATGCGATATTATTTCTTGGTAGTAGCCATCATTTCCTAATTAATTTAAGGCATTCATTGAGTGGTAAACTAAGCCTTGTTAATGACTCAGGAATGGTATCAATATAAGATGTCATGTTAGAGTGGTACCATAGTGGTGTTTTTTAGAGATAAATTTTATAGTTAGACATATTTTAGATTTATTTTTGAAAATTTATAAAATATTTCCCTCAGTAATTGAGTTCAATATTTCATTATATATAACTTATATATTTAAGAGGATTGACCGACACATCCTTAGAAATGACCTCGATTTTATTTGATGATTGACATGGTATCTTCAAATATTTATGATTATAAATTCATTCTATGCATATATCATATAATGGTAATGTTATAACTATCTCAAAATATTTTTTCTAATTAGGGAATTTAATAGGGTGAAATATTGGGTTGAAATATATTTATATTTTATACCTTAATCTTTCACCATGAGTTTATTATCACGTGTTACTGAATATGTTTCATTGAAATAAAATTATAGGACATCAACCTTTATAATTCCATATAATATTTAGACGCATGGTCATGATGTATCTATACTAGTTTCTATGCCACATATCATTGATAATTTGAGATGTGAGTGTTAAGTTCAATGAATTGTGTAAGCATAACATCACCCAACAACTGAGGGGATATAATTTCATATTAAGGAGGAAAAAGAGAGATTAGCTTAATTATATGAGTTTCTTTTCTAAATACCACATATGTTAAAAGGTTAAATTGATCATTAGGCTATATATGATTTTGGTTCTAGTTCCAAAATATTTCTTCTTAGTGAAAACACTATGATATTAGAGGTAGGTGTTAGAGTTGAGTCTCCTTAATGGTTTAGTGAGTCAGTAGTTGGAATTTATTACCTTGATTCATGATAAGTATACATTGTCATGGGATGAGTTTAAAGATATTTTCAATGATGATTACCACCTAAAAATATTGAGGAATATATTAGTTTAAAATACAATATACATCTAAAAGAAAATCCCTTATTTTATAGAGTTTTAATTGAGGTTTTTTGATATCCCATAATAATATATAAAAATAATTTTTAAAGGATTTATCTCATCATATATGTCTGAATGAGGTATTTGGATGATGATCATAGTTGGGGGTATACCAAAAAGTATTCCTACCTACAAAAAAGACTTATAGAGGGTACTTGTTTTGATGTTATCCTAGTTTGATAGATTATGAGGACCAATATAATACCCTTCTTCCTTGGGGTATAGTTATCATACCTTTCTATTTGATGTTATCCCTTTGGATCTCACAGGTTGATGAATTTTATTTACTATAAATGTAGTTGATGGAGTTATATAATATATGAATTAAAAATGAGGTTTTCAAAAAGAGTAAATAAATGTGGTTTTGTATATAAGACCATGTTACAGGGATAGTGTAAATATTATGGGCCTTCTCATGGTGGTTGTGGTAGCCTATATAGTGTTGGATTCATTGGGTTTTAAAGGATTGTTTGGGTAGATGATTCCCTAATCTCCATATGCAAAAAAAATTTCCTAGTGGTCCTAGATAGATAATAGGAGTATATCATATACAAGAAGTATGTGTATAGGGCTGTGACAAGATTTACACTATTCGGGGGTTAATCAACTACAACCGATTTTGTTTGTTGTACAATTAATTTTTACTCTACAATAGCTCATGTCCTTATAGAAACTAGTGATATAAATTCATTCACCACTAAAACTATTATTGAAGAGTTAAAAATTCAAATGGGTTCATATCCTAAACTATTTTTAGGGAGACTACAAATGGAGTTCAAAACTATCTCACCCACACATGATGATGATGTGAGTTTACATTGGGAGTGGGGAGGTTTTTTGGGGAACTCGTAATGATATACATGAGGATCTATGATTTTATTTATTGGATAAAATTGGTAACTAAGACATGATCATGGTGAACTATTATTGGTGGAGAGTGATGTGTATTCAATATGATAGAATGATGTTTATGATTATGAGTGAGTGGAATTCCTATGTGGGATGTGATGTACCTAAAAAATGGGGTTTATCTAATCAAATATTATCCATCAATAAACACATTATTCCATGGTGGCACTAGTATATATACTAAAAGATGTCTTATAGGATTTTATGGATGTATTTTTAGATAATGTATTAGGGAAGCGATTCATTTGACCTAGTGGATAAGCTTGGGAAACATGGGTATTGTTCTCCAAAATGGTGGAAATATTTTTGAAGATCTATGTTGACTTCCACTAGTTAACCATATGTCCATCAAAAAATATACCCTTTATTATTAATCGATTATTTTTTTAACCAACCAAAGGGAAAAATTCATGAATCACAAAATTCAAGATTGAGATTATGATATCCAGAAGATGACCTAAAAATATCCTTTTGTTCATTATTCCTTTATGGTGATTCCATTTAGTGAAAATAATTCCCATAATATGTTCATTATACTAATGAATCATATCTTCTACCAATTTTTAAATAAGTTCATGATGATTTTCATAGGTAAAATCCAAATATATTTTGGGTATGTGGAGGAGTATTTAGAGCACCAAAGGATATTATTAGATTTGATTTAGGAGAAAAAACTGTATTTTAAACTCTTTAAGTGTCATTTCTGGATCTTACAGACTGACTTCCTTATAATTTCAATTTCAAAAATATGGTCAGTGATCATCCATATTAAAATAAAGATAGTTTTTTCTTAGGATTCCCCCAAGATAACGTTTTAGGTTTCAACTTTAATTAGGATTGTGTTGATACTGCCAAAGGTTTGTTATAGATATATCCTAGATTGAATCTCCAATGAGTACCCTCAATAAAATTATTTACAATTAATATAGTTTCATTAATTTCATGTGTATTTTTAGGATTTTAAGTAGAGAATGATTATTCTATAGTGTTTCACTTACTTAAGGATGGATTCAAGTATGCATTGTTCTTTGATGATTTTGGAATTATATTAGGGTATGTACTAATGAAGATATAAGTGGTGATTGATTATTGTTCTAGGAATATATTAACTTATTAGAACAACATTTTGAACCATGATGTAGAGTTAGAAGTGATAGTATTTTCATTGAAGACTAGGTGGCATTATTTTCTTTTGGACATTTTATTCTATTAAAAATATAAGAGTATTTAGTACATTTTCTCATAGAGTGATATGAATTTTAGATAATTATAGTGGTTCACGTTTCTATAGTATTGTGGTTTCATGATTTCTTTTACCGCCATGAATGAAAATGTGATGGTTGATTACATATATAGGAATAATAGAACCCAATTGGAGATAGATATGTTTGAGGAATGGAATATGATGGGTAAGATTGTATCATTTTGTATAGACATGCATAGTTAGGAGGAATTCACTTACCTATATTCAATGATAGCAACTCCCACACTTCTTCAATGAGTGAAAGATTACAATATCATATATTTTTATTATGAGGTAATACATGATCACATATTTAAGGGGTATAAACCCAATTGATTTTAGGAACATAGGTGTATGACATATTCTTCTTGGGATAATTGGTCATATCATTAGGTATTCATGAGGATGTATTGAGGAAGTTAAACACTTTCTATAGATAGTATATATAGTTGGCATGTAGATGTATTAAAACTAGAGATGAAATTGTTAAGGTCTATGTATAAAGAATAGTGTTACATGGTTTATATCAGAATTCCTCATCTATTAGTTGGTGAAAAATGAAAAACCTATTCTGATAGATTTAAGAAAACCTTTAAAAGTACTGTAGTATAAGTGGGAAGATATATATTTGGATTTTATAAAAATATTTCCATTCCAAAAGAAGGGTTATTTTTAACTATTTCATTAGGGTGGATATTAATTGATTAGTGAGTTTAGAAAATATTACACCTATTTGAGAACATATCCCAATGGAAAACATAGGGCTTTTATACGTGGTAGAGATCATATGGTTGTATATATTTCCCTCCATGATTGTCTCCAATGGAGCTTCTTGTCTTATATAAATACTATTTTTGTTTTTTTAAGAGGCTTTTGGGACTCAATTGTAAATTATCATATTGATTAATGGTTATACAGAAGAGAAAACATAAGGGAATATTTATGTTATTAAAGATATGATGTATTAATTCATGGATTATTTTAGGGGATTCTAGGTAGATCACATAACCATAAATATGTTTTCATATAAAAATTTCTATCAATCCCCCATTGGCATGACACTATTTAGAGATGTGTATAGGATAATTTTTAAAGAACTTATTTATTGTCCGATTTACATCTGACTATTATTATGGGACTTGAGTTACTAAAATAAATGATGGAGAACATGCATGTGATACATGAGCAGAAGAGGATAACACATTGTCTCTGAGATTCTGATGTGAAATGAATGTAGAGGATAATAGATCGTTAGGAGAGAGATCATGTGTTTCTAATAGTTTATATACATGAAGGATTGAGTATGTTTGGATAGGAATTCAATATCTCCCAAATATTTACTAGGACTTTATAGATCTTATCCATATTGTGTGATATTTCTTATCACCTATTTCCACCTATATAGTTATAGCTGGTGTATGAAATCCATCACATGTCACTTCTTATGAGGTATGTTTATAACTAGTCAGATGGAATTGATTGGGTAGAGATTCATATTGAGTCTTACACTGCATTTTTAGCACCCTGTGTCCACATAGGATCATCAATAGAGTGTTATTTAAGGACATAATATCCCTTTAGTTTGATTTTTGTGGTAATAAGATAACAATTTTAAGATTTCTTCAGAGTGTGGGGGTTTGATTTGAGTTTATTACAATCATCATTATTAGTCATTTTTAACTATTTAGAATAAAAATTCCCAAGGGTGGGGGAAAAATATCTTCACAATATTCTCTTAGGTAATGTCATAGATTGTATTTTTTATTTATATTCCCATTTTTATTTTGTTGGAATTTTTACTCCCCATATTCATTTAATTATGAACAAATACTGTTCTATTTAGTACAACATGATGTTTGGAATAAAAATAAAAATAATTTATTTTTCCATGAATTAGGATACCGAATGAAAAAATGACAATCTCTTCCAATGGGGGGACCCAAATTAAATACCATTTATAAAATATTACATAGGAATATTTTACTAATATAATCATAATATAAAGTAAATATGGGATCTAGGAAGGATATGAAATTATTTTTTTTCTAAAAATAGTTGATTAATTCTAATTATGATATATAGTATGTTTTTCTTGGGTTATAGACATTCAAATGGTTTTAGAGAAATGGTGGACCCCTCAAGGTTGAATTTTTAGAATATATATCTCATGTAAATTGATTATAAATTTTAGTTCCCTGATTTAGTTATAATATAATTTTTTTATAGTTTTTTATTATAATTCTAAATAAAAAACATTTAATGAATTGGTGGTTAGCCACCTACCAACCACTTCCATTCCACTTACCACATTGGAAACGACATGACCACTTCTAGTTACACTAGTTAAAAATGATATAAGTAGCCACTTTGAAACCACAAATGGAAACCTCAAACCCTATATTTCATTATAGACTCTTAAAAATAATGAATAATAATGGTATATTTTCTAAATATTACTTTCTTATATATCTATATATTTTATGATCATCTTAAGAGAGGTCTGAATACTTAGTTTTTTATTTTAGAGTAGAAAAATGGCTTCTAGTCATTAAATCAGTAGGTATTGGATGTCTTTGTTGGATTATGAGGAATATTCAAGGGAATTATATTAGGGGTTTTTTTTGGGAGAATAAGAGGGGATTTGGTTGGGGAAGATGGTGGTAGGCATGCCCAATCAATCAAGGGTAACCTATCTGCCTTCCACGTAGTGGGTGATTTCACTAAATGTAATAGGTGTGTTGTTACACATAATATGAGTATAATTAAATAGGACTACTGATTATTCATTATGTTTAAGAATCAGACTGACCCCTTGTGTGAGTGAATAAACTGGCAGGGGTAATGGAAAATGGACCCCTCATGGATATGCTAGTGTTTCATGCATGCCACCTGGGGATGAACCCATATCAGGCTGGGTTTCACCCTACTTTTTTCCTTATGTCATTATTATATTAACATTTTCTTCCAAATCAATTCAAAAATTGTATTTTAGATGGAATTCTTTTCCATTTTTTGGGAAAAATAAATAGTCTATATTAGAAGCTTTCTTATCTAGATCACAATGTTGATGTTTTTAATGGAACAATATGTCATATATATGGTTTTTATTTTGAATTTAATTTATTTGAAAATTTAGTTTATTAGTGTCTAACCTAAGTAAAATTAAAAGAGTAACATCATGGTCATTTTCTTATGTAGAACACAATTTACACCTTCATTGAGCCATTAGAATCTCCCAATTTTTTTTGATAAAAATACAATTTTTGATATGGGTGTGTGTGATTTATAACAAATTATTAATGTGGAGAACATGATTATTGTGGAGATACTTTTGGGAAACACAAATTCTTGACGAAGTGTGATTATAGCTTCTAATCTATAATCCCTCATGGTATAGTTTTTCAATAATGGTTGAAGTGATGTTAAAAAAGACGTTCCTAAGATATTTTGAGATTAGTATTGTGATAAAATGTGATAGATTATTACATAATCACACAATTTCAGATATCCCTTACTATAGGTGAGTAGTTTATAAAATTTGTATGTTTATGATAGGTGAGGTATTCTCAAGGGTTCTACATAAAACTATTATTGGATTATTATTTTTGATCTAGTATTTGTTAATTAATATTTTATTGGAATGTAATATTGGTTTCATTACATGATCGGTTAGGTATTATCACTCGAGAAAAGAGAAATGATTTTATGTTTTCTAGTCAAACATCATGATGAAAAAAAAGACAAATTCTTAGAGGATTCTTATTTAGAGGAATTCCACTATCATCAAGTCTATTTAGATACCTGAGTTAGAGTAATATGATAATGGATATGTTATCAATTCATTATCTTAGAGGTAGTTATGGTAATGGGTTGATGTGTGTTTAAATTATGGGTTTCCTATTATTTTAGTGATTATTTTATAGTATATTATCACCTTAAAATTTATATTGATGATACCCTGATATTAGGATATGGTTCACAGTGGCCATGAGTGGGAACAAGTTTATATATATTGGGTCAAATATTCTACTAATTAAAATTATCCTCGAAGGAGCATGAATCCTATGAACTAGTAATGATGTTTTCACTCCATATATCAACAATGTAATTGATAGGACTTGGGTAACTTTTATATGATATGGAACTATCCTTGATGGGTCACGGGTCCCCTATTATTTAGCTTAGGGATTGAATCAACTCACAAATTCCATTGATGGGGTGTGACTTCCCCACCATGGATCTATGACCATGATGAGTTCAGTTCCTGTACATAAAAAGTATAATTATTCTCTATTAAGGAAAATATCATTGGGATGCTATTTTTACTGTGTACATAACCTATTAAACCTTATTATTTATAGAGTGATTCTTTTAGTGAGTCTGAGTATGGAATCCAATTATGAAGTCATTATTTGTTCTCTAAATATTCTTATTAATTACCTCATGGGGTTTTAATCAATGAGATATTGAAATAAACTTATATTATCATTAGTTTATATATATATATATTATGCTATGTTATTCTTTAGTACTAGAGATGTCATACTAGGGGTTATAGTAATACTTTATTGAGAACTCATGAGACCTCACACATATGGTTATGTATACAGATTTCATCTTATAAGTGATCATGGTAGTCGAGGATTATGAATAAATTATGCATAGAGAATATCATTGAATGTATGTGGTTTTTGTTCTATGAGTTATTACAATTGATTATGTAATTTATCACATATGTATTTTTTTTAATTTAGACGTATTTTTTTATTTTTTTGAGATATTTTACTTTTTTTGTTTCTTGTATATTTCATGATAATACATTAATACATGAATTTCATTTTTCTTTGGTTGTCTCATTGCTTCAGGTGGAAATGTATGTTAGCTAAGTTGTGATATGTATCCATGTGATTCAATTATATCTTCTATTTAGAATGAGTACTTCTATGATGTGATATTACATCTTAGTGTTTGTCACCATCAATTAGATTATTGGATAAGTCTTGGCATGGTGCACTCTGCCTTTTCATTAACCCAAACAATATCATTATAATTTAGCTCATCTTGGAAAAAATGGACTACTCTCTATTGTGTATATTATTAAACTCTATCATATTTCTATATTATTCATAGCAATGGATTTATTCTTCCTATTAAATTATTATTTTGTTAACAAAAACTCACACTAGTTTCTCAAAATAATATATATTTAGTTCCAATTTAAAATAATTCCAATATTGAACATGAGAAGATTATAGTTGATAATTATTCTATTAGGAAATAGAAAAAAAAATCATGAGTTGAAACATAATTTGGTGGAAATTACCAATGGTATGGTTTCTCTAAAATATTCACAATAATTTTAAATATCCTTACATACCAAAGTACTAACTATCCATTCTTTTAGATTCATGGATGTCCCAACTGATGAAACATTCATTAGAAGACTAGATTTCTAACCATGAACTCCAATGGAAATTGTCATAAATACATAATATTTTGATTGATATTTTTCCAACATTGTTTTCCTGATATAATAATTTTATTGGTATTTTTACACAATAATAGGCCCAAAAAGTTTATTATATCACTCACATTAGGGTAAAATAAAATTTATTAGAAAATTATACTATATAACATCTTAGAAGGGTCCATATATCATCATCATCATATTTTATTTAACAAATTTAATTTTTAATAATATGTCGATGGATAGGGTTTATTAAGGTCTAAAACATAAAGGCCAAGGGAATATAACCATAAAAATAGTTTACACACATATGGGAGACCAATTACATGATTAAAGACTTTAAAAAAATTAAACAATATACAAATCATTTCCAAGGAGTCATCAATTTAGTTTACTCAAAGTTATATATAGATAAATTATCTGTTTTGAGTTCAATAGATCTAGAATCAATGGATATTATAAATAGTTAACCATGTATAGGCACCTGGATGATTAAGGCTACTAAATATTAATACTGAGTCTATAATGAAATAAAAATGACGAATGACTTATGAAACACAATGTTGGATATAAAATAGGATTATCCTTTATTTTATGCGTGGAGAGCCTATAATGAATAGTGTTAGGAAGATGGGGATACCACAGTGTGACCACTTGAACATTGATTTTCAATCACCAATAAATTTTCATTATGGAATTTTATTATAGTTTAGTACAACAAAGAATCAGTCCTATGAATTTTACCTCCTCTAATTAAGTGTACCATTTGTAGGAAGTCGATGCACCCTACCCCCCCCCCCCCCAAAAGTCGAACTCACACATCAATCAAACAATTCTCACAAAAAATCAAGGAAATATAAGTACAAGTACTGAAAAAACCTGAAATAGGAAATAACACAAAGATTTTAACATTCTTTGGAAAAGTTTTACTATGTTTACCAGAGAAGCACCATGACTTTCCTTACATTCACCAAAAGTAAAATAATTACCATCGAATGAAAGAGAATGAAATATCTGTAATTCACAGAAAAGAATAATGTTTTATTCACAATGAATAACCTTATTCACTATTCATATAACTGATGTATTATACATGAGGGACCCCACTCCCTTTTTATGAGTACATAGATAGTTATATAAGTTTCACCACCTTCCAACTCTAATAGAAAATTGTGTACATAGTAAATGACTTGAGATATCTATTAAACCATTGAAATAAACCAATTGATATAATGTAAACTTCTAGAAACATAATCCTAGAGTTTCTTTTGCCAATATTCAGGACCCATGACTTTTCCATCAGAAGATATGAAATTATAATGTTTGCACTGCCTCCTGGGGAAGTTCTACTACCCCCATTTTCACACCAAGCTGAGTCAACATCCCCTGAATAACATTTGATGATATGAATCATGTGACCTAAATTTAGTGACATTAATAAAATTCAAAACCTAAAAGTATCCCACTTGAATACAATCCAAGGGAAAAAACAACAACTGTCAAACACATAGTCAATAAAAACCTCATTATTCTTATTTTTGTTATTTTATAGTGATTCTCTATTTTCTTTCTATTCACCTAAACTCCACTGAGGCTTGATTATTACTCATAAATTATTGAACTAACATTTTAATTAACCTCTATAATAAAATTTTTCTATAATAAATCCTATGAATATCTAACATATTTTTTTCCCAAATGTTTAGGATGAAGTGGTAATTTAGGTCAACGTGATCTATCCTTGTTTGAAATAACTAAAAACGATCAAAGTTAATCACACTAGTATTATCAAAAAAATATCAACACATATTGAATTATTTCAATTTCTTTTAAAAGTGAACCCCCAAAAAAATCCTTCCCATTTTCTGTTTCTACTACATACTCTAATTCTATTATAATTAATGTAACAATATTTTTCAACTATGACATTTAATTGATCAGTATTCCTTAATTGGTAATCTCATACCTATTGTTTTTTTTCTAGGTTTCTAAATATCTATTGAAGTATAAATCCAACAAACCTTAATACATATATTCCTTTCAAAAAATAGTGGAACATTTTCCATTCCTTTAAGGTAACTGATAATATACTAAATGAATTCCTAGTGTCCCCTTGTATGGTTCTAAATATGTTCACTTACAACTACCACTAAAAATTCTATATTCGGTCGATTAAAAATCATTAAATGCATAAAATGTCCAAAATTTTATAGTAATGACACTTTATCTTTGAAATAGCACTAATAATTTATTATCGGTGCCTATTCCTTCGATAACTGGAAATTTTGTCTAGTGGGTAGGAACTATCTTACTTTTAGTCATTACAAACTTTTCAACTATATTCTATATGTATTATTTCTAGGATAACCCCAAAGTTTAATAATTCCTATCCATATCAATTATTATACTCATGATTTACTTAGATTTCTTATGACATTTCATCTTAAAGCTTCTAGAAAGTTTACCCCTAAATTTCCGAATAATACTATCATCCAATCCATCCAGAATCATCTTATTAACATACAAATGTATTATTATGGATTTTAGAAAATCACATTATTTTTTGTAACATAATTATTATGTGTTTCTCCTTTCTAATAATTATTTTATGATAAGTCCAATGAACTTCAGATTATATTTTGTTGATGCTTTTTTTGTAGTCCATAAATATATTTCATCAATATACAAACCATGTGATGTTTCTTATCCTTTGTGAATCCTATCAGATACCTCATGAGAATTCATTCATCTAAATTACCATTATTAATGAAAATATTAATGATTACCCATTCTATGTACATATCTTCCAATTCCACCATGAATAGCATAACCTAGATAGTTTAATGTTGAACTATAAGTGAGTATGTTTTCAATAAATATACTCCTTTATTTAATATAAATACCTTTACTACTATATATTCCTTGAAAAATTTCTTGAAATTAGACTCTTACTTCAAGATGAAACCCATTTACTCTCAATATCATGTTTCACTTCAAGTAAGTTGGTAGGACCCTATTTTCTATTTAACGTCAATGAATACATATATTCATCCATAATCGATGTGAATTGTTTTGAGTCAATGGGTGCCACCACATCTTCCATGAATATAAGTTTACCTTCACCCATCAATAGTAAAGAGTTCATATAAATTTCTAACCTCTAAAACAATCATATGATTCTATTGGATACACACATCTGAATTTGTTTCATTATACTATTGAATTCTCATACTTCTTCTTGATCCCAGATGTTATGTGATCCCACTCAAGATTTAGTAGTTATTGACCTTTCCGACTTATCTTCCAATAGTCTTACTCATGGACATTCAGGGCTTTTAGAATTATCACATCATATCTTTGGAGGTTGATATATATTTTTTCTTAAACTTATAAACATGGAAATAAATAGTTGATTTATTTCCCTCAACATACTACTAAAAAAACATCCAATCCCACCAAAAAACCTTCTCATTGAATAAAATATCTCTACCCTAGAATACTTTTCTCTAGTGATCATCCCATATCCAATATCCAAAGTTTTCATCTCTACACTGAATGAGAAAACATACATTGTTTTTTCATTGAGATAATCTCAATCCTTGGCACAAACATGAAGATACATAAGAATTATTTAATATGGTAATCTTATATAAATTTTCAAGACTGTATATCCTCTTGAAGTACCAACTCAACTACCAATGATAGATTTCTACTAACAATATATGAGTTTATGTTGAAAAAATCCACCCAAATTTCCTTGAAACTTCCAATGTGTAGCTACAAGAATTGAGAAATCATAGTAATCATTAAATTTAACCTCTCAACCATGGAATTCAGCTATGTATTTTTATGATCTATATTATCATGCCTTTTCCATCATTATGAAAAAATTTCTAAAATTATATTTTTTGTATTAACCACCACTATCTATATGAATACACCTTAATAGCTTATTGCATTCTCTTTCCACAAAGGATATAAATTGAATAAAAAAAATATTTGAGTCATTCTTCCAAATGTAAACCCAAAAATTATGAGTAGAACTTTATATATATGATACATTATTGATAGAACCTATTTTGTAATGATCTAGGTCTAGTCGTCAAAAATATATGTAAACTACCACCAACTACCAAGATCTTGGATTCCATCCATATAATTTAAAAGACGCTATTTTCTTCTTTCAAAAAACAAAGATTTTACACCTTCCAATATTCATATGACCATTATTACATATTTTGTTTTTCATTAAAACATTTATATTATTCACAATTGGGTGACTGAGCATGCACATCCAACCTTTGAGATCATAAGAAGCTATAATCTTGAAAACCAAAATTGCATTTAAAATTCTGATGAAGTAAATAGTTTTATATTTTTCACCACATGAAAATTAAATGGATCCTCAAGTAACTTTACATAACCCACCAAAAAGGTAGTTCCATACCTTGAATCATCATGTTATCCAATAAAAATAATATTTTCCATGGATCAGGGATGTACCTTTCTTCTATGAACATGATAAATAATCCATTATTCATTTGAATGTTGATATATACTTTTATAATGAATTTTGTTGCTTTATCATCAACTAGATGAACCTTTCAAAACATCATATATATATATGTGACCAAGAACATATTTAATGAAGTTATTTTCCAAATTCAATCGCCCAAGATTCTAATGGAGGGTTCAAACTCAGAAAAAGGTTGTTTCCACCTTTAGTTGTAATAATAGAAACTTTACTAGTAGAGGTTGATGTCATACCTCTGTTTTCCTTATGAATATTATATATATTTTTAATGTGTAAAATTTTCTCATAAGTCCATCAGGTATGACTGAAACTTGCTAAATATTTATGTATCCTTTCTTGATACTTATCTTCATATGGTTTCTTTTTATATATCATTTTGGGTGACCACTATCATATGTCAACACTAAGTTCACTAACAGAAATTACTAGATCTTACCACTACATGAGATTCTAATTTAGAAATATATTATAGATCTATTTAAATACAAAATTTTATCTTCTTATAATATTAAAAATTGTAATCAACATCACATCCCATCTTTTTAGAAGTGAAGATAAGGCTACAGAGTTGAAATTAAAAATGTATTTCTTCACCCCTATAATTATTAAATTATGAATCATTTAATGGACATTTCAAGTTTTTTTTGTTGAATCTAAATCTACTAGAGATATTGATAGAATAGTTATTATTTAAAAAAACTTAATAAAATAAGTAATATGAATCAAAAGGTTGAAAAACATGAACAAAAAATTATTTTAGAGATCATCACTCAAGATTTGACCCATTGAAAACAACCTATTTTCAATGAAACCCCTTACAATGTAGTAAATATGAAGTAAAATATTCAGGTTATTCTTACTATGTGGTTTGAGGATGAATACGAGTATTTTATATCTTAGTTGATGTGTTTGAAAGTGTCAAAAGCTAGGGAAAATTATGGATTAAGTCACTTTTAAAAAATTTATTTCTGTCAACTTGAACATGTTTGTTTTCTATAAAACTTCAAAACATATATTAATTCTCCTGTGCATGATGATTTAACACATAGTTGTTTGTAAATTCAGACCTTTTGATTATTCCATGGAATTTTAAAAATATTTTATCTATGAAGAATTTCAATCCTTTAATTTGGATAATTATAGAATGTCATTTTCCAGAGATGATATATTCATAGTTCTATATGGTTGTAAGAAGGTTATAGTATGTTTTACACCTATTCTCAAGTGTTTGTAAGCCCAATGTTTGGGGTAAAATATTTATAAAATTTCTGGGTTTTCTAAAAGAATTCATTGAGTGTTTTATTCATTTTTCCATGCTTCTAAAAACTATGAAATATGAACAACTTTTGTCAACAACCTTAGTTGTAATATTTTAATAGAACATACAAAGTATTTGATTGTCATTAGTATTATTGAGTAATTGGAAGAGTGTGAAGAAGTATATTATACTAATAATGAAGTTCATTTATCAATAAAATGGTTCCTCTTAATGATAATTGTTATACATTTTAGGGAGGAGGTCTGGATGGGGACTTGAAATCTTACATTACATGGGAGGAAACCCAAGGTTTTTAATTTTTTATTTTATGGAGGAATTCTGAATGGGGAATTGAAATCTAACATTACATGAGGGGAAACCCAAGGTTTCTAAATTTTTTTATTAATAATTTAATCTCACTCTGTTAATTTCATGCTTTAGTTCTATATTTCCACCCATTTGAGTTGTCCTATAGTGTAATTTTTTCATCAACAAGTTTTGGATTGTTTTTCACTATAATAAGGATCGTAAGACTAAAAAACCTACTTTAAGATCCATTTCATTCTTCATTTGATATATTCATTATTGAACATTAATTTATAGATTAATTTCTCTAATATATCCATCTTGTAGGTTATGTATTCAGTGGTCATAATGATTTTCATCAAGTAAACAGGGGAGGCATTTAAATAGTCAACAAGGAGAAAATATTCTTCAAACATCTAGAGTAATTGTTTTAATTTAATAATTTTTTATTCTTACTTATATGTTTTAAATTATACTACTCACTTTATATTTTAATTACTAAAATCAAATATTTGGTGTTCTATGTCACAATCTATAATTATTACTTTGTTTTTCGGTTATTGATTCTTTTTTTAACTTCCATGTGTTCTGAAAAAGTGCATGTGCATGAAATTTTAGGTTCTCATTCAAAAATCATTTTTTATTTTATTGTGTGAAAATATGAGTCATTTATATTCTCTATTATATGGTAAACATGTTTGGGGAGGCCAAAATAATTCTAGTAATTTTTTTTATTATTGGTTTTTTTGTGAAAAAATAATATTTGAACTATTTTGAAACCCCTTAAAGAATAAGTCTTTCTTCGATGAATTGAAAATATCTTTGAATCTTTATTGTAAAATTTATTCCCACATTTTTTAAGTCCACAATGGGGGAATGATTAGTTTCAAATCGTGGGTGATGGTTCTAATTTGAGATAAAATATGATTCATTATCAACGCATTAAAATCCATCTCCTCCATTTTTTCTTGAATTTGTCAGTTTTTAAGAATTAGTTTGGAATTCTCATTGGGATAAATTTTTTTATCATATTATAGAGTTTTAATTCCACTTTGAGGAGGTTAATATTTATTAACTCTTGGATTTTATATAGAAAATCTTATTTCTTTTCCTCTTAAAAAAATTGTTCTTGATAAATCAAGGGAAAATGTAATACAATATTCATTCATTTTTAATTATTTAATTTTAATTTAAGTCCTATGATATGCATTTAAATGTATTATGAAATGAAAATACCAATCCAAGTTGCAATATTTTGTTTCATTATTTATTCATCAACTGTGAGATGGGATATTTATTCTACAAATAATACTCACCCCATCCCATCAAAATATATTTCAATTTGTTATGGATTATTAAATTAGATGAGTCTATTCTCTTAGAGGCAAAGAGATGTTTGGAATTTAATTTGGATGAAAATAAATTATTCATAAATTATTATTAATATTTTTAGTTTTGTTGATTTTTATAAAATATTAAAACATTTTCGTTCAAAAAATTTAATTCTAGAGGGAATTAATATTTGACTAATTAAGATAATCCATGAGGGAAAATCTATTTCAAAATCAATTCTTAACCTCATTTCATTTTTTCTATTATAAAATTTAATTTCTACAATAGATTGTGACTGAAGATATCTTTTGGATAAGAAATTTTTTATGTACGGGGGAATTTTATATATGCTGTAATTGAGGTTTTTACCACAACAGTTGTTTTTGTAAATAATCTTTTTAATACTTGTAATGACAGAAATGTCATTAATTAAGAATTCAATATTATTTTATAGTAGATTTAGTAAATTTATTAAATTATTAATAATTATGTTTTTTATTTAGTATGTCAATTATTTTTTCTTTTAATTATATATTAAATTTATTTTGAATTTTTTCATTTGAATATTTAGGGTTTTTTATTACATTTTCTGTTATCATTATTTAAAATTTATCACCAATTTGTTTTTGGAATTAATATTTTAATTAGTAAATTTATGTTTAACATTTAATTTATTTTCATTAAATAATTATATAAATAGTGAAATTTCATTTTAGTTTGATTCTTTTATAATTTTAATCATTTCAATAATTTTTTAAATAATTAATGAGTAATTATTTTTAGAGAATTGTTTAAAATTATTAATATATTATTATTTTGTAAAAATAATTAATATGAAATTATATTACATAGTTTTTTAGTTATGTTTATAATTACATAAAAATGAGATTTGATTTGATATTATTTTTTATGTATTATTTATTTAGATATTTTATAATTCATTTGGATTCAACAATTTTTTAGGAATTTACTAATGTCGTGTAAGGACCCGACCATGGTTTCCCAGAGCCAGTGCCTTATTGGCATAAAAATAAGGAATAACCATCCCGATGGACTGAGTAGTTTAGTATTATTGGAAAAAATATTCAAAAATAGTTTTATCATTACATAATGAAGGGAAAAACACTAATTTATTCCACTAGAAACATCTATGACTCCATGATTACGCTTGAAAGTCAACCATAACTTTCTTCATCATGACCTATTGAAATGAAACATAAGAAAGGGGTGAGATCAACTGATCATTTATAGTAAGAAAGAAATTCAAAGATAATATAAACCTTATACATGGTGTATAATTGAAAGCACGTGCCTTTAAAATTAAATTTGAACATAAAATGGAAGAAATATGAGCTGTGTAAATATTTCCATAATATAATATAATCATGGGTATTCTACAAGTCAAATAACCACATGAACTTTCAATTACTAGATTCATAATGAGGGAAATTAATATGATATACATTTTGAAACATTTTTTCAAGGTCTCATCCAAGACGTTTAACGATTAAAGTCTCAGCCAAAATCCATATATCACATTGGGAAAGGCCTCACCCAATTCCATGTCTATTTGTCTCATGAGACCTACCGATGTATAGAGGGGATATAGAGGGCCCCACCCATCTCATGATAAGTCCAATGAATTCCTCATATGAGAGGGGATAAACATAAACAACATATACATTCATAATGAAACTATAATATGAAATGTAACTAACTTTCCTCAATCATTAAACATAAAACTCTAACTATTCCAAGTAATATGGTGAATGGTTTTAGGATAGATCGTCCAAAATAAAGTTAGTCATAAAACATTGAATAAAACATGGTATATGAAATCATAAATGATTAATCCCAACAATACATAATAATCAACAAGAGTGTTGAATCAGACGAGAATACTCTTATAAAATCATTAATCAATTCTTTTGATAAATACTCTTTTATTTTGAAAAGAAGAGTTCTTTTCAAAAAACATTGTATAAAACTATAATTGAAGTAAGATAGTATTTTCATAATCAAATGAGTGATTTGATAAAGAAAATGGTTTCCAAAACCAGATTATATAGTGCCCTTGAAAATAGATAACAATTTGAGAACTTCTTTTGAATCGGGCTTGTGGTTTGGAAACAATTTTGAATTTTCCTTTCAAAACAAATATCTACGCATAAAATAAGGAAGGTTTCAAGTTGGTAATCATATATAATACTCACACACAATTTATGAGTATTACATAACAATAAATAATAATTTCATTGAGGTAATTAGACAATGAAAGTAACCTGAATGAAAATGGGAGTTTGGGTGGAAAAACCCTTACCATAACTCCGAACATATTCCTCTCTCGAACCTAAGCTCCTGGAATATTAAATTATACTTATTAATAACTTATTTAAGAACCTATTAGACATGCAACAAAATTATGGTTAGTTCATTTATGTCCTTATTGATAAGTTATTGTATTGAATTCTGTCGTTCCAGAGTGTTCATTTTCTTTATCATCATATTCGGTTCACTTGTTTTTAAGTAAGGAAGTGTTATGGATGTAAATATCTAGAATTGAAATTAATTGTTATTTATGAAAATTCAGAATTTATAATGTCCATTTAAATCATTTGGTTACATGGAATGAGGATGAATCATTATATGACAATCACTTCTGTTATTTGGCGGTATTTGGATTATTATGAACTAGTTTTGTCATAAAATTATTAATATGTACATATACTGGTTCCGGAATATCAATTAGGTTTTAATACATATATTATATTATGTTTCAACCATAAATATGGTTTCATGACCAGTAATGAAGGAATGATTCAAGAATGAAACTCCGTCGTCCACAAAGGTTATAATTTGGAACCTCATGGATGTTGATTTCATTTATAAAAATAAAAGGGAGGGAGTAAGAATATTGATGATGGTTATTCCATTCACAAGATATAAAATCATTATATAGATGATACTGGAGTTATCATGGTCATTGGGAAAGAGGAGGTGAGGAGAGGATAACAAAAGAAGATAAATGCAAATGAAACGAAAAGAAAAAGAGAGGTGCTTTACCTCTTGAAATAAATTCCTCGAGAACATCCTTAAGGGAAGGGATTTTGGCCTTTTGGAAAGACAAGGATCTTTCCAATCATGGGGAGTGTCTAGGGAAGGGTATTTGGGTAGAACTTTGAGGAGCATCAAGGCTTAGAGAAGTGAAGAGAAGAGTGAGTGGCGAGGGGTTTTTATATTGGAGTAGAGGGGTAAATTTTGAATATTTAATTCATTATTTTATTATTTCCCTCAAGACAACCAATAGTGTTGTTTCATGTGACCCATAATAGTAATAAGTTCATGTGAGTTCGAAGCAAGTGGCCTTACATCACTTTTGATGCCATAAATAGTTTATTTAACTGATAATTTTTATATACGGTATTTTATCGTATTTCACTATTCGTTAAAAATTCTAGAATATCATAAAAATCACAAAAATTTACCCCTACCATTTTTCAATGTGTAAAATTCAAAAAATGAACTCCAATTTTTAAAATTAATTTTCTAAATATTGTTAATTTAATTTTTAATAAAGTTATAGTTAATTCAAAAAATAACAATTTTAAAGGTACAATTAGTTTTATATCACATTGAAAATTTAATTAAGATCTCATTATCTTATTGCATTAAGAAAATAAAATAATAATATTATTTACTATTCATAAGGGTCGTATTACTATTCATAAGGGTATGTTACTATTCACCAAAAAATCAAGTTTGTTCTATCATACTCCAAATGACTTACTGATCACAACTCTAGATGACTGTTTCTTGAGATTCAAAACATTGAAGAGGAAAATTTGAGTTTAACATCTAGATTATAAAATGCACTCAATATTTATTTTCAAAATCTTGGGGTGTTACATTCTTCCCTTCTTCAGAAATTTCTCCCTCAAAATTTCATTTTACAAACCAAGCCAAAAAATAGGTGGGGGTACTTTTCCTTCATTTCTTCCTCCATATACCATGTTTCCTCTTCGTACATATGGTTTCACCATAGCACCTTAACCAGATGAGTAGTCTTGTTGCGTAGAACTTTGTCTCTATGATCCATGATTTTCACCAGATGCTCCTCATAAGAAAGAGCATCCTCCAACTATACCACCTCTGAAGAGAGTACATGTGGTGGGTCTGGTATGTACATCCTTAATATGGATCCATGAAAGACATCATGTACCTTGGACATGGTAGGTGGAAGTGCCAGTCGATATGCCATAGCTTCGACTCAATCAAGGATCTCGAAGGGGCCGATATACCTGGGACTTAGATTTCCTTTCTTCCCAAACCACATGACCTTCTTCTAGGGAGATATGCGTTGAAATAACATGTCTCCAACATTGATCCCAAGGTCTTCTCGACGGTTATCCACATAAATTTTTTGTCAACTATGGGCTGCATTGATATGTTGTTGAATGGTTTTCACCTTCTCCGCCATTTCTTCATCCAATTCAGTTCTTAGAAGATTTTTCTCACTAACTTCATCCCAACACGCCAGTATTCTACACCTTTTCCTATAAAGGGATTCATATCGTGCCATTCAGATGCTCGAGTGGACACTATTTTTGTAGGAGAATTAAACTAGTGGAAGATGTTGCTCCCATCCTCCTTTGAATTCCATAGAACATGCTCTCAACATATCTTATAGTGTTTGAATAGTCCGGTCATATTTGACATCAGTTTGAGGATGATAGGCCGTACTGAAGTTCAGTTCAGTTCTTAAAGCATGTTGGAGACTTTTCCAGAACATCGAGGTGAATCTAGGATCACGGTCAGATACAATAGAGAGTGGTACTCCATGCAGCCTTACCACTTTATTGATATAAGTCCATGCATGTTGATCCAACGAGAAGTCTTCTCGAATCATGAAAATTGATATATCATTGTAAGAAAATCCATAATGACCCATATAGCATTGTTTCCTTTAGATGTCCTTGATATCCAGTGACAAAGTCCATGGTAATGTTCTCCCACATTCATGATGGTATGGGTAGTGGTTTCATCATCCCCTTAGACTATTGCCTCTCAGCCTTCATTTGTTGACATACCAGGCACTTTGATGTATATTGAGAAATCTACCTTTTCATATTGTCCCACCAAAAGTTTTCTCAGAGATCTTGATACATCTTTGTGCTACCAGGATGTATAGAGAAATTAGAACTTTGAGCATCATCCAACAGTTCTCTCATTAGCTCAGGAATAGCGGGAACACAAAGCCTTTTCCCGAATTTCAAAATGCCACCTTCATATGTGATGTCAGTCAAATTTCCATCATTTATAGATTTAATTTTCTTTTGAAACTCCTCATCATCATCGTATGAAATTTTTATCCTTTCCAGTAAAGAAGGATGGGAAACCATTTGAAAAATTCGTGATGTGATACCTGCTTTAATAATTCACATATCCATATTTATTAGATCCATGAAAGTAAAATCCCTTTCAACTATAATCTTGTTCAGAATTCCATGGTCCTTTCGACTCAATGCATGTGATACCTTATTTTCTTTCCCCTGGTGGTAGTGTATTGGGAAATCATAATTTTTGAGTAGCTCAATCCACCTCCTTTCTCTAATGTTGAGTTCTTTATGTGATAATATATATTACAAACTCTTATTATCTGTATATATCTCACATTTTTCTCTTTAGAGGTAATGTCTCAAAATCTTCCTAGAAAAGATTAATATAGATAACTCAAGATAATGAGTTGGAAAGTTTTGTTTATGATTTTTTGCCTGCCTAGATGCATAGGCAATCACTTGATCATTCTGCATAAGGTCACAACCAAGTCCTTTCTTTGAGACATCGCTATGGATCACAAACCCATCATTTTTCAATGGTAGGGTTAGGATCAGAAAATTCACTAACCACCTATTTAATTCTTCATAACATTCTTCACATTCCATTTTCCATACAAACGTAACTATTTTTTTGTGTGATCTTGGTCATTTGGTTGGCTAAATGGGAGAAGTTATGAATGAAATGCCGATAATAACCTGCTAAACCAATAAAACTATGTACCTCAGTTATTTTTTTTGGAGTGGTCCTTTCTTGAATAACCTTTGTCTTCGTAGGATCTACAGATATTCCATCCTTAGAGAAAATGTGGCCCAGAAAGCAGAAATCACACTTTCTAAACTTCCCATATAATTCATTTCTTCTCAGAGTCTTCAGAATAGTGCGCAAGTGATTTTCATGTTCCTCATAGCTTTTAGAGTACACCAGGATATCATCAATAAGCACCACCACAAATTCATCAAGATAATCCTTGAAAACTCTATATATGAAATCGATGAAAAGGGATGGTGAATTAGTTAGTCCAAATAGCATTACAGTAAATTCATAATGCCCATACTTGGTTCAGAATGCTGTTTTTTGAATGTCTTTTTTTCCTCACAAAAAACTGATGATATCCAGATCGAAGATCAATCTTTGAAAATTATTGGGCTCCATGAAGTTGATCAAATAAATCTCCAATTCATGGTAGATGATACTTATTATTCATTTTAAAAACATTTATTTTCCTATAATCAACACACAACCTCATAGACCCATCTTTCTTCCTAAAAAAAGAACAGGGGCTCCCCATGGAGAAATGTTAGGGAGAATAAATCCTTTATCACTCAATTCCTATAGTTTTTTCTTTAGTTCCACTAACTCCAAAGTGGTCATTCTAGAAGGGGTCTTTGATATGGGCCTTGAACCTGTAATTATGTCAATAGAAAACTCAATTTCCTGCTTTGAAGGATGTCCAGGTAAATCCTCTAGAAAGACATAAATATATTCTTTCACAACAGGTACATATTCTATTTGAACATTATTTTCTTCACCCATTGTTATTTCATTCTCTTCCTCATTGATAATTTAATTTAGTTGAGCTACTTAGGGGTGGATCTGGATAAGAATTATGTGGCGATGTTTCTTCTCTAAAGAAAAGGTACTCCTTATCATCATCGAAAATTGTAACATCCTTCGTATTACAATAAAATTTCCCATCATGGTTGGAAATCCAATCCATAATAAGGATTATATCAAATTCAATCATGGGTATGATAATGAGATCAACAGATAAATAACATTTACATGCCCTAATGGGAACTGATTCACAAAACATTGTTGCAATGATACTTCCCTTAAGCGTTTTGACAAGAAAATACCTTATTAAATCAAATTTGAAATATCTAACTTTCTTACCCAATTGGAAAGATATGAAACAATGCAATGATCCCTGATCAAATAAAGCATTGGATAGCTTTGATGAAACAATCAAAGTACCTGCCACCATGCCATTCAGAACTACAACCTCTGTAGTTGTGATCGCATAAGCTTGTCCCTGCTCCCTTGGCCTTTGATGTTGCACATTTCCTTGATGCTTTGGACAATAATTAGCATAGTGTCCCATATCCCGAAAATTATAGAATTGAACATCAGTGGATTCTTTCTTCCCCTTGCAATCACAATCAAGATGGCCTTTCTGAACACATTTGTAGAATACTTATTTTACCTTTAAGCATGCACCAGGGTGTTTCCTTACACAATTATCACATGCTGGGAATTAAAATCTTCCCTTCTTCCCAATTTCCTTATTTCCTTTCCCAGAGTTTTCTGCAGACCATTTATTTTCTTGATTTCCCTTAAAGTCATAAGTCTTATAAAATTATTTTTCTCTCTTGATAGAACATGAAACTATATCCTCATATGAAGAAAAACTTTGGGATACCAGTGCCCTCCAGAAGAATGGAATTAGGCCATAAAAAAATCGATCAATTTTTCTACTTGGATTTTGTATGTAGTCCATAGCTTGTCTTGCTACCCTTGTTAAGTTGGCTTCATACTTGGAGACATTTTCATCCTCCTTCAGCATCAGATTTAAGAATTGCATCTCCATATCTACTATCTGTTCATGAGGAATGTATTTATATAGGAAGATTTCTTTAAAATATCTCCATTCCATCTCTTCTATTTCTTCCTCCTCCTTTTGTGTTTTAGATTAATGACCACCCCTGATCTGCATCTCCTGATAGCAAATAAACAGCCATGATGACCTTCTCTCTTTTATTAGATCCCAGAGCCTGAAATATCTTCTCAAGGGAACTTATCCACTGCTCAGTTACAAATGGGTTTGTAGTCCCATTGAATGATGGAGGTTGTTGTCTCATAAAGCGATCTAGAATAGCTCCTCCATGTGGTGGATCTGGATGATCTATACGGGTTAGGTTATTATTCCTAACCTGAGTAAGTTGTCCCAGTATAGTTATGAGTAGCTCAGCAGTAGTCACATCACCAGATCCAACATCATTATCTTGAATTGGAGGAAAATCCCAATAGGGGACACATGCATTCGTGCAGTTTCCATTCCTTCCACTAGGAACCATTTAGAAATAAAGGAATACACTAGATTATGGTATGAATCATAATTTATAATCTCAATGTGGAGAAATACTTATCATAAATTGAAATTCTACACATAGATAATATCTTAATCATAAAAATTGTATCTTTTAGGAAAAATTTATATTTAAAAACTTTATAATGGCTTGTAAAGAAAACGTGAATTATCCTAATCATATCCCCTGGGAGTGTCATAACCAAGAGTGCAGCAAGGCCCGTTTTTGTATATCAGGATACCCCGGGTCAAGCCCGAAACTCCTTGTCGGAGATTTCACTCCTAGGTATATCTGTGTCAGAGCCATCTCTAAA
This sequence comes from Viscum album, assembly GCA_963277665.1. NCBI lineage: Eukaryota > Viridiplantae > Streptophyta > Magnoliopsida > Santalales > Viscaceae > Viscum > Viscum album. The sequence goes on from OY728158.1 coordinate 1,775,911,126, forward strand.
AACTCATATCCAGACATGGATATATTTCCTGAATGATCCACATAATATATTCTTACCAAAATACCAGGATGTTCTTGTATGTTTATCCTCAACGACATACATAGGGATTCTTCCCTAATCTACATTTCCATGTTTTCTACTAAAATTCCTCTGATACCAACTGTAAGGACCTGACCAAGGTTCCCCAGATCTGGTTACTTATTGGAATAAAAACAAGGAATAAGCATCCTAAAGGACCGAGTATTTTAGTATTATTGCAAACAAGATACATAAATAATTTTACCATTACTTCATGAAGGAAAAAACAGAACTAATTTATTCCACTAGAAACATCCATGACTCCTAGATTATGCTTGAAAGTCAATCATAAATTACTTCTTCATGCCCTGTGAAAATGAAACAAAAGAAAGGGGTGAGCTCAAATGCTCAGTAAGAGTAATAAATATATCAGAAGATAATATAAACATTAGACATGGTGAATAATTGAATCTACATGCCTTTAAAAATAAATTTGAAAATAAAATGGCAGGAACATGAGATGAGTAAATATTTCCATAATATAACATAATCGTGGGTATTCTACTAGTAAAATAACCACATGAACTTTCAATTACTAGATTTCTAATGAGGTAAGTGCATATGCCGGAAATTTTGAAACATTTTGTCAAGGCCTCGACCAAGACGTCTAACGATTAAGGCCTCAGCCAAAATCCATATATCACATTGGGAAAGGCCTCAACCAATTCCACATCTATTTGTATAATGATACCTACTGATGAATCGAGTGGATATAGAGGGCCCCACCCATCACATAATAATTCCAATTCATTCCTCATATAATCTGGGATAAAGATAAATGACATATACATTCATAGTGAAACTATCATATGAAATGTAACTAAATTTCCCCAATCATTGAACATAAAACTCTAACAATTCCAAGTAATACAGTGAATAGTTTTAGGATAGATCATCCAAAATAAAGTTAGTCCTAAACCATTCATTAAAATATGGTATATTAAATCATAAATTATTAATTCCAATAATACATAAGAATCAACAAGAGTGTTGAATCAGAAGAGAATACTCTTATAAAATCATTAAGCAATTATTGACATAAATACTCTTTTATTTTGAAAAGAAGAGTTCTTTTGAAAAATATTTTTATAAAAACAGAAGTAAAGTAAGATAATATTTGTATAATCAGTTTAGTGATTTTATAAAGATAATGGTTTCCAAAAACAGATTATACAGTGCCCTTGAAAATAGATAAGAATTTGAGAACTTCCCCTGAATCAGGCTTGTATTTTGGAAACAATTTTGAAAGTTCCTTTTAAAACCTGTAACTATCCATAAAATAACGAAGATTTCTGGTTGGTAATAATATATATAATACTTACACATAATTTATGAAGAGTAAATAACAATAAATATGAATTTCATTGAGGTAATTAGACAATGAATGTAACCCGAATGACAATGGGAGTTCGGGTGTAAAAACACTGACCTTAACTCCGAACATGTTCCGCTATCAAACCTAAAATTATGGAATATAAAATTATACTTATTAATAAAATATTTTATAACCTATTAGACATGTATCATAATTCTGGATTGTTTATTTATGTCTTTATTTATAAATTATTGTATTGAATTATGTCATTCCAGTGTGTTCATTTTCATTGTTTTCATATTCGGTTCACTTGTTTTTATGTAATGAAGTGGTATGGATGTAAATATCTAGAATTAAAATTAAATGTTATTTATTAAAATACATAATTATTAATGGCAATTTCAATCATTTTTTACTTGGAATGAGGATGAATCATTAGATGACAATCACTTCGATTATTTGGCAGTATTTGGATTAATATGAACTAGTTTTGTTATATAAATTAATAATATGTACATATACTGGTTCTGGAATATTAATTAGGTTGTAATACATATATTATAGTATTTTTAAATGGTAAATATGGTTTCATGACCAGTAATATAGTTAATATTGAAGAACAAAACTTTGTCATCCACGAAGGTTATAAATTAGAACCTCATGGACGTTGATTTCGTTTATAAAAATTAAAGGGAGGGAGTAATAATATTGATGATGGTTCTCCCATTAACATGATATAAATGTAGTATATAGATGATACTGGAGTTATCATGGTCATTTGGAAACAGAAGGTGTGGAGAGGATAACAAAAGAAGATAAATTCAAATGAAACAAAAAAAAGAGTGGTACTTTACCTCTTGAAATAACTTTCTCGAGAACCTCCTTAAGGGGATGAATTTTGGTCTTTTGGAAAGACCAAGAGCTACCTGGTCGTGGGGAGTGACTAGGGAAGGGTATTTGGGTAGAAATTTGAGGTGCTTCATAGCATAGAGGAGTGAAGAGAAGAGGGAGTGGTGAATGGTTTTTATAGTGGAGGAGAGGGGTAAAGTTTGAATATTTAATTCATTGTTTTATTATTTCCATCAAGACAACCAATAGTGTTGTTTAATGTGACCCAAAAAAGTAAGATGTTAATGTGAGTTCGAACCAAGTGGCCTTACATCACTTATGATGTCAAAAATTGTTTATTTAAGTGATAATTTGTATAAAAAGTAATTTATCGTATTTTACTATTCATGAAAAATTCTAGAATTTCATAAAAATCTCAAAAATTTACCACTACCATTTTTCGACGTGTATAATTCAAAAAAGAACTCCATTTCTCAAAATTTATTTTCTAAATATTATTAATTTAATTTTTAAATAAATTCGTAGTTAATTCGAAAAATAACAATTTTAAAGGTGCAATTAGTTTTATATCACATTGAAAAATTAATTAAGATCTCGTTATCATATTGCCTTAAGAAAATAAAATAATAAGAATTTTTACTACTCATAAGCGTCTTATTACTATTCATATTACTATTCATAAGGGTATGTTACTATTCACCAAAAAATCATGTTTGTTCTATCTGACTCCAAATGACTTACTGATCACAACACTATTTGACTGTTTCTTGAGATTCAAAACATAGAATATGAAATGTTGAGTTTAAATTCTAGATTATAAAATGCACTCAATATTAATTTTCAAAACCTTGGGCTGTTACATGTCGCACATATCCAAATGTGTCTATATCAATGTATTGTAAGTTTCAAGAAGAACCACACAGTAAATTTCTAATTGGAAGTGACATATCAAAATTTTATTACAGCTACATGTAGCCAATTAAAAATGATCTTGACCTAGATAAATTGAAGAGGTCACAAGATATACATTATTTTTGGTACATGAAATCCATGTATTCGATTTTCCCTACTATCAAATAGAGAAAAGAATAAGCTTGAGGGATAACTAGCTGTGAGAAAATGGGAGCTAACTAGAACCTTTCAACCGAATATATTGATGGAGATGAATTTGCTGAAGCCTGATTTTTTTGACACTTGAGATGATTTCTTATTATGAAAAATATTATGATCTTTCTTATTAAAGTAAGACAAACCCATCACTGAGGAAGAATTCAAACCAAAACTGAGCTTCTCTCGATGAAGGAAACACTTGAGGAATGAACAAATGGTTTCTATGAATATTTTCTTAGTTTGATATTGTTCCCCCAGAGATAAAATTTTGAGGAAGGAGATTTATGAATATTTTCCATCATTACCATCATATTTCTCATCCAAAATGATCGTGAGCAACTGTTAATCGATCATTGAAGCTATTGCTCGACCGAATGATGGAAAATATTCTCGATTTTATTGAGGATGAAGAACTGAAGGCAACCAATCATGAACCAAATTCACCGATCATGTATTTTTAAAGAATGAATTTAGAAATGGAAGGAGGATGGTGGAAATATTCTCAAATTTGATGATTTAATGTTAGATTGAATTTTTTGAGATGATGATATCGATCTCAAAGGTTCATATATGCAGAAATGTCCTCTGGGAAGATGATTAATGACTAATGTTCAACCATATATTCATCTGTGAGATCAATGAAACTATTCAATGTTTTCATTTTTTTAAAGGTTCAATCAAAGGCGAGGGATATTTATTTTCTAGGGACTTTATGAGAATGATATTGATAATAACTACACTCCACTTTCTCATCTAAATGAATCATTGTGGTATTTTTTGAAGGAGATATGGTTCATGAACTATGTTTGGTGCTCTAATTTGTATCAATAAATGTAATATTACTGATTGAGATTGGATTTCATGTATGTGCATTTTTGAAGATTTAAAGAGCTTTGATCCAGTTCATAAAAGGTTTGTTTGAAGCTGGTGGTAATATTATGTCATATAAGTGATTTGTGTTTAGGCTGGTTGTGTGGATTTTAATTTGTTCAACATGACCAAAAATGATTTTTTCAAGAATTGAATCACGAAGTGTAGGATGAGCATGATTTTAGTTGAATTTTTTTTAACTTTAAAATTTTATTTTAGGAAAATATTGTGTGGAAAACAGGGGATGACATATCATCTGTGTGTTCTTAAAATAAAGAATGATCCTTTTTTGACTAATTATTTATGGACTATGACTAAGCTGAAATTATTATAAGTTGACATGTAAGATTGGGTTAACCGGTTTGTTCAAATGATAACCTTTTAGTAAGGTAATATAAAATAAATAATTTCCTGGAGATAATTAATTTTTTCCATTAAATGATGTGGTGATTATCATGTTAGATAATTTGGGAATATAAATTTTGTCTCCCCGTACATTAGAAGGTTAGGAATCATTTTTTGAAAAAAGAGAACAATAGAAGTTATGAGAGTGGAAGAATTGGGCTAGAGGCGTGAGTACACTAGTCACAAGAGTTGGATCTCTAGGAAGAAATTGAATTTGACCTGGAATCCTTTTTTCTCTATATCATGTTATTATATTCATATTTTTATATTTATTCTATGAATATATCTATTTCAACCACTATGAAAATTTACTTTTAATTTATGTTGTGGTTTTGGATTGAAATGAATTTTTTTTCTTCCAATACAACTGATTTCATTTTCATAATTTTCTTAAATCAATTTTCACATAGTGAACACTTTTTTTAAGGAAGATATTTTATGTACTATTTTATGTACCAATGGGTGATTATTGAAATCCTATTTAATCTTGATCATCATATAAAGTACAAAAAATATAAAATGATGATTTCTCTCTTCCTCATCAATGAACAATTATTTTCCTGATATTTGGTTGAAAAATCATCTTCATGAGAGTTCACTGTACTGTGGATATATCCTAATGATAGTTTGGTGTTTCATCACACCATCTTCACAACAATATAAAATCTTTTTTAATTATATTTTATTATAGAAAATCAATTTTAATCAATTTAAACTAGTCGAACCACCAAACTCCACAATGTTTTAGTATCTTTTTCTCTGTCTCATCACATTGGTTTTAAAACCTGCATCGCAGAAACAATTCCACATTTTTCAGTTAGTTTTTTTTGGTAAAAAAATTATTTTTAGACTCTCCACATATATGAAAATCTTACTCTCCACTTCTTTAGTAGTTGGAAGGTTTTAAAATAAAAAAAAATTTAAATTCACTTCAACTATAGGGAATGTAACATTATTCATGCTCAAAATTATAATCACTACTTTTAAATACTTGTGTAGTCTAGTTAGATTGTATAATTTGTTGATTTTAGGTCTAAGAATAAATGGGTTAATAATATATTCCCTAATTAGTTAAATTTTGGATATAAAAATGATCCAAATATATCATGAGAAAACAAGATATATTCCAAAATATTCTAGACTCCAACCTTATCCTAATAAAAAATTTTGAAATTAATATTACCCTAATAATTATAATGAAAGCAAATCCTGAGGGATTGATAAGTCATTTTTATATAAAATTAGAGTCACAATAGTCTATGTTCTATGATTATTTGGATTCTAAATAGTCTATACAAAGGTTAGAAATTCATTCACAATGATTATCCTTGCATTATAAAATGGATAACCTGGTTAACTGACTATAGATTTATTTGGGAGAGAAAAGTGGAAGATTCCAAGTATAATGAAGCTGAATTCTACAAACAATTTTATGGATGTCACTACAATGATGGATTTAAACTATGATGAATATTTTAGGTAACAACCTTATGAAGAAAATACTAAAGTACAGTCAATGTATGGAAATGAAAATATTGAAAAAAACCAATCAATAAATCAAGATAGATTGATTCAAACTAAAAATAATATCTAACTTCCCATTAAATGGGAAAATAAAAAAATTAAATGAATTAGGAAGTAGTCAAATAAAAAAAATAAGAAAGTGAGGTTTGAGGATGAGGAGTGTGAACAACCTATATTGAAAATGTATGCTCCTCTCATTTCCTTTCCCTGATGGATGAAAAGGGAAATGAACAATATTAATTTAAATTCATTCATATTTTTATAAATTCAAAAATGAATATTCCTTTCGTGGAAGATAGGAATAATATCCCTTCTTATATGAAATTTCTCAAAAGATCCTTGGGTAATAAGGGGAATTGGGGATAGATTTAAACTATTAGTAATAATAAGGATTATTGTGTTATTGTTCAGAAATTTATTACTCTAAAATTGAAAGAGCATAGATCATTTTTTATTTATTCAAAAAGAGTAAAAAGTGAAGATATTAGGTTCCCATGAGACTTAGGTGCTACCGTCATCATTATGCCTTAATAATTATTCTAACAGTTTGATCTTAGGAATTTGAAACCAACTTTTATGTTTCTATAACTATCTAACATGGAATGTATATATCCTTATGTAAGGGTAGATGAATAATTAATTGATGTTGGGAAACTGTATTTTCCAATATATGATTTTATTAAAGAGATGGAATATGAAAATAAAGTCCCAATCATTTTTAAAAGTCCTTTATTTTCTATTTCCTTGGATATTTTTAGTGTATCAAAGGATAATATGGTATTTCAAAATAGTGAGGATAAGGATGAATTTAATATTTTAAACGAGTCTTCTCTTGTGTTGAGTTTTAGGTTGATAGATGTTGTTGAGAAGGTGTTTAGAGATGAATCTAGGAGAGAAAACATTCATCATTTTGATGACCTCATCATTGAATCTATTAATGAGTATTTTATTTAATACTTTGTTAAAAATTATTCTTTTAAAAAATTGGAATGGTTAGGGTGTATTGAAATTTATATTATTATATACATTACTAAAATAAATTAATTGGTATATACAAACCCCTGATTTTTAGATGAGTGTGTTTCTCATACTGTTGTTCAATGTTTACCACCCTCCTCGAATACACTAACTGAATATTGATTCTCATTCATTATGACTCTGGAGGTGTGATTATACCTTTGTTTTTTTAGTTAAAATTGAATATTTTAAGAATGGTAATGAGTATGTTATTAATTATATATATATTGGAGTTGAAAATGATTTTTCCCAATCTGAAGAAAGTGTGATAGGATAATTTCTACTTAGTTTATATGATGAAGAAAACTAATATTTCCTTTCTAAAATGAGTTTCTTTGATGATGATATTTCTATCCGAGAGCTTACAAAATTTTTATATTATCTAGGTAACTCTCCCCCTAATCTAAAAAAGTAGTTTAGTTTGATAGAACTCATGAAAAAGTGAACACCACTTAAATAGTTTCACTATTTCCAAGACCTATTAATATCTTAAGTGTGGAGGAAATTACTGAGGGTGAATCTATTTAACCTTTTGAAAATTCTTGGATATCATCTAAAATAATAAATTCCATGTGTGTGATACTATGTTTTTCTAAAAGGAATACTAATCATTGAACATTGGATCATTTATAGGTTGTTTTATAAGATTCCATTGTGTAATAAATGTTGAGTAAACAGGATAATTTTTCTAAAGAGAGAAAAGAGGTGAGATTCAAAAACAACACATAATCATTAAATTACAGTGGATAGAATAATTAATATGTTAAATCTTGATAAATAATTTGATGTGAGAATTGTTCAGGAGGCAACGCATGGTTTTATTGTTTTCATATTTTTCATCAATAAATTCTTCTCGCTTCTTTGTGTGTCACCCTGAATAGGTAAACCACATTTGTTAGGGTATATATAACATACTCTTACTGATTATTCTTTTCTTTTTGTATGAATGTGGCTTTGTTAAATTACGATGAGGTAAAGTTATTTTGTGATGGGTATAGGTACTAGGCTAAGTGCCTATTTGGTAGTTAAAGTGTCTATAAAAAGAGGGCACAATCAGTAGTGAGATCTTTATACTAGTGGCATAGTCATTTTTATCTTCAAGTTCATAAGAATATTATCATTAGATAAGACTATATAAAATGTTTAAGAACATTAACTCTGGTTATATTCATTTTTGAGTTAAAAAAAAACTGAAAACTCATTGTGATATGTTAATTTTGTATGGACTAAAACTTCCAACGAGATAACTATTTAAATGGATTAAAGGGAGGATAAATTTGGTGTAATACGATGAGAGAAAATTTTAAATATAGGGGATTAACTGTTTTAATTTCTATAATTTAATTAATGCCTTTATTTTTATAAATCATACTACTAGTTTTTGTAAATTTTTAGCATTATGTATTTATGAATTTCTTACTAGGGAGTATCGTGATTTTATCATCTTATGTGTAAAATAATTATGCCATTGCAAGTTAGTTTTTGTGTTTTATTTAAATTAATTATTGAACTCATCTGTAACATATAAACTTTGGGTACTCTAGTTCTATGTTAAATTTCTTTATAGGGTCCAGTAAGGAACTTTGGGCATGTTTTTTTGTGTGAATATTTAATGACCTGAAACAATTCATCTATGATCCTTCATTTAACCCCGTTAAACACAATATTTTATGTGCTTCATTTTCAAAGAGGTTTGAACCATTTTTTTCATCTTTCTTCTACTTTGAGATTGAACATTGGAAAAATGTTTGGTTTTATGTATGGGGAAGGGTCTAAATTGTGATAAATTGTAATTTATTGAGAATTCATAAAAAACCCCATTCAATTTTACAAAAAATTGATATTTTAAGAATAACTATGGTATATTTAGTAGATGATATTTTTTACCAACTAGAAGTTTGTGATGCCAAATTGATGAGGTTAAGCCTTATTACCTTAAATATTTAATTGGGTAAATTATTTTTTCTTTCACTCTTGAAAAATTTGATTCTAGTAAAACATTGGGAGAATGATATAGAATAATCATCATCTTTGAAAAAATTAATTTAAATTTAACTCAAAATATATACATTAAAATGGGATATGAAATAAAAAACCTAATCTATGTCAAAATATGTATTCTTTATTTATTATTTACTCATTTTTTTGGATGAGTTATTTATCCCACTAATAAATTATCACTCGACCCCATCCAATTGTGTGTATATTTATGATGAGTTATTAAATTATTTGAGTCTATTATTCTAAAGGGAAATATATGTTTTGAATATCAGTTAGATTCAAGTTGTAGTGTGTTAAATTATCTACAACATTGTTAATTTTAATCATTTTTGTATAATAGTAACAAATTTTTGAGTGAGATCATTCATTCTGAGAGGTGAATGAAACATTCTACTTAAGAGAATCCATGAGGGAAAATATTTATGAAAATAAATTCTTTGTGGAATTGTAGTTTTTTCAGTTTTTAGATTATTATTGACCACTAAATTTATATTAATTTGATTCTTTAGGAAAAAACATATTATGTATGGGGGGATTTTATATGGAATTTATTTGGTAATTTTTTTGCACATTACTTTTGTTTTTTAAACTATGTTTTAATGAAAAATAATTCATTTTTTTAATTAATTATGTTTTAAGATAAATTTATTATAGATTTATTACATTAATGAATATTATGATAATTATGTGGGGTTTAATGTTTAAATTCTTAATTGAGCAATTATTGGTAAATTATTATTTTTTGTTTATTGATCATATATTGTTTTTTTTCTATTAATTAATTAATTAGTTAAATGAATTTGACTTCAGTTTTTTATATCTTGATTTATGCGATTCAATAATTTTCCATATTAATTAACATTTTTTTATGTTTTTTATTTAGTTTCTTTTTTGTTAAATAATTAATTTTTATCTAATCGATGGAATTATATTTTCATTTTTTATTGTTTTTTTTGACATTTTTTTGAAAAGATATTTTATAATAGTTAATATGTTTATATTTCACGTGAGGTTAGTATGTTTATGGAAATTGGGAAAAGGAATTTACCAAATATGGGGAGGGATTACCGACCATGAGACTATGACCATGTCCTTTTGACCATGCTTGGATCCACCACTTTGAGAATTAAAAAAAATATTATGACTACTCTATGGTTTGAGATTGTACAAAGGGTCCATGACAATGATCATTCCATGATACAGTGAATTGGATACATCCAACTACCATGACTTTAGGCACATTTTCTACCATGAGAAGGTTCTACATACCATAAGGGTTTTATAAAGGACCTACTATTGTTCCTACACTATATGAATGTGAGAACTACCCATATACTTCCATCCTCACCATGATGGTATTGTTCCATAATTAAGGATCTACCACTCTATATGGTTGATGCTTCAACCCTTCTTGGTGAAGTTGGAGCTTTCTATTGATTGATCCATGGAGATTCCAAGATCCCATGAGCTTCACTAGATCGATTAACCTAAACATGGATATATAATGTCATGGTTAATTTATAATATCCTTTTAATTTATGAGAATTTTTAGATTATGTTCAATGATTTTTTGAGGAAATATGATTATTTTTACATGGAACTACATTGTAGGGGAGATAAGTCATGCCATTGAGGAAGGTGGTTGCAACATGGAGTTGTCACCTGCGACATGGATATTCAAAGGATAAAATTTTGTGGTTCTCCCATTTTTATGGGTTATCTTCATCGTGGATCCTAGATGAAACATTGAAATTGATCCTATGGAGTCGGGGAATCAGATATGATGTAGAGGTACGAGTGACTATCTTTTAGGGTATCTGTTGTTTGGGTGGAGGAGTTATCTATGACGTGGTGTGTAGGCAATTTTGTAGACATAACCCAAGTTAGTAGGATCTATGTGAGATCTATGATATGGTTTACAGAGGCCAGTTGGGACAGAGGATATTTTCGGTATAACAATATGGGTTACACAATAGTTCTAGGTGGAAACCAAAGGACCGTGGAGTGGTTACAAGGCATACTCCATGGTATTATGTTTTCCAGGCTGAGTATAAATTTATAAAACCCCATTGATCCCAATCAATATTCTAGTTTGTCTCTTAATTGTTGAGTGAACCATGTGAATCTGTAATAGGTATTGTATACCTATTTAATTATCTTCAGACCACCGTGTTCATAGATCAATACATGGTTGTTTTAGGTGAGTATCACTTTTCCCTTATCCCTATTTTCTCGACATTTTTCATCTGATGAAGGCTATTTGGATGGTATTTGTAATTTTATAGATGTTATGTTTAGGTAATGCTATGGACTATTGGGTGAATGTTTAGACAAGAGGTTTACCATTCCACCCTTGGTGTGTGGTTCTCATTTTGGGAGGTGTGCAACCTGAGTTTGAGGTAGGTGGTTCCATCTCTATCCTATACCAGATGAACCATAATTTCCCAAAGTTTTAATTTTTTTTATAAAAATGATAATGGATTGACTGATTTGTTCCATTAAATGGGTTTTATGAAAATATATTTTTCTGCTCATTTTGGTCAAATAATTGTGATTATTAAATTATTGTGAAATGGGTAGCGAATTTGGTTTTAAAATATTGTTTTTATGAAAAAAGGGATGTTGAAATTGTATTCTGAATTGTGTAAGTCCCTTTTAATTGATTTGAAATGTATCATATAAGTAACTTGGGAACTTAGGTATAATGTGTATTAGTAGGGGAAATCCTTTTGTTTTTTAAGGGGATTCACTTTCTAGGGTATTCTTCATTTCCTAAATCGAGATTCAATTCTCTATAGGACCACACTAACATTTTAGGATGGTTAGTTTCTTTCATGTTACTCTATTTCATGGGCCTTGATGCATGGGTTGTAGGGACTTTTATTTTTCAATAGTCATAGCTGATGTAAAAGTGACCTAAATAAATTGGACGTATGTTATTATTATATTGTTTTACCATTGTGGTCTAGCATCATAATATTTTTGATTTGATACACCTATTTTATATAAATGTAACTGATTTATATAAATTGTGATTTAAATATTATTACTTGTATTTTTTTTAGAAAAATGAAAAAATGGTAAATGTTTATCATGATTTTTATATTATACTATTTAACTACTAATAATGCCTTATTTTCTAAAAATTTACCATATTAGGATAGTTGTAAAGAGACATGATATAGAATACCTACGTTGGATCCTAATGAAACTATTCAGATCATACCCTAATCATAACCTAATGAATGTGTATATTATTTAATTTAATTTGATACAGTAAAATTCAAGGTTCAATAGTGAGGCATTGAGTTATATGTCTGTTGGGTATAGTTAGATATTAGTTATATGGTGGGGGGATTATCCACATATCACATAGAGTAGTTGTTTTCTATTTATGTTGTTATTTTTGGTTATTAGACATGTAATGTATTGTCTTATTTGGGTTTTATTGTTACCATTTTCAATTATTTGATTATGGAATATTTCATTTTGCTATTTCGTTCTACAATGTATATACTTATACCATTTATCATGTATTAGTTTAGGAAAAACCATTAGCAATGATTGTTGTTTAATGACTAGGTGCTAGTCACCATCCCTTAAGGATATGGAAATTCCCTTTGGGTATATAGAGTATTCGTTTGTGTACCTTTTGACTGGTTATCCTAGTTTAGTAAGTTAGAAATTAATATTATAGGTGGTATTTCCTTGAGAGTCCTTGTTTGGGGACATTAGGTAGATAATAGTTTGGATTTTCAGAACATGAGAGGTAGGATGAAGTGTGTGCTTGAACAACTATTTGTATATAGTGCCTCAATTTAACATGTGGTGTTGGGATGTATGTCTTCTATGTTGGTTTTTAACTGTAATATTATTTTATTTTTAATGATTTCTATTCGAAAATTAAATTATTATGTTATCTAATCATTTTCTTCCATTTCTGGTGTGTAGAAACATGCCTCCAAGATTTATTCCATGAGTTACAAAAAAGGGTACTGTGAAATATACTCCTCAAGGGAATCCTCTCCTGGATAAAAAAATTATAAAGGCTATCATTTAGGTAATTTAGGACATAGACTAGAATGTAACATGAGTTCAGAAGCAAGCTATTGACACAAGACCAGGAGACCAGACATATGGGGATCGAGCTCGGTAGTTCTTATAAGAGAACCTACCATAATTTAGGGGTATGAATATATCTCAATAGGAAGAGTACTATCTAAAAAATATTAACTAGGTATTTTAATTTTTGGATACACATGTGGTTATCAAGGTGAATTGTGAGACTTTCAGGCTCGAGGGTCCCAATAAGCAATGGTGAGATTCCATTTTTCAAGAAATTCGTCTTGTGCAATTAGATTGGAAGGTTTTAAAGATCTTATTATTTTATCAATTCTATACAGAGTCTCTAATGATGTAAAATTATCTACAATTCATCTCCTTATAGTAAGTAGAGCATTCAATGGAAGAGTAAACTAACCATTTTTTGGAGCTGGGTTGCTATTCTCTAGAGGTGGTGATGAATGGTCAGCCGAGAGATCTAAAATACCTCTATAGTTTGTGACAATACAATCAATAATATATATATATATATATATGATGAATCCTACCACCTATGATGAAATTTTTTGTGGGTAAATAGTGGAAAATATGGATATGGAGGGAAATATTGGATACTATTCTGCTTCTCTTCCATCTAGTGGTAGTTTTAGTGATGCACGTGGAAGGAAGGGGAAGTGGCCTGATAATAATGTGGGAGGTAGAGTAGAGATTTGAAACAGACCTCCCCTGAACCATCAATATCAACCAAGAGTGTGTATCTGAATTGATATTATCATAGGAAGGTAGGGAACACCTACCATTCATATCTAAAACCTTTGAACAATTGAAGTTCTTCCATCTACTAAGGAATTCTATAAAAGGTTATATTGGGATATATCAACGCATCGTTATGGTTAGGGATCTTCAAATCCAATGGCCACTACGGAACAATCATATTATTTAATGTATAAATGTCACTATACACATGCCTCAAGAGTTAAACACCTTTATGGAGTGGTTGAGTTTCTGACAGAGGATGACATGGGCTCGATGATAGTGAGAAGTACAATTTTTTTGCAACTTCTATATAAACTGATATGGTTGAAATAAGTCCCTCCTACTCATTTTTAGATTCATATTTTATTGTTGTACTAACACTAACAATATACCCCATGTAATTTTATATGGGTCTAGTAAACCCACATGGTAAGAGAAAACAACATGTGTTTCATTTTCTATCTTGTTTTATTTTTATAGTTGATGTAGAGTAAGTATCAGATTTCTATAGTCTTACTGTTTTTTTTTCAATTTAATCATTGGTATAGATTTTATTTTTCCTCATAATGCTGAGATTGATTGTTATGATTTGTGTGTTTTTATGTTTTCTACTAATGGGAGCCTTTGACTATTTCTGGGAGAGTGGTATCCGAGGTTTGGTCATGAAAGACCACCCCCAGATTTTAGGAGTTTGTTTCTATACATTACATTTGAGCCCGATGATGTCCCCTATTTTGGAAACATTCCCTTGGTTGTTAGGGACATTATTGATGTCGTACCAAATTAATTTTCTAGTATCACTCAAGAGATGGATGATTAGTTTAGGATTCATCTGGTGTCCGGTATGTAGCTGATCTTAATACCCTCTTATCACATGAAACACACTGATCTTAAAAACCTCAATATCTTATTCGATGATATGATAAAGAAATATTTTTTTTCCCCAATATTTCTCTATAGAATCCCCATGATATTTTCCAAGAATACTAATGATCCATTTATTTTTTGTGTGAACTATATAAATTTATTATGGGAAAATATTATGAATAATTACCCTTTTCAACGAGTGGATGACTTGTTTGACTATTTAAAGGGGGTGAAGCGTCTCTTGGAAATCGATCATTGGTTGGGATTTCACCAACATAAGATATTAGATTCTGATATTAAAAAAACACATTTAGGATAATCCAAATCCATATTTAATATATTCTGATTCCTTTTGTCTATACTATGTATCCAACAATGTTAATGGATCTAAGAAGTGATGTTATTGGGGAAATTGATTTCTAAGCATGACCTGTAATTTGATCATGGGATGTTGATTCTGTGATATGGATCTTTTTAGGTTTAAATAGATATTATTGGTAAATTTAATAGGATTTCTTGATGTTGGAATCACCTTTGACTACTCTTACTATGAAATGAGTGAATGTTTCATGGGATTCTAAATAAAAGACTTCATTATATGAGTTGGGTCAAATTCAAACATCAACTCCGACATTAATTTTTCCTAATCTTGGTAAGGGGTTTGAGTTATAGTGTGATTCCTTTGGTTTTGATCTAGGTTATATTCTAATGCAGGATAATCACTTTGTGGACTATATCTCTCATTAGCTACAAATTCATGACTATAAATACCCCACTAATGACTTATCAATTTTCGTAGTTATGCATGAAATTGTATATCAGTGACACAATATTTTTGGGGAGAGGTTCATGGTATATTCTGATAATAATATCTCAAGATATATATTCTCTCAGAAGGAATTTAATCTCAGATAAAGTTAGTGGTTGGAACAAATACAGATGTTTGACATTGACATCAAGTAAACCTTAGGGAAGGGGAATGTCATTGTTGATACTCTCAGGAGGAATGTTCCGCAACATGTTTTATTGTTAGTGAAGGAGGAGTTGGACCTTATAGGGTGTTTTGAGAAATTTTATTTGGATGCATTTTAGGATTATTTAATATTGAATTTTATTGATGTTCACTTTTCTTCATATCTCCTTGATTATATTCTACATGGTTAGTAGAAAAATGTTTAGTTTAGAAGAATTAGGTAAAAATTTTATTGTGGGGATACCATTTCTAGTTTGTCTCACCCTTTCGATAATATTTTATTATTCTAGAATTGGTTATTCAACCCATAATCCTTGAGGAATTAAGTTTTTTATGATTTTCATAGTTCATCATGGTCCTTTCAACTTGAAATATGAAAATTAATTATGATATGAGACAACATTTCTAGTTTTTGGGATTGTAGGGTGCATCACATATTTTGTGTCACATAGTTACAACTTCTATCAATTAAAGCTAGAGTACCTAAGACCTTGTAGTCATCTTCTTCCTCTTCTAGTTCTAATTTTTAAATGTGGTGATGTTCCATAGAGTTCATTACCGGGTTTCCATGAGCTCCTCAATGTATTAATTCTACCTCAATAGTGATTTATCAGTTGATGAGATATTATCATTTTATTCTGTTGTGGGACACCACTAATATTTAATATATATTTATGAATTATGTGCATGATATTGTGATGTTTGATGGGGTTTCGTATTCTATTTTTTATATAGGGATCCAAGGTTAACATTATGGTTATATAAGGATTTCAAAGAGGTGACATTGACTTAGGTCAGGATGAGTATAGATTTCCATTCATATATGGATGGTCAGATGTCACATCATATTCAGATACTATAAGAATACCCACATGACTATATCCTATATTTTAGTAGATCATGAGATATCGATCTATGAATAGTCATGTCTTCTAATAATATCATTTATTAGTCTTCAATCGGAATGAACCCCTTCAAGGATCTTTATGGTCTCCTATGTAGGTCATATTTTTTTTGGGAAGAGGTGGTCGAAGCCTTTTTTAGTGGGACCATGTCCCATTCAAGATATTTTGGTGATAATTGTTGATATACATTGATTCTTGTTTATAAATAATTGTTGGTAGAAATCATATACAAATCATAAACTCGTTCCTTTTGATTATTCCATTGGTGACCAGGTTTTCTTGAATGTTTCTCCTCGATTGGGTCACTATCAACATAGGAAACAAGACAATATGGATGAGAGATATTTTGAACCATTTATTATGTGGGTTGGGCATGATTTTTATTAGTTGGAATTTACAGCTCAGTTGATAGGTATTCATTATGTGTTCCACATATCTCATCATAGGATGTATCATAATGATCACGCCCATGTTAGGAGTGAGGTGGTGACTAATATGGATATGAAACATTATATTGTGTAAAAACCAGTATAAAGTGTTGATTTTATATGAATGCATTTTGTGGGAATTATATTTCCTTTTTTATAGTTTTCTGGTAGAAGAGGTCATATTCGCATTAGATATATGTGTAAAAATCATTAGTGAGGGAGAAGTAGACTCAACTATTTGTGTTGGACCCTTCTTCTACATGACTTTCATAGGATGAAAATTACAATGGAAAAGATATTCTAGAATTATAATTAAGTTATTATTTCATATTAATGTTCAATAGTTTGTATTTTGGGTTCCTGGAGTTTTGGAGGTAATATTGGTGTTTCATAGGGAACTGGTCGAAAGAGGAGAGCAGCTGCACCGTGGAGGAGAGGGGATGTGACTTGGAGTAGTTAACTATTTCCTAGGGACTTTTAGGTTTATATTTAATAATTTTACCTTTATAGGGTCTAACTATATCATGGAGCAACATTGTGGTGTAGAAATTGATCCGGTGGCATGTGGGAGTCAGTTGTAGTGTGGAGGTTCGAGTGACTGATTTATAGGTTCTCTACCATGGGGGTGGGGGGTGGGGGGGTAGATGTGGCATGATGTTCTATTTGTGTTGTATATATACCCTAACTAAATTGGATTTGGGAGATATTTTCACCATGTTTTCTAAATTCATTTTGGGATTGGGGTGATTGTGGTGTAGAACTATGTGTAAGATTGTAGTCCTAGTTGAAAACCTAATGACTGCATCATGGTGATGAGAGATATTCCATGGTCTTATCATTTTTAGGATGAGTATAAATAATTAATCCCCCCCAAACCCAGTCATACTTAAAGATTTTACTTTTTTCATGGAAGAACCAAGTGTTCCCTAAGAGGTATTTTTTCCCATTTTCATTGACATTCAAACTTGGTGTTGGGAGACCAATCCTTAGTGGTTTTAGTTGAGTATCCCTCTTTCATTCTCCCATTCTGCTCCCTATTCTTCATCTAGGGAAGGATTTTGGGAAGTTATTTTTTAGTTTTATGGATTATCTAGTGAGATAATTATATAAGATGTTGTGTTCTAGGTTGAATGAGGAGTTTTCATTTCAACCTTGCCGTGTACATCCTTTTTTGAGTGGTCTGAGAACTGAGTTAAAGGAATGTGGTTCCATATAAAGCATATGTTTGATTAACCGTTATTAATATTTATTATTTAAATTGTTTTATATTGAATTGGAAGGATACTGCATTGATAGATTTATGTATTTAAATTTATTTTTGTGAAAATATGGTTTCCTTCTTATTTTAGTAAAAGAAATGTTATTTTAATTGTATTGTGAAATGGATTTGGAATTATGTTTTCAAAGAAGGCTTGGATGAAACAATGGTGTTTGAAATTTTATTATAAAATGTCTAATGCATTTTAAATGCATCAAATGGTAACCTTGGGCACTTAGGTGAAAGGTTTAGTAGTAGGGCTCATCATTTGGCTTTATAAGGGGGTTCAATTTCCACGATGGTCATACATTCATAGATCAATATACACATGGATCTGTGACCTGATTAACATTTTTGGAGGGTACACTATCTGGTGTGTTCCTCTATTTCTTGGTCCTTGATTCATGTGTTTTAGGGAATTTTAGTTATTAATAGTCATATTATATGTATGAGTGACCTCAATAAACTGATAGTGTGGTATCCTTAGAGGTTTTTACCATTACGCTCTTTCTTTGGGTTGTTTTGGATTTTATACCCCAATTTTTTATTAATTTAACTGGGTTTTGGAAATTATTCTATGAAAAATTTACAAAAATATTTATTTTAAATCCCAGTAAAAGGGTAATTGTTTAATATGATTTTTATATAAAACTATTTAACTTTTTACCAGACCTCATTTATGTAATTTGATTATTTTGATATTTTTATACCGATTCTTGTTATGGAACACCTGGGTGGGATCTCACTGAGCATGTTTAGTTCATACCCTTTACATTCCATTAGGAATGTGTATAATTTGTTCTGTATATTGATGTTGGAAAAGGAAGTGTTCCACAATGTGGAAATGTGGTTTATATTAGCTGGGTATAGGCTACTAGCGGTTCGATGGTTTGGAATTACCCACATATCACATGGAGTAGTTATTTTCTATTTTTTTGTCCAATTTTTTTATTATTGGAAATGTAATTTTTTTATTTATTTTGGGTTATATCATTATTTTTGTCATTTATTTGATTATGGAATATCTCCTTCAAATATATATTTTTACTGTGTATATACGTATGCATTGTATTTTGTTTTAGGTTGGGAAAAATCATTTCCACAACTTTTTGTTTTTTTTGGGTGGTAGTCTTCAACCCATGGGGATCATGAACAGCCTTATTGTCTATATCTGATCATATCAGGATCCTTTTGAGAGGGTATCCTCGGGATATTCCTTAATGTAGTGAATAGAGCGACCAAAATAATGAATATAAACTCTTTTACTCCTATAAGTGAGCTTAACCAGATCAAGACTTTATGAGATGAATTTGAGATTATCACATGTAGTGAATGAATTTTACTTAAAGCCTGAATAATTGAACTTAGATATGTTAGATGAATATGATTGTAGTAAATTTATCTAAGGTGAGTTTTATGATATAAGTTGAAGTGGTCGGATCCTACACAATATTGTTGATGAAATCAATGATGATACTGGATCATTAAGTTCAATAACATGGTTTATGAGGAAGAGTTTGAAACTATATAACGAAACAAAATATTCTGATGATCCATTAATGATATATAAGAACCGACTAGTTGTCAAGGGTTTTGAATCACTAAAACTGAGCTTCATAAGGATTGAAGGATAAAATCTGGAAGAAGGGGTTTTTTATTTTTGATAGATGAAATAGAGATGAGGATGAGAGTTTAAGTTTTTATAAACTAATATATGTTAATGTTTAGCTGAAGATGGATAATCAGTGTGGGTGATGATTTTGGAAAATTAGAGATTAATATTTATTACTGATTGACATCAATAGAGAGGCTAAAAGAGATTGTATCTTTTACAATCTTTTATATAGGATCATTTTCAAAATCTATATTCATTGAAGAATTGTTAGTTGATCTCAAACCATTGTAGTCAAAGAACTAGTCATGAAAAGTCGAATCAGAGCATGCTAAGTCCATGGTCATGTTGAGGCATTGTTTTTTCATGGTGTAAGATGATTATTAATGTAGTGTTTTAGATTTAAAAACCTAAGAAGCAAGTTGAATTATGTTGGGGAATTCATAAAAACTATGACATGTTGTTGTGTTTTCCTCAATTGTAGAATATCCTAGACATGAGCTAAAAGTTATGGGAGGTGTATTATGTGACAGATAGAACTATCATGATATTTTTTTTAATTTCATGTGCAATACAATCAATCTAATTAAATTTAAGGTTTCTTGGTGAAGCTTCTAGAATCTATTTTGGATACTAAATATTAATTCTTAAAGAAATAATCACATCCAGATTAATAATTTTTAAACATTTAATAGATTTCTTGTTGGTTTATTCTAACTTTTTGAAGGTATTGGAATTTTTATGCGGGGGTTACAGTGGACAATAAAATTTTTAACATGGAGGTTATAGAAGACGTTTCTAAGGTTGATTTTGATTAAGATGATTGTGATGCGGGAATTAGTATACAATATAAATTAATAAATTATTAATATAGAATACGATAATTATTTAATTAAGAGCATAGAAAATAAAGAGAAGATCGAGTTTGGAGTAGAACCTAGACCTGGCGCTGAATCATGGGAAAGAAGCAGATCTCTCCTGATAATTTTACTTTTTACTTTTTTTCGAACATTTTATTCTTCATCTTTGTGATCATATGTACATTATTTAATTTTTTAATTTATGCTATCATTTATTGAAACATTTAAATCAATCTTATATATGTTAATATAATCATTTCAATGAAATTTTAGTTTAGTATTCTTACTTTGGTACATTTTGAGTGTCAACACACACTACTCTGGGACCGATTGGTGATTATGGTGAATTTTAAAACCCTTGATCTCAACCAAAGTACCAAAAATTAGAAAAGGAAGATTTTTCTATTCTATAAAATGAACAAATTAATTTTGGAGTATTTATTAAAAGATCAAAAAAATGAATGATTATTAGGGTATGTGGTATATCAAGCGAGAGCTCAGTGAATCATCACCTTGTCTTCTTGCCACTATAATAATTGTGATTAACTTGAGTAAGAATATAGGTCTTCTTTAATATGTTCAAAATAATTGAAAAACCTAATGTCATAAATTGTTTTAATACTCTTTATATTGTTGTTTTTATTGAAATGTTTCCTCACATACATAATCATCATCACACTCATACCTAATTAATATTTTATGTTATCAATTATTTTATTATTATTTGTTTCTCAAGAAGTTTTTTTGTTTTTATTTTTTTGACTATCATGATCATAAAACCTTCCTTAAAATATGATATGATAGTTTTACAAATTAAAACACTTGTTTTAGTAGGTTTTAAATAATTAAATTTTGTCTATTAATGACCAAGAATCTTGTCAAGACAAATCAATACCATTAAATCAACACCACTATGGACTTAATTTATTTTTAATAAACTATTAACACATTTAAAAGCAATCGAATTTGTAAGTAGGATTATTGAAAACATAGAACTCTATTGTGGAATAACAAGATTCACTCATAAATAGATATAAATATAATAAGGTCTAGGTGTACTCCAAAGTAACTGACATTGTCTTGATCATGGGTAACTAGAAGTCAATAATTTATTTGCAGGTTATGTTATTAGGGTAGGGATCCAAAATCCTGCCAAAGTGGATCCACAATGTTTTTATATTAGGGATACGTAGAAACTATGGAATCATGAACTTATAGGAGGGATCTATAAAAAATATATAATAATAAGTGAGATAAATTCAACAATTTTCAATTAATATATCATTGAGATCTTTCCCCGTTTGTATACATCAAATCATAAAGTTAATCCTTTTGAGAAGGAAATTTTTTTATTCCCCCCAAATGAACCTTATGACTAGGGTAATGGGAGTCTTAATAGAATTTGTTTAAATATAACCTTTCATTTTTGTTAAATATGAACAAAAGGTGATCCGATTCTTTTTAAAGAGAGATATATTTCGAAGTTTATTTAATAATATAATATTTGATGGAATTGTTGAGTGGTTTTAAATTCAATGATGCTCATAAGTCCATATGTGGTGTTATGAAACCATGGATTTAAAGATGGGTAATTAATCAATTATCATACAATAATTTTCCAAATCTTTTCCTAGTAATCCATTTGGTATTTTTCAGATTAAAGGTCAAGGGATGTTCAACCAATTTCATGATGGATGGGGACTAGGTTAAAAGAGACGTATGAATGAGGTCAATATGGTGCTCATTTTACTCATGCACTAAGATAGGAAAAATTTAATTTCCTTATAAAAATTCCCACATGAGTCTCCTTTTTATAGAGATCATGGTATTGGTAAAGAAATTAAGGTAGATTTCACATTTTGAAGTAAGAAAGAAACACATTTTCTAGCCTACTCCATAGAGGAACCTCTTTAATATGCATCCCCAAATATGTAAATGAATATTTTCTCAATGGTTGATATTAATACTTTAGAAATTATGATGAGGAAAAGTATATGTATTGGGAGTGACGACAACATGCTTTGAATCACGGAGATCATCTCACAGAATGAAAATAAAATATTCTTTTAGTTATTGATATGGGTGGTAAATTTCTCTATTATGAAGATGATGTGCCTGAGGTCATGGTTCTCATGTATGGGGGATGGAAGTAGATAATTGTGAATTTGATATTTTGGAAACCAATATAGTAAAATTGATGGTTTATCCACCTATAAGATAAAAGAGGATAAAAAATATTTATCTTAGAAGAGTTAAAAATATGACCACCAAAAATTCAATTTTAGTTAAGGACTTTTTAAATTATATTACTGAGTTGTGTTTTCTATTGAGAAAGAAAATAATTTCCTCAGTTTATATAAAATGGTATATTCCCAAATATCTATCGATTCCATTAAAACTACCCATAACACCTTCTATTATAATATTATTAAATGATTTTCTAAAGGTAGTCTGGGTATGGATGAGGAGGCTAGGACAAGATTATCAATTATAGAGCTTTTAAAATCTTTAAAAATACAAACAATTTCCCCATAAGTGTAATTGAAAACTTTTAGGTAGAGAGAAACTTAAAGATAATGTTGTACAAGGCCTTTAAGAAACAAATACTTTTGGTTAATTTTATCATAAAACCCCACTTCATTTTATCATAGGAAATTTCCATGTTGAATTTTATCTTGATTTCCCCTCTACAATACTTATGGTGAATATCTATGATCATCTATTGAGTTAAACCCCCTACCCCATGCATGTTATTGCCATGTATTAATCCAAGTTGTTCATTCAAAATTATACAAGGATGTATTTGTGTCTAGTGGTCAATGATATGTTGTTTCCATGAAATAATCTTATAAGTTTCATAGGATTATGGGGTTGATTTTTTGATATTTCACAATTATTTTTAAATGCAAATATCACTAAAAAATTGAATCCTCAAATGACTTTTCAATGTATGACACATAATATCAATAATATCTTCAAAAACATCCATGGTATTCTAAATTTTTATACATGTCTCATAAATATAATTTATACTAAAATTTAACATAAAAAATATATATATTTGAACTCAATTATTGTGACTTGAAAAAAATAAAATTCTTATTTGGTATGATGGATTTAGTTACTCTGTGAAGCCAAAATACTTTTATCAATATAATCTTCTGAGGTATTGAAATGGAAAAAATTTATCAAATTCTTATTAAATAAGA
Source organism: Viscum album (assembly GCA_963277665.1). Taxonomy (NCBI): domain Eukaryota; kingdom Viridiplantae; phylum Streptophyta; class Magnoliopsida; order Santalales; family Viscaceae; genus Viscum; species Viscum album. Next base: position 1,775,935,225 of record OY728158.1, read on the forward strand.
TTTATTTAGAAATAAATCTATAAATACCAAGAGAACACCGTACTTTCACGATAATCTGGGAATACAAATCATGAATTACATCAAGATTTTATATCATTTCAATTTCATAACTGGTAAAATTTGTAATAAAAGTGTAGGTTTTTTAATCTTAATCTTCACCAGTTGATAAGTAAAATCTTAAGAATTGAGACCAATGGTACCCTTATTAATTCATGAACAAAAAAGGCCCCCTTTGTTTCATGATATAGTTGTCTTTTATTGAAGTCAACAAATACAAAAATGGAGTTGAAATAATTAATAAAACCATTACCACATTATCCAATAGTTGTTCATTTGAGTTGAATGTATGAAAATGAAGAGCATACCTCAATTTTGAAGAAGAAAAGACTTATAATATTCACGAGTGATTGAATGAGATAATATAGAAGAAAATAATGGAATCCTTTATCTTTGTAATGTCCATTAGTTTTATGAATCAACAAGAAAACTTTTTTTATAATTTCATTATTATTTTTGACCTACTAGAATCATCATATTAAAGAGAATAGAAATAATAATAGAATCATTTATGAGAATTATAACGTTCAAAACACCCCTTATCGACTATGTTTTAAAAGGATTGAAACTATATTATTATCTTCCAAGTGATCTTATTGAATTATCAATTTTTTATAACTATTAAACTATAATTTAGATCATAAAATTATTTCCTAATGATTAAACTACATAAAACATTTAGATAATAAATAATCGAAACATTTAAATCAATAAATATCTCAAAACCCACTAGAAAACATCTTTTAATGTAATAAAATTATGTTACGATAGATATATGATAGATTACAATTGAGTATTATTAATGAATGTGTTATCTCATAAAGTACTTCCACATAAATAAGTGTAGTGACCTTCACTATGATATGGTTTAATTTAACATAATTCATGATATGGTGACATTTATCAAACCGTATTTTTGAATTAGATAATTTTTTTTTTATAATATTCAAATTTCACTAATGTACCCTAGTATTTTTTAGTTTTATATTTAGTTAAATAATATATAGAAACTCATGAAAATTATATATATAACAATATTTGGATATCCTTAAAGCTATTTTTAGAGAATATATCATTATAGGATAAATTGTTTTATATTCACTTTGTAATAAAACTTTAACCATTCAAAAAACCACTATGTATTACCCCAAGGACCCTCATAACATTGAAAAAACTTAAATTATAGAATAAATAATTATATGTAAGGATAAACCTTTTTAAAGGAATGAATTCTAATCAATTTTCCAAAAGATATAACATGATATTTAGGAAACACATGTAACTCTGTCTGCATGCCTAACAAATATATCTTATAAACAACTCATAGTCATAAAATTGATTTATTTAAGACATATACTAACTATGAGATATGAAATTTTTCCATATTATATAGGATAACTCATAAATTATTAATTAAGCAAGTACACGCCGAAGAGGATTGACACACACGTATTATGTTTTCAATTCAGAAAGATGAATACAAAAAATATAACCCATCAAAATAGATAAGAACAAATAATGTTACATATCTAGACATGATCATGCAATTTATATAGTAATCATAATCGAGGTTCCATGTAATTCCCCAACCTAACTCACTCTATAGTAACAAGATTGAAGCACCACGAGACCTCTGGTGCACCAACATATAATCTAGAGGATACTGAATAATATTGATGGTCTAAGATTATACCATAGAGTGATTATATCATCATATTATAGTAAAATAAAATAGAAAAGTATCACATAATATGACATCATAATATTTGGAGGAATAATATAAAAATACAGAAAAATTTAGTAATAAATAATTAATATACCACATGAAATTGAATAATGAACTATCCCTAAAATGTTACATGAGTAAGGTAGACAACAATAAGATCTCCCATAGGTATATCATATAAAACCCCAACCATAAGTAAATAAAAAGTAAAAAACATGGATTTTTTTTTCTTGTTGAAATCCCATATGCTGAATCCACCCAAGCCACCAGTATCAACAATCAAATATTAAGACATTTCCCTATATGTAATTGAAATCATGAGGTTTAATAGAGTCCCAATATTCCTTGGTCTCTTGATTAGTGTGTGAGTGTAAATACATACTCTATAACCAATGGTTTACCTAATATAAATAGTGAACATGGTTCATGTAAAACCTGATATTCTTAGAAGTAGTAAAAAAATCAAACATAATACTTGTCACATTTATGGGTATTATCCATTTCACATTGGAGTGAGAATATCAACTTCTTCAAATGTTGGTGTGTCTTTGAATATGTCACTATTTTAGTGGGAATGAAATGACCTGGATACCCTCATTTTTAGAGAAAATAATGGTTTGATGAGAACCAAACAATCTATCCTTCTTTTATATTGAACGTGATGTCGGGAAAAAATGTTTTCATATTGGGTTCACCATTAATGTTTTGACATAAAATAGTTAACACATGTGAATTGTCCTTGGATCGATGGTTGATTGTGTGTGTGTTTGGGGGGGGGGGGGATTGACTGCTTTCAAAATTATTGATTTTAGATCACCATCATTATTGTTAATGAAAACTCATAATGGTTCCCCCATCCATAACTAGTTATAGAACTTCTTTCTGGACATGATGTTGAGCCTGTGAGTGTCTTTTCTTTATGTTACCTCCTATGCTAGGATTTCCTTCAGCGGCGATCTGGGAGGGGGTGGCCTATGTGTTAATTCAGACAGCATCTCCCCTCCTCCTTCCGTCATTTTCTCTCCTCACCTCCCAATTTCATTCTTCCTACTTGTTCTATTTTTTTTGTTTTACCTTTATCCTATTCTACCCCACTTTGTCGTTCAGATTTGTTTTCTCCTGTAGCCTTGGATCACTGCAGAAACCACCATGAATCTTCCTCTTCTCTTTTATCCTGGTTATGAAATTTCTAACCCCATGGTGCTCAAGTGTGATGGACTTATTGAGGTGGATTGGGAGGTTTGGGTTGAGTCGCACAAGTGTCCTAGGTGCTCAGATTGCATTTCAACTTCAATATGAGTCTTGTTGGTTCTCATTTATTGCAACATTTTGTTGGTCTAGTTTCATCATTGTTTTATTCTAGTGGCGTGAAAGGTCTTAAAGTATTTGAGGCAATATGTGATAGACATTATTGTTTTTGTGCGATCTTCGGTGATAATGGATATGGTGGCACCAATCTGGTTTCTATAGTGGTGTTCCTTCGTCTACTCAACTCTATCCTGACTCCACAGTTCATAGACCATGTCATATCAATCTAGTCTGATAGTTCCTTAAAAGTTTTGGGAGGTGTGTTTTGATCGGTCAATGGCATGTCAGAAGTATTTCTGGCTTGGGTTCTTCACCTCCAGCCATCTATTTCATTTTTCTAATTTTGGGCGAGTTTCTATTTGTGTTTTTTTGGTTTGTATCATTAGTGAATATAGTAATAGGCATGGTTTCTAGTTTCTGGTAAATAGGGTCCCCAATAATGGTTATGGCCCATTGTTCACTATGATGGTGTGTTAGTGGTGCTATCTTAGTTCATGGATCAATGCTGGTTATGATGGTTTTCGCTGTCCAAGGTTTTTGTGGTCCATTTGTCAAATAAATTTTTATTTTTTTCCTTTAATTTGAATGCTTGACCCAATGTATAATGTTGATGTGGTTGATGATTATCTTTTCAGTGTTTTTAAAATTTTAATCTATTTATCATTGGAAAACTATGATGGTTTTGGTTTTTGGGGGTATTTCAGTTTGAATTTCAACTACATGATTTGTCTATAGGTATGAAATTTATAAAGGTTGACACTTAACATTAAAAATAATTTTCAGAAAATAAAAAATTATGGATTTATAGGTACAAACTTAATATAAAAATGAAGCTGGTTAGTTTTGGTTTTATACCCAATGATTCTTAGGGACTCACATTGGTCGGGAGTATGGCAGGGCAAGCTCATCGTACCCTTTTAGGGGAGAATGTTTACCAACTATGGGACTCCCTTTAATATTTATGTTTTGTTTGAAAAGATCTTAATAATACTGATAAAATATCAGTTACCCTAATAGAATGTTCATAAGATAAACCCTTTCATACATAGAATAAGGGGATCATATTACTGAATCCATCTGAATGTATCCGAGTTTATTCATCCCTTTCCCAGTAATGGGTAGCTTCCCATGTGATGAATCTGTAAAATAAGGTACTTTGGAATTTTCTTCAATACAGGGAGACAGTTAATATTCCATGGAGGTGATTGGGCTATTATGAAGATTCCTAAATATCTTGGATATTGTACGAATCAAACCCTACATTGTTTTTAAAACCCTTGAATTTTAATGTCATGCATAATGTACATATATGTGGGAAATTATGAACCATTTTTTTAAGCTCGAGTGTCGAGGATGTGTCCTACTTATCCTGATTATGGAATGAATTGGATTTCTTTAGATTATATGGTTCCTTAGTCCATTGATAGATTAATTTTACTGATTATACAATGGTAATTATATAGTCCTGATTGTTGAAATGTCAGAGACATGGCATAAATCACATTGAGGTGGATGCCCATTTAAACTCATGCCTTAAGAAGGCATCCTTTGTATCTTGGTTATTTATAGGAACACGAGTTCTCAATGTTTGGTCATTCCCTTGGGAGTATCCCTAAGTTATATTCCATTATATAGGGGTAATCATATCATGCCACTAATTATGGCTTAAACACAAAGGTTACATTGGCTGGTGGAGATTCATGATGTGAATGATATGACCATTGCAACACCATAAGACAACATGATCCATGATTAGTGTCATAAAGAAGGGATAAGAAGTAATCAACCTCTCTGTATATGGATGTAGGAATTATTTATTGGGATCTTCCTCTGGATTCATTATGTGGATCTCAGTCCTCAGGGAGGCATCCTATGTATTCTGGTTATCAAAGGAATTAGATTCATCATAGTTCAGTTGGTTGGGGCTTACACATTGATGATTATCTTCTATATGGACATATAATATTATTTCACTGATCATGGATTACATGATGATATTTCCTTGTCTAGTCAGGTCTTACACATTGAGGATGGAAAATGTTATTAATTTATTAGATGCCTGATTTTACCAGAATGCTCGTTTTTCCTGATATGTGTTTTTGTCCACTACAGATGCCTTAATTTCCTAGTTGACATGTTAGAGGGTGTTTGGATAATGTTTCTAAAGGTAATTGCATGATATAGTTTGCATTTTTGAGGTTTTTCTCATAATCTAGATGGAATTAATGAAGGTTGTCACATGACCAAGGATTTTATGTCAAGATGAAATCGCAAGAGCTGACTAACTTGTCCTGGAATCCATTACATGATCTCGGATGACATGTTTAGAGTGTGTCTTATGATTGAGATAACTTTCCCTAGTGTCATCACAAAATATGGATGGAATTCTTGGAGGGAGTCACAAGATTTGATGTGACAATTCTGGAGGGTGATGCATGATCTAGGCTGACATGATTAGAAGGCGTCATGTGATCTAGAAGGCATTCATGGAGGGTGTCGTGAGAGATAGTTGACATGCCTGGGTTTTTCCTTGAGACTCCACTAACATGTGATTTCTCCACCATATGATCTGGTTGGCATGTTAAGAGGAAATTTTCATGGCTTGTATGTCTAACCTAGATGTTTTCTCAAGACTTGGGTGGCATGCCAAGAGGGTTCCATGTGGCTTTCTCTGACATGTATAGGGGAATTTTCCTAATTCAAATAGTATACCAAAGGAGTATTGCATGATTTGTGAAACATGTCATGCTGTTGTTGTATATCCCGGGTGGTTCATAATAAGTGATTGAGGATTTGTGCATATGTTATTTGTGTAATTAACCCATATTTTAGTCCTTTTTCTATACCTTCATTGAAAATTACTCTGTTTTATTTAGTGTTTTCATGTTTATGGCTATCATAATTTAGCAGATCTGTGGAATTTTTTTAGGTGTCCTTCCATAATTCCTTCGCATGATCTAGAAGTGATACTGAAAATTTATTATACATGATGCATGATAACTCATATTGTTTACCATATCTTACCTGATGAAAACATTTATCGGTCATGAGATCAACTACTCCGAGAATTTTTCTCTAAAGTCTGGTTGTGTTGGTGTGAGGTTTCAAGGATTTATTTTATATGTATGCATCCCTACGTAGTGCACTTTTTAGGCTCGGGTGGATTATTTAAAGCAATCACCACCTCTTTTATTCATCTATTTTCATGGCATGTATCGCATAAATCCAAGATGGATTCAGAGGAAGGATTCAACATCAAATGTTTTGTATGTTCCTATCATAAGTCTTTCTAGGGGAGTTACATGATTTTCATCAATTGCAGGACCATTCCATCAACAACCCATTTATTTGATTATTTCTAATTATGGGGGTATTTCCAAATCATATGGAAATTATAAGGTAATTTCATATTGTCTAGAAAACATGTCTTTGGGCCTTCGTGAGATTAGGTCACCTGCTAAAAGGACGTCACATGATCTTAGGCAGCTTGTATAGATCCATTTGCAAGACAAAGATGGATTTTTAGGGGGTATTTGTGAATCTAGGTCATCACACCTGAGGGTTTCCCGAGACCATGATATGGACAACACAGGAACATAGTGATATTTTTACAAACTTGAGAGGCTCCCTTCTAATCCCTATTTTATTTCCTTTAACTATTTTACCAAGGTTAGGGATATTGTGAGGATGTATGAGTGTTGTCGAAGATAATAAATCTACCAATTGGTGATATATTGCGTAAAAAATAATCAGTTCTTTTGAGATGCGTGATAATTTCATGGAAATTTCCATCTATTTACATTATGGATCTAATGGTGGAGCATGATATCTCATGGATATGTCCCAGGCCCTTTGTGTGATGGGGATAACATGCCAAAGAGCATTCATGAGATGAGGCGGACATGTCACTTGGTTCTTGTGGTGTGTTTTAGATCTCTAGGGGTACATCACATATTGTTTAAGACTACAAGAGGCTCCCTCCTTCCACCTTTTTATTTCCCCTTTTTATATGACAAATTCCTAGGTTTTCATAGGTTTTATTGAGTGTTGTTGAGGACAATCACTCCCCCCTTGGTGATGAATTATGTGTATTTTATAACTGAGATAGGCTCCTAACTTTTGGATTTATTCACCCTATATTCCATGGATTTATAGATGGATTCTTAAGAGTCTGACGATTGAAAATTTGCGAGACCTAGGTGATATTATATAGATATCTCCATGTGATAAGTGACTGTCTAGGGAGCTTTCATGAAAGAAGAAGGGCTTGAGGAAAGGACTTTATGGGTACTTTAGTAGCTTATGCGTAGTGTGTGATTATTTGTATGACCATAAGATGGTAATGTTATTGTGTGTCTATTGGGGGTTCAAGCGATCCATGTTATTAGGTCTACCTCCATATTCCTTCTCTTTGTAGGGAAAATAAAACCCATATCCTGGTATTTATTTGTCTATGAATTTGTCGATTCTCATTTGGTGGGGGTTAAAAAATTCCCCCCTCAATAGAATTTTCCATTGGGACAAGGACTTGGTTCTAAAGAAAGGAAATTCCCACATGAGTCTTTAGTGATATGTCAAATCAGTGTCTTAGTAAATGTTTGGTATTCCATGGGATTCTCTATAAATAGGGGATTAGAGATGGGTTCAATCACAAAATACTCTAATATCTAGATCTCTTACACCCGGATTCCATCTTGTGACCATATCATAAGACCTTCCCTCATGATCGAATCTTGAGGCTTCACTGTGACCCCGTTTCGTGAGAAATGATCCACAAAACTACATTTTCCTATGCGCCCAATCAAATAAAATCATAACTAAACTAAAATATTTTTTTTTGATATTTTGAAATGGGTATTCCCGATTGTGTTGAGGGATTCATGGGATCCACTGGAATTATCAAATTATACTTTGGCTATCATGTGGCTCATGTGACCATGTGAATTTCATGCAATCATAATCCTTTTGAGGGGTCATGCATCTGTACCGTGCCTTGTGGGTTTTTGTGATCTATGAGATATTTGGGGATCAGTTGATTCATGAGTCCCTTATTCAATTTTCAAATTCCTTTTGATGATTTATGTGATGCTCATGGTGCTGCTAGTTTATTCATTTCTCTTTGACAATATTTTATTTTATCTCTTTCACATCTTCGAATTACTTTTGTTTATTTGGATTCTGGCTCTCGTCAAACATCTCGCAAGAACTCGAAGAAGGATGCAAAGGTAGAGATGGTCCATTTCCATGATATTATAGGAAGAGTGTATGATAACTACAAACATTATAATGGGACACTTCAGATGAAACTGATAGAGATAATGGGATTAAAACTTTGGGACTACCCCATTTTAGATTTTCTACCCCTTATGGGTTTTTTCTAAATAATGAGACTCCCATTCCTTCACCCAAGTCATCATTCATACCACCCTCTTATGTTTAAAAGAAACATAATACCTTATTAGTGAACATATCTTAATGGGGGCATTTTATCACCACGAGAGGCTATAAAGATGTGAATATAACAATGTACATGACCACATAATTTAGCAGGACTGATTATGAACCTGATATAGATGTTCATATTTACCATTCAATCTTGCATAAGTTCACCCACAACAAGATGTTATGGTGGCTTCCCAATTGGGAAATCCAATTAGGAGGAAACTATGGAATGTAATGGGTATGAACCTTTTCGGTAAAATACATGGCTTTTTAATTCAATGAGAAGATGAAGGAAATTAGTATGCATGATGCTGTCTAGATATCCGAAACATTTTCTTATTGAAACATGGGTTTGATGAAAGACTTGTTTAGTTGTTTGATCCCAAATACAATCACATTCTACCTTACGTATGGTGATGTGGGCATCAACCATTTCTACATTGAATAGTTATGTTGTTAACCTTTATTGGGTGCGATGAATGATGATTCCCCACCCATGATCCACTCGGGATGGCATAATGAAGAATCCTCTCCTCACCCATGAACTGATCAGGCTGGCTGAAGAGGCCATCCAGAAGAGGAAAAATCCAAGAGATGGTATCCCATTCAAGAAGTGGGAGGGATACTTCATAATGAATGTCCAATATGAACCATATGATAATAATAAAAAGGCCTGGAAGATGAAGGACTCCCTAGTGCACCAGGTGCCGATTGTGATGTGGTTGAAGAAGGTAAATTTAAAGAATGGGGATGGGAGGTTGTCCATAGTGTTGACTGGGATTTTCAAAATATCTATTTTCCTCTTCATGTACTTGAGTGGGTACTTACTTCCTATAAAGGAAAAATGTAGAGTTAGAGTTAAAAATCTCGCGATGGTGCACTCTATGGATGAAGGGAGCATATTGGGATTTCCATCCCTTTGCTGGTCATAATTTATTACCTTCTGCACCATGTTTACAAGGGAAGAGCCCCATACAGGATTTTGGACCACTTCTAAGTATTATGGGGTTAGAGAGGATCTAATCTAAAAGATTATGAATATATGAACATCCATGGAATCCACAATGTCTACTTCATACCATACCTATAATGTATCATTGGAGTAAGAACTGTTACACTAAGAGATCATGATGTTAGGGATTGTAGGAGTCACAATTACTATTCTTATTTCAGAACCTATGGTCCAGTGCCAACATGTGATATTCTTGATACTGTTGAAGACTTTATTGAGGCATGTTATTATATGAAGTTAATTCATGATGGCATTTTTTCCACCTGTATTGACGGGGACCTTATCAACAAATGGTCTACAACCTACTAATTCAATATCCGGTTCTTATGTGTCTAGTAATGATGTAATCAATATTTTCATGTTTTATTTAAGGAGCATCAAATTGTACCTCACCAATTTTGGCTGATTCATACCTGTGATGAGACTCAAGCAGAGATATTCCTTCCTCCCAGTGATGCAATAACTAGTTTATCCCAATATCATGCCATGGATTGGATCCAATTATATCCCAGTGGTAAATTTTCAAAATTGGTAATATTGGCCTCCAAAGTTGTCGATCACAATATTAGGCCCGAAATGTGACCAAAGTCTAGTGAACTAATAGCTCCAGAAGCACCCCATAAGGAAATAAGGCATTTTCCATTGTCGGTAGGTGAGAAAAAGGACAAGGATGTAGTGAGTGTAATACTAGAGCGTAAAGCTACATCAGAGTTATCATTTCCTATAGCATCTTAATAGTGGATGTCTTGCGGGATAAAGAACTCGGAGGCTGACATATTGTGTATTATTCACCAATGAGAGTTAATATTGTAAGGTTTCAACCATTTTACTTCCCCTATAGGCATCACATTCAAATACAAAACTAAAGAGTCTATGACCTTTTTTGAGACCTTGATGTAGCTCTGGAAAGTTTCAGGTGTTAGAGATTTTATTCCCCAATAGTCCACCAGATTTCTTTTCAAGGTACCCTGCAATTTTCTATTTATGACAGGGGTATAGTGTTACCTATGAAGCAACAAGGATGAACTCATTGATTTTCTTAAATGGTCATGGCTACATTGAAACCATACTAATGTACATTATGTTTTTGTTGATATTGTGGGATACTAAGGATGAACGGATAGACCATTCATCCCTTGAGTATTCTCCCCAGGGTACAACTGTGGGAAAGAAAATTGGCAGTGACATGGGGACCGATGAAAGGGGGTCCCCAAGTCAATATGTCCAGACGAGGGTAGAAATTACTTCTTCTTGAACAATGAATTTTATTAACACTTCTCAGATAGTATTTACTTAAAGGGAATACGAACAGAAGATCTCTTTATCATATGGGTATTCTCTACTAGAATACTAAAGTAAGTGTGGAATTTCATAGTTATCTCCCTTTGAATTATTCCAGAAACACATTATGATTTCCCAAAAATGTGAACGTCCCCAATAAACTTTCTTGGAAGAGAATATATCTTCTAATGAGGATGTGGATGAGCGTTTGGTTTCTTTGGAAGGCCCTTCACTATTGATCCCATATCCTTAAGTGATGGAGATTGATGTGGTTCCAAATCAATCACGCCTATTGTCTACTATAGTCATTTCGATGAACACACCACATGATCTAACATGGGTGGACACACTTTTAGATGATACTTAAACATGAATATATTCTTCTATGACATTAGAATTGATGGAAGTGAGTTTTAGATTAGTTGAATGATTTTTCATGTATAGATTGTTTTTTATGTGTAATGTGACCTGATATTATCTTTTGTTTCTATAGTCTTCAAGGATGGTGATTGTATAACATCATTGGAAAAAATAACTAGAATTTTCACAAAGATTCTCATCATATGAAGGTGTCACCTCTTCACATGAGTACAGGGTTGGTGTTGTGGCTATCTCTAGTGACATGACTAATAAAGTAAGGTTTTTAACATTGTTCATACCCATCGATTACCTTGTGATTCCTTATTATTTATCAAGTGGCAGATATACCCCCTATGTCCCATGATATAGTGTCTTAAACCTAGATATTGGAGGTTCAAGTCCCTGCTCCCTTGGGGGTTCCACTGACTGGATCAACAAATGAAGAGGCCAACTCTATTGCTTTATCATCAAAGACTATGAGCATGACCATTTATCTTGGTCACCTGGTTCCAAAATATACTCTTGTCCCCCAAGGGGAACATAGATCAAGGCCCCAGGTCTAAATCACTTTATATATCGATGAAGAAATAAATTTGGAAGGATATCTAGACTCTAGTACCAGAAACCCTATTGGACATGTTGAAGGAATGGTTGGGTCATCTTTGATTTATTTTTCCCACCCTTGGTTACAAGGGTTTTGACTACTCCAACCTTCATTCCTGTTTGACAGAAGTGGTTTCTCTAAGGGATTAGAAGAGGGTACTTGAATCAATGGTGGAATCACCTAAGGTTTCCACTTCCATGAAGAAGAACATGGACAAGTCCATAAAAGAATCTTCCCAGTGTGTGATGGAGGTGTCTTCTCACCGGGACATAATCAATGATGGGATGATTGAAACTGATGGGATCTGATATGAAATTGGTCATCTTCGAGAAGAACTATCCCAATTTTAACATGAAAATTATATATTAGGGAAGACAATATCTGAGTATTAGGGGGCCATAGATGTAGTAGACAAATCTAGAGTTGATATTGTTATTAGAGTGAAAGAGTTACTGTCGGATACGGAAGTATAAACCAAATATGTTGATAAACAACTCTAATATGTTACCTATATGGAGATGAGGATAGTGGAACTCAAGTAATCCTCCAAAAACATATTGTTATGGAGTTTTTATTTTTCAACATTTTATTGGATCGTACACTCATGGTAGAGGCTCTGATATGTGGAGATTCCTCCATTTATATTCTATTAGTGAATATATTTTAATAACTTTATTTTTTTTCTAATTTGATTTAATTCATGATTTATATTTCATTTCATCGATAAGGAATGAAAATGAGAAATTTACAGAGCTAAGATATCTCAGAATGGTAGGTCTTAGCCCTTATGCATCAATAACATGGTCAAATAGAGAGATCACTTTTTCTTTCCAAGGGACATGAAAGGTCTGCGATGACTCAAGGAACTCTAGAAAAGATGTGTTTTATGTGTATTGATGTTATTTAAAATATGGTGTAAGAACCCCATATTATTTTTGATCGGGGTAAGACTCATGTTTTCCATTGATAAGGAATGAGAATGAGTGATGAACTGCATAGTTTAATGTCATGTAGTAGGGATGCACATTCTTCCCAGAAATTAATGTCATTAGATAATGAAATTTTTCTTGTAGTTTAATGTCATGTTGTAATGAAATATTTGTTTCTATTTAGTTTAATTGCATTTGGTAAGGATTATTGTGGTGTTCAATTTTAAATTCATGTAACCTGTATGTTTTACTTGTAGTATAATTTCACGTGTTTAGGATGTGGAAACCAATGTGAAGAATTATAAATGATATATTATATACTAATGAATCTATTATGAATATTTAACTCATAACTAGGAGAAATAAACTTATATGACTCATACCCTATGAAGTTGGGGTGAATCTTTATTAGAATTTGTAGCTGGAGATGAGATTGAATATATAGGCATCACTATGTATCCTGTGATTATAGAAATCAAGCCGCACGTAGTTTTGAATGAGAAACTATCTACTCAGGTTTGAACCATACACAAAGGTGGGAATTTTTTATGTTGATTGTTGTAGCTGGGCCCAAGATTGGGGATCTAGGGGTCACTATGTATCCTGTGATGGTAAGAATCTATCCACACACAGTTCATGAAGAGTTATGCAATTTAATATCATGAATAAAGGACATTGGGACCCCAGTTTTTAAAGGGGTGTTGGGGATGGACCCAAGGATGGGAATATTGGTGTAAGTACGTATCATGTGGTAGTAGGAATCAAGTCAAAATTGTTCTTGAGGAAGGAACACTTTTTATAGGTTTGGCCTATACATAGAGAGGGTGATTTTTATATTTTTTGTGACTGCATCCAGGATTGAAGATACAAGAATCACTATATATCCTATGAGGTCAAGAATTAATCCACGTGTGGTTATTGAATGTTGGTATGGTAGGAGACCATTACGGACAATAATGGTCCTTTTAGGGGAGTTCTATCAGAATATATAGTTTTATTTCATTCAAGGGACATAAAATTCACAGTTTAATGTCATGAGGTGAGGAATCATTGTATGAATTTTAAGGTATTACATTCAAGACCACGATGAGCCTCTCTTGAGATTTTATGCCTCATTTTTATGGGGAAGCACTTACTGAAATTCACTATCCTACGTGAGTTATCCTTAGTGTGAGAAAAAATTAATGGAATGGGTTCCTCTTACTATATAGAGGAAGTTAAGGATATGTTATTTCAATTTTGTATCATGTGGTGTATAGAAATAGATATATGATTGAATAGTCCCTGTATATCTAATTGAAAATGAGAATAAAGCCATGCATAGTTCAACATTACTTGAGTAGTTTTAATGTCATGTGGAAAAGATATTAGACATGAATTTAAACATCTTATGTTATGGATGAAGATCACTCTAAGTGAATGAAGATTTATTTCATCAGTACATGTAGTTTTTCATCACGCGTTAAGGACTTTTACCATGTAGTTGGACATCATGTGGTAAGGACAAGGATCATCGTGCAGTGTAAAGTATTACCTATAGGACTTGAGATGCTAAAATTTTAACATATTTCTTACAGGATGATCTTTTTTAGTTTAACAGCATGAAATCAATAAAATCTTTTGCAGTTAAATTTCATGACATTAGGATGAGGGGTACCCTGATGTTTAAAGTCTTACTCTCAGGACTTAAGGTGCTATGCTTTTTATCATATTTATGCTGGGAAGATATTTTTAAATTTTAAATCATGGAATCAAGATGATATTTTTCAATTTAATGTTATCAAATCAGGATGAGTGGTGGTAAATTACAGCTATGAAAATATTTTCTTGATAAATATCGCATTGGTGGGGGGTGGGGTGACATGCTCCCCATCCATTGTGGCCAATGAGTATCTCTACTATGAAAGACATTATGTATGATGTAAGGACCTTCCCATTTGGGATCCAAATTTGGAGGTTTATTCACTAGTATAATTGGGGTTCTAAGAGCCACTACCAATTATCCTGGGAATAATGAACAGAGGAAAAAATGTTTATTAATGTCTCATGTGATCCAATTCCGATGGACAAGAAGGCTGTTTAGTGAACAAAACCTATTCTCATTGATCTGATCCAATTCATCCATTATTTTCTGGGATTACTCATCATATTAGATCTATATGAAAGTGGATATTATGAGAAAATGATGCTTTTCTTATATGGGTAACACTTCCACTATCACACACACCAATTAGTAGGGCATTTCTTGTGTAGAAGTTCATGTAGTGGTATGGTAAGATCATAAATCATGAAGGATGTTGTCCGGATTAGAATTACCCATGTTCACTGTATTATGGAGTGTATTTTATAATTACGTAATGAAGTCCTCTCTCTATCCATTTTATACCGCATGATAGTGAGATGGTTGATTGGAATTGATATTGTACTCCTCGTATAGTTACTTCAACTCCGTAGAACATAATTTTTTTCTATTATCAGATAGTATTGTGAAAGGGACCCCAAAAATAGATATGATATCTGTCTTTATGAATTGGATGATATTATTCATCCAAAAATCCTTGAGGGGTATTGAATTAGACCATTTATAAAATAATGTGGTAACAGTTAGGGTATACTTAAACTACATAGCTATGGCCGAGGGATATGGCCCCACAACATTCATTCCCCAAATTAAAAATGATCGTGAATGTTTAGTTTTATGTAGTAATTATGGAGGTTTATGTATGAATTTATGATGTATCTATAATCTAATACATTTCTTGGTGAACTCTAGATAGTTCTAAATCAGGGTTTTCCAATAGTAACCCAACCTCCTCATTTGGTGGGAGAGCCTGGTCATAGACTGATGAGAATCACAGAAACCTCCATGTACTTATTTCATGATGACATGAATCTCTCTTTATGCTATAAATCCATGTAATATTCCATAAAGTACTAACTTTTAGAGGGAATATTGTTCATTTGTAGAATCATGAAGTGTAAAGATCACTGCACAATGTCAAATCTATACCCTTATGGATCGTTTTGTTGGGAGAAATATGTTTTGGAGAAAACCGATTATGGGATCCATCCATCCAAGGGTCGAAATTTGTTCATCATGATATAGGGAGGTGTGGAACTCATTAATTTCTTCCATATCATAGATAACAATCAACGAGAACATATTTTGGTGCGTGATTTGGAATATTTGTTTCTTACGGATCAGGGTTGACCATTGTTGTGGATACATTATCTAATGCATCAACACAAGAATTCTTTGATCATGGAACAGGATGAAATGTGGAACCAAAAGGAACTCTACCATTAATCACCTAACGTACCAAGTGAGAGGGGCCAGTTCATCCTTTTTGATGGATTATTTTCCACTGACAAGCTTTATTATAGTTTCGAATCCCATTTGATATATATCTAGACTATATGAAGCTATAGGGATCATTCCAATCTAGAAATGATGGATTGTTATTCCAAATCATTATTTGTTCATCCCTAAGATGGCGACAAAGAGTAAAGAAAAACTGATTTTTATAGAGAGAGAAATAAATTCCCTAAGCAGACTTGATTGAGCTTTGGGTTTTCCATCCTTTTTCAAATAGGATTTTGTGAGACTCCATAAAAATATATCTCCCATGTCTAGGGAGTTTTTTGGGCATAGAATAAATCCTCATAAAGAAACGTAGTGTACATCGGTGTATTCTCTGGGGTATGATGCGATGCAAGGAAATATGCGAGGGAATTACCTTTCACTAATTTATATAACATGAACTGGATGTCATCTCTTTGTAAAATGGCCATCCATTGGGCTAGACGCATAATTATAATAAGAATTCCAAGGATGTACTTTGGAGGATCAATGTGACAAAATAGATAGACTTTGTGGTGCTACAAGTAATGCCTAGTATTTTTCTCTGTGAATATGAGTTCAAGGAAGTTCTTCTCAACATTAGAATATCAAGTCTTAGTACCTAGAATCATTTGGATGATGTAATAGGGACAGTTCTCTCTCTCCACATCATTTTTCTATGTGTGGTTGGTGCCTAGTGAGTGTTCCATGGTGTCTACCAACAATATGAGTGGAATCCTATGCACTAGAGGTATTATAAATAGTGGGTGAAGAAGGTACTACTTGAGAATTTTGAATGCCCCATGACAGTCAACATCCCATTGGTTGGAGATCCCCTTATTCATTATCCTAGTGAAGGGTAGAGCTTTTCTGGCCAAATTAGATATGAATCCTTTCTTGTATGTGATGCGACAATTAAGCTCCCCCTAGTTCTTTAAGATAACCAGTGGTAACATTACTAAAATAAAACTAGTCATCTCTAGGTCAACCTTGATGCCCTGGAGGATTACCAAAAAATTAAGGAACATCCCTAATGTTTCCTAGAAAGCACATTTTAGCATAATCATTTTTTGACTATGCTTTCGAATCTTATTGAAGATTGTTTGACTATTTGTGAAGTGATCACATCACTTTCAAGAATTGAAAACTAGGTCATTGACATAAAATTCAGTTATCCTTCTGAGGAATTTCTTAACGACATGATGCATTACACATTGATATGTGGTGCCATCATTATATAAGCTAAAGGGAATGACCTGATAGAAAAATATCCCTTAGGTTGAATTGAAGTCAATGACTTCTTTATCTTTAGGGTCAATTTTTATTTGATTATACCCTGAATATCGATCCGTGAAGGAAAGGTCTTGGAATCCATCATTTTCATTCATTAATATTTCTATGACCAATAATGTGAAATCATCCTTCGGACATTGTGGATTATAGTCTCTAAATAGATATAGAAACTGATTTTCCATTCTTTTTCATAATAGGTATGATGTTGGCAAATTATCATGGGTATTTTAATTCAGGAAAAAAGATGTATTTTATCATTTTATCAAATTCCTCCACCGCATTGGTGTCATGAGAGGGGTTTATCCTATTGGAAATCAAGTTGAAGTCTCTATGATCGTTTTGTAAGATGAGATGGTAAGTACCCAAATATGAATTTAGTATGGGAATTCCTTTATAGTTCCAACAAATCACAAATCAATGTTAGTTTATAAATGATATGTAAATCTCTTTCTCTTTCAGGGGCATGGAAACACAAATCAATGTAGTCTGAATGGCTTCTTCTTTTTCAGGTTTTAACTATATGATCTTATGAATGATGGTGGAGACACCTTCCTTGAATGGGAGAGGGGTGTTCCTGAGGTCATCCAAATTTTCTATGACTTATGAGTCTATGGGGATTATTTCAGATGAAGTTTTAAATATAAGGGCTTCTCTATCACCATCAATATGGGATAGGTCATAATAAGAGACATTATCATCCTATACTTCCTAAATTGTTGAATAGATATTGCGGACCTACTTGTCTTTTAAAATGTATTTAGGGATATAAGGATCTTGGATCTATAGGACTAGGTATATCACCTCAAATAGATTTATTGGTAGCACATAGTTATTGTTGATAATATTCCAATGATATACAGGGTGGACCCCAAGTCATTAGGTTCAGAAACAATCAAATCATCATCCATGGTTGGTTGTTTGCATTAATTTTTGTAGAACATTGCCTCAGTATATGTGGAATTGCAGGTCTCAAAGGGGTCACTATCAACATGTAGTATATTGGCCTTTCCATCGATGGGGTATTTTCGACGTTCATGGAATGATTAATATACTACAATATGGCTATGGTTCTAGGGCCTTCTAATAAGTTTTTATGTGGTGTCTTGATTTATAAAGATTTACTCAACTTAATATGTGAGATCCCTGAACTGAGTTTTGAGTTTGATCTTCCCAAGAGGTCTTTTCTTACCCTTACCATACCATTGAATTGTCATCCTTGTGGGGGAAAAACCCCCTTCACAATCCCAAAAAATTTGAGGGTTTGAATTAGGATGAGATTGATCCCATATCAATTGTCAATTAGGTCTATTCAGAGGTTAAAATTATCATGTATTCAGGAAATATATAGTAGTCTAATGTATACCTGGATTATTACTTCTTGATTGTGCTCGGTGAACAAGATGGAAACATGGAAATCTACTGACATGGTCTCCATTCAATAGATCCTAGATGTATCGACTTCTGTTTCAAATTTATTGGGTATTTTGATGTGTTTAATTAGTGACTCTTTGAGTTATTTTGAAAGATAGTGTAGATCTAGGATTGATATCTTGATTGGGACAACAACTAGATACTTTAGAATACTGTACTTTTGTGGCCGAGCTCAATGCTTCCTGAGGTGGTGTTGCTCCTAGATATGTGGCTTCAAAACTGAGGCATTTTAGGTAGACATGCCTGGTTACTCTGAAGAAGTTATGGAAGAATCTGCTTTAATTGTCATAGGTCATGCCGACCTTCCTTCTTTCCTGGGATGATCAGATAACCGTAATCCCACTAGGCGATCATGATAGATAACTAGGTATGTATGAACACCAAAAGGTTTTCAGACAACTAAATTTATTTTTTGGGATCACTGGAGTGTCTGACCATGAGTCTTAGTTTCATATATGTCCTCTATGGGGATGTGGCAAAAATATTGGGTTCAACAACACATGTTTTATCCCATGTATCCTCAATTACTATACATGCAGTCCCTCATTCCCCTATTATGGGAATAAAACTCATAATCTGAGGAATATTCTTCATCAAATAACGGTTTTAGGAAGTATACCACATTTATAGAACCAAATATGATATATTTATCCAACGAGGGTTCCATTTGGTGTGTGTGTGGGGGGGGGGGGTGATCATGCTTCAGATGTTGCAGGGAAGAATTCTCCAAGATTTAGAGATTTCATTGGAGTAGAATATGACTCCTCATCTTCTATTTCTTCCTACTTTTGATGGTCATTCCCACCAAAGGGGGACAAATTTGATGTTTCCTTCTTAGGTGGTGGAGATATTGTTGGTATGTACAGTTGTGTTATCATGGTGTAATGAGGGCAATCAACTTGTTTTCGAGTCATCCAGTTGTTGAACCTTTGATCGCACCTGGCTGTAACCTTCTTCCAACCAACATAATCTTCTTATTGGGAAATAGTTTTTCTTGAAACCTACTATGACTATTTATCTAATACCACATGTCCAAAAAATCCTATTATTTTAAGGGCATAATTGATGGTGAAGAAGTCCCAGATATTATGACCAAGCCATTTATGGAAAGTGAAGTAGTCAAGATAGTCAATGAGGTTGACCTCATTGAGAATCCCAGGTTGTGGATTCTTGAGTAGTTTATTTTACACAGATTCTACGAAATAACTAGGAATTAGTTAATTTCATAAGGAATATGATTTATTTGTCTGTTCCTTAAATATTGGGTAACCCATATTTCTCTATTATTCTGGATGAGGGTGTTTTTTTGGCTTTTCCCCTCAAAATGAGGTGATGGGTGGTCTGAGACCTACATAGGTTCTTGGACAGAAACTTATAATAGCTTGAGAGTGATAACTATAGCTTCATCTTTGCCTAGAATTCTCAATTTAGTTGAGGGAATGAGTTGATAATTGGACCTAGTTCACTGAATGGTGTATAATAATCATTGTGCTATCTATGTGAGCTCACATAACCCACATGGATACATTATTGGGATTAGAGGCATGTACATATCTTCTTGAATATTTTTATCAAAGAGTTTCATCAATTATTTTTGTGAGAGAGGAATGCTAAGTGAATAAGATAAAACATTCCACCTGACTATGAAGAATGAAACCCTACAAATTTTTCATTGAGTTTTGTTCTTATGGTTGAGAATTATCTTTTCCCTTAGCATAGAGATAAATAGAAAAAATAAATAATTATAAAGGTCTTCCCATCCTATAATAGATCATGCTGACAAAGGTGGTACAAACAAAGGTATTTCCATGATAGAGTTTTTACAGAACACATCAGTTTTGTTGCATCATTTTGATTTCTAGGGACCATCATTAGACCACATCAGGATAAAAATTGTGTGATTTGATGTTCGGGGTTCCATGCCCCGTCAAATTTAGATAAGGTAGGATTTATGAATTTGGTTTGGGACAAAGGTTCTTCCACTCACTCAGGATATGGCTACCTCTATGGTTGTATAGGTTCACTTAACCCTTATATGAATTCTATTTGAGTAGACATGGACCTGATGATGTTATGAAGCTCTTGGCTTAATTTTGTCTGAACTACCTCCCGTCTTCTAGGATTGGGTGGGGTCGATGATGTGGACCCACCTTCACAACCCACTGATTCTTGATTCATCATAAGACAGAATGATCACTCTAGAATGGTAGAGGTTTCCACTACAATAGAGGGAAGTCCTGATTATTTTCGAATTCATCATTTATGAAGACTGGCTGTCTTGATCTATAGTGATTCCGATTCTCAGAAGATACTCTTTATAAAGGATTAAATTTTTCTAGATGTATGGGAGTAGGGATATTTTTCTTATCCCGAAGATGATACCCAATGGGAATATTTCCCATGAGTAGATCCTCTTTGAGTTGTCTGAGAGTTTTTATTTCATTTTATTATTGTGAAATTTGTTCTTCCATGGATGGAACTTTGATTATTCAAGTTATTTATTAGGATGTAGCCACAACTTTCCCTTTTTATTTGTTATTGATTCTCCATAGTAGTGGACACTTGATATTCATAGGTTACAGGTTTCTAAGTCTCATATAGTTATGGGTGCAGTCAACCTTGGTTGGTGAATATAAATGACCCTCCTTTTAGGGTAGGTCTTCCTTGTTACAACCCTCTACATTTATGTTTTGATAAATAGTGTTTTCAGGTTTATATTGATGACATATACAGATCCATATCAAGAAATGATTTTTGTTCCATTACCTTCAATGAAACATAATAATTATGCACCGCCTTCATCAGGGCTATTCTTCAAACCCTTGGCCATATTAAGAAATTTTGTCTTTTGACCATGGAGGGGTGAGATTTCATTATCTATACATTCCTCCTATATAAGAATGTGAGTAATGAAATTGAGAGTTTTTTCAGTCATGATTTTTGAATGGACCCCAAATAGATGAGCTTTGTATTGTAGGAGGAATGGATGGGATAATGAACATCTATGTTTGCCTCCAAAACTAGAGAATAATAATTCTATTTATGATGATGATGATGATTATTATTATTATTATCAAGAAACAAAAGGCCCTGGGGTTTTGGTGTTATTTAGGGACTCAATTGGCATTGATTTATTATATTGTTGAGGATCCAAGGATTCAATTTGGGGATTTAATGTTTGTTGAAGTTTTGAGAAACTATTTATATGAAGGCATCTAGGTTTTGAAAACCTCTCAATACAAATGTGTATGGGAATGTGAAGGATTTTTCTTATTTTTGGGAGATATCACTATGGGGAGATTGACCATGATGTATGTTAGGAGTAGATCCCCTATGATCCATATCTATAGTACCACAAGGAAGAGTATAATGGTAATGATTTTCTACTACTTCGCTTGAAGAGTTTAATGACCCATGAGTTATTGAGAATGTGTCTCAAATGAGAACAAGGACACTATAATTAACAATATTAGGGACACGAGACTCATTATTTGTCATGGTCAGAATATTTTGACCTTCCTTTTGGAGTTCTAAAGAGATATCAGCCTTCTGTATGATGGTTTCAAATTTTTTTTTAAAATCATTTCATGTTATGGGAGTATGATCTCGTGACTAAGAATATGATGAAATATTCTTATTATATTCCCCATTATTGATAGGAATATGAGAATGTATGGAGCTATGTTCCATTATCACTTGGTGAGCCTCATCATGAAAAGTATTATGAGACTGTTTCTTAGCCATTGTAATAATCCACTGGTCTTTTGTGAAAGGGATATGAGACTACCCCTGAGGCATGTTATTCTCTTACTTGGTGAAACTCGGTTTGAATAGGGACATGTGTTTGATACGTATATGAATTCCCACAACCAAATATACTGACGAACCTCTAGAATGGGAGAAGCGAAATAAGAATCTTGTTGTATTTACTTGGAAGGATGTTGGTTCAGTTATTCATCGACGAAAGTTGGAATACGTACCTGGTTTCAGTGATATGCTGGAATATTCTAGGAAAATTCACAAACAGTAATATGAGCTTGTTCCAAGGCATTTTCCACTATCACATTGTGATCCATGGCTACAACAATGATATGAGCCCGATTATAGGCCTTTGGAGTATTCTGTTTGTCTCCTTCAGCAAAAATATGAGCCTATCCCAAGTTATGTGCCCCTCTCACTTGGTTATCCCCATCTAGAATGAGGATATGAGTCTGATCATATGTCTTTGGAATATTCCACCAGACCTTTATGATAGGGATCCAAGCCTATCTTGAGTTATGTGTTTTTCTCACCTCATGATACCCAGTTGGAAGAAGTATATAATCCCAATCAAATGGCTCATCATTTATCGAAATATGATGATAATCCTCCTAGATGGGAGAAATAATGTGTGCTTGATCCAGAGAAGAAACTTGTTCAGAATGATTATAGTGTTGATCTTCCCTGGTTGCAAAGATATAAACATGTGACTATCCTTGTATCTATACAAGTTCTAGAATATGTCATCATGGTTCTTCAGCTATTTCTAATATGTAATGGAATTTTGGAAAAGTGTGTGTAGGGATATATGATCTCAAATTTTCCATATCCACTTTATAGTAGTAGATATATTCGATTGATGTGGGGATATGAGCCTACTTATATCCTTTTTGTGCACCACAATATTCTAATGTTATTCATTATGGGTGTAAGGATATGTGACTCCCCCATTTCTACTATAGTAATATGCTCACATACTTGCTCCAGGTGAGAAAGGAAACAAGCCTTCTCACAGGTCACTATCTAAATACGCAAGAAGACATCTTTAGTGAGAGTGGGTATATGATCCCACTCACAGTTATCTGAAGCCTTCCTCACCCAATGTATCTTTATTTTCACTCGACCATGGGTATAATAGGTGGTAGTGTGTCGAGTGGTACCCACAACAGGTGACTAAGGGGTACTAGTTGGATGGTGCTAGTGAAAAATGTTGATAGGTGCCATTTTTGGTCACCCCATAACTATAAGGGATAAATATTTGAATACCTAGATCACATTCATTAGATAATGAAGTTGGTGGTTGTTGCGCTCATGGGATAAGGTCTTGAATCGGTTCGCTGTGGTGATGAGGGCCACTGACATAGCTGCAACTTTTCTTGGACAATACAGACTCTTCGGTTTCAATACACAGAGACCATCATACATACCTTCAATGGTTGGGATTGTAGTACATCATTGGTATTTGGTGACTATTGTATTTTCTACGTAACATTGATGTTTTTGGGAAGGTGAGATTATTTTGTGACTCGTGGGGGTGGAAACCATATGCGATTTACCAGAATGGTCAATGGATGAAGAAATTATCTCTGGCCGAGATGCTACTGATGAGAGCAGTATCTGCAGTCATGTAGATAATAAGGAAAATTTTTATTGATTAGTCCAATATCATAGGTATGATTCATTCTCAATGAGATATGTATTTTAACACATTTTTTCCTTTTATTCCTGATCCATCCACTTTCCTTGTCTGTACATGTAAAAGTGAGGATAAACTTATTTTACAAGAACCCCAATTATAGAGGATCTATTGTAAGATTTATTTCAGGATTATCATATTTGTTTGATATGAAAAAAGTGTCTTGATTCCTAGTAATCCAATAATCCTACAATTTTAGGGTTTTATGTCATGAACATTGCTTTCATATAGTATTTAAAGCAAAATGGAATAACACATGACTAAATGATAATTCTTTTAATATTGAGCTTCATGTTGGATTCAAATTTTTTATTTTAGTATGAATGAAACAACCTGTAAACCCTCATTTTTGGGAAACATGATGGTTTTATTAGAACTAATACATCTATCCTTTTTATATTTTGAAGGATATACTATGATTAAATACACTCACATTGGGTTCACCATTTTTGTTATAAAAAAAGAGGTGAATGTGGGGAATTCGTCTTGGATTGATGGTTAATTATGGGGGGTTTGATTTCATGAAAAATCATTGATCTTAGATAACTACTGTCATTCCTAATGGAAACTCCCGATGGTTCCCTAATCCATAACTAGGTACATACTTCATTTCTAAAGGTAGGTGGTTAGTTGGGGTTTTGGATCCAATGACACTTAGGGACTCACATTGGTCGAGAGGATGGAAGGTAGGGCTCATCCTACACTT
This sequence comes from Viscum album, assembly GCA_963277665.1. Lineage (NCBI taxonomy): Eukaryota > Viridiplantae > Streptophyta > Magnoliopsida > Santalales > Viscaceae > Viscum > Viscum album. The sequence goes on from OY728158.1 coordinate 1,775,960,169, forward strand.
TGGAGAGTGGGGGGGGGATTGTTTCATTCTTTGGGAATTCCCTATTGATTTATGATATGTTCATGAATCTATTCTCAATATCGATAGGGGACCAATTACCCTAATAGAATGATCATATGTTAACCCATTTCATACGAAGAATAAGGGGATTAGATTAGTGAATCTATATCTATGTATCCAAGGTTCTTAATCCATTTCCCAATAATGGGTTGTTGCTAATGTGATGAAGTCGTATAACCAAGTAATTGAAAATTTGATACCAAGTAGGGAGGTGGTGAATATTTTGAGTAGGGGACTGATACATTATGAGTAATCCAACATGTCCTAATTATTACAAGAATCTAAACCCACATAGTTCATTAAACTCTTGTAGTTTAACATTTTATAGAATGGACATATATGTGGGAACTGGGGTACCATGTATTTAAGATTGATTCTCACAGAGACATCCTATCTATCCTAATTGTGGAGAGAGTTAATGTTTTTGAAGTTCATCTACTTCCTCATACCATTGAAGAATGAGCTAGAATGATAATCCCATGGGAACAATTGTGTCTCAATAGTTCAAATGTCGAAGACATGGTGGGACTCACATAGAGGTGGATGCCTATTAGAACATAGACCCTATTAAGGAATCCAACGAATATAGTTTATTTATTGGAATAATATTTATTGTAGTTATTTCATGAAATTGGGAACAAACCCAAGGTAGATTCCCTTATATGTGGGTAATCATATCATGTCAGTAATCTGGGATTAAAAACTAAAGTTACCCTATCTATTGGAGGTTCATGATGAAGATGAAATTCCAATGAAACTTTGTTATCCCCATTATCCATGCGTAGTGTGAGAAAAAATGGATATCAAGTAATTAGTCACACTATATATGGATGCTGGTCATGTGAACTGGGATATCCCTTGGGATTGTTTATGTGTAACTTGTTCCTCATAGAGTTTTCCTACATAACTTGGTTATTGTACGAATCAGATTCATCACAACTTAGTGGTTGGGTATTACATATTGATGTTTCCATTATATAAAATACATATCATATTATGGTATTGATCATGGATTAAACACTGAGGTTTCCTTGGCTAGTTAGGGACTATACATTGAGGATGAAAAAGGGTATCAAGTCCTTTGATTCTTGATTGAATACGTCTAGTTATCTTCTAGATATGCATTGATTTTTTGCTCAACATGACTTGATTTCCTACTTGAAATGTTGGAGGGTGTCTTCTTGAGGCGTCCAAATACAAATTCATGATCCAGTTGACCTTTTTAAGGGACTTATAATAATTTAGATGGAATGTATGAAGGTTTTATCCTGATCAAGGACAACTTGTCTAGAGGACATCATAAGACCCAGCTAACATGTCTTGGAATCCATTGCATGATGCCAGCTAACATGCTTAGAGGGAGTTGCATGGTTGAGATGACATTACATGGTGTCATATCGAAATCTTGATGAAATGATTATATGATGTTTTGAGAGTCAATGAGACATGTCTAGAGGGTGTAGCATGATCGATGATGACATGTCTGGAAGGCATCATGAGATCTGGCTGGTGTCCCTAAAGGGGTTCACGAGAGCCATTTTACATGCTCCGGTGCTATCGGGAGACTCAGATGACATGTACAAGTGCCACCATATGATTTGGGTAGTATGTCTAGAGTACATTTGTAAATCATGGATGACTAACCTATAGGGTTTCACGATACATGGGTAGAATTTCTGGAGGGTTCAATATGACTTTATCTAACATTTATAAGGGTCTTTTATAATATTAATATTATACCAATGGAGTATTGCATGATATGAGTGATATGTCTCGGTGGACTCTCATGGCCTGGGTTGTTCATGAAAATAGCATAAGGATTTTAGTATATGTCCTTAACATAATTCTACTTTATTTTAGTCCTTGTTGTAGCCATTTATTTCAAATTTCTTAGATTTATTCAGTACTATCTTGTTTATGACTCGTGGGATTTAGAAGATGTACATGATGTTCTTCATGTGTACTACCAGAAGTCTATTGTGTGATCTATAAGTGATCACATGAATTGGTTAAGAATATATAACGATCAATCTAGTTGTTCACTAGATCTTACTTGATTAAAAAAATTTCTCAATTGCAAGATCATCTACTTATAGAAGTCTACTCTGAGGGCCAAAATTTCAGTGTGAGGTTGAAAGGATTTGTCATCCATGTATACATCCCTTCCCAAAAAAATTTCATGATTGGGTGGTTTATTTATGGGCCTCACCCCCTCACTTATTCACCTCTTTTTGTAGAACATATCGTGCAAATATAGGCTATAGTGGGTGTAAGGATTCAACGCCATGTGTTTTGTGAGTCACCACCATAAGTTATTCTGGGGGCATCACATGATTTTAGTGACTTTAGGAACATCCTATAAACACACCATTTATTGGATTATTTCCAATTAATTGGGTCTTTCTGAATCATATGGGGATGAAAAGGGACTTTAATATTGCCCGGATGTCATGACTAAGGTCCTTCATGAGATCAGGGCACTTATTGAAAGGCCTTCACAAGATCAAAGTTGACTTATATAGAACCATTTGTGATACAAAGATGTATATTTGGGGGGTCTTCATGAAACCAGTACATCACACAGAATGGTTTTATGAGACCGTGCTACAGAAATCTTAGGCATGTTGTGAGAGTTTTATGACTATGAGAGGCTCTCATCATGTCCCTCTTTTATTTAATTTTTTTATTTTACAAAGGTTTAAGATCTATCTAGGTTATATGAGTGTTTCCAAAGGAAATCACTTTACCTCTTATTGATGCATCAAATGACCAATAAATTATTCTTTGGAGATGAAGGAGGATGTCATGGAAAATTACATATATTTTTCTTTATTAATCCAAATAGGGAGATTGAGATCACTTGGATATGTCTAAGGCCCTTCATGTGATGAGGATGGAACACTATCAAGCTTTCACAAGATGAGGAAAACATGTTGTTGGGTGCTTATGGTGTCTTATGGATCACCAGGGGAATGTCACAAGTTTTTTTACGAGCACAATAGGCTCAAAACACCCCCCTTTTTATTTTATTGTTTATTTTACAATGTAATGAGGTTTCATGAGTCTTATTGGGTGTTGTTGAGGAAAATTAATCTTTCTATCGGTTATACATCATACGACTTTTATGGCTATAGGAGGCTCCCCCATTTTGGATTTCCCCCCACATTTTCCAATTATTTTTGGATTGTTTATTAGGAATCTTCCATTTAACAAGGCACATGACCTATGAGATCATATCTAGCTTCCATTTTGTAATTATAGATTGTCTAGGGAACCTTTGAAAAATCATAAGGTCTTGTTGAAGGGCTTTGAGGGGCCTTCCATAGGTTATACGATGCGTGTGACCATCTATATGACCTTCTACTGGTCATGTGATCATGTGTGTCTTGGGGGTTCATGTGATCTATGTGATAAAGGAATCCGTCATCTTCTGTTTATTTTTTAGTGAAAATAATACCCATATCCAGGTATTTCTTCCTTATGGAATTTTTCAATGCTCATTGGGGGGGGGGGGGGCGTCAAAAGGCACATAACCAAACTATAGGCCTTATAAAAACCCTCTTTGAATACCATCATATATCCTCATAAATTATTAAGGGGATATGAACCCTCCCCTAATACAACTATATCAACATTTTCATTACTAGGATAAACACCCTCCCCACATAGAACTATGTAATCATCATGTGGAGGATCATAACATTATTGATAAATCACTATATTATAATCCTAACCATCAATGGGGTAAACAAAATCCCTATATACAACTATACTATCACCATCAACATTATGGTGTGGGGGGGGGGGGGTAACCGCTAGACATATATTGAATTATATCATCACTAACATCATCATCATCATCATTGGCGGGGGACATGTTCCCACCTCGGACATCACAATATCAACATCATTAGGAGGATCAAAACCTACCTAGATTGTATTATATCATATTTATTGTTGGGATTATAAGTTTCCACCCTAGATACCACTAAATATTCATCATAATTGGGAGTATAAGCACCCACCTTGGATAACATCACATATATATATGCACCTAGGGGGAAAGGGTGGCCCAACCCAAGTAAATCTCATACTTTATAAGGTCACATGGTATTGAAATATTCCCAATCCCTATATACATTTCCTAGGTTATCCCCTTATGCACACAACCCATACCTATATACGTATTCATACCTAGATATATTTTGTTAGCCCCATTATTCTAATTCTATTCATAGTAAAAAAAAGTTTGGGGTAACCACTATGTTCATCTAAGTCACATCAATTTCAAAGAAACCCATATATTTTCTTTTATCTCATTTCAAACTCTATGGTAAAATCCCATCACTAAAGGGTTTCAAACCCAAAAATTTTGTAATTTTTCCACTATATCTTAATTGGAAATACATGAAACTTTATATAAAACATCCACAATTGGAATTATAACATCAATCTCACTTATAAAGTCAATTAGTTTATTCTTTTTACCCCAAAACTATACAAAAATTCTGTTCATGGTGTATCAACTCATACACACGCATATCAGAGGAGGAGAAAAACTCACCCTATACACTTATCCACCATATATAATTCCATAATGAACCTTGAGATTTAACATGGTTGACCCATATGCCAACCACTCTAAAAATTCTAGAATCTCTAATTAAATAGTAACTAAGGGAATCTATCCCAAGGTGCACCATGTCTCATTCATTTAATGTATTCCCCTATAGGGTCTATGTATTACATAACACATATTTATAGTTAAGTAGCCGAACACCTATGATCGAGGCATCAAGGTTGGGTTCCACGGTCCATCATGGTCTAGGATGCTTTAATTTAAAAATGGGGATTAAGAAGGTAATTCATTTTTATTTCAATTTTGTGCTCAAATAAGAGGTGAGACTGCATATCACTTGCTACAAAACAAAATCCATAACCATAGGGAGATGTTTAGGGACCACCTATATAAAAAATATTATTACATAAGAAATGATTAAGAAGTGCTACCTAAGCTTGTTGAAGCCCGGCCAACCATTATCCACCATCATGGGGCCCTAGATCTATCAACAATCACCGAAATTAATTAAAATCCATTAAATTATTTTATACAGAAAATCAATATATAATTCATAACTAAAACTTTATCCACAATCAAAGAATAACTTTCTAGTGATATTTTATGATAAACATTCTTCAAACCACCCTTGGAATCCACCTAAACCTCTTACACACAATAGAACTAATTTATAATTCTAATTCATCCATTGGTTTTATCCAAATAAATGAAAAATCATTAAATAAATCATATTAGTACCATATGTTAATAAAATTTCAGGATACATAGTTGGTTTATACAATGTGGATCTACATTAACTTTGAAAAAACCCATCACACTAGGATGATTCCACCATGTCTAGGTGGAATTTCAACTCAAACCCTAGCTTAGATACAACATGGTCAACAACTAAAAATATAGATGAATTTCCATGGATGATGAAGAAAATATATTTCATTAAATAATGGAGGAAAACACCAACAATATCCACAAATCACATAGGTTGAGGGAGAAAAGCGGAAGGGAAGAGGAAGTTAACCTCCTCTAATTGAGACATCCTAAAAATAAAGAACAACAAGGGTATTTACAATTTAGAAGCCCAAAAATATCATCCTTCTTGGAGTTTAAAAATACTAGAAAATTACTTGTCATGTCTTAGACTATATTTATCATGACATAATTTCTCTAAATAAAACCTCTCATAGAATGGATCTTCAGGTCCTAGAGTTTCACAACACCCCATGGGCAGTACCAAAAACCCAATATCAATGTCTAGGGTTTTGTAACAGTGTAAATATGCACTTCATGGTTCAAATACATCCTAATGACCAAAATCCATAGAATTTATCGCATCAACATGATGCAACACATCCCCCAAATATCCTCTTAATGATGCAATACAAGGTGCCATTATGGTATTCCATGCTTCCTGATAAAACTACTTTTCATATGAAATAAGACTTTACAAGATAGAATCCAACCATTACTTCAAAAAGAACTTTTCAAGAAGTTAATCATGACATGAAACCCTTAATGTTGAATGATACCTCACTAGTATTTATAGTCCAACCCATTAGGTTGGAATATTCCAATCCTTCTGATTCTAAAATTTTGAAAAAATAACTATGATTTATTAGAGAAAAACATAAAGAAAATTGTCACTGTATGAAACCATCTAAAATATATTATTATCCTTATTTCAGGTAAATCTTCATAATGTAAATATATAAGGATTCCCACCTGATATGTAAGGGTTATCATCATGGAATTACATCTTACTATAATTATGTGATCCTCACACCGTAGAGATAACACTTATAATTAAATGATCCACTTCCCTCACCACACAATAATTCTATAGTCCATGATATTTTTCACAAAAACTAAATTAGAGTTATTCTCTTGTAATCAGTTATCGAAAAACAACATTACCACATTTTATTATGATAATCACCGACTTGATCCTCACCACAATATGACCCTTAACAGTCATGAAATAATGAGACATCTATGGAAATAATATACAATACGGTCAACCCAACCCGAATCTAACTCTCCACCAATCAACCAAAAAACTCCCTAGGCCTCTAAAAACAACCAATAACACTTCCTCAAGATGTTTCAACTATCCAAAAATGAAATATAGACCTAATTTTAAACATCCATTTCTCAAGAACCAGATATTTAAATTGTACATGATTTTACTAACACGTACCAATGAGGTTCATTACAAACTCCCCACCATAAGGTTTCTTATCCCTAATAAGTATCCTAATGCATCATCTATAGACTAACATAGTCATTGAGACTTAGTGAACAACCCAAATACTAGGTCACCGACTATTAATGTGTATTCCAACACCTAACATAAACCAAATCCACTCCTCAAAAACATTTTATCCCATACGTAGTGGTGTCAATAATTTCACCAAATCTATAATAATATAAAATTATTGATAATTTTTTTGAATTCACAATTTACCAATATGTCACCATTTCTTAATGAAACTAGTCCACACAAGACCATATCTCACCCTACATCACTTCTAAGTGTCACTTGAACATTCTCATCTAAACCCATAATATAACTCTTCAGTCTACATCTGAAACAGAAGGCCCAAAACTCTATAAATTTCAATAATTTATCATTGAGTGTCGATATTCCACAAACATTGTTACTCTATTGACATATTTATAAAAATAAAACACTTACTATTACACCCAAACATATTCCCACATTCAGTAGAAATTAGTTTTTGAACATATTGACACAAACTGATTCTCATTGGAAGACACTCATATCTCAATATTTTTCATTTAAGACACATAAAATTACCACATCCATCAATGTATTGTCACAAAACCCTAAACACCCCTGGTGTGGTCCACCAACACATCATCATCAATGTATATCAAAAAATTATTGAAATGTGTGCCACACTCATTTATCATCTCTAGTGTACTACCAATCATTAAATGTTTCTTATTATCATTATAGGAGGATGAACCTTACCAATAAATTTCATAATCTATACATTAACACTCATGACCCAAGCATGTATTCCTTGAATACATCTATATCCCATGACCCGCTATAGAGTCCAATATTACCATGATTCTCTATGAAATCATTGAATAGAAGAACAAAAAGTATCCCACTATACACCATATCCCATACGATCTAACTAAAGGTTCATGATCTTTCTTACCCACATGATACTCTCTTATTCCATATCAGTATGGCCCCTAACTAGTCCTTATCGAATGTTCCAATCCATTTGTACCACACTGACCAATAATAATTAAGTCTTCTAATTCATTAGTTTCACACTAATTCACTCAACACCTTAGTATTTCAAAAATCCCAACAATAATTGTAGCGTGTTTTCTCCTTTAAAAAAAACCAATACATCCTATTTTACATTACATAACTCACTCAAAGCATCTAAATTATCAAGAACCATTGGACATTTATTTATCAAAATGTAGTGGTATCAGGTCACACTCCAATCATACCATGATGCACATATTCTAAATGGACCACTATGCCTATCAATACCCCAGAGCATCCCCTACCCAGACCAAAATATTCCATAGAATCAAGGTCTGATAAAATTTATTTTCTACAACTTTATCCTCAGTAGGATTCTCAGAAATTCTAGAATCATCTCATATATAATCACCATCAATGGTTGTTCATCCATACATCCCATTTAAAACTCATTATTTAACCCGATGAGGGAGGGTATCTAAAGAGTCTTAGAATAAACCAGAACACACTGGATCCTCCCAGGGTCCTACAACCAATAAATCTCTCAATGGAATGAAAATGTAAATCAAAAAATGATTTATCCATGCACTTCGATGGTGTCAAAGGTAATCACCATTCAGTTTTGCTAAGTTTATAATAACTCACCCCATGTGACATGTAATATAAAGAATTCCATCTCCATATCATAGAGATATCCTCTAATCAAACAATAAATATATATGACTTTATATCCATGGACAATCATTACTAATAAAACACTTAGCTTAACTACCTTAGGCCATAATTCAGTCACACTTATCCAGTTACTATTTAGGTTGAACAAGACATCACTCTATTAATCCTTGGTAAGAGTGTATCCAGAAAACTAATATCACAAAGGTTCTCTTAGAACTCATTAAAAACCACACCTATGTTGGTGTACACTCTAGTACTACCCTGTAATACCATTTGACTCATGCCATCTCAAATATTATCCCATTAGTCATAAGATCATGTAATTAATTGAACTACTAACTAAACATCACACACATGCTTATAATAACAATTCTAAGATTTCTTTCCTAATTAAATAACTATCCATGACTCCCATGTAAATCAAACCCACTATAATATAAGTATCCAATATTTCAAATTCTCTAAAATGAACTCCCAATCATAGGATAATACCTCATTTGGTTTACACTTGTATATCATTACTCATATATGAATATAATATGGAAGTGTATTACTACTTAATCATATCTCCTATCTGTCCGATATCCTGACTCACATATCGATGTTACTAGTCTCTCACACTTATCCCATATTGCACATCCCACATAACACAAAACATCAGAAGAAACATTCATGATATTATATTTGATAAAAATGATGTTCACAGGAAAGCACACCCACTCTAGGACACACACACACAATATATCTTTTACATAGGTCAATACCTTCTATAGAAATATGTTACCCATTGGGTATTCATATACTATACTACCCCCTCTAGGACTAAGGTTAAGTCTATATACATATAATGACGTCACCATATTGTTATCTACACAAGAAATATCACACCCATATGGTTTTTTAAGAATCCCCAACCAATAATTTATTTGGTAAAACACAAACCATGTTATCGTTGACACATAAAATAACCAAATACTATTTCCTTTTCAAAAATTAGTATCACAATCATAGAAAATCATCCACCTGTCATGTGAACCTAATTTACAAATATGATGCATGAACATCCACTACCTTACTGTCTGAAGCCAAGAGAAAACATATTTAATTTATAATTCCAAAAAATAATCATATTTGACAAAAATAATCCAAATATAACATTAAATTGTAGGAACATCAATTCCAACTCCCTTGAAACTTGGAATTTAGTTTATTCATTCATTGGATAGTAACAAGACATAAAATATATTCCAAGTTCTAAACATTCCCATAACCTCACTAGAATATCTAAAATATTGAGAAAAATAAAACGACTCTCTGATTCCAGAATGTAATATCCCCAAATAAATCTCCCTATAGTGACCAGACCAGAGCACTACAAGTCCATAGGTGTCCCTCCCTATACAAAAAAAATCTCTCGACTAGTAGCGGGAGTCTAATATGCTACAATGAGGAGAATATACCCTCATATCAGAGTAAAATAATATAATATAAATATCAGGAAATCATTTATTGCAATATTATAAATAATAAAAGTAAAGTCATGACCAATGATAACTTCATATAAGAAACATATTAAATTATATAAAATAATGAACTATACATATAATTTTATATGATTTATAAAGACTCAAATAGGATATTCCATGGATAGATTATATAAGAATGAAAAAAAAAGTAAATAAAATGAACAACCATGTGGTCCAAATTCAAGATCTGAACCAATCCCTTGACTCGATTTAGGATATCCAGTTTAACAATTAATCATTGGAACTATTCCTTACATATACCTATGGTCATTATTTTTACCCTAGAGCCAATGTTCCTAGTCCTCAAATGAAAGGTGTGATAATAACTCAATAGTCCACCAACAACTATGCCACAAAATAACTAGTAAATACAACACATGTAAAATATTATATTCTTATAAGAGAAAAATTATAAAAATAATACGTATCATATCCATTGGTACAATATATGTTACCTAAGGGTAAACACACCTAGTTTTCCCAGTGCTGGTGTGCCTCTAAACATTTTTCATAACCAAACCAAGGGTCAGAAAAGCACCAGCCTTGAGTATCATCATATATCTTCATAAACCATTAGGGGGATATGACCCCACCCTAGATACCACTATAGTATCATCATCATCAAGGGGAAAAATACCATCATAGAAAACACTATATCCTCATCAATAGGGGATACAATTTCAGCCCAGATGCCACTATATCATCATTATCATCAAGGGATAGAAAGAATCCCTTGATACCACAATTTCACCATCATCATTTATGGGTTACGTTCCCCACAGACAACACTATATCATCATCAGTAGGGGGATAAAAATTCTACCAAGATACTATATACCCATGGGGAAAAGATCATCCCACCCTAGGTCTATCTCATCCCTCATATGGTCATGTGGTTTGGAAATATTCTCAAACACAATTTAATATTTCCTTGGATGTCCTCTAAAGATGAATCATAACCCATCACCACATTTAGACTAGGATACACTATATTATCCAAATATTTCTAATTTTATTATTAGTTACCAAAATACTGAGGCACACACTATTGTATTCTAAGTCACTTAAAGGTCCAAATTTCATACATGGGTTCCTTTTTCTCATTTCCGACACTAGGGCGAGTGACCATCACTCAAGGGAATAACTTCCACTAACATTTCCACAATCGCACTGTGTCCAAATTGGCCTCATCGAAAACACTGGGGAACCAACCTCAAGGGGAGGTATGATATACATCTCACATACAAGGTCAACTAGGTTGGTGAATTTACACTCAACAAATAAATAAATAGTTTCCATGGTGTTCCCACTAAGATACACACATATACTAGTGAATTAAAAAAAACTCACCACACACACAGAAAAATCATGTAGCTAAGATTATCTAAGTAATATCATGATGCAACATGGCCTACCCCTAGGACAAAAACTCTCAAACCATCACACTCACCTACTTATAGGGAACAAAATGAAGCTATAAGATGGTCCAACACACCTCAATCATTTTATTTATACAAATATAAATTCCATATGTAAAATGATATATATTTACAGTCAATATATTGTCCATTAGTGATCGAAGAATCAAGATGGTGTTCAGAGGTCCATTTTTGACCATGAGGCTTACTTTTTCTCATTGGTATTGAAGATTAAAATAATTTTTAATTAAATTTTGATCTCAAAAATTTGGATATACCACATATCACATGCTATAAAAATAAGTGCATAACCATAGGGAAATGTTTATGGGTAACTTATTTCAAACATTGTTATCCCCATGAAGAAAATATCATCCACTATCACAAAATAATTTCAAATCCTAACTAACCATCGTCCACCTAAATAATCCCCAAGGTCCATCAATAATAATCCAAATTTATTTTAAACCAAATATTTAATTTAAATTTCCATACATTATCAATTCCTTAACTAATTTTTGGGAAAATCAAATAATTAATCACTAGGGATCATCCATGAACAAATCCATGAGAAATAGAGTTCACACCACCCCTGAAATCCATCCTCTACTCTAACACATATGGCCTCAACTTTTATTTTCATATAAAAAATAAATTTCCCCCAAACCAAAGGAAAATACCTATGAAATTAATGAATCCAAAAGCTCAATGAAACTACATGGATATATCGAGTACACCCACTTAGGATCCCTTATAAAATAGTTAACTAAAATCACTATCTTATTGGTAAAATTCAACCATATCCAAATCAAATTTCATCTCAAACCCTATCCCACAAACATTATCTTCAAATGGTAAATAAGAGAAGAATAATCAAGGATTATAGAGACAAAATATTCGTTAAACATTAATGGAACCAATTTAAATCCTAATAGACAAAGGATATTGAAAGGCATAAGAGAAAGGGGAGATGAGAACATCCTCTACTCATTTGAACATCCCACAGATGAAGAACCACAAAGGTTATTTCCAATTTATATTTTCAAAATGAACATCCTTTCCATAGTTTTTTTAAAAAATTCCAAATAATAGAATAACCTATATGGATCATAGATTATGTAATCTTACAAAAACCCCTCGCAGAGTGTCACTTCAAGTAACAAGAAAACACAACTCCCCTTGGCCAATAAAAAAAATATGACATCATTTCTCAGGTTCTCTTCATAGTGTGACCATTAAATTCATGAAACCCAAACCATTAAATGACTATGATCCATGGGTTGAACCTCATATTTAGGGAAAAAAACATATTATTATGGTGATGGTCATGACGCGAACCTAGACGTGATAGTGATGAAGTACCTCCTAGAATAACTCAAACTCTCATAGCCTTGGAAATCATTGAGTGGACTCACACACCTAATTTAAAAGTAATTTTATATAGTTTATTCATGGAAATATAATCTTTCCATGGTGAAATACATTGTTAGGATTCTTGGTGAAACCCACAGGGTCACAACGTGTCCAACCATCCCTAAATAAAAAATTTCAAAGGAATATATACAATTTATCATACTAAGATATATAGGTAATCCTCATAAAGTGGTGTCTTATTCAATGAAATAATTATCATTAATTGTGGTAAATTTACATAAGGGGAATACATCTGTATTTATAGATTATATTTAAGGGTTACCAATGTTTTGTTTCTCTATAGACATGTAATGATCCTCACACCCCCCAAGTTGACCATTACATAAATACAAAGAACCCTAATACATGTCTCATCAGACTGTAACACCATAATATATATTGTGACCTCTCTTAAACTCAAGGAAACTTATTATACTATAGAAACACATATGGGAACAACCATATGATGTTACTATGTGATTGTCATCTTCTCATCCCTCTTTATTACTTTACATTTACCTATCATGGTATAACAAGACTCTTGTTGAAAAACAGTTGTCACATGATCACCTTGACCCTACTCCAACACTCTCCCTGTCACTTGTGGAATTTTAAATTCCTATAATAATATTCAAAAACACATCCTCTAGATGTTCCAACTAACTTAACGAATATATCAAACCAAATTTTTAAATAATATGTTTTTCTCTAAGAAAAATAAATTTCACTTGACTTTACTAACCTGCAATGACATAGGACATTATAATCCAAATGTTATACATGTAATATTGGAGTATTACCCTCTTTTTCATCTCCAAATATAATTTTCTATTGGTGGTGGTTTACTCTATATCATTACTATGGTACAACCATCTCTTAGGAATTCTCATCTACTTATTCTTCCCCATTCTGAGGATGCATTCCTTCCGATTCTAATCATTATTTTCATTAGGTTTTTATGTCCATGTTTGTTTTCATTTTTCTTCTGGGTGGTGGTTCATTGGTAATTTTTTTATATATCCTCATAAAACATTAAAATAATACTATTATAAAGTACCCCATCTTGGTCAAGTGTGATGGTTCCTTATGCTTCTTATAATGGTGATAGTGGGGATCTAGTTCTCATGATTTATCTTGTTATGATTTTTTTTATGTTTGTGGGTGATTTTGAGGTTTATTTTCAATGCTAATGATATATATTGTTTATCCTATACTATTATTTACAGATACATCATTTTAGACTACAATATAGTGTTACATTATTTTTACCATGGAGGCTTCGGATTATATAAGCACAAAATTTGGTGGTTTATCCTATGTTAGGGATTTACTTTTTGTTTCTATTATAATTTGGTTTCCATTTCCCGAATGGCCCGATGGTCTCTTTTTATATTTATTATGAATAATTCCCCATTTAATGGTTGAAGGGGAACCCGTACATGACCCATATGCCCAAGGCACAAGGCTTGACAAACCCGGAATACATGACCCAAAGGCCCAGAGGCATACCATGCCCAATACATGATCCGTAGGCCCAACCAAGTTGAACTACCCCTCCCTAGATTTCTGCATAATTGATCACCTTACTCCCCACATTTCATTTCTGATCGGCTACCATTACCCCGTACAAAGCTTCACGGTGCCTGATCCCGATGCTGTCTGCCATACCCTCTCATTCTTCCAATCCAGTTTGCTCTTCATCTGGTGGCTGCTACTCCTGTTGCTCTGATCCTCTTCTGGGGCCTCTTCTCTGTGAACTGGGCTACTCTATGGTCTACGTGACTCAAAGGCCATGTGGCCTGAAGGCCTTTTGATGACCCAAAGTCCTTGGAGGCCCATAGGCCCAAACCGGTGGCCCAAAGGCCCAAATCCGTTGAATAGTTCTGTCTGCTATAGTACCGAACAATAACTTCATGATCTTATTTGAGGGAAACGATTATTCATTGGTTCCATGAGAGTTTTATATAGTGAATGTTATTAATATTTTAATGGTATATTCATATACAGGGATTGATTATATTCTAGGTTGTTTTCAGATAATGTTGCATTGGTGGATCTTTTTTGTCTATAATTTTTCTTCCAGTGGTTAAAATATATATTTAGTAATGTCTAGTTGTGCATTTTTCTACTTTAGGAAGGACTTATAAATTTTAATTGGTGATGTTTTAGGACAGTGATCATGATTGTAACAGCCCAAGATTTTATAAAAAAAAATATTCTTTTTTAATTTTATTAATGTCTTGTGTTGTACGCTACACCAAAAGGAGCTTGCACAACACACATCCTTGACTTGACTTGCATTACACGCAATCGCGACCTTCCTCGATAGCGTGTGTAGTACGCAATACCAAGTTTCACTAAACAACGATATGCTATAAAAATATTATTAAAACTAGCCGTTATGAATAGTAATAACCACTTTTTGAAATCCAGTAAATCTTATTTTTCAAAATGAACTTTATTTTTGGATTCGGAGTATCGAATTTAGCCTAAGGTGAAATTTTGGTACTTTTCGGATAACTTTCATATTTTGATGAATAGTGAAAATGACTAAATTTTAATTAAAAACAACTTTTTTAATCGAAATAATTAATAATGATAAATTATTAATTTGAGTGATTTTAAAGTATATTTAGAATATATTTTTACAATTTAATACAATTTTGGTCATTGAATGTAATTTCACATTTAAACCAGACATAATCAAGTGTCAATCTTTTGATAGATATTGTTTCTTAAAAACACGCTATTTGTTTTAACAGCGGGATTTAATTATAAAATTAATTAATGCAACTTTTATGTTATGAATTTGGTAAAATAGACTTCATTTTTGAATTCGGAATATGAAATATAGCTTGGGATGAAATTTTGGCATTGTTCTGAAAAACATCAATTTTTGATGAATAGTGAAACCACTAAGTGGTAGGTTAAAAACTGAATTTTGCATAAAACTTAATCTTACCGCTTCTGTGAATGGAATTTCAAAAATCCGAGAGACACGGTTAATATCAAGGACTAAAATGTGGTTCAATGAGATGAAAATAATTTTTGGTGAATAGTAACTTTTTACTTTTTTTTACCGTGGTTAATAGTAAATAGGGTAACTAAGGGTAAATATGATATCAATATTACCCTAACACATGTCCTAATTCTATTGGACAAGTGTATTTCGACCAAAAACAAACTTTGGAATAAAATATGACCATTTAGGCCCACTTGGATTAGATTAGGACATTTATTATTAATTTATTTAAAGAAGGGTTAAAATATTTAAAATCAAAATATAATAAGTAAATCATTTTTAATATGGGGTTATACATAAGATAAATTCGATTGTAAATATTCATTAGAAAGATAAAAAGATTTCATACATGATGGTATTTTATTTGTAATTTTTAGACATCAAATAATTTAATTTATTTATGACACAGTGATGATACAGTAATTATCTTATTAATGAAATATTGACATAATTGATGTTATAAACACCAAAATAAATATAATTTGAGACTTTTTATGAATTCCACTAATTTTCTAGGTTACTATGATATATTAGTGTTGATTTAATCAACTTGGTTCGAACATATAATTCTTTTATGACTTTCACAAAAATCATATATCAAATAGTGTCAAAATTGACACAAAATAGTTTTTCAATCAAATATTATATTATTAATTGATATTTTATTCCTAAAAATCTAAGGTTCGGCCAACTGACTTAGATAAGGATATATGTATTAATAATATACAATTTGGGGTTCGTTTGGCATGTTATAGTAAGTTTATTAACCATATAGTGAAAGAAAACAAAAAGACACGGTAAAAGTTAAATTATTTAACTTAGAGTTAAATCTAATTGATAAGGTTAAAATAATATCCTAAACTTGTCTAAATTCTATTGGTTGATAGGATTTCGACCCATCCCCACTTTAGCTTCGAAATAAGACCCTTTGGAACCATTATAAACCGATTTTGACTTTAATATAAAATAATATTTTGAGATATTCCTAAGGTGCCACTCTCCTCCCCTATAAAAGGACACCTCCTCCCCCTCCTCCTCACACCAATTTGAGCACTCAAGCTCGGCCAACCCCTGCCAATTTCTCCTCTCCACTTCCCTAGAAACATCCTAGAGGTTCTGGTCTTCCTCAAAGACCAATTTTAGTGCCCTAAGAGGAGGTCTCAAAGAGGCACTTCAAAGAAGAGGTAATTACCGTTACCAATTCTTTCATCTTTATTTCTTCTTCCACTTCTTCTTCTTAGGTTGTTTCATTATGAAGTAATAACATCAGTATCACTCATATACTGATATGTTATTATAAGTATGAAACAACCCTATTTCACCATCTATCCATCCTACGGAAAAAGAAATCACCGCGCGTGCGTACGTACGGAATACCGTCTCCACGCCGTGGTGTAATCTATTTTCCACCACCACCTTACATGGATGGGTATAATGGTGTAAAGAATAACTATACATAGTTATTACAACATCATATTGATTCTGATATATTGTATAATACACTCCAATTCAATTCAATATTTATAGAAATGATATCATCGCTCGTGCGTACGTACGGAATACCGTCTCCACGACGCGATGAGATTCATTCTCCATGTTAACCATTTAAGAATGATTATAATGTATATATAAGAAATAATAATGAAATATATGACATTATAAAGCTACTGGATTTATGTATATGTATACATATGTATGTCATCTACTTACTTCCATTTCAAGACAATAAGGAAAGGAAAACAGCGTTCATGCGTACGTACGGACTACCGTCTCCATGAACGGTGTTTTTCATTTTATTTATCTACCTATTATATATATATATATACTGAATATATATGATATATAAATCATATTTTATATTCTGGAAGTAAGTAAATCATGATATAAGTAATAATGATGTCAAGAACAACAAGTCAAAACACCTACGATAAATGAAACGATTTTACCCAAAACGCTTCTTTAACGTGGAATTTACAAAAGAACGGGTAATATAATGTCATAAGTGAACAATATAGGATATCATAACAATGAATATGATTCTGTAATAAGTCAATAACATGATTTAAATCATTATACAGGAGGTTCAGACACTTACAAAGCAAGTCGGACCTAAGGTAAGGGAAATATCACAATCTCATTTTTATCCGAGATTGTTTATTCGTAAGTATTTACTGGGGTGTATTTTATCATCCACATCCATGTTTACTCAATATGTAATATTATTTCCATCCACATAAAATTGTTTAAATCCATTTTTACCCTTCGGTGAGTTTTTAGTAATACGTATGAAAGGAATCTTTTGTCGTTTTTTTGTACGAGGTACTTTTTGACTTTTCCAACAAAAGTACGAAGAATGTTTTTTTTAACTTATACGGCACGAACGGATTTCTACTGTTTTATAAAGCCTTATTTTCATGAAGCTTCCTCTAAAAGATTTCATGACTATTTTCAATAAAATATCTTTCTTTTAAAATTGCATGATGTTTTGTGAAAAGAAATTGATTTTGAAGAAGAAAGGATATTTTCCTCAAGAATTCAATTCAAGTGTTTTATCAAAATTATTTTCCATCTAAGATAATAAGGGTTCTGTTTCTATCCATATTTTTACATTGATTTGACTATGTTGTGATGGAATTATGTTTATGAATTCCTTTATCTTATATGAATTGATTTATGATGTCATGATGTTTCAAGAATCCCATTTTTGTTACATATGTTATGCGATGATGTATGTTTTATGATTATGTGGCACACATAAGAAAGGATTCATTATAAGATGGGTGGGACCTATATCTCCCTCCAATGCATTGGGTAAAGATTTTATATCTCATGAGATAGACATGGCTGGAACGGAAGGTTATTTCGGTTCAGTGATACAGGACTGAAACGAGGAGTGAACTCGGTTCAGAAAGGGACTTTGTCCACTAAGATAGTCTTGGAAATGAGTCATGACTAACAAGAAATGATTTTCCATGATTATGTGTGCATGCCACAAAGTTTCAAGTTTCATGTTATGATTATGGTGATCTCATTTTCACTTCTATGATTTGTTCCATGTTAAGATATTATGATCTCTTTTGCAGGTTATGATTTTCAAAAAGATATGATATGATTTTTATTTCTTTTGTTTACCCTTACTGAGCATTTGAGCTCACCCTTTTATGTTTTCTTTTCCCCAGGATATAAAGAAAGGTTTTAGGTAGAAAAAAAGGGATGACCTTTATGGGAGATATTGAAGAACTTTCACCACGATTAGAAGATTACGTTCCGAGTTTCCAAAGACACTAAACTATTACGATCCTTGTGTGTGTGTTTTTGTTATGTACTAAGTATTCCGCAAAAGTAATGTAATGTCCATGTACGATAAGCTCCGGGTCTCTACAGTTGGTATCAGAGGAAAGGTTTAGTCAACCTTTGGAAACTAGGATGCGAAAACGTTAGTGAGATCCCTAGAGATATTTCTAAGGTATGTCTAGGGATGCCCCTAAGGATAAGTATACGTATAGGATATAGTCCTAGAACTATGGTAACGATATTAGATTAAACCAAAGATGACAGATATTTAAGTTACTCCCCCTTTATTATGATTTTTTCATCTAACACTATTCTGTTTTGGTTTTAGAAAATGGCTGGAAACAAGATGATTCACAATAATGGAGGATATGATGGACAATGGAATGATATTCTTCATGAGAAACCAAATGAAATGGGATTTGGAAGTCCAAACATCATTATTATGCCGAATCAGCAATCTCATAATATGATCAATAAAGTAAAATTTGGTAAGTTTCCTGACTCGGCTAATAAGAGAAAGATGGAGTTTCATGAAGATCATAGAGGAAAGAAAGTTCAATTTCCCCTATGTAATTCATGTGGGAAGAGGCATCAAGGAGAATGTTTCAAAGGAACTAGAAGATGCTTTGGGTGTGGAAAAGAAGGACACAAAGCAAGTAAGTGCAAAGGAAAAAGTTCAATTAACACCATGGATGAGGATAATGGTATTGCTACGACATCAACAATGGTAAAATGCTTTAAATGTGGAATATACGGGCATTATGCAAACCAATGCCCTAAGGGAAAGTCTCATGAAGAGAATCAGTATGGTCGTATGGGAAGTATTTATGTTGACGATGATGAAGAAACTACAAATGATATGTGAGATGAAAGAAATGTTGAAGCTCGGTCAATGGTCTAAGAATGTAGTGGAATGATTACATGTTTATCATGTGTAGTGTTGGAATTAGGAGACATCTAAGGATTGTTACATTGTTGTCTTTCCTTAAGTGTATGATGAATGGTACCAGTAACCATGAAAGGTTATTCAGATACTTTTGGAAAGTAGATGATAAGTGCATAATGAAAGGATAAGAAGACAATGAGATGTTTGATTGTATTCATGAGCTCATGATTGATATAAGGACTAAGTGATATCATGGTTTGAGTATATAGAATTTTGAGGATTTTGGTATGTGGAAAGTGTTAACTTTTAACTGCACTCATGTTTTCACTATGGTATTCAAGAGAATACACGATTAAGGACTTTGAATGTTTGGAATGTGACCAACAAGACATATCTTATGATATGTGGGGATCAACGATGGTATTAAATCTCTGGTAATCGTTTTCACTATGTTATGAGAGTGGACTGGAGTATTATGGATAAGCCTTTAGAATGGATTATGTTGGACATAAGTTAGTATTGTTTAAGGATAGAAGTTTTTTCGATATTATTGATGGGATGTTATAGTAATATAGTTTTATAAAAAGGACAACCTGCAGGACGGGCGACAGCCCATCGCTTCGGACAAGGCTGTAGGAATCGAACCCACAACCGAAGTGCGACTGGCCTTTATCGCCTACCACTGACCTACAGGAAGTCCCTGTTTAGTAGAAACTAGTTTTATTATATTAAGCAGTATGATATATGAAGTATAAGTCCATTTTAGGAACTATATATGATTAATCTCACTATAGAATGACTTATGTATATTTAATAACTTTTGCTTACCTTTTGTTTGAGACAGATGGAATGACCCATCATTCTATCACATGATCTGCTAACACTTCACGAATAACAAATTCAACTTCATTTATTTAAGAGATGAAGTGGAAATTGTTCAAGGCACGAACAACAGTGATATTGTATCAAAATAAAGTAAGTATTTATTCTAATTCAAATTTTCAACTTTAGGGAAATGATCTTGAAAACCAAAAATGTTGTCCTAGTGATCTTATACCTGATGAATCAGATGGTACCTTAGATCGTCACAAATTTATGGATTTGTGATTACTGTATTTTCCATAGCCATGTTCTCTACCACTCTCCATCAGAACATGATGGTTAGATTTCTCTTCCATATCCATATTTTCACCTATGTGGAAACCCAGTGATTAGTTTATTTGGGTAATCGTTACATTTCATACTTTAGTTTTTAAAGCCAAGTTTTGGTATTTCCTTTTACGATGTGGGTTTCTATTAAAGAAACTTTCAAATAGTAAACCATTTATAACCCCGACGAATTTCGAGGGTGAAATTCATTTTAAGGGGGATAGAATGTAACAGCCCAAGATTTTATAAAAAAAAATATTCTTTTTTAATTTTATTAATGTCTTGTGTTGTACGCTACACCAAAAGGAGCTTGCACAACACACATCCTTGACTTGACTTGCATTACACGCAATCGCGACCTTCCTCGATAGCGTGTGTAGTACGCAATACCAAGTTTCACTAAACAACGATATGCTATAAAAATATTATTAAAACTAGCCGTTATGAATAGTAATAACCACTTTTTGAAATCCAGTAAATCTTATTTTTCAAAATGAACTTTATTTTTGGATTCGGAGTATCGAATTTAGCCTAAGGTGAAATTTTGGTACTTTTCGGATAACTTTCATATTTTGATGAATAGTGAAAATGACTAAATTTTAATTAAAAACAACTTTTTTAATCGAAATAATTAATAATGATAAATTATTAATTTGAGTGATTTTAAAGTATATTTAGAATATATTTTTACAATTTAATACAATTTTGGTCATTGAATGTAATTTCACATTTAAACCAGACATAATCAAGTGTCAATCTTTTGATAGATATTGTTTCTTAAAAACACGCTATTTGTTTTAACAGCGGGATTTAATTATAAAATTAATTAATGCAACTTTTATGTTATGAATTTGTTAAAATAGACTTCATTTTTGAATTCGGAATATGAAATATAGCTTGGGATGAAATTTTGGCATTGTTCTGAAAAACATCAATTTTTGATAAATAGTGAAACCACTAAGTGGTAGGTTAAAAACTGAATTTTGCATAAAACTTAATTTTACCGCTTCTGTGAATGGAATTTCGAAAATCCGAGAGACACGGTTAATATCAAGGACTAAAATGTGGTTCAATGAGATGAAAATAATTTTTGGTGAATAGTAACTTTTTACTTTTTTTTACCGTGGTTAATAGTAAATAGGGTAACTAAGGGTAAATATGATATCAATATTACCCTAACACATGTCCTAATTCTATTGGACAAGTGTAGTTCGACCAAAAACAAACTTAGGAATAAAATATGACCATTTAGGCCCACTTGGATTAGATTAGGACATTTATTATTAATTTATTTAAAGAAGGGTTAAAATATTTAAAATCAAAATATAATAAGTAAATCATTTTTAATATGGGGTTATACATAAGATAAATTCGATTGTAAATATTCATTAGAAAGCTAAAAATATTTCCTACATGATGGTATTTTATTTGTAATTTTTAGACATCAAATAAGTTAATTTATTTATGACACAGTGATGATACAGTAATTATCTTATTAATGAAATATTGACATAATTGATGTTATAAACACCAAAATAAATATAATTTGAGACTTTTTATGAATTCCAATAATTTTCTAGGTTACTATGATATATTAGTGTTGATTTAATCAACTTGGTTCGAACATATAATTCTTTTATGACTTTCACAAAAATCATATATCAAATAGTGTCAAAATTGACACAAAATAGGTTTTTAATCAAATATTATATTATTAATTGATATTTTATTCCTAAAAATCTAAGGTTCGGCAAAATGACTTAGATAAGGATATATGTATTAATAATATACAATTTGGGGTTCTTTTGGCATGTTATAGTAAGTTTATTAACCATATAGTGAAAGAAAACAAAAAGACACGGTAAAAGTTAAATTATTTAACTTAGAGTTAAATCTAATTTATAAGGTTAAAATAATATCCTAAACTTGTCTAAATTCTATTGGTTGATAGGATTTCGACCCATCCCCACTTTAGCTTCGAAATAAGACCCTTTGGAACCATTATAAACCGATTTTTACTTTAATATAAAATAATATTTTGAGATATTCCTAAGGTGCCATTCTCCTCCCCTATAAAAGGACACCTCCTCCCCCTCCTCCTCACACCAATTTGAGCACTCAAGCTCGGCCAACCCCTGCCAATTTCTCCTCTCCACTTCCCTAGAAACATCATAGAGGTTCTGGTCTTCCTCAAAGACCAATTTTAGTGCCCTAAGAGGAGGTCTCAAAGAGGCACTTCAAAGAAGAGGTAATTACCGTTACCAATTCTTTCATCTTTATTTCTTCTTCCACTTCTTCTTCTTAGGTTGTTTCATTATGAAGTAATAACATCAGTATCACTCATATACTGATATGTTATTATAAGTATGAAACAACCCTATTTCACCATCTATCCATCCTACGGAAAAAGAAATCACCGCGCGTGCGTACGTACGGAATACCGTCTCCACGCCGTGGTGTAATCTATTTTCCACCACCACCTTACATGGATGGGTATAATGGTGTAAAGAATAACTATACATAGTTATTACAACATCATATTGATTCTGATATATTGTATAATACACTCCAATTCAATTCAATATTTATAGAAATGATATCATCGCTCGTGCGTACGTACGGAATACCGTCTCCACGACGCGATGAGATTCATTCTCCATGTTAACCATTTAAGAATGATTATAATGTATATATAAGAAATAATAATGAAATATATGACATTATAAAGCTACTGGATTTATGTATATGTATACATATGTATGTCATCTACTTACTTCCATTTCAAGACAATAAGGAAAGGAAAACAGCGTTCATGCGTACGTACGGACTACCGTCTCCATGAACGGTGTTTTTCATTTTATTTATCTACCTATTATATATATATATATACTGAATATATATGATATATAAATCATATTTTATATTCTGGAAGTAAGTAAATCATGATATAAGTAATAATGATGTCAAGAACAACAAGTCAAAACACCTACGATAAATGAAACGATTTTACCCAAAACGCTTCTTTAACGTGGAATTTACAAAAGAACGGGTAATATAATGTCATAAGTGAACAATATATGATATCATAACAATGAATATGATTCTGTAATAAGTCAATAACATGATTTAAATCATTATACAGGAGGTTCGGACACTTACAAAGCAAGTCGGACCTAAGGTAAGGGAAATATCACAATCTCATTTTTATCCGAGATTGTTTATTCGTAAGTATTTACTGGGGTGTATTTTATCATCCACATCCATGTTTACTCAATATGTAATATTATTTCCATCCACATAAAATTTTTTAAATCCATTTTTACCCTTCGGTGAGTTTTTAGTAATACGTATGAAAGGAATCTTTTGTCGTTTTTTTGTACGAGGTACTTTTTGACTTTTCCGACAAAAGTACGAAGAATGTTTTTTTTTAACTTATACGGCACGAACGGATTTCTACTGTTTTATAAAGCCTTATTTTCATGAAGCTTCCTCTAAAATATTTCATGACTATTTTCAATAAAATATCTTTCTTTTAAAATTGCATGATGTTTTGTGAAAAGAAATTGATTTTGAAGAAGAAAGGATATTTTCCTCAAGAATTCAATTCAAGTGTTTTATCAAAATTATTTTCCATCTAAGATAATAAGGGTTCTGTTTCTATCCATATTTTTACATTGATTTGACTATGTTGTGATGGAATTATGTTTATGAATTCCTTTATCTTATATGAATTGATTTATGATGTCATGATGTTTCAAGAATCCCATTTTTGTTACATATGTTATGCGATGATGTATGTTTTATGATTATGTGGCACACATAAGAAAGGATTCATTATAAGATGGGTGGGACCTATATCTCCCTCCAATGCATTGGGTAAAGATTTTATATCTCATGAGATAGACATGGCTGGAACGGAAGGTTATTTCGGTTCAGTGATACAGGACTGAAACGAGGAGTGAACTCGGTTCAGAAAGGGACTTTGTCCACTAAGATAGTCTTGGCAATGAGTCATGACTAACAAGAAATTATTTTCCATGATTATGTGTGCATGCCAAAAAGTTTCAAGTTTCATGTTATGATTATGGTGATCTCATTTTCACTTCTATGATTTGTTCCATGTTAAGATATTATGATCTCTTTTGCAGGTTATGATTTTCAAAAAGATATGATATGATTTTTATTTCTTTTGTTTACCCTTACTGAGCATTTGAGCTCACCCTTTTATGTTTTCTTTTCCCCAGGATATAAAGAAAGGTTTTAGGTAGAAAAAAAGGGATGAACTTTATGGGAGATATTGAAGAACTTTCACCACGATTAGAAGATTACGTTCCGAGTTTCCAAAGACACTAAACTATTACGATCCTTGTGTGTGTGTTTTTGTTATGTACTAAGTATTCCGCAAAAGTAATGTAATGTCCATGTACGATAAGCTCCGGGTCTCTACAATGATGGCTATTTTTAATTTATATTTTTTGGGATCTTATTTGTGATTCACAATAATACGATGACATTTATTAAATATTTTTAGTTTTAGTCTGATGTTCTATTCTTATCAATGGTGATGGATATAGTGGTTATGGAGAAAATGATGACATGCATTGGTCGATGATGTTTTTAGTTGATTCGAGTTTCATTGATAAATTTAAAAAAGGGTTTAAATCTAGAGTTATGATGTGATCCTATCATCATTTATATCACCACTTCAAAATCCATATGTCACCCAGTTAGGGGGATTTGAAATTTGTGTTAAGTCTGTTTAATTGTGGGTAATATTTTAATCAATGTGTGCTTCCCTTTAGATAGATAGTTGGTAGCTCTAGTTTCTATGATATTCCTATAAGAGTTCCAACTCACCCAAGAATGTGGATTTATTCAAAATAAAATAAATTAGTGAGGGATTAATATAAAGAAAAAATGTATATTCTTGTAGTCCCAACTCATGCTAATATTCACGTGTTTTACAAACCCATAAATCTCTATGATCAAAATCGATTTGTAATATCTCAAATTTTTACTTTGATGGGTAAAGAATAATAACATTCAATTAAATATTGAAATTTTATGAATTAATGATGATGTTTGATTCATTTAATAAATTATAATATATTTTTTATATTCATAAACTTCTTTAATAATACTTAAAAACCCATGTATATTCATAAATATATATCTTATCCAATATGAAAGGACTAAAAATTCCTTGTGTTTACTTAACATATTTGTATTGTAAAACATATTACATATCAATGTATCATTTTTCACATCTCTATAAAACACATGTCACATCACCAAGTATCAATATAATAAAATCTTCCCAATAAGATCCATTCGTATAAATATAATAAAATCTCACCCTATGATCAATTAGGGGGTAAAATTTATCATACAAAATGCTACAAATATAAGTAAAATTTAAGATTCAAAATCCATACTTTAAATACCTTATAAATATATTCTTATTTATTTTTCATAGGATGTTATGTTATAATATTAATGAATTACATTTTTTAAATAATTAGAACTCTTATAAGACTTATTCTCTCAATAAATTAAATATTTCCCATAAATTTAAAATTTAATTTTAAATTATATGCTAAAATATTTAAATAAAAATCCTTAAATAATAATATTTATTGAATAATATATCATGGAAAAAATTAATATTTAATGATACATTCACTTCGAACAAGACTAGTTTTGATATTTCATTTTTTACCCTAAGCTTGTCTAAGTTCAAATATACTACCATTAACCTCTATGAAATTATAATTTCCAAAAATATTGTAAAAATATGTAAAATCTTTAATGAAAATAAAATAACACTTATTACTTTTGGGGTAATATTTAAAAAATAAATTTGATACAAACATCTCATATGGATCTAGTCTGTGTCTAGATTAATATCAATGAAGTTAAAAATCAGTATTTAGGATAATATACCACTAAGGAGTGGTCAAAACTCTTTCCCTCATATTTTAGAAAAAAACATTAAAAACCCCTTCTATCATGGAAAAACATTTTTAATCCTTTCTTTCTAAACCTTGTTATAAAATGGATTAAATTATAAAATTTTCATAACAAAACCTTTATATTATTTTTTTATGAAAACCATTGATAAATGATACGATTCTTATATAACATAAGTGAAAATGTGTTGAAAATATATATTAAAATCTATAAATATTTAATTCTTTAAATATTCAGGTAGTCCTTTGAATTATTTTCTCTCTAAAAAAACTCATTATACATTATTTATTATAAATTCAAGATTAACAAATAATTTCCATAATTTTAAAATTATATACATATTCAAAATAATATTTTAATGCATAATTGTTATCTTATACCACTAAAATTATAACCATTGTATTCAATAAAATTAATAAATATCATGGAATCTTTATGGATGTTCTGACACCCCATTATATATTATATGAGGTTATATCTCGAATGTCTATAAATGTCACAATTGAAATAGTTTCCTACTCTTATAATACTTTTATTATGTTTTACTATCGTAGTTTGAATATTGGACCCTCTAAAAGTTTCTGTCCTCATGTTTAAAATTTATTTATTTTTTCATCCCAACATCCATATTTTGACCTCCCCGACCATTCTAATATATTCTCAATATAATTTTTTTGTTAGGTAAAATTTTATTATACTCTTTCATATTTATATTTGTAATAATTATGAAAAACATTTGTTTTTTTTGTATAATGAATTTCGTAGACAAATATGTCCTGAAATGAGACCTCAAGATCTCTAAGTCATTAAATTAACCAATCATATTGATCACATGTGTAGAAAATTAATCTCCTTAGGTAATTTTTTATCTAAATAATAATTTTGAAACCTCATACCTTACATAATAACTCGTTATTTATATATCCTTTTAATGTTATCTTTAATATTGAATGAATCCTTCTTTTATATATTCTATTTAGAATACAGGCTCCAGGTAAACAAGAATTAGGTGAATACATATAATTATTATTTCTTATTTTTATAATTTGAATGAATATTCACTTATTTAGTATCATTACAAGTAGAATATTTTGGATGTGTTTTCATTAACACATAAATAATTTCATCTTAAAGTAGCATTTTTATATATATTTTAGTATCTTTTGAAGGTTTTCCTCTAGATTAAGCTTCTCATTCACTATGATCGATTTCAAAGAAAATTTTAGTTATGATTAAATGCTTACCAATATTTTATGTTTTTATGAGATTAGTATCATATTTTAAAATTATTTAATAAATAATTTTATTCAATATGCATCCACTGGAATGTTGATCCTTTTTTTCATAATTATTATTATTAGTCCATGATAGATATTTAACTTATGTTTTTGGGTCCACTTTAGATCCCCACTTAAAACATAGTTATATATTTGGACAATTTTTTCATTAATATTATATATGATTTATGGATAGTTGGGAGGAAAATGTTTTCCCAAATACACCAAATTGATTTGTATTTTTTTCTATGAATCTAGTATCTTTCCTTTTAGTGTTACCAAGATAATTATAACACAAATATAATTATGATTCATGGATAAGTAACTATGTTGGTTACCCACATACACCAGGCCTTACACATGATAATCCATGGCCACTTAAATTTTAGTATTATCATTATTATATTATTTAGTCCTTGACATGTGTTTATTTTGAAATTAATCCCCCAGTTATGATTTTAAAGGGTTCTTTAATAATCTCACAATATCATCCCATTTATTATTAATATATAAAAATATTTATAATGATTCATATTTTAATATGATACCTTCACCCAAGTTAATATTTTTTTAACATATTGTTATATACAACATTATATTTATAATTATTTGTGTTACATAAAATTAAAAATTTTCTATATCCACAATTATCTAAAAATATCTTAGGAATGTGGTATATAAAACCAATTATATATAAATTTTTTGAATCATATGAAACAAAAAATTAAAAAAGATAAAGAATTGAGAGATAGGAAACCAACTCATTCTTTTGTAAAATAGAGGTGAAGTACCCAGACTAGAGAGAGGCTTGACGCAAAGTCCAACACTCCATAAATTATTCATCAAGAGAGTCCATAATTGAAATATGATACTGAAAACCAGTACATATAAATCATAAAAAACAAATATTATAGACTTCATAACCAAAAAATAAATAAAAGTTTTGTTTAAATGTAATAGAATATTATGGTTTACCTAGTATGTAACTACTTAGATAAATGGTTTTTCATTTTTAATAATTCCTTTAATCAATTAAAACTAAAATAACCATTGAATATTAATATAAAAACTTTATATTCAAGAATATTTATGTTATATGGAATAAATAAATGAATAAATAATCAAAATATCTAAACCTTAGAAATGAATTTATGAATATTTTATAAATAAATAATTACACACACCTTATAGGTTAGACATTAATTTAAGTAAATTCCATAACATAAAAATATATACACTATATATATGATATAAATTTGAACTCTTCATATTTCATCATTTACATGAAAGAAATATGAAATCATTGTCACTAAAATATATGCTTTAATACGACATATACTGAATTTATACTTATCAATATATGAGCACTTTATATTGATAATGTCAAAAAATAACATTATTTTTATATCATGTATTTTATATTTATTTATACCTTTTATCAAATTATCCAAAACCTTTTTGACTTATATTAAACAAATTTTACATATATATTTGTTTCGGGTTGGCCTCGAAACACCCAACAGTTCCGTATTCGATGACACGTGGACATGCTTTCCAGAGGTAGGCATTCGCCGGACGGTCTGACCAGCGACGCTTAAGAACTCACATTGGTCGAGAGGATGGGAAGTCGGGCTCATCACACCCTTTTGTGGGGAATTATTTCCTATTCCGGGACTCTCTTATAGATTTAAGATGTATTCATATGTTCGTGAATCTTTGGTTTATACCCAAGCATAGTATCCACGGATTTTTCCTGGTTGGAAATGGTCAAATGAACACAGGGATTCAGAATAATTTTTTCCCGAGGTTTACCATCCCTCGTTGGATTAATGACCCCATAGAGTCAGGACTCATTGAGGCGGTGCTGGGATTGGCGTGGTGAACCGATGTGAAGATAGTCGGATCGACCAGTTGTTGGGCTTGAACCTTACGAAGGTTTCCTACGTACCCTTCCTAGGATACATGGATCAAAGTCCACGTAGTTCGAATGGGAGCGTTGGAGAACCGGTGTGAAGGTGGACCCAGGGGGTCCACTGGTGATCGGGCTTGAACCTCATAGAGGCTTCCTACGTATCCCTGTGGTAGGGAATCAAAGTCCTCGTAGTTCACATTGGCTTGGGACTTACGCTCTCAGGCAGCCCAGAGTGATGGATTGGGGCTTACACTCTGAGGAGGCCCATAATAGGATGTCATGGTCGATGCATACTCTAAGACCACATGAGTCATGCTCGGTGTGAGAAACAAGAGGCAGTAGGGACCAGACGATCAAATCGTGAAAGGGGCGTCCGTCAGAAGTGGAGTGGGGCTTACGCATGGAGCAGCCCATAGTAATTGATTGGGGATTTCACTCTGAGGAGGCCCATAGTAATGGATTGGGGCTTACACTATGAGGAGGCCCATAAATTCGGGGCTTACTCCGAGGTGGATTCTTATGGTGTCTTCCTCGTGTATGGACATGAGGGCATCCCAACCCATTGGTGGGTTGAGAAATATAATTGGGGGGGGGGAATGCCTATGCGCAGGTGCACAAGCGGGATAACGCCAAGGGAGTTAGAATCATTCCAAAAAAAGGGAGATAAAAAGTGTGAATTACATGCCCAACATTCGAAACACAATGAGGGCGGCATGGTGATGGAGGATAACTACTGACCAGGTTCAAAACACAGTATCCATATCACGTTAGCATGAAATGGGGACAAGAAAAAGAGGGTTGATTGGTGACCATGTTCGAAACACATGACCTAACTCAAAGTGTTATCAAAAGTATTCTGGGGCGTTGGCCTAGGATGGTAGGTGAGCTGATGCGGCCATGGACCGGGCCATTAGGGGGTCCCTTCAGACATAGAAGTGTAGGAAGATCCGAATGAAGGACATGAAAAGCGTGAGGTGGAGTGGTGGAATGTTTGAATTGATTCAAATGCTCTTGAAGGTACGCCATTGTGATCATGGCATAAGGCATCTCTTGTTTGGAGAAAGAGGCATCCTATGTTTGGAACATTGGGAATAATACAGTTTAAAGTCATGTAGATAGGACTGTTTCCATATAGTTTAATGTCATATGGATAGGACGAGGGCCATACAGTTTAACTTCATTTGGTCAGGACGAGGCCCATACAGTTTAACGTCATGTGGTCAGGACGACTAGGTAAGAGATACATAGAAATGGTTGGTGTGGGAATTATGCAAGGGCGGACCTTTCTGGTTGAACCTAGAAAAAGGAGCTAGGTAATGGGGTTATAGGAGAGTCATGAGGATAAGATTGACTCATTGAATGTATAAGACCGATGTTGGGGTGACGCAGGGGTGCAATGTAAAATACTGTTGACCAGGCCTGAAAAGTTGGCGGTGCGACTCTCCATTTTTCATGGGGGTCACTGACGGTAGCGAAGGGACCAACTCATAAGGTCGCATAGGAGAGAGCCGCGAGGAGCCGTCCGTGAGGGACTGGCCGCGGAGGAGCCATCCGCGAAGGACATGCCGCATGTGGTTCGCGGTTTGGTAGTCCGCGAAGGGTGTCCGCATAGGAGTTGGCCGCGAGGGAGCAGGCTGCGAAAGTTGTTGTCCACAAAGGAGGTTGTCCGTGGAGGAGATGGCCTTCCGTGAAGGAAATGGTCGTGAGGGTCATCTGCAAAGGGGCTGACGCCCGTCCTACTTCGCGCCCGTGGAGGGGTCCCCGCCTCTATTTCGTGAATGACACTGGTCCATGGTGGGGGTGGCTGTGGAGGGACTATCCACGAAGGAAATGGCCACTAAGGGCAGGTCGTGGAGGAGCTGGCCACCTGTGGTTCACGGTTTGGTTTCTCCTCTACGTGAAAGAGTGCATCCGCGGACGATATGGTGTCCGCGAATGGTCACAGAACATTACAGTTGGGAGCGATTTCTCGAGCATCTCCCCATGGGTTTTCACCCATCCTTTCTCCCTCTTATTTTGGTGCCCCTCAGTGACTATTTATAGAGTCACGAAGGAGGTTGTATCGATGGGCCCATGGCACTTTCTTCGGAAGCCCATGAAAGAATCCCCACCCATGGATGACTCAGGCAACTGGGGATTTTTGGATCCAAAATCCGTGGAATTGCTCCGTGGCTGTGCACCACTCTGCTTCTATTCCACGAACAACATCGGTCCACGACCGCATAGGCGCTCCGCCTCCATTTCGCGAACGACGGCGCTAGTGGCATTGGCCAGTTGGCGCGGTTCACGGCTGTGGATCGGTATGTCTTCACTGGCGGTCTTCCTATTTCATGCATGTATAGGTGCTCCTCTCGCATTTCACAAATGACAGCGTCTGCAGGAGGGCGGTTTGCCGAACTGGCCACGTACTGTTGATGGGAGCCAGTACGCGGACCGATTCGGTCCTCTTCCAAGTCTTGGGGTAATTGGATTTCCTCCTTGTGGAATTTTCAGGACACTACAATATCATTTAATATTAAAAATTCATGTCAATAATTCATAAATATTTCATAAACAACATAGATCCTTATATATCATATTTTCATTAAATTTATTTACAGTTTATAAGTTAATGTATAAATTTAACATAAACACTTTTTATTAAAGTTATAGAAATATATATCACATAAATTCAACTTAAAATTAGATTACATATACAAAAACAAAATTTACTTATAGTGTGTATAAATTTATCTCAATTCAAAAAGGTTAAACTAACAACAGGGATGGCTTTTTTGGTAATGTCTTGAAATTTTATTTTTCATAAAAAATAATAAAACTATTTAATGTTTTTTAGTTACCAATAGGTGGTTATTTACAATTAAAACAATGTCATAATGAAATATTATGTTTTCCTAGGTAGAAATAGTTATATATAGAGACCTCAAGACTCATAAATTGAAAATAAAATGTTGTTTTTTCTAAATTCATAGTGGTTTTCCATATAGAAATCTAGTTTTTGAAAAACCTAAAATATTTTTTTAACTAAAACCACGATTTAAATTTTTTTTAAAAATAAATTTATTTTTTAAAAAAAGTTCCATGAACAATGTTTCCTAAGTCAAGATGTAATTTTATAATTTTTATAAAAGATGATTATTTTATATAGAATGCAAACATGGTTGTGAATTTTATCAAAATGAATAGATGTTTTTAGATAAAATTGTCAAGATTTGGTAAAACTAGATTTTAAATATTTTTTATCTATTTAACATCAATACAAATGGAATGGAAGTCGGTTTGAAAACAATATTAAATTTTAGAGTGGATAACGCTTGCAGTACGAGACACCGAGAGAAGATAAGTTTGAATTAACATGTGAAATATTTTTTTTCATAAGATCGAGTTCCCATATCGTTAGAACATCATTAAACCTATCTATATTAGTTATACATTGAACATAGAATCAAATACCAAAATTAAATAATGGAATAATAGTTTTTAGTTGGTTCCCAACTAAGGGATAGTATAAGGATTGTATAAATGGTGTTGTTCTGGTGTTCAATAATCCATTAATCATAACTAGTTAGGTGGATATAATTTTTTTTCATGGTAATTATATGCTTGGAGGAGTACATTTATAATTTGATTCATTGAAAAATTCACTACCTCCCTCGGATGACCATTGTTGAATTACCCCAACTTGCAATTTATTATGTTGTCTTCCACAATTTAATGAATTTAAGGCCCCTTCTATATCATTAAGAATATATGACATGATTTTCATCATGATGCTCTGAAAATTATACTATAGAAGAATTATTATATTTATCCAAATGCTTCCTTATCACAACCATTTATCTCCTAAATCCCTCTGCTATAGTGAGTTTGAACAAGTATGTACATGTAACTACCCTCATGTAATTTCATTACTCATGTATGATTTACACAAATCCATTTTCTTAGGAGAGTTCACAAAAGTATACCACATGAAAATAATTCACTCTACAAAGGTAATTGGATAATGTTCAAGATACCACCATTTCACACTTCTCATTCTTGATACTCCACCATAATATCATTCCATGAATCCCCTTGATGAGTTATTCTGAGCACTAAAGACAACTGTTTGGAAAATAAAAATTTTCAAAAAATAAATTTATGCTCACCCATTGATACTGAACGACACCAATTTATTCCAATAAACTTATTTCATACATTTAATTTAACCTTCCATTATCCATCTTTACAAAAAAATGTGAAGAGAAATGGATTTTCATCATTTCACTCACTACACATCATGGAACACATCTATCTCTAAATCTGATGACACATCAATAATAGTAAAAAAAGAGTTAAATTAATAGTAAGAGTAATTATTCTAAACCTCTTAAAGCTGAGGGATGTGGTTAAATACTAAGTTTATATCGACGATTCTCGAATTTCTATGTGGATAACTCTCACATCCCATCCTGGTTCACTCTATAATGTATAACTAAACCAGTTGGCCATAAGGCCTCAACCACACCTCCCCATACACTGGAGGCTTCCAACTAGTAGTGAGGGTCATAAGGTGGTATAATGGGAGAAAATTACCTCTAAATAAATACTAAATAGTGTTGGAAATAAATAAATTAAATAAACATTGAATGATAAATAAGTCCATTAACGATAATAATAAAAAATATCCAAACAAATTCTAAATAATCCATCCATGCATGTACATGCTATATCATAAAAAAAAATCAAACATAAAATACATACATAAAAAAATCTTAGACTAAAAAAATATTGAATCAATAAAATTCTAAAAACCTGAAAGGGATCCCAAGTACTTGATTATTTTCAAATCCCATGACATGTCCTATCCTAGAACATACAATCAATAAGAAGCATGATCCATGTTAATAATTGAAACCAAGAGATATTTCAGGATACCAATCAACGACTTGAAAGGGTGTGATTAAAATTTTCTATTCTGGAACCAGTGGTTTCTAATAAAAATACTATACGGGAATATAAAATGAGTATTGTGAAGGTATAATAAATATGTAAATAATGAATTTATGTGAAAAAAATAATGATGACATCAGGTCCCTTTTGTGAAACTTGGAGGACGATACCTGCTTTGACTTAAAAAAACTCTTAACATTTTAACCTCTTATATAGATAGACCAGGGACCCATATTATATAATCATGGTGTCCAAGTACATTTACAATCATGAAGGGGTTTCATATTTAAATAAGTAACATCAATTAAATCATCTAAACCAAGGTGGCGTAGAGAATCATATAAATCGATTTATAATAATGCATTGTCAAATTCCATTTACAATGTTTTTATTTAACTTTACAAATATTTATGTCCCCTTATCCCAATTATGAAATATGGAATATCATGCCCATTGATTTGTATTAAGTAATATGGAACTCCAAGTACATTAATTCTGATTAATAAATATGAAACATCATGTTCATTAATGTTGGATAAACATTTTAGAATGTCCTATTCATTAATTACAAATAAGAGATAAAAAATGTCATTTCCATCTTAGAATGTAAGCATGAGATAATCCAAAAAACTTGGATAGAGAACATAATCCATTCCATTTATTCAGTTAAATTCAATTCAGTTCATCATTCAAGTAATATGACATAAATTTAAATAAAAGTGCCAACCAAAATATACTTGAAAAAATAAAAATTTTCAAGGGTCATGTGATATGGTCTTATCATTCATATTTATTTTAACTCATTTAAACAAGTAATATTCCTAATTCCATTTTTTACCATCATTTATAAATTAAAATTCTCAAATTAATATTCATAATATTAATAAAATCTATTACATTTGATAATGGGAGAGAAGTACTTATATCCCCTTTTAATCCATTCATTTTAATTATAGTATCCCATTAGTATGTGGTGAGTCCTATACACCCCAAGGATGTTTTATTTATATTAGGTAAAGGGTTATTTATTTTATATAGAATTTTACTTATTCACTTTGGTTATTCATTTAATATGGATAACCCAAATACATACATTGGGTGTCGTAGTTTTAAGAATTAACAATTAAAATAATGGTGTAATTGAACCTAGCTGAAGTAGTGGTTTTGTGTGATTCCATTAACCTAGAAAATGGTCATGGGGTTCTTAGAATATCAATTTTATGGTCGACACGTTCAATTTAAATTATTTAATTTTTAGAATTAACATGCAGGAAGTATTGATTTTGGTAAAATGAAAACACTTTATTCACATACAAGAATTTTAGGGGAAAACAATAAATCACCAACCTTATACCAAGGAAAAATCAATGGAACATTACTCGAATTTTGTTCAGAAAAGAAATAGAGAAACCATAGAAGTAGATAAATTCCCTAGACACATGAAATAATAGCCCACTGAATGATCACACCAAAATTGAGAATAGAAACTAATAAAATAGGAAAGGGGGAAAATAAAAACACCACTAGGATTACAACACATCTTAAAGAAATAAAATTGTACCTAGAGAAAAGGAAAACCACCCATGGGAAGATTATAATGAGTGTGTGTGAGCGGGAGAGCTACTATAAGAAGTGAAGGTCTAAATGGGGTAAACCCCTTTAAAGGTCAGGGCTGGAAAATAGTCATTTTGCATATTTTTATAAGTTTCATGGTGAGGCCACACTGTTAGAAAAAACAAGAACCAACCATATAGAACCATATCCCAAGGCATCCACATGTCACATGGATACCTCAAATAGCTTTGCAACAATGTGTCGATCGTGTGGGTTTCACTACCTAAGCACTCCTACCCTGCACATTTAGAGTGTATGGTAAGGAAAACTATGCACCGACATTGTGGGTGCCTCTTTGACCCTACACCAAGTCATAAGGTTATCCAGGCCTCCACAAAAAAGTTAAAATAACCATGTCACCATATTGTCTAGGAGACATGGTTAGTTTGACCTATGCATAAACGATGCACCTCAGCTTGTTGATCCACAATATGGGTTTCCAAATCCCAAAGATTTAGAAACTTTTCCACACACCCGAATCACCTTCTAGGCCCAAATCACATCCAAAAATAACAATTCAGGTATTTATAGCACATATAATTTTATTTTGAATCTTTGTTATATATTTGGGTTGTTCACCCATAGAAAAAATTAAATTCATTGAAAATTTCAACCCATACAAAACTTTGGATCTTACAACATCCCCACCATAGAACATATCATCCCCAAGAAGTCCTGGTGGAAAATATATACATTACCCAACTATAATGTGTTTGGAACATCCAATTAAATGGATGAACATAATTTCTAACTACCGAACACACCTCTAAGCCTCACCTTAAGAATGCGTTGCTTAAACCACCAAAACGAAAATCCAATTCTCACAATTAAAAATGAATCACTAAGACAACACTTACCTGATCCCATATAACATAGGACATGATCACATAGTTATTATCACAAAACAACCTAACAAGGCCTGATATGAAACTACCACAAGTCTTGAACTAATTGACTAAGGGATAAGGAATAGTGCCGAGATGACATATCAAAACCATGGGAGGCATTTTTCGAAAGTACCTATACACATGAACACATCTCCATGACCCTAGAACAATGAAATTTAAAGAAAGTAATAACAATGAATTAAAAAAACATATAATAGTACAATGATTTTATGAAATAAAGTACTATGTGGAATAAAAAGGGGCCAAATAAAATCCCCCTAAAAAAATAAAAATAAATTACTGTTTTTTCAGAAGGAGGGAACTTCTGTCAAATGAAACACCAGTATACACCTTGGTATATCTATCCTAAACTAGATCCAACTACTCCTAGTCCACTGAGGGCTCCAAAAAAAGGTCTGTCATCTACATAAGGGATTACACGAGTGGGAAAATACCATACAAATTTTAGTATCACAATACCCAGTAGGAAACCCTAAAATAAAAAATCAAAAATCATTAAGAGTAGTATGCTCAACCACTTGATATCTAAATCATAATGTGTTGCATGAAAATAATCATCAATATATACTCATAATGAAACAAAATACCACATGGTCATAATATACTATATACATAGAACCACTACTAGGTTTCAAGGTAATTCTAATCAAAGATATTTTCCTTGATGAGCCCTGCCACCCTTGATGGAACTCAATCGAGAGAAAACTCTTCTTTGGGGGTAAACACTCCTCAAGCTATTATAACACTTAAGAAAATCATCCTAGAGATATGTTTTTACATTTATTGAAATTAATAAAACCAAAATGGTTTATCCAAGACCCACACCAAATCAGACTACACCTCATCGAAATATCTGATTGAAATACAAAGATAGGGGGTCAATGCCCAGTCCTCACTGAGAAAACGAGACCATACTGGGAAAATAATCCTAGATAAGGGATCGAAACCCATGTAAATATTGGTAATTACAATTACAACATAATATATTTAGGCTAAAATGAATGAAATTCGGATTGATCCAATCTTCTCATAGGGATACAAGATCCAAGAAGCTGAGTTGGTTATCAAAGTGATATAAAACAACTCACTGCAGAATAAGAGAACTCTACATGACTATAAATATCACTAGGAAACTACATAGGGGTCACCCTCTATGATAAGAATGAGATAATTCACCAAACTCTCATAGGATTGGACCAAGGGAACACATTCAACTAATAATGGTCAAAGGATGCTCAGAAAATATCAAAATGATGTTGATATGAGAAGTAAGAGGAATACATCCTATCATCATGGAGTACATAACATGTCTCTAAGGGTACACGATGTGTATCACTAATCCTGACACTACCTGTGTCTTTCACTAACATAGCCTACACTTTTCCAAAATTAAATTCATTTTAAAAATGGTACACAACATGTAGATATAACCTTGGCACCCGACGTGTCATTCTTCCCATTCCCATGTACACCGGACCATGTCCATGTACTTGGCCCTATTACATTACATATATATACCCATATAATCTATCATTTTCATGTATTTACCATGTACACAGTGTGTGGGGCCAATTAGCCACCTGGGTGTGTACTCCCTATATGCGACGAGTCATCTTCCACTTGTAACATGATGTGAAACTTGGCACACACAACATTTAACACTATATGACCACCCTGGAATGTTCCCCTTTTACATGCGGAATTGGTCAAATAAGGGTCACATAGTTTGTTTCATGATTCACAAAGCATGTGACACCTTGTTTTGTACTAAATCCCCAGAACCACATAGACAAGAATTCATGGAGTCTGATCACGAGACTACATGATGGGTTGTGTGTTTTTAATACAACATCAAGAACACCCATTCAACTTCATCCCAACTTATACTCCCATTTATCATTCTATTAATAATTCCAAACATTGTGTATTTGAGATTTATCAAATGAACTCACAAGTGATAGTTGGAATCCATCTGTATATAGTTCTGGAGAACCACCATGTCGTGCCTCATCGGTATCGAATTCCCAAACCAGTATCGTGACCCCCTGATTCATCCATGGATCTACTACCCTAGTATTATTCCGCAATTATGTCACTAAAATTCCTTCCCGGACCCAAGGTAATGATCCACCGAATAAAATATCTAATGTGAAATGATCTTTCACTAGGTATTCATTGAATCATAGGAAAAAATTAAAATTCCAATGACTAACATACATATAATGGAGAGAGAAAACCATAAGCCATGAAGATGTGGAATGAAGAATCAAATGTTTTCATTTTGGATTTGGTATGTTTTTTTTAGAAAATAAAAATTAATATGTATAGACATTCATAAAAAAATGATAATCATCCCTAAATCCCTCAAATAACCCACACATTAAAAATAACGTATCCACAAACCCATCTATTAGCCATTTGATTCACATCCAATTTGGGATTAGAGATGGGGATACATCTATAAATAAATAATCCTACCTTGATTTAGATCATTTGATAATGAATAAAAAAATCCACATCATTATCATTGGTGAGTTCCATGATTTTCGTTAGCACGTCGATCACCGAATCTTGATCCATCAATCCATGATATTGATGTCTGCCAATGCTCCTCCATGCTTTCCTATCAATTATTTGGGTTAGTAAGATAACCCTAAAAATTGGCTATTACTGCATATATGAAGAGGTAAAGTTAGTTCATTGCATTAATGAAATAAAATAAATAAATAATTTATTCATTTTATTAATTTTATTAATATCAACAAGGATTGTACATTAACCAAATGTCCATCACCGAAAATGATTATGTCAGCCATAAGGTACAAGCCTCATTAGAAACTCAAATAAGGCCTCATAATTCTTATCTAATCCTACATTAAAAAGTTATTCCACCTTTTCAGGAAAACTACACATGTGTAATACTACTATGTTCAAAATATTTTGAAAATTAATTTGGGGCTCACTGGGACTCAGAATATCATGTTTTCTCAGCGCATGACTCCCAAAATATTCATATAAATATTCCAAAGTATTACACCAAAAATGGGATGCTATATTATCCAATACTTCAATTATTTTCATCCTAGAAAATCAAAAACTAAGAAAATGGTGCCGATAATGAGCACTCAAACGAGTATCCCACTCTCTCGAGCTTTCTTAATGGTTCCCTATGCTGTAAACAACCAAACACCTAAGGAAAAAACATTAATAAAAAGGATATTTCTCCAACCAGTTAGTAACATCATTGGATACATGAAAAAAGAAACTACATTCTCATGGCCAATCTTACCTAGGACAATATCATACAATGATTCATGAACATACCCCCTCAGTTTCAACTTCTGGAGAACACTAAGAAACCCAAAACTACTAGAGTCACATCATTAAGTGGTACGCCACCTTTCTAACCCACCAAAACCTCCAGAAATTAAAGGGTTTAAGATACCCAAAGATATCCAAATACCCCAGATAAGACTCTGTATCTCCCCAACTCTAAATGCCTCCATAATCAGTCCACTGAGGACTCATATTGCTTACCAGAACTTCCTCACCCTCCATTGAATTAACTACTCCCCTTAAAACCATCATTAGAACCATAACTATGGCCAAGGATCTATTACCCACTAGCTTTGACTAGTATAATAGTTCTATCTATGGCCTCTCATACATGGACTCAAAATGGTTCTACTCCGGTGGTTGACTAGTAGTCATCACGATATGTTAACCTCACCGATGGTAGATGATCCTTTGAGCAGTGGCTTAAAACAGACATGAAAACCCAAAATATGTTCATTATAGCCCAAATGATCTATTCTACCTAGCTAGATGGAAGGTGTAAAACACTACTAACAAACTATAACTATGTCCCAAAAGGATTCCCACATCCTCTCCCTAATCATGTTGAAAATTAAGAATCACATTCTTCAATGATCATTGAGTTAATTCCAAAATTACAAACGACCTTGTACATGCACAG
Organism: Viscum album; assembly: GCA_963277665.1. Classification (NCBI taxonomy): domain Eukaryota; kingdom Viridiplantae; phylum Streptophyta; class Magnoliopsida; order Santalales; family Viscaceae; genus Viscum; species Viscum album. The sequence continues at coordinate 1,776,002,030 of OY728158.1, forward strand.
GTTCCCCAAACTCTCTACAAATCTCTATTGATCATCAAACTTAGATAAGAGATTCAACAAGAGTTTAACTCAAAAACTAGTTGACACTCCCATGGTTTACTAACTAATGTCAATATATATGGGTACATACTCACTACCACTAGATGTAAAGATAAGGTTAAAAAAAATCTTAACACCTCCTCTCGCATTGTGATAGGATTAAGAACCTATAATTTGAAAATGATGAAGTGATTACCTCCATCAAGGAATGTATCTATTTGATATAAATAGGCTATTCTATCACTCCCATGTTTGAGAAGACATATTCTAAGAAGTGGACCTTCAAATTAGGAACTGTGTCCCCGAGTGATGTCATAAGACTAACACTCCTAGAGCATCTCAATCACCATCCTCCTATATCTCTCATGATATAACTATGACGTTGAGGACACAAGGGTACCGTTAGAAAATACTACCACAAATTGATCCAAGAAAGGTTAGTGATCCATCTCATAAGTCTCTTAAACTTTTTTCTGGTGTTCAAATGCTAAATGGTATCAACAAAGAGTCAAAGAAACCACAAAAGATCTATAAAGACACACTTGGAAAATCCACCTCACAAACCTGGAGTTATTGATAACTGATCCTGTGGTCAAACTCTTAGATCTACTTAAACTCCATCCATTGGGGGAAGATGTCTACCTTTATCAAGAGTGAATACTTTCCCTCATGTCACCTGGTCCAAGTGACACCAATCCACACCCATCCTAATGATATTTTCCACCTCCATGAGAACAACACAAGGCTAAAAAGAAATACACATTGGGTATTATGATCCCCCCACATTATTTTTAGTCTCCTCCAACCGTACTTCTATATCTCATAGCTATATGGGGTAATCTGATATTCTAGCGCATATATTGAGTCATCCTTGGTGCATGTACATGAAGCAATCCAACCCTCATTGGTGAGGTAAACATGACACATCCTCAAGAAGTATGCACTCATACTCCTCCACCTTCACAAGAACTAAAATATCATACAATCCACTACTCAAAAGGTTTCACTATCTAAATTATAGGAATTAGGTCATAACATCTTGCACATGATCTCATCCTTCTCTTCCTAAGACCACTCCTTATAAAATAAGAAAAACTCAATCGTAACAATATAGAAGCACTAATACTCACAACATTAAGAACATTTAAGAATGGATGGTAAGAAACCGATTCACACTAAGGAAGTCATCATAGGGTCTCACTCCTACTACGAAGAGATTCCACGCGAGGCTCTCTATCTCCTCCCAGAGTCAGGTCACACTGTAGGTAGAAGCATATAATCATTCATACACTCTATAAGAGCATCCAATACAAGGTTCTAGAAAAAAAGGGATTCACAAGTATCAATAGGAATTGAACCAGGGATACAGTTAGGGAAAATAGGATCATAACTACATGGTAAAAATGGATCTGGGGCAGTGAAGATATATTCCATACCTCGGACCACACTCAAATCCCCTGTATGATCCTATCACATGGAACTCATTCATCCTATATCACACCTGTTTTCCACAAAGTGATATTATTATGACACATTGGTACATAAATAACCTCAACCATTATAGCTAGAGAAACTCATTACCAGCACAAGGCTCTATCGATGCCCTACATCACCATGGAGAAGTTTCACCGCCTAGACCACCATCATGTAGGGGTAGAATCAAAATGAATAATTCTCACCATAGGATAAAACTAGTCCTCTACAATATGAGAAGGAGTATTTCCCACATAACCAGAGGGATCTCAAACTCTCTACCATAAGATGTGCAATCAGCATTGGTGTGTCATAAACTGATAGCATTAGGGACAACTAATGTTCCATCTAGAAAAACATTTGAAAGCATAATCACCCAATCAATCAGGGTCTACACATGATGAAAACTCATAACATTGCCTCAAGTCAAAGAAATACTTCTTGAGGGTCTATCACATTGGGGAAACTCAAGAATCACCATCACTAGAACTCACATAACACACTAAGCATGCACGTACCATCATCTTGTACTAATAGAGATATCAAATTATTAACACATGTATGATCATATACCTGATTCGTAGAATGATGCAGTTTATCCTCAATTGGTGGTAGTACTACTCAGGCCCCACATATATAAAACACCTAATGTATGGATCTTTGTACTAAAACCTCACCACTCATCTGGTTTTCATCATGAATCTATCTCAAAATTCTAGATGGATATCGTCATAGATGCATCTATCTGATTATCAAGACATACCATGATCAATGAGTATATCTAGGGAGATGAATTATGATAGACATGGAAACAAAAACCCATCCCTATATAATGAATGTATTAAACGTTTCCCTATAAACTAGTATCTACACACACTGAATCAACAAGTAGGTTATCATATCCGTGGTGAATGGATATGTCTTCCAAATTGACACTAGATATCCTAGCTTAAAATCCAAACAAAAAACTCTTTAAAAATATATCCCTAGTTCCCAAAACAAAACTCATAGATAGAAAATAAATACACCAAACTCCAATCCAAAAACCAGGAAGTTTCATAACACCTTTGGCTGGGTACAACCTTTGAAACCATTCTATCATGAACCGACCCTATGGGGAAAAAAATGAAACTACCCAAACCTTTCATGAATTATCCAGGGGTTGTAGACTAGCACTGAGATGGCATATCACACACATGTGAGAAATTATCTTAATGTACATATACACACGCACACATCTCAAAGGACATACAACACTGAAATTTAAATAAAATGATAAAGAACACGACTACATCTATAATTCCAAAATCATCTTACAACATAAAGTAAAGTAAATAATAAAAATGGTCCAAATAAAAGACCACCAAAAATTAGAAAAAATGTTCGGCCTACTCAGAACGAGGGGACTATGAAACTTTTGTATACACCTCAGTCTATCTAACCCAAAATAGCTCCCCCTACTCCAAGTCCACAAAGTATTCCAGAAAATGGAATGTCATCTACATAAGACAGGACATGCGTGGGAAGAGCACATGCGTAGGTGAGAATATCAACACCCCATAGGACACCCCAAAATAACCAAACAAAAAGCATGAAGAGTAGTTAGCTCAATCAGACGATACATAAATCATCATGTGATAAATACAAATAAACTTCTACATATACATAGAATGAAACCTTCTCCCACATGGTCATAACCAATTCCATCCATTGAACCACTGCTAAGATTCTAGGTAGTGGTTTTCCTAGAGATTTCACTCCACAAGCCATGCCATCCCTGATGTCACTCAAATGATAGAACACACTCATCCGGGGGTAAACCACTCCCCAAGTAATTATACCGCTAAAGAAACTCATCCAAAAAGGAACACACATTGGGTATTGACACAAATTAAATGAAAAGGTTTCATAAAAGTTACACACATGATTTGAGAAAACCTCATAAAAATTTTAGATCTCAACACACAAATAGAAGATCAACACCCAGGGCTCACTAGGGGTACAACATACCATAATAGAAGAATACTCTTTGATAATAGATACATGAAAATGTAAATATTGGTCAATATAATACCAAAAAACCACATATAATTTACCATAATGTAAATTAAAATCACGCATAGCCTATCTAAGGTACACATGCCCCCATTCCACTTAGTTAGTAGTCGAAGTAGTCTTAGACAACTCACTCAAAAATATCAGAACCTCCAATCAATGTACATATCATCAGGTATCTATAGAGGGGTCATTGTCGACTACAATAACATGATACTACTCCAAACCTTCATATGAATGGAACAATGGATCAAACTCAATAGATTATGGTCCTAAGAAGATCATAAAATTTCACAATAAAGTTGAGCTAAGAAGTAAGAGAAATCCAAGCTACCATTAAAGAGTACATAGAGTGTCCCTTGGGGTACATGTCTTGTCACACTAATATTGTTACTTATCAGGTTTCGTGGTCACATGAGATTAAATTTTATGTAATATACGGATTGTACCGAATGGCACATAGTGTGTAAAAGTCACCACACAACTCATCATGTTGTTTTGACAATTCCCATGTACATCAGACCATGTCCATGTACATTTCCATGTTTCAGTAAAAGGATCTACCAGTGTAATCCATACTTTTTATGTACATACCAAGTACAGAGTGTGTGTGGCCACTTGACTACCCGAGCATGTAATTCCTATACACTCTGAGCTGTCCACCATGTGTTAAATATCCAGTGATAAGGCACACAATGTGTGTAACACTATATGGATTCCGAGGAATGTACCCCATGTACATGCAGAATTTCTCAGATAAGGGTCACACAGAATTTTCCATTCTTCACATAATATTTGATAATTTTATTTTCAATGAAACCCTAGCGCCACACCAAAAGACTACACGATGTGTGTTCAAGGGACTACATGTCTTGTTATCTAGTTTTTCACATAACATGTAGAATGATGATGAATCTTCATATGAGCCTTAATACCCATAAAATTATCCATGAATTGTTCTATAAATCATATATATAAGGTTAATTGAACCTCATCACCACCGATAGAAAAAATCAAGACATAATTAGGGCTCGAGATCCACCACCATCATGCCTCGCTGGTACCACATGCCCAAACTAATATCAGGAACCCCTAATCCATCCATGGATCCAATTACATTGTCTTAAGTTACAATCATGACTCTGGATAACTATCCTAAACCCGCATGAATAACTCGTTGCATTAAATATCTGATACAAAATTATTGTTCAGTAGGTATTCATCGAATCGTAGGCCAAATAAAAATTCCATTGATGAATACAGGTAGAGTGGGGAGGGAAAATCATAAGAAATGAACATGCGGAATAAATATTGGAAATTATTTTATTTCATCCACAATTAATTTTAATATAAATTCGAATGGAAATGTACAAACATTAATGAACAAATGAAATGGAAATCACCGCCAAAACCTACAAATAACATATAGGAGGAAAATTATGGGTACATGAAACCATCTATTAGTTGATTGATTCGAATTAATCACAGGATAAGAAATGAGGATAAATCCCCAAATAAAATTTTCTACTCTGATTTGGATCAATATATAATAAAGAAAAAATCTACATCACTATCATAAGTGAGATTTTTGATTTCCGCTGGCACACCAATCACCATAGCTCGATCCATAAATCCACGATCTCGATGTCCTTCAATGATCCTAAATAGTTTCCTCTCAATTATGAGGGATGTGAGGATAGCTCCATAAATTTTCTATGACATCATATTTAAAGAGGAATAGTTAGGTCACTGCATCAATAAAATAAAATAAATAATTTATTTTATTAATTTTACCCAGTGGAGAAATGTAACAAAATTCCCAACACCAGAAAATATTATGTCACAACTAAGTTAAAAACAATATTTTTAACTCAATGAAGAACTACAATTTTTTATAATATCCTATATTTAGGAGCTATTCCAATTTTTTAGGAAAGAATCATGTGTGTGATATTAATATATTTAATTTTTTGGAAAATTAATTCCCAGATCACCGGCCCTCATAATCTCATACAGTATCAGATCATGGATCAGAAAACATTCATAGAATTATTCGAATATCTTACATAGAGAATAATGGGAGTTATAATGATCTCTTTCTTTAACCAACCTATGGTTCTCCTGACCATAGGTTCTAGCCTTCAATACCTATTTTTAAACCATGGTACCCTCCACTACTATAAGTTATTTCTAAATAACATCCTTAGTGTCGTACTGACACTCCAAGAACGTTTCCAAACATGTTACATCTAATAATACCAAAAAACACAACTATTGGTCCTCAATTTGATTAATATTTACAAATTACAATAGGCCAAGAAATCCATGTCATATCATCTTTTCCTTGAAATGGTCCCACTATTTTTTATACTGGACTTGTCTCATCCCAACACCATAGATGATGCGGTTCCTCACTATATACATTAAACTATTTATTGAAACTCATTTAGAATCATCTTTGTCCAACTACTTTTAATATTATTAGTTTCAAAAACCAACAAACTATCAAACTATATTATGAAGCCTTTATCCCAAGTTATACTAAGACCATTCCCAGAACACTCACCAAATCCTATACTCAACTTCCAATTATGTCTCTTGGCCGAACCATCCCTTATCCAAAACCATCACCATTTCAGAACACAAACACTAGTACATACTTGATCAAAAAAAAATAGATAAATACAAGCCATCCTGATATGGAAACCCACACTCCGCCACATCCTAATTCAAAACTAAACATGGACATTACTAAGAAAACCAATCATACACTATTCCATTTATGTAATTATATCCAAAATACAAAATGACCTCACCCAATTGATCTATATGTCCAACGAAAATTATAATAGGAGGGTTTCCCACCAAAAACCAACATCACATGACCTATATTAGGATCATCATTGTTATTTTAATAAAAAAATATTTTTTGATCATTATAGCCCATGCCCTATACACAACCACTAGCACAGATAACAACTGAATAATTCTTAAGATCCAATAAAAACATCAATTATTATCCATTCTAGATCCCCAAAAATAGTTCTTATGGAATTCCTCAAAAAATGAGGGTGAAAATCTTTAAATGGTCAATAAAGTACTACCCATTATATGGATTATATTAAACCACACCTTGAGCATGACTCCCAAGATGTCCTTTCCTTAATCAAGAATAAAAGCATCGATAGTTCGATATATGGTTGACTCTCTCTCTCACCATACATAGGAAAAATTAAAAATAAATGGAATAATTTCTATATACTATGAGCATCCCAAGATTCAATTTATTGGATTTTATATGGAATTTTCACACTTTATTACATAACAATTCAATACATTTCTACAAATAGAGAATCATTAAGTCTAGTGTCTTGGAAATCAGGAAAACTAAAACATGAAAACACTAAACATTCTTCTTAAAAACTTTAAGGCATCATCATAAGTTCATCCTAAGTGAAATTAATGCATCTCATAACCTAGAGACATACATCAAAGGAAAGGGTGATCTGGAGGCTCAGTAAGGAAAATAAGTTAAACAATTGACATGTGATCTTGACCAATAACAATAAGAACATGATAAGAATCACAAGGACATGAAAAATGGAAGAATATGAATAGAATGAAAAAATAAAATGAATCATAACATGAATATGTGTCTAAAACATTTCATTTAGACATTCATGAACATATCATCAAGGTTCATCCCCAAGTTTTCATTAAAATTACAAAGGTTATTCACCATGGTATCATGAAACTTGTCATCTCTAGAGATTAATTCAATACCCAAAGCATTAGAGAACAATCAGGGTGCACCCTTAATATGTCTTAACTTTAATGTGATCCACATAGATCATAATCAATCATTTAATAAATAACCCATAGATAATAATAGAATTGGGTTTAATTTCAAAATCACGACGTTTTAAAAGTTCTTAAAAATAAGATCGTTATGTAATTTATAACCCATGGAAAGGGAGTGAGGGTTACATATATATCAATTACAGAATCAAATATATCTTTTTTTTATAAATATTAACACCCATTTAAATGAAATAGGTATGGGTATTCACATATTTAAAACAAGAGAATTTCTTGAGAGAAAGAGAGATAAATTTGGAGACGAAATTTCTACAGCATAACAACTATATAACTTGTTTTTACAAAATAATAAAAAGAGCATGGAAAAGGGTAACCCATCCATAAATGGATCATTTTGATGTATAGGGATAGAATAAAAAGAAATAAGATTATGGTGTGTACATTTTAATAACACACCACAAGAAAAGGAAACCTGAAAGGGAAGAGGAAGTGCAATTTCTTTTACAAAAATTCGGCAGCCTAACAACGTCACTTAAAAATTCAGAAAATCAATTGATGAGAGATGAAAGGGACTCTCCTCATTTGGAAATGAAATGAAAAGTATTAAATATATAGAAGAATAATTCCCCTCATAATAAAATGGAACTGTAAGACATAACATAAAGGAATTCGTGACTTAAAAGAGGAAGGTGAAAGATTCCCTTACCTTGAAGAGTAACTGTAAAAACATGAAGGTTAGGAACTTGGGAGGCTTGAGGAAAACTAGGGAGGACTCCTTGGGAGGTTAAGAGATCATAACATCATTGGGGAGGATTAGGGAATGAAATTAATGTGGTAATGTCTTGGTATTTATAGGAGAAGTGAGAGAATAAATTACTAATTTCCTAGGGACACCTCATCGGTGGTATTGAAAAAACAATGGGATTTCACATGGTATTGGCCACTCAGGACACCTCATAGAATATATTACTATTCATAAGTCGACTAGATTACTTACATCATTATTACATCAATAATGAGTTCATTAAATACCCAAAACTGAAAACTGTATTTTTACTATTCACTGAAAATTCAACTATTTTTGGAAAAATCCCTAAAATTATCCTTAACCTAATATAGATTCTATGAATTCAAAAATGAACTCCATTTTATGAAAATAATTTTCTAAATATTTTTAATTTAATTTTTAAATAACAACACTATTCACCTGAAAAGAAAAACAAATACTTAACTAATAATTTCTAAAACATTTATTTACTTATTTTATTACATCACATTACCTAATAAAGGTGCCTAAATTATATTAACACTTTATTAGGTGACTTTACGATTCCATTTGGTCACATTACTATTCATAAACGTAAAATTACTATTGATAATTTACTATTCACCAGAAAATAAGTTGACCATATTAGACTCTAAATTTCTTACTGAACACAATTGTAGAAGACCATTTTTTGAAAAAAAATTACCCATTATTATTTATTTAGGATTTGCATAAATATTTTAAAATATTTTGTTTTTAATTCATCAATAATATACATCCTATATTTATTCGGCCATTTGAAATTCAAAAAAATTTACCATAAGATGAAATAACAATTTTATTTATCACAAAGGATTACACAAATCAGCTACGGTGTCATTACATAGCCCCTCATAATACCTTCATAGGACCTAAGTCTGAGGTGTGATAAGGTGATAGAATCTTGCGGCGGCTCAACCAACCTTGCCCGAGTGGTGACATCCATCAGCTTGAACTTCTCCCGTAAGAGATTATATTCAAGCTTCACATGATGAAGTTCGGCTAGGTCTTGGTCCAGAGAAAAGCCCAGTGGTGCTACCTCTTTCTCAAGTTCTTTAAGATGGGCTTCGAATGGCCTGAGTCTACTGGATGTGGCCGTCGAATCATCTTTATGTATTAATTAACCAATATCACTTGTATTTATAAACAATAATTGTAAAGTTAAGAGTTTAGTTTCCAACAGTCATATTGACCAACGGTCATATAACAGTCAAAACCAAACTGTCTCTTTTAATTATATTCACTTCATTAATTAAAGGATATAGTTTTGTTGAGTAGAAAAATGAATTCAAACACAAATTTAGGAAATAAATTTTCTTCAAAAGTTTAGGTCGTTACATTCTTCCCCTATGAAGAAATTTTTTCCTCAAAATTTTAACTTGTACCCTCAAAAGAGAGAAGGTGTGGGTACTTCTGCCTCATAGACTCCTCTGGTTCCCACATGGATTCTTCGCATTTGTGGTTCCTCCACAACACCTTGACAATGTGGGTAGTACTTTTGCATAGAAACTTGTATCTACAATCCAAGATCTCCACCGGCTACTCCTCATAATAGAGGTCATGTTCCAGTTGTACCACCTCTGGGTTTAGTACATGTGATGGGTCAGGTTTTTACTTCCTCAAGAGGGATATGTGGAAGACATCATGAACTTGTGCTAGATTTGGAGGAAGTGCAAGATGATAGCCCACTGCTTTTACACGATTAAGGATTTCCTAGGGGCCAATGTACCTAGGGCTAAACTTCCCTTTCTTCCCAAACCTCACGACTCTCTTCCAATGTGAAATTCAAAGAAATACCTTATCACCAACATTAAACTCCAAGTCCCTTCGATGGTTGTCGGCATATATCTTTTCCGACTCTGAGCAGCCTTAATGTGTTGTTGGATGGCATGGACTTTTTCTGTCATCTCTTTTAGAAGATCAGGTCCAAGAAGCTTCCTCTCACCAGCTTCATCCCAACAAGTAGGAGTTCTACATCACTTCCCACATAGAGCTTCATAGGGTTCCATTTGAATGCTTGAGTGGAAGCTATTGTTGTAAGGGAACTCAACTAACGGGAGATGTTGATCCTATCCACCTTTGAATTCCATTGAGCATGTTCTTAGCATGTCCTCGAGTGTATGAATAGTCCTTTCAGACTGGCCATCAGTTTGGGGGTGATAGGCCGTACTAAAATTCAATTCAGTGCTCAGAGAATGTTGAAGACTTCTCTAGAATTTGGATGTGAACCTTGGATCACGATCTGATATGATTGAAAGTGGAATTCCATGCAGCCTTACCAATTCCTTCATGTAAATCCTGGGAAGTTGATCAAAAGGGAAATCTTCTCGATTGGAGATAAAATGGGAAGTCTTGGTGAGACGGTCCTCAATAACCCATATCTCAGTGTTTCCTTTGGAATTTCGCAGAATACCAGTGAAAAAAACCATAGTGATATTGTCCCACAACCATGCTGGTATGGGTAGTGGTTACAATACCCATTTAGGAAGTTGCCGCTCCGCCTTCACTTGCTGACATACCAGGCAACTCAAAGTGTATTTAGCAATCTACCTTTTCATATTATCCCAAAAATAATGATCATGAAGGTCCCTATACATTTTTGTACTTCCAGGATGTATAGAGAATGTAGAGCTATGAGCTTCATCCATCAACTCATTCATTTTTCCCAGAATATATTGAACACATAGTCTTGTACGAAATTTCAGTACACCTTCTTGATCAATATTGAACTCAAGAATCTTACCATTGTTCACAACCTCAAAATTCTTCTATAACAAACTATCTTCTTTCTGAGCTTTCTTGATACTCTCTAGTAATGACGGTTGAAAAATCTTTTGGGTTAGGGTTGATGTTGTCCCTTCCATTATAATTACCAAGTCCAGCTTTACTAGGTTATTGATCAAAGGATCTCTTTGAATTATCATCATGGATAGGAGAACTGGGTCATTCCTACTTAATGAATGAACGACTTTTTTTCTCTTCTGGGATTATAATGAATTGAACAATCATAGTCCTTAAGATGTTTCAACCATCTTCTTTGTCTCATGTTAAATTCCTTTTGTGTGAAAATATACTTCAGACTTTGATGGTCTCTGTATATATCACATTTACCTCCATAAAGACAGTTCCCCCGTATCTTCAGAGCAAGAACGACAACAGCTAGTTCCAGATCATGAGTAGGAATGTTCTTCTCATGAGTCTTAAACTATCTAGATTCATCAGTAATGACTTTTTAATTTTCCATGAGGATAAACCCAAGCCCTTTGAGAGATTCGTCACTAAAAATAACAAATCTTTCTCCACTTGAGGGTAGAGTTAACACTGATTCCATTACTAATATCTTCTTCATCTCTTGAAAACCTTACTTACGCTCTTTTTTCCTGATGAACTTGACCCTTTTTTAAGTTAACTAGGTTAATGGATTAGAAAGTCATGAAAAGTTTTTCAAAAACCTCTTATAATACCCTACTAAACCAAGGAAACAACGAATCATAGTCATTGTTGTAGGATGAGGCCACTCCTCTACAAATTTTTTCTTTGCAGGGTCAACTGTGATTCCTTCATTGGTAAAAATGTGCCCCAAGAAAGAAACATGTTGTAACCAGAAGTCACATTTACTAAAGTTTCCAAAAAAGCCTCTCCTTCCTTAGATTTTTCAAAAATAACCCTAAGATGATCTTCATGCTCCTCGTGACTTTTGGAATATATCAAAATATCATTAATAAAAACTACCAGAATGTTATCTAGGTAGCACTTTAAGACTCTATCCATCAAATCCATAAAATAGCAGGTGCATTAGTCAGTCCGAATGGCATAACAACAAACTCATAATGCCCATATCAAGATCAAAATGCAGTTTTCTGAATATCTTCTTTCTTTACCCTCAATTGATGATAAAAAGATCGAAGATAAATCTTAGAGAAGAATTGAGCCACACTAAGTTGGTCAATTAAGTAATCAATTTTTGGAAGAGGGTATTTGTTCTTCACTATGATCCCATTCTGTTCTCTTTAATCAATTCATAGCCACATAGATCCATCTTTCTTCTTCACAAAGATAACCGTTGATCCCCAAGGAGACACACTAAGTCGGATAAACCCCTTCTCCAAAAGATCGTGCAGTTGTTTCTTTAATTCCTCTAGCTTCACATTTTTCATCCTATAGGGGGTCTTTGATATCAGATGAGGTTCAAGTACGAGTTCAATGGATAACTCTACCTCTATTTATGGGGGATGTCCAAGTAACTCCTTATGAAATATGTCAATGTATTCCTTGATGATGGTGAAATTTTATATCCATAAACTCTCATCTCCTTCTTCTTCATCAATCAACTCCATAAAGAAGGATATACGAGGTTTTTCTAAACAAAGATCAGGTTGAGATATCTCCCCATGAAAGATAACTGTGGGTTTTCCATTCAATACTACTTATATTTCATTGCTTCTACATTTGATCTTAGCATTACAATTTGAGATCCAGTCCATCCCTAGTATAATGTTGAATTCTAGCATGGGAATGACTACTAGATTTGCGATATGATTGTGCTCACTAAAGTAAATACTAGAGTTTCTAAACACTGAAGATTCTTGGATAATCCCACAAGGAGTCCTGATTAATAACTCTACTTTTAGCAAATCTGGTGTTGATTCAAGATTATTTGCAAACTTGTAGGAAATAAAGGAATGCATAGAACTAGAATCAAAAAAAGTACTTATTATCTTTGAGAGGAAAACAAGAGTACCAACTACCACATCATTTGGAGCTTCAACTTCATCTATCGTGATAGAAAAATCACATCATTTGTCCATTTTCCTTTGATGAGGTAGATAGTGGTTCCCCTCCACTACCCTCAGATTTGGATAATGATTGGAAACGTGACCATGATGTCCACACTTAAAGCACTGGACATCAGGTAGGGCCTGCACCATCTTCCCCATGTCTTTAGTGTTTGGAAGTTGAGGTTTCACATTAATACAACAATTCCCTGCAATATGGCCATCTCTTCCACACTTCTAGCATTTACCACTCTCGAGCAGGCAGTTACCTGAATGCTTCTTCCCACATTTAATACCAGTGGGATGTTTTAATTTCTTGCCTCCTCCTCCCTGATCAAAGGTCCTCCCTAAGATGGGATCCATCAATCTCTTCGCATCATTGTATTTATGATACCACTACATCTCTCCAAACTCCAGTTCAACTTTCATCACACTTCGCAAAATCTCCTCATAGTTATCATAGACTCGGTTGGATAGATTTTTCCACATATGAGGTCTCAGTACCCCAAAGAATATATCAAACTTCCCTTTTGGATCCATGAAAAATCTAGAGGTGTAACGTGAAATCCTTGTGATGTTCATCTCGTAGCTTCCCATAGATTAATTCTCCTTCTACTTCAGCTCGAGAAACTCCTTCTCCATTCTTGTTCTTATGGAATGAGGGAAATACTTACTGAAGAAGATCCCTCGAAACTCTTCCCAATCCATAGAATCAACATCCACTCTTTTCCTCATGTTTTTAATAAGTTTCCATGATTTATCAGCTTCTCTTTCAAAGCGATAGACTGCCAGAGTGATCTTTTCTTTCTCTGAACAGCGGAGCATAGAAAATATCTTCTCAATGGAGCTAATCAACTTCTCATTAATCAGTGGGTCAATAAATCAACTAATGTTTGGTGGTCGTTGACGCATAAAGGACTCAATAGAATTTTGTTCCCTTCATAGTGAGATCGCTCTCTCAGCCTGATTCAAGTTATTTCCCATAACATGAGTCAGATGGTTTCTCATTCGGATGAATGTTTCCATTACAGCTTCTATCGGAGGGATCTCAGCGCATGATCCATTGTGATCACCATTTGCATGGTTCCTCCTATTTACCGCCATTTTCTAAAAGAATAAAAATCTAGTGAGAGACTTATTTCATTTATGAATATTTTAACTATAAATGATTTCACGTCATAAAACTTCATGCTTAGACAATTACATTTCTCTATAATTACTTCATAATGATTCATAAAATGCTTGAGATTAACCAAACATATCCCCTGGGAGTTTCGTAACCAAGAGTGCTATAGGGCCCATTATCATGCACTAGTTCCCATTTGAGTCTGGCTCAATGTGGTGTTTTCTGGATTTACCCCTATGTACATATGTGCCAGAGCCACCTCTACCTACTCGTATCCAGACATGGATGTATTTTCTTGATAAACCTCTTACTAAATACTCACCAAAATACTAGGAAGTTCTCCTATATTTAAATTTTTTTATAGGGTTATTCCTAAAGTTTTCATATCATAATTTCCATAAATAACTAAACTATCATTTAATACCAACTATGGTAGACCACCATTTTATTACATCACTTTTCATTACATTTTTACAAACAGAGGATCTTTAAGTCTAGTTTCCTGGAAATCAGGAACAATAAAACATGAAAACACTAAACATTATTCTAAACCACTTGTAAGGAAACATCATAAGTTCATCCTAAGAGCAATTAGTTCATCTCATAACCTGGAGACATACAAAAAAGGAAAGTGTGAGCTGAAGGCATATTAAGGAAAACAAGTGAAATAGTTGACATGTGATCTTGAGAAATAATAATAAGAACATGATAAAAATCATAAGGACATGAGAAATAGAAGAATAGGAATAGCATGATTATAGAACATGAATAATTAAAAGAATATTTGAATACAAAATTGCATTTATACATTCATGAACATATCACGAAGGTTCGTCAACAAGGTGTCATAAAAATTTCCAAGGTTATTCACCAAGGTATCGTGAAAGTTTTCATCTCTAGAGATTAATTATTTACCCAATGCATTGGTGTGATATCAGGGCACACCCTTAATATGTCTTTAATTCAATGTGAGCCACATAGATCATAATAAAACATTTCAAAAATAACCCATAGATAATAAAATAAATTGGTTTCATTTCAAAATTGTGACGTTTTAAATGTTTTTAAAAATAAGATCGTTATGTGATTTATAACACATAGAAAGGGAGTGAGGGTTACATGTATGTAAATTACATAATAAAATATATCATTTTTGTATAAATATGAAAGCCCATATAAAAGAAATAGTTATGGGTATTCAAATATATAAAACATGAGAAATTCTTATGAGAGTGAGAGAGAAATTTTGAGGCGAAAGTTCTGTAGCATAATGACTATATAACTTGGTTTTAGAGAATAATAAAAAGAGCGGGGACAAGGGTCACCCATCCATAAATTGATAATTTTTCAGTATTGGTAACAAATAAAAATAAATAAGATCATGGTGTGGAGATATGAATGACACACCACATGAAAAGGAAACTTGAAACTGAAGAGGAAGCACAATTTCTTTTATGAAAATTCGGCAGCCTAACGACATCACTTAAAAATTCAGGAAATCAATTTATGAGAGAGGAAGGTGTGTCTGCTAATTTTTTAAATGAAATGAAAAGTATTAAGGATATATAAGAACAATACCCCTCATAATAAAAAGTAACTACAATACATAACATAACGGAAGTCCTGACTTAAAATAGGAAGGTGAATGTTTCCCTTACCATGAAGAGTAACTTCGAAAGCAAGAAGGTCGGGACCTTGGGAGGCTTGAGGGAAACTTGGTGGGACTTCATGGGAGGTAAAGAGACCAAAAATATTTTGGGGATGATTTGGGAATGAAATTAATGAGGGAATGGCTTGGTATTTATAGGAGAAGTGAGGGAATAAATTATTAATTTCCAAGGGACACCTCATCGGTGGTATTGGAAAAACCATGGGCTTGCCAATGGTATTTTCCCATGGTATTTTCCACTTGGAACACTTCATAGAATATCTTAATATTCATAAGCCAACCAGATTTCATTCATCAGTATTACATAATTAATGATGTCATTAAACACCCGAAACTCAAAACTGTATTTTTACTATTCACCGAAAATTCAACTATTTCAGAGAAATCCCAAAAAGTCAGCTTAACATAATATCGATGCTTTGAATTAAAAAATAAAGTCCATTTTATGAAAATAATTTTACAGTTATTTTTAATTTAATTTTTAAATAAAAACACTATTCACCTGAAAAAATAATAGTTAACTAATAATTTCTGAAACACTTATTTACTTATTTTATTGAATAACATTACCTAACCAAGGTGCATAAATTATATTAACACATTATTAAGTGAGTTTCCTATTCCATTTGGTCACATTACTATTCAGAAGCGTAAAATTACTATTTATAATTTACTATTCACTAAAAATTAAGTTGGTCTTATTAGACTCTAAATTTCTTACTGAACACAACTGTAGAAGACCATTTTTTGAAAAACACTACACATTATTAATTATTTAAGGTTTACATAAATATTTTAAAATATCCTATTTTTTCAAAATACATCAATAATATACATCCAATATTTATCTGGACATTTGAAATTCACAAACTTGACCATAAGAAAAAAAATTATTTATCTCAAAGGATTACACAAAGTAGCTAAGGTCTCGTTATATAGCCCCTTATAGTACCAACGTATGGACTATGTGTAAGGTGTGCTAAGGTGATAGAATCTTGGGGTAGATCGGCCATCATTTCCTGAGTGGTGACCTCTATCAGCTTGAACTTCTCTCATAGGATATTCCGTTCATGATTCACATGATGAAGTTTGGCTTGGCCTCGGTCCAGAGCAAAGCCCAGTCGTGCTACCTCCTTCCCATGTTCTGTCAGATGGGCTTCGAATAGCCCAAGTCTACTGGATGAGGCCATCGAATCTTATTTCTATTTTAATTAACCAATATCAATTATATTTATAAAAAATAACTGTAAAGTTAAGAGTTTAGTTTCCAACGATCATATTTACCAAAAGTCATATAACAGTCTAAACCCAATAGTCTCATTTAATTATACTCACTTCATTAATTAAACGATATAGTTTTGTTGAGTATAAAAATGTATTAAGACACAAATTTTGGAAGTAAAATTTATTCAAAAGTTCGTGTTGTTACATTGTATTACTCCCCATTCCATTCTAAAATCAAATCAGGGAATACATTTATTAATCACCTGCTGAAATAATGTCTCCCAATAATGCATGTCAAGGTCCCGCCAAGGGTCATCCATCCCAGGACACACGATTTATATCCAATTTAATCTTCATCACTAGAAACATCCATTATTTTTCCCAAATCACTGGGTTTCCATGCCTATAGGTTTCACTTATTTAAATCATTGTTACTCAACTTGCACCTATCCACTCACTTATTATTGATTTAAATGGCTCTACTTGTAACCTACATATACCGTTTCTACCTCGCACATCACAATGATTGTACAACACCATTCTAATTAGTTCAAAACCCAAATCATTATACCCTATGTTATTTACTAATAAAGTAAAGTTTACTATGATATAAGGGATATAAATATTAACACAGTAGGGGGTCCCTTGGAACTTATTTTTAAAATTAGAAACACACATGTGGCCAGATTCAAAAAAACCACCCACCTCATAGTTTATTTTTTGAAATTAAAGTGTCAACCTTGATACTACTATTCAATAGATCCAACCAAGTGAATAATAAAACCTAATAATTTTAGTCTTGATACACTAGAACCCATGGTTATTCCTCAAAAACCATAGGCATCTTTATTCCTATATAAAAACCCAATCACCACTCAGGAATCCATATCGAAATGAGAATAAAACAGTGATCGTTACCTAAAATGGAAATCATAATCCATGGTCCAGCCTATCTTGAAGGTTCCCCTCAATAATACCCGAAGTTATTGACTCACTAAGGTCTTAGTCAAAATTAAGGACATCTATGTCTCCCACCCATCCTGATCAATCAAACCGAAAAATAGGTTCACTAGGCCCACCCACATAGTCCTATGGTCTCTCTCATGAGAAATATATCCCATTTAATGGATTCTATTACATGGGATCAATCATTCCCTTATACTCTAAAAAATAGGTAAAATAGAATGTAGGTAAATGATCATAAACTGATAAGGTTCAGAATATATCAACACAAGTTTAAGGGAATCACCTACGAAATATCATCCTATAAGGATCAGATCCTCTCCAAGAATTCTCATAGGGGAGTAATATCTGAGGCATATCAATTCCATCATATGATGGAAAAATACATGACCATGATTAGGTATCCACATACAGTAATATCTCTTCTAGTTTCAACTTACTAGATAACCATTCACTGATCTAGGGGTGTCATTTCATCATTTAAGAGTCCTACCCACTCAAACATTGAAATGGAAATCAATTTCTATTCCTAGAAACTTGTCTCAAAATTCTACTAGTTTATCATATCCAAGGGTGCTATCATAACATTCTAACTCCTAATTTACTCAGGAAACATTGACATTCCTATTCAATTCATATATCTTGTAAAATATTAATATGACTCGTATATGTGAGTTCTTCATTATAATCATAACCAAAAGTATTTATTTTATCCTTTCCTAATAATTTTACTCATTTTCAAAACATTAATAAGTCTCACCCCAAGGAACTTTATTTAAATTATTTAATAATTTCCATTCAAACCATTACCATCCATGAGTTCTCACAACTATCATAGTTAAAAAAAAATTCAACTGCAAGCTATAGAGAAAAAAATCTTTGGGGTTTAATTGGAGTTTAAATTTAGTAAATAATCTTATTAATAAATCTCAAAAGAATAAAAAATTCATTTCATTAATTTAGGAGGATTATTCAAGTAATATTCAACCATAAATTTATATGAAACACCATATGAGTGTATTCCAACACTTTATTTAACCATACAATATAACATATGCATTCCCCCAAGGGGTAAGAAACCAAGGAATAACAAGAACACAATTGATGAACAAGGGTCGAATCATAAAAACCCATGTCCAATTATACGAGATTCAATTCCCAGTCTATTGAGTCAAACCTCTATAAATTTAAATTGGCGTAAAATTTAAGTACACCCCATTAACAATTATTTTTATTCAAGATTTAGCATACCCTTAGTCTGATTATCCCATAGAAGAGTCATGGCACAACTAACCTACATGGGTCCAGTTGTGAATTTTGGGATTTAGTTATATGGGTTGTCATTCCCAAGTCATAAATGTACAAGCCTTTATATACGGTAAATAGAACACTATTTAACTAAAATCCATTGGGAATGACTTGATTTTTTCCGAAAAAATCCTGGTCATTAAAATTTAGAAATCTCATTCATGATTGTTCATTAACTATTTAAAAACCATTTCATTCATTTAATTGATTTCAGTATGATTAAATATAATTCAAAACTAAAGATATAATAAAAATCCTTTTAGGTTGATGCATGAACATTATTTAACTAACCGTAAAACATAACTATCACCAAGAAATCTATCACATAATGAAGGAACAAAGGTGAACATGGTGGGAAATGACATAATCATTGTATAATAATAATTCAAGAAATTATCACAAATCATAGTAAATAATGTTAATGACATATTAATCCTATGTATATAAAATCAAACATGAATATAGATAATTTCTTTTTATACTTGGCCCTGATGTAAATAACATAAACTATAAACCAATACAAGTGAAAAAAAGTCACTCAATGTGAAATAATAATCAACTATAATAACAAAAAAACATGAAAAACAATCCCATCATAAGAAAAAAGATATTTCCCCATGAGTGAGTGAGCCATTCACCGACACAATCTATTTACCAAGTGCTATTACATTCCTTATCTCTTGTCTACCAACCCAAAATAGTAAGACAAAAAAAGAACCTCTGATATGTCTTTGTCACATCTCAACCTAGTTCACCATGTAAATAGTAATTGAACCTATTAGAGACAATGTTTTATGTGTGCCTCCTCATATGAAAGTATATTTTCATTAGTACAAAGTGTCTAAAGGTTGTAAAGTGTGTAGAATAATCTAACTAAATTAGTAATAAACAATGGATGCAATAAATAAATGAAATAAGTTATATAAGGTAAATAAATAACTAGAGGATAATAATAATAAAAGGTAACTTGAAAAGTTCCAAATAATCCAAGCGTACATGAACATGCTATTCCATAAATAAAAAGTATCCGAACATACAATATCTACATACAATTGGGCTAGAAAGACAAAAGAATAAATACATAAAAGACTCCAAACCTAAAAGATATATTGATTACATAATCATATACTGCTCCCATGAAAAATATTATCCCATAAGATACAACCAACAATAAGAACAAGTCATGTCAAAATTTCTAAATAAGTGATATATCAGGGTACTAATAATCATCCTGAATAGGGTGTGAGTAAAAAATCAGTAGGCCACCACAAATGATGTGAATTGGAAATAAAATATTTTAATAAAAATTGAAAAATACGATGTAATAATAAATAAGGAAACAAGGAAATAATGTGAAATAATCCATGCTAATATCACGTTAATTGTGGGACACCTATAAAACCATACCTACTTTGACATAATCATAAACCCCTATGAAAAATAATCCTTTTATATAAATAGAACCAATACCTAAATATATAACCATGGAATCCATGTATAATGATAATCAATAACGGGTTTCATATTTTAATAAGGAACATGAATTAAATAATACAAACATTGCGGAAATGTAGAATCATACCTTTTATTTACAATAGTGGAATGTGGAATGTCAAGTCCGGTGATTTCATTAAGTAATGTGGAACATCAGGTCACCTTATCATGATTAAGATATATGGAATATCATGTCCATTAATTTAGATTAAGTAATATGAAACATAATTTATATTAATTTTGATAAATAAAAATTTAATGTCATGTTCATTAACTATAGATAATTATATTTTAACATAATTTATATTAATAAAAAATAAGAAACAATTAATTTATTGCACATCACAGATGGTAGAAATGATGTAATCACAAATCATCGAAAAAATTCATGATCCATACAATTTGTTTAATTTTATTCAATTCATCATCCAAGTCATATGTCTTGAAAGTAAATAAAAATGACTTGTTTAATATTATTTCCACTGCATTCATTAACAAGTATCATGTGATATGGTATTCCCATTCCCCGTTTTATTAACTTATTTACAAAATTAATATATTTTAATCCATTCCCCACCTTTATTTTTCAATAAAAGGGCTAATGTGATATTCATAATATTAGTCAAATGACATAAAGGTGATATAGGGGGGAATTTAGTATTCATATATCCTTTTAATCCATTCAATTTAAACATGAAATCTCACTTGTATCTTAAATCTCGAAACACCCCAATGATGGCTTAATTAAATAAGGTAATGGAGAATCAATTTTATAAGACATTTTAGTAATTCAATATGTTTCTTCATTAAAATAGAAAACACAAACACACTCATTAGGTGTTTTGGTTTTAATAAAGAACAATTAATAAAATCATTTAATTGAATACACCTTAATTTGAGGTTCTGAGTGGGGTCATTGACCTCCAAACATGTCAAGGGGGTTTTGAATATCATGGTTATGGTATAAGGTTTTAGTTTTGGGTATTTCATATTTTTGAAGAAACATGTAGAATTTCCGGTGTGTGGCACAATGATAACACTTTATACACAAGAATAAATTTTATGGAAATTCAATAGACAACCTAACTTTTACTCAGGAAGCTTCACTCATCCATTACTGGTATTTTATTCTGGATGGAACGAGATAAATTAAAGAAGTAGACAAACACAAAAAACATAGGAGATATTTTCTCACACAAATATCATGCCTAAAATGAGAATAGAAATAGATAAAAAGTGGCAAGAGAAAAATTATACTAAACTATAGGCTTCCAATATATCGTATGATGATAAAATCAATCCATGAAGGAAGGATAATCACACAATCTGACAAAGAACAAAGGGGAACCACCCATGGGAAGAGGAGAAGGAGGAGGGTGTTGGTGGGAGATATGATAGGAAAATTGAGGGTTTAAATGGGGGTAATAAATTTTAAATAAAGGAGGTGAGAATGGTTATTTCATCCATTTTTTTGAGTTTCAAATTTAGGCCACACAACTAGACAAACCATGTACCAACTATGATGTGCCAATTTTCAAGGCACTAACATAACACATTGTTTCTTTGCAGGGTTTACCAACCATGTGGTCTTCACTTCCCACAAAACCCCTACCAGAAATGGTTATAAAAACCATGCACAAAATATATGGGTGCCTCTATGACACTGAACCAAGTCTCAGGGTTTTCTAGGTTACCCCGCACAGTCAAAAAAATGGTGTCCCCTTCATCTCTGGTCAGTATGGTGGAGTTTTATTATTAGTATTAACAATACCCCAACCATTAACCTCATAAGTTTCCTTTCGTAGTACATTATTTCAAATTACAAATTTATAATTATTATTTTGAGCATTGGGTACATCTCCTATGCCCCAAACCATGTTTTAAAACAACACTTTAGTGAGTTCAAACTCTCAATATTTTAGTCTAGTGATATATTTAAGATTTGGACAATCTGGAAAAAAACTCAAATAATTTGAAACTTTCTACCCATATGAAAGAAAATATATCAAATAAACTAACTTTTCAACATATCTTCCACTTTATCATTACTTTTAACATGCTTTATTTTACCATTCTTTGATACACCTTTTATTTAATAAAGCTATATTTTGTTTCTATATGTTTGGTATGAGAGTGATATGTGAGAGGTTTTGTGGGTTTTATCACTCTCCTTTTATCATAGAAAACCACCATAATCCACTTTACATATTCACTAATATCATATAGATATTGATTCATTCATAGAATATGAGGTCCTAGTATGATTACTACAATGTATTATTATTTTTTTGTTTATAAAAATGTTCTTTCCTAATTTATACTCAGCTAGGAAACACATTTTCTTTAAAAATAAAACATACCAAAACCTATATAATTTCATCAAACAATATCAATGACCCATTCCACATTAAAATATGAAAAAAACACATGATCTTTTACCGAATCAAAGGGAAATATAAAGTTTGGAGTACCTTTAATGCATCTCATTATCCATTTAATTTATATGATCTGCTGTCGATTCAAGTTATATAGTAAATGAACCACCAAACGTTTTACAAAACGATTTTTTCTCCATGTTACAAAAAAATAAAATAAACTTCTAATAATAATTTTTTACAAAATGGTATCCTCAAATATCCCATACTCATTCCTTCCTTGATTGATTCTAACTACATTTACAGTAAATATTGGTTTGAAATTGTGCATATTGTACTTTTTCAAAAGAACACTCACATATTTTTCCATAGAGATATATGTATGTCCATATTTCTAAATAACCTGTATCCCCAGAAAACAATTGAGCTCACCAATCATGGAATTTTAAAATTTTGGTATCACCAGCATCAAAAAACACTCTATATACTTATTTTTGTTTCCACTAAATTTAATTTCGTACGCTATGTAGCACCATGAACTATTATTCTTTGGATGATGTCAAATAATTGTTATGACTTACACTGCCTCTTTTTATTTTTTGTACAGGGGTTCATTCAAACATGGGGTAATATGGATTATTGGTTTGAGGACCTCATTAAGGATTACCCAAATACAATAGTAAATGTCCTTTAATGGAAATCATTTGGGGAACATTATTCTAATAGGCTCAATCATTATTTTAATGGTTTTCATATATATTTTTGTTCATGGTGTTCTTGTGTTTTGATTTTATAGGTTTCCATATTTTTCTTCAAAAAGTGTATGAAAAATAATTAAAAGAAAATTTACAGTCAGTATATTAAAGTAGTCCATGCTCATGATACCTTCATTAGAATGCACAAGGCCTTGTTCAATCTACACTACTTTGTTTCATCATTTCCTATTAGGAATCCCACTAAGTATTCAGTGCAATCCTTATCTTAAAGTAAACTACTGAAGATTAATATTTTCACATTATCTGATATATATTGAAACCTATTTGAATTACCATCACCATTAATGGATGAATAGTGTAATGTCACACCACTAGTGCAATTGTTTTGTCAATATAGACACCATTAATCTACACATAGACTTTTCACACTAGACATTCCTTATTTCAGATCACATTGGATTTTTTTTAAAACTTATTATTTATGATAAAAATTATGTATATAATATTGTGATATTTAAGATTTATCACAAGTTCTAAAGTCCTAGTTTTATCAATTTATTCAAATCCCCCATTCAAGGATCTAACCCCTAATTCATCATTTGCATATTCTTCAAATGATGATGGTTACTCCATAAACATTATAGAATCAGGCTCTGCATTTATTATTCTTCTTGTATGTGTATAAGATGTTCTTTCTTTAATTACATTGGATAGATCAACTTTTATTATACTATTTATCCAATGAGGAAAAAAATAATATTCCATTTCAATCATCTCCTCTTATGATTCGGCCTTATAATCATCATCATTTGGAGAGATTTGCGTAACCACTTGATTTATTTAAACTTTTTTCTCTTCTTTATATCATTCATCATAGATCACACATTGAGAAATATTTTTAGATTTTTCATCAATTAATTTAACATTATTAGTTTCTAAAATATTATTTTTCATTTTATGTAATAACTTATTGTCCTTATTCAATGTTAAGTATCCTAAAAATACATTGTCATATTCAATATCACCATAATTTACTTTATTTCCATCATTGTTTTAAATGAAACATTTTATTAAAAAAATAAAATACGATTCTACAAGGGCATATTAATAGTCCTCATTTAATACTGTTTTTATTCCCTAGTACTCAACAAAGACTGATATTTAGTGTACATTTCAACATGTATAGGTTTCTTCTAGTAATGGAGAGAATTAACATTTCAATTCTCATTTTTTCTTTATTATTAAATTATAGAGTTACTCTCTCTACAACTTTATTTAGTTGTAGATTTCTTATAGAGGAAATATTAGGTTTAAATTTAGTCTTATAAAGAATTTTTTCATATTCAATTGATGTGTATTATGATCCATTTTTATAACATGATATCTTGATTTTACATCATCTTTAATTCCGCACTCTTCACTAGTACCTCTTAATGTAGTCTATCACTTACCTCTTTCTATACATGATCATAACACAATACATTATATTATAATCACCAATAATTAAAATTTAATACCTTTTCATAGATATTTCAAATATATTCATTGGGATAAATTAATCATTTTCATTAAGTCGATATGATTAAAAACCAATTTTTTTCACTAATTGGGATTTTAGATGATAATTCCCCACATTAAGAAATCATATATCATGTGAAGATCACATTTCCAATTTGAAATAAACCTTTGTATTTCATCTTGTATAGATTCTAAATGATATATTAGTGAGTGCGACAAAATATATAGAACCAAAAAATTTTATAATCCTCCATAGTTAGGAGATAAATATTTTATTTACTATCATCCTGATATATATTTCCATTCCTCCACCCTCATTTCTATAGATATTTTATATATTTTCATTTTATTACACATACCTTATTATTAAATTTAACTATAAGTTAATAGTTATAGAGTTGATTTACACTCAAGATTTTTTGTTCTATGCCTCTCAAAAAAACTAAATTTTCTTTCTTTGGCATATCTCTGTCAGATAAAGTATTTCCACATCCATTGATTTTAAAGTCATTTTACATTCAAAAAAAATTTATCTATCAATTATTCACTTCAAATTATTCAATAGATTCATTTTTCAAGTCATGTGGTATAAGAACTCCCCAAAACAATCTAGGTGGTGATATTCTTCATTCCTTAGAGAGAAATTTCTATATTTTATTCTTATCAATAATTTCCATTTCCTTCTACTAGACACCTCATTGATTAAAAAAATATGATATCCTAAACAATTTTTTATTAACATGAATGGTTAAATAATACTCATCATCTTCATCTAATAGATTTTTTAGAGGAATCATTGTTTTTGACCTAAATTAATTCATATATGAGCTCCATAATTAGTTTTCCCACTTCCTCTTTGCTCATAGTAATTATATTTATGCCTAATGTTAGGGAGAGTAAAACAATATCTATATAAATTAATTATTTTTTTATGAATTATATAACCTCATCCACCATTATTATCATATAGGATCATCCCCAATCAAACAACTTCTTACTTCTTAATGATACATGATATTGTGACCAAGATAGCCTCCAAATTAATTCTTCTTTAGAGGAAATCATTATTTCAATTATTCCTCATCATTTTCCTAGCAATGGATTTGATACTAAAATATTAATACATTGTCAATGATTAGGGATTGATTATATCCCTTAGTTTTCTCTTTTTGTGGATCTTATTATATATGGATCTGATTCCTTTTTTGTGTCACCAGAATTATCAACCATTTTATTTCCATTTTTCATAATTATCACTTGTTTTTATTTGGATGTCTCATCATAACAATAAATTCGATTTTATCCTTAATTATTAGTCTTTATTTTTTCATAGTTTTATCAACACAATTAGAACCATGATCCTTCATTTATAACAGTTATCCATATGTGAACCTCCCAAAGTGTAGTATCTTCTTTGAATCACATTATTTTAATTCATAATTGATTTTTTAATAAAGTAAAATCTCTTATTGATGGTGTTAAACATTCCAAGATCTCTTATATTAACTAGAATTAATTCCATTAATAACTTTATCATGTTCTTTAAAATCCAATTTAAATTTAACTACTTCTCATTAGATTTCATGGAATGTCAAATGATTATCCAAATACTCTTTTATCAACCATTAGATCTAATTCTTCTTCATGTTAATTGAAATTTTTCTATCCGTGTTCTTCTTTTTCAATGGTATCAATGATTTCATATACCATATCTAACATAAACTATGTATTCAATCTTTATCGATAGCTTTCAATATAATCTTATCCTTTTCTATCCAGGACATTCCTTTGAAATTCCATTATAGATGAGCTTCCAAGTTGTATGTACATTATAGGATATAAGCTCCTTCATGGATTTTACCCAAGTTATTAATCATCTATATTATTATCTCACTTTTTTTGACACATTTATATAATGAATCTAATTTTACGACATAAAAAACAAGATAAAGGATTATTTCATTAGAATCTAACATTTCCTCTCTTAAAATTTATAGTAATCATAGATAGATGTTTCGAAACCAAATATTTTTTATCGTTAATAGTTTTTTAATTGTCTAGTTTCACCGTATCCTCTAAGTGGATCTCTTTACTTGTGGTTTATACGGTTCATTCAGGATTTACTCACATATTCATTGGCCACTAGACTACCCGACAAATCATCTATAAATAATGTTTTCAAAAAACTTTATAATATAGATACAATATTAAAAATATATTTGAGGTGTCATTCACCATATAATACTTTTTATAATATAGAAATACTTGATTTATTCCCTAAGTCCCTAAATAGATCTAGAAACTATAGTGATTCAATTGAAGAAACTATCAACATTTTTATCAGGATATATTTTAAAAAATTTAAACTGACTATGAAACACTAGAATATTTTCTTCCTTCACTATATTTTTGACATTATAAATATTTTCAAATTTATCCCAGATGGATCTATCAATATCATAGATAATCACATTCATGAAAATATGATTTGATCAGGCTCTAGATAATTCATTCAAAGATTTTACATTTGAATCATGAAAATTACATTCCACATAAGTCTTGGATAGTTGTGATACATGACAAACTTATTTCCCATGTATAGTAGTAGATAATACTTCTACGTTAGGATATCATAAGTAATTTCTCACCGTATTCTACTATACATGATAGCTTCTTCCATCAAATAAAATACCCCCTTTTCATTTACTATGTCCTCTATATTTTGCTACAAAATCCATGTTCAATTTTTATAGCCTTTTCTCATATACCGGTTTATGCTACTTGAGACATCCTAAGAGGGATAGGGTGAATTATGTTATTAACTATTTATTTTTTTCCCTTGCCTATTTTTCCTATGTTGGTAAAAACTCAAGAAACATTTCAATACTAGTTTCACATCCACCATAAAAATAAATGTAAAACTAAATTAATACACATTATATTTTACATGGTTCATCACTAATGACTAGTCAAAATAGAATTAAAAAAATCTATTTAT
Source organism: Viscum album (assembly GCA_963277665.1). NCBI lineage: Eukaryota > Viridiplantae > Streptophyta > Magnoliopsida > Santalales > Viscaceae > Viscum > Viscum album. The sequence goes on from OY728158.1 coordinate 1,776,030,387, forward strand.
AGTGCTCTAGAATCTTTAGATATTCACTAGTTTAGTGGGATTTTTTTCATGGTTACTCAATTCCATATACTCACCCTTTTAAATTTTACTTATTAATAAACACATTTCCTTCCTTGGATTACCTGAATTAACTTATCTTGGATCACTGGATTGGTTGTAGTATATCTAATTTTCCTAACTTGATGGTCACTTCTATATCAATAAGAATATATGATTTCATTTTAATTTTCAAGGCATATATATGACGCTCTAAAATAATTTCCAACTTTACCACAATGATACATTTTGGGAAACAATTTCTCATTAAACCCCCTTATGTGTGGTGATTTCTTCCATGTAATTTCCTGTGACTAGATCCATAAAATATATTTTATCATGTATGGTTTGTGTAGTTCCCATTTCACAGGTGTTTTTTCCAAACCATGTATCAAAAAAATTCCATTACTAAACCCAATTCATGAAATAAAGTTCATACTATTACCTACCCACAATATCATGTACTAAGGTAGGTTTGTGGAACATCCCTCAAGTAACTCCATATTTCATTACTTCCTTCACCAAGATATTTTTCTATAGTCTAGTTCATGCATATAATACTTAAAATAAAAAAGAGATCCTCTAATAATTATAGAAAATATGTTTCATTCCAAATGAGTGGGGTTAGTTAGAATTTATATTCAAACCCAAACCATTATAAAATTTTTATCCCCATTAAAATTCACGGTACATTCCCTTAATTATTCATCTACAACTCCGTTGGTGCACCATAAAAAATTATTTTTTATTTTAAAAATGAACTTTTCCATATGTAGTTAAAATTACTTCCAAAATTTCCGATATAGGATCCTATCATAGTAATTTTCCATTTAATGCAAGAAAATTCACACAATGTCTCATTTGTAAGGAATCTAATCCATGTAGATCCTATATTTGAGTGAATGAGATCACTTAAATGTATCCAATGAAATCCTTTATCTTAAGATAGTTTATATTTTAAAAAAATCACCAATGAATCTTGTTTTATGTATTTCTCTATCACTGAAGACTTTCAACTAATTTAGAGATAAATAGGAGAGAGTAACTAGAGTGTTAGATTAGAGAATTTCAATTTTTAAATCCATATTTTCACCCTTTTTTCTTAGTAATTTTAGATTTTTATAGAATTCCACTAATAAACCTTGTGTTAGAAAATGGCTCATAATTTTTTTCTATAAATAACAAGTCCCATAAACATTTATAATATTATAAATACTTAGAAATTTTAGTTCAACATCAAATAACATGCCTTAAAAAAATTTCATAATCCAATAGAATACTCCATTAAACGTTATCACAATATTAATATAACTATTTCACTATTTTTTATAATTTCAATCACTACTTAGTGGTTTTTATTTAGTGCATATTTTTTTACATACATGTTTGTAGCTATAAGATGAAGGAATCAACTAATATTATGAAAATAATTAATAAATCCTTCCATAAAAATCAATGAAAACCACCACTTGATACTTGGATTAAAGAGTTGATTCACCTACATGAGTCTATCCATTAATGACCTCTACACCATTTAAGGTTTTACAAATCCTCTTAAATTAGGAATTATATATTTCTACCTCCTCTAATAAAGAAATAATTATAGTATAAATATCTATAAAGGAAAAAACCATTCAATCATATTCCTTTTGTATTTCCATATAAACTTTTTTCAATAAGATCATCAAACACCATTAAATTTCATATTAAATAAAAAATATTGTTTGAGACATAGAAATCAAGATATCAACAATGAAATTTAAATTTATTTGTGTTTATTAAAAACTAAAATAAAAAACATAATGAAATTGAAATCCTTTTCATTCAGTTATGTTTATATTATAGTGTCAGGAAATATATTTCTGACTCTTATGATTTTTCTATACCATTAACCAATCACTAAAATAAAATTTCACAACATCTTTGAAGAAAAAAAAAACTATTTTGAATTCTAATTCATTTTTATGGAAATTCATATAATTTTTAAATAACTGCCCAAAATTATACACTACTATTTAATCACTTATAATGTCCATGTGTCTAAAACATGGTCTATACTCATCCTAATATAAGAAAAATTCATCTTACTATTTTTGAAATATCAACACTAGGTTGATGTTTTGATTCTATTAATTTCATTAAAATATTCTTTGAACATATCAGGACACTCATATTTTATACTCTATATGGTTAATATAATAATAAAAGATATAAAATTTGATATGTATTTAATAGAATGTTGGTAATATGTAACACCCCAAGCTTCCACGGTACGTTTCACTTCGAATAATGCAATAGCGTGTGTTGTACGCAACCTCGAGCTCTAACACACACCACGACTAATCAAAGTAGCCGTTATGAATAGTAATAACCACTTTTTAAAATTATAGAAATTTTATATTTCAAAATGGACTTCATTTTTGAATTTTTAATATCGAAATTATCCTAGGTTGAATTTTTTGTAACTTTTTGAGAACTTTCAATTTTTTTATGAATAGTGAAAAATACATAAAACAACTTTTTTAATCAAAATAATTTATTGTGATAAATTATAATATTTAGTGGTTTTAAAGTATAATTAGAATATATTTTTACCATTTTATCCAATGGTGGTCATTAGGATTAATTTAACATTGAAATTGGACATAAACAATTGCCAATCTTTTGATATAAAATGTTTCTTAAAACACGCTATTTGTTGTGACAGCGGGAATTAATTATAAAATTAATTAATGCAACTTATATGTTTGGAATTTTGTAAAATAGACATAATTTTTGGATTCGGAATATCAATTATAGCTTAGGGTGAAATTTTGGCATTGTTCTGAAAAACTTCAATTTTTGATGAATAGTGAAACCACTAAGTGGTAGTTAAATAACTGATTTTTCGTTTAAATGAAATATTACCACTTCTGTGATTTGATTTTCAAAAATCCGACATACATGGTTGTCATTAAGAAGTAAAATGTGGTTCAATGAGATTAAAATAATTTTTTGGTGAATAGTAACTTTTAAGTTCTTAATCGCGATTAGAGGTAATTAGTGTAGTTTAAGGTACAAATAATGTTTTAATAATATGAGATGAGCATGAAACTTGTCCTACTCCTATTGGATGAGTCATGGAAGACCAAGACAACCCATGGGTCAGCTTGGGGACCCCATGGAGCCACTTTAGTTGGAAAATGGCATTAATATATATTTATTTAATGTTAAGATTAAATTGACAAAAACATGAGTTGTTTTACTAAAACAGTTTTTAAGAGGGGTTACACAAGTCCAAATTTTGACTATAAATATTCATTAGAAAGATAAAAATATTTCCTACATCATAGTATTTTTTTTATAATTTTTAGACATTAGATAAATTAAATTATTTATGACATCATTATGATGCGGCGATGACCTCATTATTTAACGATTTAAATAAAATGAGATGATAATGAAAAATACAAGGCTTACACTTGTCCAAAGCCTATTGGATGAAGATATTTCGAACCCTTATCACCTTATCCACGAATTATATAAGTGTGGGACCTTTATAATCCGAAAATCATTGTATAATAATGTAACATTTCAATCTTTTCAAAAGATCCCCTCCTCTCCACTTATAAAAGGCCCCCACCTCTCCCACCTCATTTACACTTTCAAGCCATTTGGCTCGGCCAACCTCTGCCCAAATACTCTCCCAACTTCCCCCTCTTACTCCTAGAATCCTAACTTTGGGCAGAAATCTTCCCAAGGAAGCCTTTGGCTCAAATCAAAAAGAGTTACCCGATTTTGAGGTAATGTCTTCTCTAATGTTGTTTTGTTTTGTTTTTCTTCTCCAACCCCCTAAACTCTTTTTATTCATTTATTTTGTAACAAAAACAGTATCCTCAATATACTAGGATGTTTTTATAAGATGGATTCGAGCTACACTTACACACACCTACATCTAATGGTTAAAGAACATACGGTTTCTGTGGATGGCAAATTTCTGCCTCACGAAACGATGATTGTTCAACACTCATATAACACCTTCAAAGGTGGACATTAAGATGTAACTATTTTTATATATGATATATAATATGTTTATGTTTTACTTATTCTTCTGTATTTCTCATTTATGGCATACTTTATGATTTCCATTATCGGTAAAACGCGATAATTTCATTTTAGGAAGTGCGGACTACCGCCCCCTCAAAGTGATTTGAATCGTTAATGCCATATGTGGGATTTATAAAGAATGGAGTAAATGGTATTATACACTATATTATAATGGAATTATATTATACACTTATATCACTATGATTTCTTTCCATTAAATATGAAATTGAAATGAAAGTAGCGTTCATGCGTACGTACGGCTTACCGTCTCCATGAACGGTGCATTTCATTTCTTACCTCTAAATGTTACGTAATATTATAAATGTATATACTGGATATATATGATATATATGACATCTAAACCATGAATATAATTCTGGATATAATGGATATTCTACCACATAATCAACTTGTAATTATAAGAAGTTTATTTTTGACTCAAGTACCAAAGATCGACAAAACGACCGTTATTAACATAAATAATTAAATAATGTTCATAACATGGTAATAAGTGATATAAATGGAATAATGAACATTAAAAAGGTTCTTAAGTAAATAGAAATTAACTCTAGTTTATTATTCAGGAGGTTAAAGTACGGTCGAGTCAGGACAAGACGCAAGGTAAGGGAACTTCTTAACCCAATTTCCATTCTTTGGGTTAATCTCCTACTTTCAAATTATGTCATGATGTTATTATGTCCTATTTTGTATTTTTACTTTCTTTATGTGTACCTATAGTGAATACACATAATAGATCTACTTTATTTTAAAAATTATCTTTTTAAGGACTTCGTCTCAATCTCCTTTCATTGAGGCATATTTGGTTTTATACACAACTTTCTTTTATACGGTGTATAAACCCCTTTGACTTTTAAGTTTATTCAAAAGGAATCTTTTTATACGAAGCGTTTTACTAAACAAAAAAAAGGGAATGTTTTTCTTTCCGTACATATGCGGCGACAACGACTTCTCCGCCGCCATGACCATTATTTGAGTTTTAGATTCCTCTACAAGCCATCACTTTTTTTAATGAAAAATAAATAAAAAGTTTTAACTTTATTTTATTTTGGTATTGAAAATGGGTTTGAAAGTGTTTTTATAATATCAATGTGTTGTATTTATATCTTGTGATTGAAATTTGGAAATGTTATGTTTCCTTTATGCATGTTTTATGTGATACGATTATGTTATGGTTTATGATATGTTTAAACCTATTCATATGAGGAATGTATTGGACTTAATAAGTGACGGGTGGAGCCCGCTATAGCTCCTCGATGCATCAGTAGGTATCATGAGACAACTAGACGTGGAATTGGCCGAGGCCCTTTCCCAATTTGATTTATGGTTTTGGCCGAGGCCTTAATCATTTTAGACGTCTTGGCCGAGGCCTTGACAAAATGTTTCAGAATGTCTGGCATTATACATTCCCTCATTATGAAAGTGGTTAATGATATTTCATGTGATTATTCGACCAGTAGAATATCCATGTGAAGAAGTAAATGGAATTATCTCATTTTACTTTTGCCATATTATGTTGATGTGCATCTTTAAAAGGCTATTGTTTTAGTTATACATTGCCTTAAATGTTTATGTTTATTTATGAAGGATTCCGAAATATTGTTATCCTTACTGAGCATCTGAGCTCACCCCTTTCAATGTTTTAATATTTTCCAGGATGTGAAGAAGTATTTAATGAATGACCTGCAGGGATTGTCAGAAGAGGATATGAGAGTGGACTATGGAGACTTTGTTATTGTAGTTTTTCACTTTATGATGTAATGTAACGTTTACGAATGTATCTAGTGTTTCCAAGGCTACTAAACTAATCGGTCTTTCGAGACTTGATCTTTTGTGATCATGCCAATGTTATGAAGTAATGCACCGACTCTGGGTAGCTGGGGTCGGGGCGTTACAGTTGGTATCAGAGGCAGTTTAGTACTAACCTTGGAAGCTAGATTTAGATAAACTCTGATTAGAGCACATAGCTCGAAGATAGACTTTGAGGATTAGTATAGAAGAACTTCCTAGAATTTTGGTATTGTAGAGATGTTGTGAGTTTTCCGAGCAATACATCCCTATCTGGATACGAGCAGGTAGAGGCGGCTCTAGCACAGATATACCTAGGGGTAAAACCCAAAAACACCGCTTTGAGCTAGACTCGAACGGGAACTGGTGCACGACAACGGGCCTTGCTGCACTCTTGGTTACGACACTCCCGGGGGATATGCTTAGGATAATTCTCATTTTCTTTACAAACCACTATGAGGGGTTATGAGTATATACTTTATCAAAGAAAACATTTCTTTTTATGATTATGGATTATATCCATAAATAGTTCAATTTATGTAAAGTGTTTTACAAATATGGAATTATGTATTTTAATTCATAAACTAATCTAGTTTATGCCATTGTTTAGAAATGGCGCCTAGTGGAAGGAATGGAAACCGTATCAATGCACGCACTCCGTGTAGGGATTGCCCTCCTGCTCAAGATAATTATTGTGGATCTGGAGATACAACTGGTGCTGATCAACTTATTACCATACTGGGACAACTCACCCAGGTTATGAATAATAACCTTACTCGTATGGAGCACCCTGATCCGCAACGTGGAGGATCAATGCTAGATAGTTTCATGAGACAACAACCACCAACCTTAAATGGGAGTACAAATCCTATAGTAGCTGAGCAATGGATAAATTCCTTAGAGAAAATATTCCATGCCTTGGGGAGTAGTGAAAGGGAGAAGGTTGTCATGGCAGTTTACCGCCTCACTGGAGATGCCGATCAGTGGTGGTCGCTGATTCGAAACACAAAGGAAGATGATGATGTATCAAATATGGAATGGAGGGAGTTCAAAGAGATTTTCTTAGAAAAATACTTTCCTCGTGACCACCGAGCAGATATGGAAAGACAATTTCTGAGTCTGAGGCAGAAGGAGGATGAGAATGTCGCAAAGTATGAGGCTAACTTTACAAGGTTAGCGAGGCATGATGCCGATTATATACGTAACCCAAGGAGTAATATTGATCGTTTCTTTGATGGGTTAAAACCATTTCTTCGTCGAGCTTTAGTATCACAATCCTTCTCATCATACAAAGATATTGTCTCGTGTGCTATCAAGAGAGAAAAGGAATTCTCTAAGTCTTATGACAACAAAGTAAAGCAAGAGAAGAAGAGAACGGTGGAACAAGAGACAGATAAAGGGAAAAAGGGAAAGAAGGATTTTCCATTATGTGATAATTGTGGGAAGAATCACCCTGGTACTTGCCTAAAAGGAATGGGAGTTTGTTATAAATGTGGAGAAAAGGGTCACCAGGCTCGTGATTGCAAGGGATAGAATGAGGCTGTCAAAGTTGAATGCTACAATTGTAGGGAAATGGGGCATTATGCAAATGAATGTCCTAAGCGTCAAGGAAACTTACCTCAGAAAAGGCCAAGGGATCAAGGCCAATCTTATGCTGTGACTACAGTTGAAGCAGAATAATTAAGGTATTGGTGCTTTTGGACTCAAGAATTATATTCTGGTTATAAGAATAATGTGATATATATAAAGATTGTACTGCAGTACTTTTTGATTTCAGTAAGGTTTTAATATGATTAAGGTAATCATATTTTTAGTATGTGACAATAAGAGAAACTTTACTTTGTTTGGGGAATCTGATAAATTGATTTTGGAATTAAGAGACCTTTTAGAGAAAGTCTGGACAGAGATATTTTGGATAACTATAAAGGTTGGAGTGGATTAAGTTGATCTTTGGATAAGTAATGTTTAAGGTTAAAAAATTTATGAAGATTATTTTTGGAATATTATGATACTATAGTTTTAGGAAAAGGACAACCTGCAGGGTGGGGAATAACACGTCGCGTCGGACAAAGCTGCAGGAATCGAACCCACAAGCATAGTGCGACAAGCCTTTATTTCCTACCACTAGCCTATAGGAATTCCCTGGTTATTACAAAATAATTTTACTAATCTAAATGGTATGTGTTAACATTTGGAACCTTATACAATTAGGATAAATAGAATATTTTTGAGTTCCATTACCATTTGGAGTAAAAGTTGGGTTTGTGGTAAAAATTTATTAACGAATGAAAGTATACATAACAAGTATGTATATTCCCTTACGTTCTTAGTAAATCTCCTAAATATATTCCTCAACATTATAAAAGGTAACTTAAAACAAAAATGTTGTCAGTTAACTTTTCCAACTGGGGATTCAATGAACGTTTAACCAATCACAAGTTTGTGATTTTCTTGTGGTTAAAATTTCTCCTAATCCTGTTTTCTATAACTCTCCATCAGACCTTGATGGTTTGTTTCTCCTCCATATCCATATTTTCATAGAATCCTAGAATGGGCTATATCGGGTGACCTTTGTACTTATCTTGCTTTCTTTTAATGTTATATATTTATTAACCTTATTTCTGATGTGGGTTTTCCTCAAAGGTATTTTCTCTTTTCAACCTTTTATTTTCAAAGAAAAATTTCAAATTGTGAGGACGCAATTTATTGGAGGGGAGAATGTAACACCCCAAGCTTCCACGGTACGTTTCACTTCGAATAATGCAATAGCGTGTGTTGTACGCAACCTCGAGCTCTAACACACACCACGACTAATCAAAGTAGCCGTTATGAATAGTAATAACCACTTTTTAAAATTATAGAAATTTTATATTTCAAAATGGACTTCATTTTTGAATTTGTAATATCGAAATTATCCTAAGTTGAATTTTTTGTAACTTTTTGAGAACTTTCAATTTTTTTATGAATAGTGAAAAATACTTAAAACAAATTTTTTAATGAAAATAATTTATTGTGATAAATTATACTATTTAGTGGTTTTAAAGTATAATTAGAATATATTTTTACCATTTTATCCAATGGTGGTCATTAGGATTAATTTAACATTGAAATTAGACATAAACAATTGCCAATCTTTTGATATAAATTGTTTCTTAAAACACGCTATTTGTTGTGACAGCGGGAATTAATTATAAAATTAATTAATTCAACTTATATGTTTGGAATTTTGTAAAATAGACATCATTTTTGGATTTGGAATATCAATTATAGCTTAGGGTGAAATTTTGGCATTGTTCTGAAAAACTTCAATTTTTGATGAATAGTGAAACCACTAAGTGGTAGTTAAATAACTAATTTTTCGTTTAAATGAAATATTACCACTTCTGTGATTTGATTTTAAAAAATCTGACATACATGGTTGTCATTAAGATGTAAAATTTGGTTCAATGAGATTAAAATAATTTTTTGGCGAATAGTAACTTTTAAGTTCTTAATCGCGATGAGAGGTAATTAGTGTAGTTTAAGGTACAAATAATGTTTTAATAATATGAGATGAGCATGACACTTTTCCTACTCCTATTGGATGATTCATGGCCGACCAAGACAACCCATGGGTCAACTTGGGGACCCCATGGAGCCACTTTAGTTGGAAAATGACATTAATATATATTTATTTAATGTTAAGATTAAATTGACACAAACATGAGTTGTTTTACTAAAACAGTTTTTAAGAGGGGTTAAACAAGTCCCAATTTTGACTATAAATATTCATTAGAAAGATAAAAAGATTTCCTACATCATAGTATTTGTTTTATAATTTTTAGACATTAAATAAATTAAATTATTTATGACATCATTATGATGCGGCGATGACCTCATTATTTAACGATTTAAATAAAATGAGAAGATAATGCAACATCAAAGGCTTAAACTTGTCCAAAGCCTATTGGATGAATATATTTAGAACCCTTATCACCTTATCCACGAATTATATAAGTGTGGGACCTTTATAATCCGAAAAGCATTGTATAATAATGTAACATTTCAATCTTTCCAAAAGAGCCCCTCCTCTCCATTTATAAAAGGCCCCCACCTCTCCCACCTCATTTACACTTTCAAGCCATTTGGCTCGGCCAAACTCTGCCCCAATACTCTCCCAAATTCCCCCTCTTACTCCTAGAAGCCTCACTTTGGGCAGAACTCTTCCCAAGGAAGCCTTTGGCTCAAATCAAAAAGAGTTACCCGATTTTGAGGTAATGTCTTCTCTAATGTTGTTTTGTTTTGTTTTTCTTCTCCAACCCCCTAAACTCTTTTTATTAATTTATTTTGTAACAAAAACAGTATCCTAAATATACTAGTATGTTTTTATAAGATGTATTAGAGCTACACTTACACACACCTACATCTAATGGTTAAAGAACATACGGTTTCTGTGGATGGCGAATTTCTGCCTCATGAAACGATGATTGTTCAACACTCATATAACACCTTCAAAGGTGGCCATTAAGATGTCACTATTTTTATATATGATATATAATATGTTTTTGTTTTACTTATGCTTCTGTATTTCTCATTTATGGCATACTTTATGATTTCCATTATGGGTAAAATGTGATAATTTCATTTTAGGAAGTGCGGACTACCGCCCCCTCAAAGTGATTTGAATCGTTAATGCCATATGTGGGATGTATAAAGGATGGAGTAAATGGTATTATACACTATATTATACTGGAATTATATTATACACTTATATCATTATGATTTCGTTCCATTAAATATGAAATTGAAATGAAAGTAGCGTTCATGCGTACGTACGGCTTACCGTCTCCATGAACGGTGCATTTCATTTCTTACCTCTAAATGTTACGTAATATTATAAATGTATATACTGGATATATATGATATATATGACATCTAAACCATGAATATAATTCTGGAGATAATGGATATTCTACCACATAATCAACTTGTAATTATAAGAAGTTTATTTTTGACTCAAGTACCAAAGATCGACAAAACGACCGTTATTAACTTAAATAATTAAATAATGTTCATAATATGGTAATAAGTGATATAAATGGAATAATGAACATTAGAAAGGTTCTTATGTAAATAGAAATTAACTCTAGTTTATTATTCAGGAGGTTAAAGTATGGTCGAGTCAGGACAAGACGCAAGGTAAGGGAACTTCTTAACACAATTTCCATTCTTTGGGTTAATCTCCTAATTTCAAATTATGTCATGATGTTATTATGTCCTATTTTGTATTTTTACTTTCTTTATGTGTACCTATAGTGAATAAACATAATAGATCTACTTTATTTTAAAAATTATATTTTTAAGGACTTCGTCTCAATCTCCTTTCATTGAGGCATATTTGGTTTTATACACAACTTTCATTTATATGGTGTATAAACCCCTTTGACTTTTAAGTTTATTCAAAAGGAATCTTTTTATACGAAGCATTTTACTAAACGAAAAAAGGGAATGTTTTTCTTTCCGTACATATGCGGCGACAACGACTTCTCCGCCGCCATGACCATTATTTGAGTTTCGGCTTCCTCTACAAGCCATCACTTTTTTAATGAAAAATAAATACAAAGTTTTAACTTTCTTTTATTTTGGTATTGAAAATGGTTTTGAAAGTGTTTTTATTATATCAATGTGTTGTATTTATATCTTGTGATTGAAATGTGGAAATGTTATGTTTCCTTTATGCATGTTTTATGTGATACGATTATGTTATGGTTTATGATATGTTTAAACCTATTCATATGAAGAATGTATTGGACTTAATAAGTGACGGGTGGAGCCTGCTATAGCTCCTCGATGCATCGGTAGGTCTCATGAGACAACTAGACGTGGAATTGGCCGAGGCCCTTTCCCAATTTGATTTATGGTTTTGGCCGAGGCCTTAATCATTTTAGACGTCTTGGCTGAGGCCTTGACAAAATGTTTCAGAATGTCTGGCATTATACATTCCCTCATTATGAAAGTGGTTAATGATATTTCATGTGATTATTCGATCAGTATAATATCCATGTGAAGAAGTAAATGGCATTATCTCATTTTACTTTTGCCATATTATATTTATGTGCAAGTTTAAAAGGCTATTGTTTTAGTTATACATTGCCTTAAATGTTTATGTTTATTTATGAAGGCTTCCGCAATATTGTTATCCTTACTGAGCATCTGAGCTCACCCCTTTCAATGTTTTAATATTTTCCAGGATGTGAAGAAGTATTTTATGACTGACCTGCAGGGATTGTCAGAAGAGGATATGAGAGTGGACTATGGAGACTTTTTTATTGTAGTTTTTCACTTTATGATGTAATGTAACGTTTACGAATGTATCTAGTGTTTCCAAGGCTACTAAACTAATTGGTCTTTCGAGACTTGATCTTTTGTGATCATGCCAATGTTACGAAGTAATGCACCGACTCTGGGTAGCTAGGGTCGGGGCGTTACATAATATATAGGAATATAGTAAATGATATAAATCTTTCAAAACATATGGAATATTTACCAATATATTATAAGGTTTCACAATGAATGCTTCTTCTAAAACAATATCCCTATAACATCACTTCTTAATTCCAAAATATAATTTTTAATTTTTTTTATACATATTGTTTTCATACATTATTCATAAAATGATATCTAAATATTTTATCGTCCCTAGAAAACCCATTGGATTGACCTGAGTAAGTGGTTTTACTGAACATCTTAGGCTTGGTGGTGTGATCAACCAAATTTCTAGCATTTATAAGGATTATTTGAGGTTACATTGAGATGATTTCCCTCTCGAAGTAGACCATTTCAAAGATTTATTCCCTATTGAATTATCAGGAGTACCTACTGAGATGGAGGTAAAATTTACTATTGAGATAGTTCCTAGATCTAAGTTGGTATCCATTCCTCCTTATTGGATGGATAATATTGAGTTTTAGGAGCTCAATAGGTAGCTAAGGATTTTAAAGCATAGGATTTTATATGGACAAACACATATCCCTTTGGTTCATCAGTTGTTTTTAGAAAGAATGTGAACAAAACCCTCCAGTTTTTTTGTGGATTATTGTATGTTGAATGAGCTTAATATGAATAAGTGGCATCCATTTCCTTATATATATATTACCTCTTTGACCAGATCAAATGGGAGAAGATATTATCAAAGATCGAATAAAAGCCAGTATATCACGAAATGCATGGTAGACCGGTAGACATACCTCATACAACATTCCATAGTAGGGATTGTGTTTTTGATTATCTTTTTATATAGTTTGGTCTCATGAATGTTACGAACATTTTCATGGATATGATGAATAAGTGTTTTAACCTTGACTTGAATTATTTTATCATGGTTTTTGTGGACAACATCTTAGGGTATTCTCATAATTGAAGAGACCATTCCAAACAACGTGAGATTGTATTGAGTACACTGAGAGAGAATCAGTTATATTCTTATCTCACAATGTTAAACATATATATAATCAAGTTTCCATTATTGAGTTATATTATCTTGGATTTAAGAGTATCTGTTGGCCTATAGAAGGTTGGTTTCATGGTCACCCAAGAGTAGCCCAAGAACATGTTCTATATAAGGAGTTTCTCAAGAAAGGATACATATTATATGAATTTCATACAGGAATCATCATACCTTGAATAATCGCTTATTGGAATGAATTATAATGGTACAATGTTCTTGTAGTCTAAATAGTGTGATAAAGACTTTTAAGATCTAAATAGAAGAATTAGTTCATCACCGATCCTAATTTTAATAGAGCATGGAAGAGGATATATATTGTTATGTGATGAATCAGGCAATGGTCTGGGTACAATAACGATGTAGTGGGGTCTAGTAATTTTATATGGGTATCACCAATTGAGACATCATGATTATAATTACCCAACACATAAACTTGAGCTTGAAGAATTTGTTCATTCCTTGAGTTTATAGAGTAATTATATTGTGGGAGAAAACATTCTTGTATTTAATGAACATAAGAGCCTCAAATATATATTTACATAGTGTGATGTTAATCTCAGTCAAAAATTATGGTTTCAACACCTCCAATAATTTTATTTTAGATTACATATACACCAGAAAAGAGAAATGTGATAGCTAATGTGATAAGCCTAAAAACTCTGGCACAAGCTATTCAAGAATCTAGTCATTAATAGAAGTTTATGGGCCTATTTTATAATATTCATTTAGAGTATCAATAGATTCACAAGTTTCATTTTGTTTTATCCTTATATTTTACCTATTTACTTTTGGATGGTGTAAATAGAAGGTAATTTTTAGATCTCAATGGTTTTGTCCAATGGGAATGTATTTCTGGTGAGGAGCCCCTTCATATTGGTCTACTGATAGAGATGAAATCCTATATATATGTGGGTGTATTTGGGTTCCTACCGACATGTGAGAGGATATCATAAGATAATACCATGCTTCTTAGTGGATATTTCACCATATTATCTCCAAGTTTTATTATAATATTCCTTGTTAGTATTGGTGGCGTGGGATGTGACATCTGATTGTGGGTTTCATCACTAGGTGTTCCACCTATCAGCAGGTGATGGTGGAACAACAGTATAAAACTGGATTATTACAGTTGTTAACAATATTGAAATGGAAGTGGGATAACATTTCAAGGAATTTTTGTCTGGATTAGTGACGTCTCCTCATGGTAGAGACATGGTTCGGGTTGTCATGGATCAACTGATAAAGTTACCCCAGTTTCATCCTATCCAAGAGAATTTCTCAATTGATGAGACATAAAGAATTTATTTCCATGATATTATATGCCTACATGGGGTCCTTAATAAAATTTTTTCAGATAGGTATGCTCTTTTTAAATTGAGGTTCAGTCAAGGGTTACATAAATATTTGTGTACACAATTTATTATGAGGACATATTTTTACCCTCAAACGGATGGCCAGTTGGAATAGAATATAAATTTTTATAGGAGATTATTCAATCATATATTCTTGGGAGAATCATATCCCTCTTATTGAGTTCAACTATAATAAAAACTTTTAGGAGATTATACATATGGCTTAATATGAGGCTTTATATGGAAGCCCATTCCATTAACCTCAATTTTGGATAGAGGCTGAGGAGGTTGCCATACATAGACTTAATCTCATGAAAGATAATTTAGATAAGGTTTATTTAATTAGGAATCATATGAATACAACTTATTCTGGATAAAAATAATTTTTAAATCTCCATCGATGAGCTCTAGAGTTCGAGGTTCAGGATTGTGTTTTCTTGTGGGTATTACCCAAACATGGGAATAGGTGGATAAAAAGGAAAGGGATAATTTCAACTCATTTTATCGGGCCTTTTGAGTTCTTTGTTAGAGTCTAGGTGGTATCCTATCATTTTCTCTTATCTCATAGGTAGCATGTTAGACATGATGTCTTCTATGTTCTACAACTTTTCCAATACCATACTGATCTGTCTCGTTATATTGATCTCAAGGTAATTGAATTATATGTTAATGATTATTTTGAGGAGTATCACATAAACATTATTAATAATATAATGAATGATCTATATGGTTGTTCTAGCCCTTTTATGTTGGTGATATGGATGCATGACCATGTACAAGATGAGACTTAGGAGATGGAGGCCAACGTATGTACTCTATGAACATAGTTTTTCTTAGAGGATGTTTTATAACCCTTGGAAGTGAAAATCAAGGATGACTTTATTTAAGGGGGATTAATATAAGAAAATATATATTATATGAGGTATATATCCTTAAAATTTAAATTTAATTTCATGTTTTTGACCTAATATGAATTTCTAGTAAGACTATTGAAGAAACAAGGGTATCTGGGGAATGTTCGGAGTGCAAATCCCCTTATTTTGGAAAACATAGCTCAACTACATGGTTAGTAGACACCATTAAACCCAATATACATGGTTTATACTAAACTTGTATAGGCGTTCAATGCTCAATAGTTTTCCATAACATTTTCCATAATCGTGTCACCCAGGCCGCATAACCCTGCAACGACACTGCAATTTTTTTTAGATCCAAGTAGCACGGTTTTCACACAGTTTTCCAAAATATGTTCCAGAACCATGATATATCCCCCCTTGGATAATATGCCAAAAATATTTAGTGCATAGTTTCTCTAATAATTTAAACAAAACATGCGACCCGTTTTAAAATGGGTTAAATGTTTAATATTTCCTTAAAATTATTACAACATAAATAATTTTTCTTCCTTCCTCAAATGTAAAGAACTCTTCCAACTCCTTCACATTTGGAGATCCATCTATGGATTTCTCATAGTTTCATGGAAATATTCTTCATACTATTTTTAATTTGACTTCCATTTATATTATTGGATAGCCACCACTATTGATTCACTCCTTAGGATCCTTTTTTTATTTTTTATCATATCAATGATGATATTTTGGTGTGACCTCATATGCCCTATTTTCAGGGACTTTTTCAATTTTCCTATTTTCCTCTTATCTAGAACAAATTGGAGGCTGATATTGGATGAGTGTTCCTCCACAAGCATAATGTAGATTTCCTTGTAATGATAACTCAAGTCTTGTATTTGTATATTATGTTTCATGATGTTTCATTCTATATTCTCTATGAATTTCCTAAAAATACACATAAACCATGCTTAATTCAATACCCTTGATAGAAATAACACAGTATTCATTTATTCATGTTGGTTTTGGTACCCCTAAACCATTTCAACCCTTTAGCTATGACTATATAACTTCCTTTATTGTTATAAATTATTCATTGACCAAACAATCCTATATATGGTTTTGGACTTAATCCTAAATGCGATGAATATAATGAATTGAATAGAAGTGATTTGTATGACCAAATCAAATTATTAAATAAGAAAATGGTTAAGACCATGTTAAATAAAGTTATAATTAATAATAAATAATTGTTGGCTCTTTATAAAGCCTTTTAATTCTTACTACTTTTGTGATGTATGAGAATGCCAATAAAAATTTTATGAGATATGATCATGGTATCTCTTGCTCCTGTGATATAAGGGAATGGGGTTCCTACTTGTATGAGATACAAGAATGATGTCACTAGGCTATGATACTTGAGAAGGGAATACATATATGGTGATACATGGGTATGATTTCCCTTATGCATGTGAATATTCTGCATAGAGACCCTTATGGATTATGCTAAATGGGTATGGATAACCTTATGGCTTATTACAATTGGCATGATGACCCATATGTATTATGAAAACTGAGCTTTGTGACCCTTATGAATTATGATAAATGGGTATGGTGACCCAACTAATATGATACATGGGTATGTAATACCATCTAATTCGATAAACTTGCATGATTCCCCAACTTTTATAAGACATGGGAATGGAATACCTATTGCTATGATGTTTGGGAATGGAATCCATTACAACCATATGAGATATTAGTGATTATACATGGGTACCTGAGTTGTACCACAGGTCCTAAATATCACTATGTTTGTGTATAAATGGATATAAAAACTCCCTATATTGATAATAGATATATATAAATACATTAATACTCACATACAAGTATATGTCCATGATGAATTGTTTTCATAGTTTTTCCCATGAAGAGCCATATCAGGTAGTGTCTGCCTAGTGTTCATTAGAAACCAGATCCAAGACCCCTATAGTTTTTGTTTCTACTTACCATCATCATATCTTCACACTAATCTTATTATATGATCGTACTAGGTAATTATATACACTGTTGATGGTGGCCTATGGAGTTCATCTAACACACTATCCAGACCACCGATGGTACTCAGGCCGACTATGTGGATATAGGTTGGGACAGGGGAACAACAAAATTGGTTATTCTTAAGTGATTATAGCATGGGATGATGGAATAATTGGACCAAGGTATGGATTGTTATGATATTGGTGATATTTTGTTTGGTCTTTCTGATCTTTCGATACATGCATTGTACCTGATGCCTTCGGTCATGTCTACCTATTTATTTTTGTTTG
Source organism: Viscum album (assembly GCA_963277665.1). Taxonomy (NCBI): domain Eukaryota; kingdom Viridiplantae; phylum Streptophyta; class Magnoliopsida; order Santalales; family Viscaceae; genus Viscum; species Viscum album. The sequence continues at coordinate 1,776,048,331 of OY728158.1, forward strand.
ATACATGACATTACTTCATTTTGTATATGATAATGTTTGTTACAATTAATTACCTATTTAGTATTATAGTCTAAGTGATTACCTTCCATAGTTTTAGTTTTCATTTATTATGTATTTGATACATACCTATTTTTTCACCACAGTTCTACTCTGATCATGAGGGTATAGTTTGTCCACTATACCAACTTGGACCCTCGCTTCTATTCAGTAGTCTATGGCATACGAGGAGGCACACATGGGTCCATGTAACCAACCAGCTCAGGGAACAATGTATGGGATCCCCATTCTGGATGGTACACTAATGATATTATATTTGTATGGGATTCCATTCTCATTGAAGAATATTTTAATGTTTTACATTGTGTTCACTAATGTGGTGTATATATTTCCCCTTAGTGTTATTTATCATAAATATCTATTTATTCATGAATCAATTCATGTAATATTTTAAAAATATTGTTGAAATGAAAATTAAATCTTATTTCTCTTTTTATTAGTTTAATTTTTATTACATATCCATATCTTTAAAAATTATTCAAAAAATTATATTTTTATTACTTGAATGAATTATTTATTATATTTTATGTTATCGCTTAATTTTTATAATGTTTGAATTAAATATTTTTAATGTTTCCCAAATATATCATTTTTTAATATATATAAAAAATAAAAAAAGAATATTTTGATCAAATATGACACAAATAGATTTTACCACTATCATAACCATTTTATTCCTTTAGATTATTCTATTACATTTAAATGATTTTAAAAGGAAAATCATGATGAGATATTATTCTAAATGTTTCATGTCCATTTTATTTCATTATTTAAATAAATTAATTATACAAAAAATATTCTTTTCTATTAGTTATCTCTTATATCTTGATTTTTTATGTGGAAATAAATACAATCATGAAAAAATAACTTTATTTTGATCATTGGACATTAAATTTATATTAAATATACACATTACTTGTATCATGTATATTATTATTTACTAAATCATATACAAAATATATATATTATTATTTTATTTATCAATTAAATATTTATAAATACCTATTTTTTAATCAATATAATTATTTTTTTGATAAGGTACATTGTTTATGAATTGAATTAAGTATTCAATATATGAGTAATTCATTGACAATATAGTAATGGGAGGGGCCCATAATTATATATCCCCTCTATGGATCGACATGTCTTATGAAAATAGTTAAGAAGAAAAAATTAAATGGGGTTTTTGTGTATGACTACTGTAACAAACCATGATTTTATGGTAAGCCCCCTTTTAATTTCAATCACTTCAATAGCTTTCGTTACACAGAACATTGAGCTTAAATATTCCATTAAAACATTATTATTAAATTATAATAGTTATCAAACTAGACATTGAAATAGAGGGATTGAATGATATTAACTAAATTATAAAAATATAGTAAACACATTTCAATAAAATGAATTCAACTATTACCAATTCATTGGAGAAGAAAATAAAATCCAATTGAACATAAAGGATGTGTTTTTATAAAAAAACTATTTTTATGCTCAAAATGGAATTTTATATTAATAGAATAAATTAACCACTATTGTTGAGAGATATTAATTTTTTTTATATTTTATATATTCTTTAAAATGTTTTTAACGAAATTTAATATGTTTAATAAGCTTAAGAAAATTTTAAATCTTGTTTTAAGCATAAAAATATATATTTATCTAAAAGGAAAAATTTTCACTTTTTGATGGAATGCCTAGTTTAAATATAAATTTTTATTTTTTTACTGATTTAATTGAAAAAATAAAATTTATTTTTTAGATCATGATATCAAAATTATACTAGGGTTATATTTTTCTTTTTTTCTAATATGTTTCATTTTTTGGTGAATAGTGAAATATATTAAATTTTAATTGAAAATTCCGTTTCTCCTCTAATTTACTTATATTGATAAATTATATTTTAATTTGGGTTTAAAGAATAATTAGTTTAATTATATATCAATAAGACCAATAATGTTCATTGGAACCAATATCACAATGAAATTGTATGTAAAGACATTTTAAACATTTGATGTTTTTACTTTTTAAACCTGCTATTCATTGTGTCTGTGGGATTTTTCAAATCTAATTTTTAAAATTATGTGAATTTTATTTGGTAAAATAGATTCCATACTGGGAATAATAACATCCAAATTATGTATTATGGTCATATTAATTTTTATACATAGAACTTTTACTATGGTAAAAGAATTATATACTGTAGTATAGGTAAAACAATAAAAGAGTCAGGGTTAAAAGGTTAAAGATTAAACAACATAAAAAATAAAAAGTTTTAGTGGGTGTTTGAGGTATTTTTAGACCCATACCGGCCTTAAAATTTTTTTTTAACAATATAATTAATTTAAATAAATTCCACCTCAATGTGGTTTGCTTTAATTATAAAATATTTCTATTTAATCACATAAACCAACCTCTCCTCAAGTATAAACTCCACCCCTCAACACCCCATTTCAACAAAAAATCCTTTTTTCTCCCCAAATATACTCACACACCTCACATACTCACTATACCAATATCTATGTGATGATTATCTCAGTAAAAACAAAATCCATGGTCCAAAAGGGTCTCATAAGTAGGTAATATTCAAGATGTAATTTTCTTAAAACACCTATCTTAATTTTTTTTTCTTTTTCTAATTTATCATAATATATTTTGTCAATTAAAGAATAATAACTAAAAAATAGTGTACATACTGTAATTTAATGTTTTTAATGAAATATATTATATTAACCCATTTCACTACCACCTATTATTCAAAGAAATTAAATTATTTCACAAGTTATTCAAATTAATCACCTAGTGAATAATGTTTTTATTCATTTTCCATTACCGCCAACATGTCAGGTCATAAAACTTTTAGTCTGGTCAAATAGTTTATTAATATGTATATATTATACTATTTCATGTTTTAGAACTAATATAAACTCATAATATTAATTAAAATGAATCTAGTTCATGGTGTTCTGAAAACAATGTCAAAAAAACTACACCTTATCATAAACATTTTATCAAACGATTCATCATCCTTTATGAAAGAAAAATGATAAATGGGATGATTTAAACTAATGGATGTGAATTATTACAAGTTCATTTCACTTATGGATTTTTATTTCCATTTTACATGAAAATCCATAATTTTGGTTAAATGAACAGATCATGAAACCGTGAAACGAATTTGATTGAAACAATGAAAATAAGGAAATTTTATTATTTAATGGGTAAAAATATGTTATAAAATCATCATATAATTTATTATAATAATAAAATATTTATTTAAAGATGTAATAAAATTATTTAAACCATTATACTAGTGGTTAATGTATGTGAAACTAACGTAAATAATGACGAAAGGTGTTTCTCATTCCACTTTTAATTATGCGAGATATGTGCCTTATTCACCACTCATTTTTGTTGTGTGGTATATATTCTTCTCCTTTTACAAGTTATTAATTAATCCCCTTATTTTATGTATATTATATGATACATGTAATGTTATTCATTCTTGGGTATTGTAATTTAAATTCATCGAAGTGGTATGAGAAAATTTGGATTGATTAAATATTATATATCACAAGAATTTCCCAACGACCTCATTTAATGTATTTTCATCTAAGTAAACATCATTTTTGAAATATTTAAATTCATTGAGGTAAATATATTATGATAATATATACTATATTTTATTAACTTTTTATTTATTAGTTTGTATGAGGATGTAGTATTTTGATAATATACACAATATTAATTTGGAAGGTTTGTGACTATGTTTACTAAATGGTAAAAGTTACTTACATTTTTGTTTCAGTTTCAATAAAAATTTATATATTGATTACATTTTAGGAATTTCATATGAAGAATTTATTTTACTTAGTAAGGGATAGGAAGGGCCCACTATATCATCTTGATGCATCGGTAGGTCTAATTAGATAAACTAGAATAGGTTTTGGCCAAGACCTTACTGGTTTGTTAGATAATTGAAACAAAGACTTGATGACACTAGATTCATGGAACGAAGCCTTGAAAGTATTACATTCTTAGAAAAAGCCTCATAGGTATCATTAATATGTTTGACATTATTCATTCCATCATTATAAAAGTAGTTATTGATTTCAATGTGATTATTCAATTAGTATAGTATCCATGGTTAAGTTTTCAAGATCATGTGATTATTTATTTGGAATTATTTGATCATATTTTATTCCATCCATATTATGATCATGTTATTTATTAAATGTATTTTGGTTCAGCTATTTACATTTTCAAAATTATAATTTTGTTATTTATGATATCTTTTATTGTACTTAACCCTTAATAAGAATTTTACCTCACCCCTTTCTTATGTTTTATTTTTCTCTAGGCTTCCATGAAGTTTATTATGATTGATATAAAGAAACTTCTATGTTTTATTTTATGTTTTCTAATTTAATTTAATATCTACAGATTTTCTATATTTCCATATATACTAAAATATATAGTCCTTTAAGATGGAATTCCCTATATCTTATTTCAATGTCATTAAGTTAGGCATCGAATAAAGGCTACTGGAGTAGGGGTCATTATGGTTTTTATCAGATCAAGTTTAGTAGAAACCTTGAAAACATGATTTAGTAAAAAATATATTAGAGAATATAACCATGGGTTTTAATTTTAGGATAATTCTAAGTATATGATATTATCTTATAGATTTGGTATTAGCAATTGATAACCTAAGTTAAGGATACATCCAATAAATGATTCATCATCACTATGTGATTGATATCTATGATTAGTGCTTCACACATTATTATTTTTTGGTTTTAGTCATTGTGTGGAACTAGAAGTAACACGATTAATATTGATTACATTATACAACTTATATATGAGAAGTTAAATCGGTTGATGACTAAATGATATTGTGATTATTCATAATTAATTATCATAATACCCAGCAAGTCCATCCAGTAGCTAAGCTTTTGACCATTTACTAAAATAAAAGAAAAAAGTACACAAAGAGACAGGCGGGGTCAAACAAAGTGATTTTTTTTATCTCATTCATGAAAAACGTTAAAGATAATAATAAGACATGTCATTCCCATAATCAGAGTCATCAGCAGTTTCCCAGTCAGATTGAGACTTACCCTGATTGAGGATCTTAAGAATACCAAAATTGAACTTGTCTGGTAGCTTAGAAGAACGGGTAGACACAGTGTAAGGTGTGTTATAATAGTCCTTCCTCGGCCTTCTCTTTGAGTGAGTAGGATTGAGCACCATAAAATAACATGTCTTCCCTTTTCTAGAAAGGAGGGAATCTTTGAAAGATATAGGATCACCGATGTTCGCTTCCACCCCTTCGGCCTCAGAGATGTCACACCACTTTTCAGATATCTTAGAGGAATTCAAAATATTCTGGATTTCATTATAACAATCAACATGTTTAGGAGTCCCAATGTGATCCAACCCATGATTAGACTCAACAGTCCCATCACAGAGCAATCCTGCACCAGTAATAATATTCATGTTTTGAAATGGAGGGTTAAAATTATCAGGAGACACATCAGTAGAGAGGCTAGCAGCTTTTCCAATCTCAACCAATTCAGCAGGAGCATTGGATGTGATCTCCTTAGTAAAAGAAGAGGGACCACTAGCAGTTCGTATCAGGGACTTATCCACCACGATACCATTGTCTTTCAAACTCGACACCTGAGGGGCAGACTTGCTCACCACATCAATCTTAGTGGAAACTACTTTTTCGAGAACATCATCATCATGAACAAAAGACTTTGACAATGAAATACACTTTCTCTCGAGATTCCTTCAACAGAGAGTAGCTGAGTGACCCTTCATACCACATCTATCACATGAGATCTTCTTCCGACATAACTCCAAAGAATATCCAACAACCATACATTAAATACATAGAAGTGGATTCCTTTCATATTTAACATCAATATAAATATTATCAGTGGGAGTGGAGAGCGTTACCTTATCAATCAAAGCGGAGCTCAGATCAATCTCCACAAGCATTCTGGAAAAATGTCCAAAATGAACCACTTTAGTTTCCTTGTCGAGATGAATAGGAGTTCCAATATCCATAAAAACGTCATGCTGAATCTTTGGATGCCAAAGGACCCAATTAAGTCCATGAAAACAAATCCAAACCTAAGAAAAGACATTTATTGCACACGAGGCATTGATGTCAAGAGACCATTCATGAAGGTGAAGCCATCCATGCTTCAGATCCAATGACCCACTGATCCACACATGTATTTTTCAAGAATTTGAAGGAAAAATACAATGAAAGAATCCACGACCAAGAGAAACACACCGCCAATCAGAAGATCCCCATAAAAATGAGATTCGCTTGATGAGATCATCAAATCTCCAAGGATTCTCACCCTTTGGTGGAACAAGACGTGCAATCAGGGAGTTCTTCCCAACTGCAATCCTCTCAGAAAGCACATCAGGATTAACATCAACATGAGCTGCTGACCCCTTTCTAAGGATCCTAATAGAGGAGTCAGTGAGCGAGGCAAATGGAGGTTCCATAGCAGGACTATCCATTGCAACTCTGCCATTCAGATCCTTTACAGAACGACCACAATTCGGGACCTTCAAGACATCCTGGGACGTCATTAACTGGGAACCAGAAATCACAGCAGAAGCAAAGTTCATCAACACCCTCCTCGGCACAGATTCCACCTACACCGCTTCATTCATGTGATGAGAAGAATTAGCCTGAGCATCCAGCTTGGATATGGAATCACGGACTACAAAAAAATTCAACACAACTGACAAAGAAGTTTTTTTCACACTGCCTTCAACAGGACCCCGATCTGCACGATCCAAAGCCAAAAACTGGGATCTGGAGTCAACGGAAACACCATATGGCCTCGAAGAAAGCATAGGATCTAAAACAAGATCCCACATGCTTCCTCCATCTGAAAAATTAGCAGTCTGAGCATCGCGAGCCATGACCGGGTTTGTGTCTCTCACCATAGTATCAAGGCGAACAATGGATAGGCCAGGTGAGATTACTTTACCTCTGAGACGCATCTTGCCTTCATTCTAGGCTGACCCTGGTTCTCCATCCACAAGCATAGAGTTGAGGTAGTGCGGGACAGGCATGGAAAACACTAGGATGAAAAATCACAAGTTCCATGGCCGCAGGTCGTCCGCTCCCCTCGAAACTCTAACGCCATCCCATCTGGAATCTTAATTATAATAATATATTATTATAAACACACATTATCACCAACTCTCTCACTCAACAAATAAGAGACTAATAGAAGTTCTCTGAGATATCCAGTGTTGGATATCATGGATCAAAAAATATTCAGTTTCCTATATGTTTAGAATGTGAGAAGAAAAACCAAATTGAAAGTCTTAGATGAGTAGAAATATGTTTTGTGATTGGAAAGATGGATATAAAAAATGTAATTTCTAGGGAAAATATGAAGTTTGGAATAATTTTCTCCCTGAGTTATTACCGATGGCTGAATTTTTTAAATGTGTAAAAGAAGTTCATTATAAAAATCAGTTTCCTAGGGTGAATAAAATTTGATATAATCAGCAAGGTTATGAAATTAATCGTTATACTAATGGTGATTAAGAGGCTATGAATGAAAAATTAAATTAAGGTGGTATTATAGGAATATGATTATGAAGCATAGTTAATGGTTTAAAAAAGTTGAATTATTAATGTTCTTGTGTATTTTTATTCAAGAATAATTTTTTCAATGGTGTAGTCGATATAAAAATCATGATACATATAAGGATTATACTATAGTACTTCTACTTTAAGGATTTGAGATTACATGTTGAGTGGTACCAATAACCAGGAAAAGTGATTTAGTGGAATGTTTATATTTTGGGAAAATATTATTACTGCAAGACGACCTTTAATATATGTTGTGTGTTGAGATAATAATGATAAATAAATATTTATGGGATAGTAATGGGTACCACAAAAGTGGCTAATGATTTAATGGTTTATGTTATCTTTGCTAGGATTACTACATGTTTGGATTTATGGAATATACGTGATATTTTTTTTGGGATCATGCATGTCTAATTTATGTTTAATTAGTGATCAAGGTATTCATATATTTTGTATGTGACATTTTTAGTAACACTATATTGTTTTTGAAGACTAATGTTAGGTTGATTTTTGAAATTTATTTACATATCTTTAAAAATATTTGGTCTTTGAATTTTGATAGTCATATTTTGGATGCGTCTTAAGATTAACTACTTATAGAATGGATTAATTCAAACATTGGATATAATTTTTTTATAAAAAGTTCTATCCATTTTGGTTTCAGTGAATTTTTAGAGGTTGAAGGAGTGACTTGTGGATTTTATGATTCACTAAAATTATTCAGGGAAAAATAATTTCATCTTGATTATCCACTTCCTGCCCTAAGAAGTATAATTTTATAAAAGTATAACCAAAGAGTTAGATTGTACTTATGAAATGAAATCATGTAAATATATCTGCTCAAATGATTTTGAAATAAAATTTTATCCTATTACCAGGATTTTTTATTATATCAATGACCATTTTTAGACCTATTTGGTCTATGGTTTTGTGGTTATTAACCTTCTAATGACCGTGTCCTCTATCATTTTCCATCCGATCATGATAGTTAGATATCTATTCCATGGCCTTGTTTTCACTTCACACTAATGTTATCATATTTGAAAGCCTAATTTTGTTGTTATTATTGCATTTCCCTTTACCTCTTATTAAGGGGATGTTTTATTAACCCTATTTATGATGTGGGTTTCCCCCAAATAAATTTTCAAGTTTCAACCTTTAATTTTCAAAGTGAAACTTAATATCGTGATGATGAAATTTATTGAAGAAGGGGAAAATGTAACCCCAATGATTTTATGGTATTAATATTTATAAATTTAATCTATTCGATTGCTTATGTTTCACAGAACAATGAGATTAAACAAACCATTAAAATATTATTATTTAATTACAATAGTTATCACATGGCCATTAGAATGGTGTGAACAAATGAGATTAACTAAAATACAAAAATCTAGTATACAAATGTTTATAAAATTAATTCATTGTTTACCAATTAATTATAAATGAAAATAAAAGTCAATTGGACATAATGGATGTGTTAGAAAATATAGTTTTTGACCGCAATGGAATTTTATGTTGATAAATTAAATTAATCACTATTAGTGAGAGACATTAATGAAATTTAAATGTTATATATTCAGTAAAATGTTTTAAAATACATTCAATATTTTTTTTAGAATTATGAAAACACTAAATCTAATTTTACTCATAAAAAGTTTTATTTTTCTAAACAGTAATTTCTCTTCCATTTGATGGTGCATCCATTTTGAATCAAAATTTTTATACATTTAAATTATTTATATGAAAAAATAGACTTTTGTTTTTAAATTGGGATATAAAAATTATCTTAGGGTTTATTTTTGGTATTTTTTTCTGATAAGTTTCAATTTTTTAATGAATAATGAAAAATAATGAATTTTAATTGAAAAATATTTTTCCTATATTTTATTTATATATTTTAATTATATTTTAATTCTTTAATATTATAATTAGTTCAATTATAAATCTATAAAATTAATTTGGGTATTTATAGAAAATTTTACATTAATATTGGATATAAAATCATTTCAAACTATTGAACTTTTCCCTTTTGAAACTCATGTTTTCATTTTGATTGCAGGATTAATTTTAAATATAATTATCCCATTATACAAATTGAATTTGTTTAATTTTATTCCATATTTGGAATCATATGCAACTAATTGGGTTGTAAGGTAATTTTCTATTATAGACATTATAATATCCCGACCCAGCTCAGCCCTAAACCGGTGGCCGGACTGGTCACCACCTGACCTCAACCACGCCTCCCCATATGGCAGAGGCTGTCGAATAATAGTGATGGTCTAAGGATAGTAAGAGGGGAGACTATACCCTCTTATCAGAGTAAAACCATGGGAAATATCATCAAATGACAGAGACAGTGTGAATAATGATAAAACAACGGAAGACACAATTTTATAAATCTTGTATTAAAAAAATAGCCAATGCCAATGTTATACAATGAATGCATGTTATGATGGTAAAACTATGAAAGAGATTATTAATAAATCATGCATCAGATATCAATAAATAAATATAAAAATTATGACTCAAGCCCTGATGTTAATCTCTTTGAGCATCCTGATCTTCCGCTTGGTCCTCTGCTCCTATCTCTCAAGTATTTGCAAACAACACAATCCTGCAACAAAATAGAATCTACTCGGGTACCCTAGTACAATGGAGGCCCAAGTAGGGTGTGAGATATAAATCTTAGTAGGATGTTACCACAGATGTCTACCCCAAATCTAGATAATCAATAAATAATTTAAACAGTGTTAATGCATGCATAAATAATGTAAGCAGTAAAATGTAACTATATACCCATATACATGATTCAACCCTCAGTTGGTGTCTAAACCTGCATTATACATTTTTCATGCATACACAACAATCATCACACATACATTTTCACTTATCAATTATTCTAGCCTTGTTAAATTACATAAGCCTCATTAATTGATATTCTTTATTTAACCGCATAAATTCATGGGTTCCCCTAAACTCCCATATCTCAATATCTGCCTCAACCATACTTGGGTCTGAACCATTTTCCATATTCAATCACCAATCATTACATCACGCCATCTTTCATTGACCATTTAATTCAATTCATGTATGACCAATGGGGCCCACATTACAAATTCAATTAATGGGTGTAGAATGTCATTTCTAGCACCCTCGTGAGTATTTGGAGCATCAGTCCGTATCTCACAACCCATGGGTATTTGGATCATCAGTCCATATCCCATAAAAGAATATTTTCATGCAAGATGGTTGTATAATTCCATTTCTAGTAACCCATGAGTATTTGGAGAAATAATCCCTGTCTCACAACCCATTTATCAATCATATCTATATAATTATCAATGGTGTAACAACACTTTGTATGATACCCCAAAACCATCCATTAATTAACTCATAAATTAATTAATCAAACCAGTTAATTAATTCAACAAATAATTAACAACATAAATAATGCATCAAATAATTATAAATTAATTAACCATTCAACATATCAAAAGTTAATAATTAATTAAGTGTTAATCAACCACAATCAAGTGAGCTAGATAATTAACACAACATTTAATCATCCCAATTCCTTAATGGAAAACATGAAAATAAATTCACCAATAAATTATCCTTATTCCCTTACTAATCTAATTGATTAGTTAAATATACCAAAACTATTAGTTAACACGATAATTAACTAGGTACACATTACCATTAATTAATCATCAATTAATTAATCTACAAAACAAATCACATCGCATAATTAATTTTCCTGAATTAATTTTCAAAATATCACTAAAAAAGAATGTCATTTAATCCATTAATAAATATCTCTATTTAGTCGAACAAAATATCACAATTAATCACCAAATAAATTATCTCATTCTATTAAATCAACATCTCAAAAACAATTCACCAATTGATTAACCCTTTAATATTTAACATGCAATAATTAATCCATCCATTAATTATTACCAGTTTCCAATTCATCTTCCAAAAATGTCAAATAAATATTCAATATTCTCAGTATTCAAAAAAAAATGCCCCAAATTTTCCAATTCATATCTTGATAATTAATTCTTCAATTAATTAACCAATTACCCATACTACCTCATTGAACCATTTAATTCACCAACCGAAATATAATCGATTACATAATAAACATTCTGTGACATGGGTAAAAAGGCGCACCTAAGGGCATCCAAGTCTAATGCCATTTTAGTCTCATTTAAAATGAAGACCCATGAGGTGCTTCTAGTTTAACCATTTAATGTTCTGTTCATAATCTCAACAAATGCTTAATTCTAATACATGTTCATTTCATTATTTATCTCATGTGGAAAGCATCATTCAAAAACATCAAAATCCTTTCATTAATATATTATGTATCGACATCAACTGGGATACATCCCAACTATAAGCAAGCATGATATTATATTACCACCAACCAATAGTTTATCTTTAATCATTATTTTAAGAAAATATAGTAGTTCCATAATTAAGGAAACTCACATTCCAAATTTATTTAAAGAAGTCAATAGGAATTATTAAATAAAGAGATAAGGATTTAGGACCCTACCATAAGATGGAACCAAATAAAAAAAGTAGTACTTCGACATTTTTTTTGGAAACCAATTACCATTGGTCCGTAGTCGCACGCACACCACTTTATATATATATATATGTACACACACACACACAAACATATATATATATATATATATGTGTGTGTGTGTGTGTGTATGTGTGTGCTTGTGTGTGTGTGTAAAGACACTGTATCATTGATCAAAAAACACTATAACAAAACAAACATCCATAAATAGTGTAGCAAGGGTCAACACACCTACAGTTATATACTAGGGACTCAAATAATTTTTCAGACTATAAAATAGATGGTTCCAGAAAAATTGTGAGAATGTATATCCTTACCTGATGTAATGGGGACAAGGAAAATAGAGTCCATCTGCCTCACCTTGGTGGGAGATGCTAGATTAGGGGCCAATGGGTTCCGAGTCAACAATTGCATACCCTAAAAATAGAGCAATTCAACAATCGGATTAAACATAATCCTTAGGGTTTCAGCCAAGAAAACAAGGTGAGAGAGGTGTCAAATGGATGATGCGAATCACGAGATATATGCAGAAAGACTCACCTTGACGAGGTAGGAATTCTTCATGAAAAGGTTTGAGAGGAATCATCACGCGCAATGAGGATTCCTAAAGAGGGAGTGGTTTGCTACAAGTTCTACTCGGGAGTGCTTCATTCAGCTGTAGGGGTATGTTTGGTAAGTTGTGCATGTCTGATGTTAGTCGTGGACAAGAGGGATGCACCATGGGAAGGTGGTACCGAGGAAGGAAGCTCTGACCATCGAGTATGCTTTTGTTGAAGGGGGAGAAACCCCTGTGCGTCATGCATGGAGTAAGAAAACCAAGGGGTCATCCGCTGGCCTTACGCCTCTCCTCTCATTTGTCCTCTTAAAAAAAATAAAAAACTAATAAGTAAAATGAATTAGTCTAATAATTATAATAATAAAATTTATTTTTATTACCATACTCATTTAATATAACGTTTCTTCATTTATTATCTTTTAAATAAAAATTTCATAATTAATTCTGAAACTCCCTTTTAATCATTAAATTAAATTATTTTGACAATTATTTGACTAAATAAACACAATAATAATCATAATAACATCATAATTATTATTATTCCTAATTTCATTTATTTAAAACCAAATCCCCCAAATCCGTTATTATTATTTATAATAATAATGACAACCATAATTAATAATGATTATGAATTTTATAAAACTAAAATAATAATAATCTCATTATTATTATTTTTCAAGACTATGATAGACAACTCTATATGATAACAACACTTCATTAAATACGAAACTCCTCGTTTAATTAATCATTTCTTTGGGATACCCAAAAGTCACATTAATTCAACATAAATGTTACACCCAATTGATCATGTATTTAACATCATTTAACATAAATGTTACACCTCATTATTCATGGAATTAAAATATTTTTACATCCAAAAAATTTATGACACAATAATGATTAAAATAAAATTATTATTAACACATTATTCTGTTAAAAAACTCCCATTTAATATTATTTAATTAAAATAAATAAAATATTAAACTGTGTAAGATGCACGGGTTGGACCACAACCATACATAGGCCGTGCCTTTCAAATAAAGTATACTTTCCCGGATCCGGTGGTCCCAAGACTTATCAGGACACCTATGAAAATTATCTGGTATTCACTCAAGTCAAAAAACAACACCTTTATGTGTTCCAACACTCAAAATAATGTTCTAGAGCATTGTTAAAAAATGACCCTTCAATAAACAGGAAAAAAAATGAAAAATGTACATAATTTAAACCCGATTGAAAAATATGAGACTTTACAATCTACCCACCTTAAAAACTTCTCATCCCTGAGAAGTCTCGGGATCTACTACAACAGCTTCTGAACCACCAAGGTTGAGAATTTTCATTTGAACAAAGAAATTATGTGTAACACCCCAGGTAAATAAAGAAAATGAAATTTTTATATTTATCCCTATTTGTGAATAAAATGTTAATATTAATTTAAATGGAACGCTATGCTCAATGGCTTCCCCAATACACAACAATGAGTTCCTTTGAAATCTTACATTGCACTCTAATAATAAAATAATTTTATTTTAAATGGTAGTTAACACCTAGCCATTGTAATGATGGGAATGAACAGAACTAACTACCAAATGATTATATATGTTTTTAAAATATTTTTACTTTTATAATAAATGTTAGAGGATTAAAAATGCGAATGAATCCAATTTTAAGCGTAAAAATTCAAATATTCTTTAAAAGGTCGATTAACAGCTTTTGATGGAGAACCTCTTTTAAATACACTTTTTGAAAATTTTATATATTATATTTGACAAAATAAAATTCTTCTTTAGGATCGTGAAATCAAAATTTACTTTGTGTAAATTTTTGGTATTTGTCTGATAAAGTTCATTTTTAATGAATAGTGAAAAATGTTGTATTTTAATTCAAAACCACTTTTTAATATAATTTATTTATATGATTAGATTATCTTTTTAATTGGTTTTAAAGTGAAATTAGAATAAATTTTTACCATTTAATCCAATGGTGGTCATTGGAAGTAATATCACTTTGAGATTGGACATAAACGAGTGTCAACCTTTTGATAGATATTGTTTCTTAAAAACACGCTATTTGATTTGACATCGGAATTTAATTATAAAATTAATTAATGCAACATCTATTTTATGAATTTGGTAAAAAAATACATCATTTTTGAATTCAGAGTATCAAATATATCTTAGGGTGAATTTTCAGTATTTTTCTGAAAAACCTTAATTTTTGATTAATAGTGAAACCACAAAGTGGTAGTTACAAAAATTGATTTTTCGTTTAAATGGAACATTACCACTTCTGTGATTTGAATTTAAAAATTCCAATATAAATTATTTTCATTATTAAGTAAAATGTGGTTCAGTGGTTTGAAAATAATTTTTGATGAAAAGTAACTTTTAAGTTTTACTAATCGCGATTAAAGGTAATTAGTGTGATTTAAGGTAAAAATGATATTATAATAAAATGAAAATATCTTGAAACTTGTCCTAACCCTATTAGAAGAGTCATGGACGACCACGAAAACCCATGGGTCGATTTTTCGGACCCCATGGATCAACTTGGGTAAGAAAATGACATTTATGCCTTTTATTTAAAGTAAAAGTAAAAAAAACACAAACATGTATTGTTTTACTAAAACAATTTTTACATGGGTTTAAACAAGTCAGATTTTTGACTATAAATACTCATTGGAAAGATAAATATATTTCCTACATCATAGTAGTTTTTTTATAATTTTTAGACATTAAATAAATTAAATTATTTATGACATCATGATGATGCATCGATTACCTCATTATTTAATGATTTAAACAAAATGAAAAGATAATGTAAAATATAAGAACTTCTCATGTCAAAAACCTTTTGGATGGGTGTATTTCGAACTCTTATCACCTTATAATAGAAATAAATCAATTTGTGACCTTGAAAATCCAAAACACATTTGAAAATAAAGTAACATTTTATACCTTTCCAAGAGTGCCCATCCTCTCCTCTTATAAATGGACCCCAACTCTACCTCCTTACCCACACCTATCAAGCCTTTGTCTCGGCCAAGATCTGATCATTTTGTCTCTCCACATCCCTCTACTAATCCTAGAATCCTTACCTTAGGTAGGAAGATCTTCAAGAAACCCTTTTGGTTAAAATCAAAGGGAGTTACCCGATTTCAAGTAAACGTCTTCACTTGTGCTCTTTTGTTTTATTTTGATTCTCCAACCCACTAAACGCTTTTTATTAATTTATTTTGTAACACAAACAGTATCTTACATATACTAGGATTTTGTTTTAATAATTATTCTATCTACACTTACACACACCTACATCTAATGGTTAATAAACATACTGTTTCTGTGGATGGTGAATTTCTGCCTCACGAAACGGTGATTATTCAATATTATTTTAACACCTTAAAAGGTGGCCATTAAGATGTAACTATATTTATATATGATATATAATATGTTTATTTTTTCCTTAATCTTCTATATTTTTAATTTATGGCATACCTTTATGGTTTCCATTATGGGTAAACGTGATATCTTCATTTTAGGAAGTGCGGACTACCGCCCCCTCAAAGTGATATGATTCGTTAATACCATATGTGGTACGTATAAAGGATATATTTAATGATATTATATATGATAACATACTGTAATAATAATAATATTATGTATCATTATGTTTTAATTCTATTAAATATGAAACAGAATTGGAAGTAGCGTTCATGCGTACGTACGGCTTACCATCTCCATGAACGGTGCATTTCATTTCTTACCTCTAAATTTTTTGTAATATTATAAATGCATGTATAAAATGGATATATATGATATATATGATATCTAAATAATTAATATAATTATGTATATAATGGATATTTTACCCCATGAACAAACGTGTAATTATAAAGTGTTTATTTTTGACTCAAGTAGCAATGATCGTTAAAACGACCATTATTAACTTAAATAATTACATATTGTTAATGACATGGTAATAAGTGATATAAATGGAATAATGAACTTCAAAAAGGTTCTTAAGCATATAGAAATTAACTCAAGTTTATTATTCAGGAGATTAAAGAACGATCGAGTCAAGTCGGATACGAGGTAAGGGATCCTACACCTCTCTTTCTTTTTAAGTACACTATTTTATGTCATTCCTTTTAAGCTCATATTTCTTATGATGGGGATGTTTTTTATATTCCTCTTGATTTAAATTTTATGTTAATATGAATATAGACCCTATTTTATCTCATCAATCCATTTTTGGATGTGTTAAGTTGCGCCGTTAGGCTGCCGAGTTTTCGTAAGGGATTTTTCGTCTCACTTTTATTCCCATGAGATTTTTGCTACATGTGCCACCATTTACTTTGAGTGGTATATTTAATACCCATTAATCTAATATTTGTGAAATATACTTTCGTTTATTAGTATTAACATCAATGTTGTATTGTCCTTCTTTCATGGGGTGTATGTTTTGAGAGATACCCAAGTCAGTAAGGAAACCTTTCACCCTCCTCTTTTTAAGGACTTCTTTTGTTGGATATTTTAATTTACATATTGTAATGTTGGGATATGTTCTTCTATATCCTTATTGATGTAAATTTTATGTCCAAGTGATGAGATACCCTTTTTATCTCTCATCAACTCATTTTCTGAATTTTGAAGTGACGCCGTTAGGCTGTCAAATTTTTGTAGGAGAACTTCTTAACCCAATTTCTGTTCTTTGGGTTAATCCCCTAATTTCAAATTATGTCATGATATTATTATGTCCTATCTTGTATTTGTACTTTATTTATGTGTCATTACAGTGAATACACATAATATATCTATTTTATTTAAAAAACTTATCTTTGTAAGGGACTTCGTCTCAATCTCCATTCATTGAGGCATATGTTGTTTTATACACAACTTTCTTTTATACGGTGTATAAACCCCTTTGACTTTTACGTTTATTCAAAAGGAATATTTTTTATACAAAGCGTTTTACTAAACAACAAAAGGGAATGTTTTCTTTGTAAGTATGTGGCGACAACGACTTCTCCACCGCCGTGACCATTATTTGAGTTTCAGCTTCCTCTACAAGCCATAACATTTTTTTAAAATGAAAAATAAATACCATGTTTTACTTTTATGTTATTTTGGTATTGAAAATGGTTTTCAAAATGTTTTTATTATATCAATGTGTGGTATTGAAATCTTGTGATTGAAATGTAGAAATGTTCTATTTTCTTTATGCATTTTTATGTGATACTATTATGTTATGGTTCTTGGGCATTGTTTATGAAGATGGGTGGTTCCATGATAAACTAAGGGCAGGTGAGCCCGATATAGCTCTCCAATGCATTGGGTAACGTGAAGGAGTTAAACATTAAGGTTTCTCCGATGAGATTTAGGGAATACACTGTGATGGGTATTCCAAACGTAACCAAGTGGGTTACTCCCTACATAAGAATGTTATGAATGTCTCATGTTACCTTTATGTATTATGATTTCTATGATTTATTCATGATTTGATGAGGTATGTGATTATTTTTTATGAGTAAAGTATGATTTTATGCATGGACTAATGTTTTCATTTCGTACTTTTATATCCCTTACTGAGCCTTTTATGCTCATCCCATGTTTTTGAAATGTTTTTCATAGGTCAAGGGAAAGGTACATGATGTGATGATAGTGTCAAGTAAGGGTCAAGATCAAATCCATGTTTTATTTTAAATATGTTTCCGTTGATGGGAAAAATGAGTACTATCTTTTATGTAACCAGTTTGTTAAAATGTGGAATGTAATGCATGTTTTATGATCTAATTCGCTAAAACTCTAAACCTGAAATGATCCTCAATGTGTATTCTTGAAGTAACTCAAGATTAATTAAGGTTTAAGGCTGGGGCCTTATAGTTGGTATCAGAGGTCGGTTTAGACAACATTAGGGATTAGGAGTTTTTGTAAGACACATATTTAGTCCCTATATCTATTATTTCAGTTAAATCATTATTTTATAACTTTTTTCAGGTCATGTAAAGTCAGTTACGAATGGAAGGAGGATGATCTCAAACAAAATTCCTATCTCTTCCTGATGACATGCTTGCAATAATTATTGCAATGTCATGTTCGGATGATTGTGAAACGTTTTCTAGAATACAGCTCTCTTTCAAGCAGTTTTTTGAGATATCAAACACCTCCACTATACCTCCTTATCATCGTGGATCATGGTTTGTATTTAGAAAAATACTATTTTCACAATATTCTCATATTTTCAAGAATGGTAAATATTATCAAGGTATTTTCAAATATTTTACCTTATCACAAGAATTTGAAGCATATTATGATTTTAAAAATGGTGCTGAGGAAGGAGACCCTTGCGCAACCTATTTATATTTTCTTTTAAAATATTGTCTCTTAGCACATACTTATGGTATTTTAAAAGGACCAATAATAGAAAGTTTCAAATCAAATTCTGTCCAACTATTTTATAGAAATCATGTTTTATCAGATGTTTTGGAATTATATGTCATACATGATTATTTTCCAAAACTGTTTTTCGCTGAACACCCATATGACCCATGTTGTACAAGGTGTATTTGGATGGAGGAATCAAATGATTTTGAAGGATATATAATTCATTTTTGTAATTCATGTGACTTATACCCACGTGAACAAGATGACGATGAAACTTAGTGGACGCCATGATCAAGGTATGATGTTATTCATTTTGGGAATCTTTTTATTTTATGGTGGTGAAATAAGACTTCAAGAATTAAGATGTTGAGATCGTAATGAATTTGGATGAAAATGAGAGGTATAAGGAAACTATTGAGGTTAAAACATGTTAGGGTTATTTTTGGAGTTTTATAAGAAGAACAACATGCAGACCGTGTGACAACCCGTCGCGTCAGACAAAGCTGCGGGAATCGAACTCACAACCAAAGTGCGACTGGTATTTATCACCAACCACTGGACTACAAGAAGTCCCTGGTTAGTATGACTTATTCTTTTTAGTTAGATGATTTTATTAATTAAGAGTAAGTTGATTTTATGGTTATCTATGGAAATTATTAACCTATCATGGAGGATATGTGATTAGGTCAATTAATTTTCAATATGAGACTTTTAGAGCAACTGATGTTAATTAGAGATAAGTGTTAATCTCTACCTTGGAAGACTATGTGACTAAATCCTTCAAATATTTGGGTTTCGATCTTAGTTTGGTTTACTTTAAATAATTTTATTGACAAATTGTTTATTGAATGGTCCTCGTTGAACTTTGGGTTTTGTTGGACAAATTTTGGAGATTAAGGATATATTTTCTTTTTATAAAGGGTTATCCTTTTCTGGTTTATCTGATCTTGTTCTAACAATTTTGGTTTTGGTAAGGTTCTAAAGAAATGGGAAATATATAGTTCTCGTTTGTGGATTAGGTTATTCTCAAGAAGTTGATTATAGTACTCTTAATGTGAACAAGTCTTCCTAAATACTCGTCTTTTGGAGAAAGTATGAGTTTGTGTAAGAAATCTAGTAAAAGTTGAAAGTCAACATGACAAGTAAGTATGTTTCCTTGAGATAAAAAATAAATTCCTCAATGAAAAGTAACTTAAAACAAAAATGTTGTCTATTAACTTTTCCTACTGGGGAATCGAATACTGTTTAACCCACCTCAAGTTTGTGATTTTCTTGTGGTTAACTTTCTCCTAAACATATTTTCTATCACTCTACCTCAGAACATGAACCTTTGCTTTTTATTCCATATCCATGTTTTCCTACATGGAATCCTAGTATGGGTTAACTCAGGTGACCTATGTACTTCTCTTTCTTTCTTTTAGAGTGATTGTTTTACCGACTCTTGTTCCGATGTGGGACTTTCAATGATGTTTCTGAGCCCAATTTTAAAATTGCGAGGACGCAATTCCCAAAAGGGGGGAATGATGTAACACACCACATAAATAAAGAATATGACATTTTTATATTTATCCCTATTTGTGAATAAAATTTTAATATTAATTAAAATGGAACAGTATTCTCTATGGCTTACCCAATACACAACAACGAGTTCCTTTGAAATCTTACGTTGCACTCTAATAATAAAAATGTTTTATCTTAAATGGTAGTTAACACCTAGCCATTATAATGAAGAGAATGAACAGAACTAACTAAAAAATGATTATATATGTTTTTCAAATATTTTTACTTTTTACAATAAATGTTAGAGGATTAAAAATGCGAATGAATCCAATTTTAAGCGTAAACATTCTAATATTCTTTAAAAGGTCGATTAACCGCCTTTTGATGAAGAACCTCTTTTAAATCCACTTTTTGAAAATTTTATGTGTTTTATTTGACAAAATAAAATTCTTCTTTAGAATCAGGACATCAAAATTTACTTTGTGTAAATTTTTGTTATTTTTCCGATAAAGTTCATTTTTTAATGAATAATGAAAAATGTTGTATTTTAATTCAAAACCTATTTTTAATATAATTTATTTATATGAGTAGATTATCATTTTAATTGGTTTTAAAGTGAAATTAGAATGTGTTTTTACCATTTAATCCAATGGTGGTCATTGGAATTAACATCACTTTGAGATTGGATGTAAACGAGTGTCAATCTTTTGATAGATATTGTTTCTTAAAAACACGCTATTTGATTTGACAACGGAATTTAATTATAAAATTAATTAATGAAAATTCTATGTCATGAATTTGGTAAAAAAGAAATCATTTTTTAATTCATAATATCAAATATATCTTAAGGTGATTTTTTGGTATTTTTTCTGAAAAACCTAAATTTTTGATGAATAGTGAAACCACAAAGTGGTAGTTACAAAAACTGAATTTTCGTTTAAATGGAACTTTACCACTTCTGTGATTTGAATTTAAAAATTCCAATATAAATTATTTTCATTATTAAGTAAATTTTTTTTCAGTGGGATGTAAATAATTTTTGATGAAAAGTAATTTTTAAGTTTTATTAATCGCGATTAAAGGTAATTAGTGTGATTTCAGGTAAAAATGATATTATAATAAAATGAAATTATCTTGACACTTGTACTAACCCTATTAGATGAGTCATGGCTGACCAAGAAAACCCATGGGTCGATTTTTGGGACCCCATGGAGCTACTTGGGTAATATAATGACATTTATGCCTTTTATTTAAAGTAAAAGTAAAAATAACACAAACATGTATTGTTTTACTAAAACAATTTTTACATGGGGTTAAACAAGTCAGATTTTTGACTATAAATAGTCATTGGAAAGATAAATATATTTCATAAATCATAGTAGTTTTTTTTATAATTTTTAGACATTAAATAAATTAAATTATTTATGACATCATGATGATGCAGCGATTACCTCATTATTTAACAATTTAAATAAAATGAAAAGATAATGTAAAATATAAGAACATCACATGTAACATCACAAGTAAGTAATGAATAATAGATATTTTTATCTATGTTTATTAATGATTAAGATAGTGTTTTAGAGGCTTAAAATGAAAATAAATACAATCTTATGCATGGAATACACAAATATTCTTAAAAGATTGTTTTACTGCCTTTTGATGGAAACACCTTTTTAAAATCTATCTTTTGACAATTTTATAAGCTATTTTTGTCAAAATAAACTTATTATTTATGATTGGGACATCAAAATATACTTTGTGTGAATTTTTGGTATTTTTCCGATAAAGTTCATTTTTTAATGAATAGTGAAAAATATTGTATTTTAATTCAAAACCTCTTTTTAATCTAATTTATTTATATGATTAGAATATATTTTGAATTGGTTTTGAAGTGGAATTAGAATATATTTTTACCATTTTATCCAATTGTGGTCATTGGAATCAATTTCACATTGAAATTGGACTTAAACTAGTGTCAATCTTTTGATACTTATTGTTTCATAAAAACACGCTATTTGTCATGACAGCGGGAATTAGTTATTAAATTAATTAATTAAACTTACATGTTTTGAATTTTGTAAAATAGAAATCATTTTTGAATTCGGAAGATCAAATATAGCTTAGGGTGATGTTTTGGTATCTTTCTGAAAAACATCAATTTTGATGAATAGTGAAACCACTAAGTGGTATTTAAAGAAACTGATTTTTCGTTTAAATGAAACTTTTCCACTTCTGTGATTTTATTTTCAAAAATCCTACATACATGGTTGTCATTAAGAAGTAAAATTTGGTTCAATGAGATTAAATTTTTTTTGGTGAATAGTAACTTTTAAGTTCTTAATCGCGATTAGTGGTAATTAGTGTAGCTTAAGGCAAAAATAATGTTTTAATAATATGAGATGAGAATGACACATGTCATAACCTCATTGGATGTGTCATGGCCGACCAAGAAAATCCATGGGTCAACTTGGGGACCCCATGGAGCCACTTTGGTTGGGAAATGACATAAATAATTTTTTATTTAATGTTAAAGTAAAAATGACACAAACATGAGATGTTCTACTAAAACAATTTTTACATGGGGTTATACAAGTAATATTTTTGATTATAAATAGTCATTGGAAATATAAATGGATTTCCTACATCATAGTAGTTTTTTTATAATTTTTAGACTTAATAAATTAAATTATTTATGACATCATGATGATACAACGATTACCTCATTAATAAAGGATTTAAATAAAATGAAATGATAATGTAAAATCTATGAACTACACATGTCCAAAACCTATTTGATGGGTGTATTTCGAACCCTTATCACCATACCCTCGAATTATATCATTGTGGGACCTTTTGAATCCGAAACTCATTTTAAAATAATGTAACATTTCTTTACTTTCCAAGAGTGCCCCTCCTCTCCTCTTATAAAAGGCCCCCACCTCTACCTCCTTACCCACACTCCCAAAGCCTTTGGCTCGGCCAAAACCTGTCCATTTTGTCTCTTTACATCCCTCTCTTACTCCTTGAAGCCTCACTTTGGGCATAAGTCTTCCCAAAGAAGCCTTTGAGCTCAAACCAAAGGGAGTTACCCGATTTTAAGGTAATGTCTTCACTTGAGTCCTTTTGTTTTATTTTGCTTCTCCAACCCCCTAAACTCTTTTTATTCATTTCTTCTGTAACAAATCCAGTATCTTCAATATACTAGGATGTTGTTATAATAAGTATTCAAACTACACTTACACACACCTACATCTAATGGTTGAAGAACATACAGTTTCCGTGGATGGCGAATTTATGCCTCCCGAAACGATGATTGTTCAACATTCATTTAACACTTCAAAGGTGGCCATCAAGATGCCACTATATTTATATATGATATATAATATGTTTATGTTTTCCTTAAGCTTATTTATTTTTCATTTTGGGCATACCTTTATGGTTTCCATTATGGGTAAACGCGATATCTTCATTTAAGGAAGTGCGGAGTACCGCCCCCTCAAAGTGATTTGATTCGTTAAATACCATATGTGGGAAGTATAAAGGATGGAACTATGGTATTATATATGATATTATACTGGAATTATAATATACCTTTATTTCATTATTATTCCATTCTATAAAATACGAAATAGAAATGAAAGTAGCGTTCATGCGTACGTACGGCTTACCGTCTCCATAAACAGTGCATTTCATTTCATACCTCTAAATGATTATGTAATATTATAAATGCATGTATATACTGGATATATATGATATATACATCATGATTATAATTCTGGATATAATGGATACATGAACAACTTGTAATTATAAAGGGTTTATTTTTTTTTGACTAAAGTACCAATGATCGTTAAAATGACCGTTATTAACTTAAATAATTACATAGTGTTCATGACATGGTAATAAGTTATATAAAAGGAATAATGAACTTGAAGAAGGTTCTTAAGCAAGTAGGGATTAACTTAAGTTTATTATTCAGGACATTAAATAACGATCGAGTCAAGTCGGACCCGAGGTATGGGACTTCGTCTCAATCTCTTTTCATTGAGGCATATTTTGTTTTATACACAACCTTATTTTATACAGTGTATAAACCCCTTTGACTTTTATGTTTATTCAAAAGGAATCTTTTTTATATGAAGCGTTTACTAAACGAAAAAAGGGAATGTTTTTGTCGTACGTATGCGGCGACAACGACTTCTCCACCGCCATGACCATTATTTGAGTTTCGGCTTCCTCTACAAGCCGTACTTTTTTTAAAAAGAAAAAATAAATACCATGTTTTACTTTTCTTTTATTTTGGTATTGAAAATTGTTTTCATAATGTTTTTATATCAATGTGTTGTATTGATATCTTGTGATTAAAAGGTGGAAATGTTATGTTTCTTTTATACATGTTTTATGTGATACGATTATGTTGAGGTTCTTGGGCATTATTATGAAGACGGGTGGTTCCATGATAGACTATGGACAGGTGAGCCCGATATAGCTCTCCAATGCATTGGGTAATGCGAAGGAGTGAAACGTTAAGGTTTCTCTGAAGAGATTTAGGTAATATACTGTGATGGGTATTCCAAACGTAACCAAGAGGGTTACTCCCTACGTAAGAATGTTATGAACGCCTCAAGTTACATTTATGTCTTATGATTTCTATGATTTATTCATGATTTGATGAGGTATGTTAATGTGCTTATGTTTTATGGGTAAATTATAATTTCATTCTTATGTATATATGTACCCATGATTCCTTTCCATATTTTTATATCCCTTAATGATCTTTTTATGCTCATCCCATGTTTTTTTGAAATGTTTTTCACAGGTCAAGGGAATGGTACATGATATGATGATAATGTCAAGGAAGTGTCAAGAAAGAATCCATGTTTTATTTTAAATATGTTTCCATTGATGGGAAAGAAGAATACTATCTTTATGTAACCACTTTGTTTATATGTGGAATGTAATGCAAGTTTTATGATCTAATTCTATAAAAATCTAAACCCGAAAATATCCTCAATGTGTAATCTTGTAATAACTCAATATTAAGTAAGGTTTAAGGCTGGGGCCTTATAGTTGGTATCAGAGGTAGGTTTAGATAACTTTAGGAGTTAGAACTCTATTAAATGATTATCCAAAAATATTTTTTTTATGGTCAAATTGAAGTGATATATCATTTGAAGATTACCATGTTGCTTCATCTAAGACATGTTTGTTCAGAATGGTTTTCCACAGAGGAAATAGGGTTCAGTGCTAGGAAGGAATACAGATGGAAATAACCTTCTGAATACAGATGAAAATTTTCGACGTCATGGGGTGTTCAGACAATCAAAGGGTTAGTCTTGCTATTTACCGTTTGGAGGGTGAAGCCGATCAGTGGTGGTCTATGGTTAAAAATATCAGGGACACCGATGAGAATGATGCTCTTGACTGGGATGAATTCAAAGGTATGTTTCTTGAGAAGTATTTTTTTAAGGTTGTTCGACATAGGATGGAAAAGCAATTCTTAGAATTGAGGCAATAGGAAAACTCAGTGGCTACCTATGAAGAAAGGTTCACTCGATTGGCAAGGTATGCTCCAAATTTTATCCGAGACCTTGATAGTAAAATCAATCATTTTTACTCAGGATTAAATCGAAAATATCGAAGGGAACTAGCTTATCGTGAGTTTAAAAGTTATGAAAAGCTTGTTCGATGTGCTGAGAATGTGGAAATGTAGTTTGCCGATGATCAAGTGTTCTATAACAACCAGCAGAAGAAGAGACCGAGGTGGCGGGAGAAAGGGAAGAATTCTTCAAAAAAGTTTGATGGTAAGAAATCTAAGTTTCCAGTTTGTGATAAATGTGGTAAAAGGCATGCTGGGGAATGTCTTCTGAATTCTAGAAAGTGCTACCGATGTGGTAAGATGGGACATAAGGGTCGTGATTGCACTGAAAAAGATCAAGGTGAAGGTAAGACCAAATTTGATTTACAGTTAGTGAAATGTTTTAAGTGCAATGAGATGGGTCACTATGAAAATGAGTGTCCGACAATGAGCTTGGGTGATGGGAAGTAGTTAGACTACAAGCAGAAAGGGGTGGTGAAATCCTTTGCAACTACTTCTGCAGATGTCAGGCCATCAAATGAAGTTGTATCAGGTACTTTGTTTGTTTTTTCAGATTATGCCAGTGTGTTGTTTGTTTCGGGGTCTACACATTATTTCATCTCTGAAACCTTTTCTAGTAAAATGGGAATACCATCTCAAGAAATGACTCCTGAACTTTTGGTAAAAACACATGGGGGAAATGTTGAGGCAAAAAGAATTTATAAGAATCTTCCTATCCTTATATGTGGAAAGAACCTACATGCAAACCTTATTGTTCTACCTCTAGTAGAGTTTGATGTTATCCTGGGTATGGATTAGCTCTCTATATACCATGCTAAGATTGACTGTAGAGCTAAAGAAGTTTCTTTTCAGAAAGACTTTCAGTTTGTGTACAAGAATGAACCCTTACTGTTGATAACTTATCAAGAGGCCAAGAAACTTGTAAAAGATGGAAATGAATGTTACCTTGCACACATCGTTGAAAACAAAGGAACTGTTCAGATTAATGATGTGCCAGTGGTAAATGAGTATCCTGCTGTTTTTCCTGATGAGTTGCCTGGAATAATACCAGATCGAGAAGTTGAATTTACTGTTGACTTAGTTCCTGATGCTAAGCCAATTTCAAAACCCCCTTATCAAATGGCTCAAATTGAACTTTTAAAGTTGAAGGAGCAATTGCAAGATTTATTAGAGAAAGGTTTAATTCGACCTAGAACATCACCATGGGGTGCTCCTGTTTTATTTGTTAAAAATAAATACGGTTCAATGAGACTTTGCATTGATTATAGAGCCTTGAATAACATTACTATTAAGAACAAGTATCCTTTGCCTCATATCGATGATTTGTTTGATCAGCTCCAGGGAGCTCAGTATTTTTCAAAGATTGACTTGAGATCGAGGTACCATCAGCTGAAGGTAAAGGAAGCAGATGTTCCGAAGACCACGTTCCGTACAAGATATGGCCATTATGAATTTGTAGTAATGCCTTTTGGGCTAACCAATGCACCTGCTGTATTCATGGACATAATGAATATAATTTTCCATGAGATCTTGGATAAGTTTGTGGTGGTTTTCATTGATGATATTTTGGTTTTTTCTAAAAGTAAAGAGGAGCATGAAATACATTTAAGGGATATCTTGCAAACCTTAAACGAAAATAAACTGTATGGAAAATTCGGCAAGTGTGAGTTTTGGTTGCAACTAATTTCTTTCCTTGGTCACATTGTTTCTAAAGATGGGATAACTGTTGATCCTGCAAAAAAAAGTTGTGGAAGACTGGCCAAGACCCACAAATGTAACTGATATTCGTAGCTTCCTTGGTTTGGCAGGATATTACCGAAGGTTTGTTAGAAATTTTTCACGGTTATCTAGTCCAATGACTAAGCTAACTTGGAAGGGTGTTAAGTTCATCTGGACAAAAGAATTGATGATTCTTTTCAGGAGTTGAAAAGAATATTGGTGAATGCTCCAGTTTTGGAACTTCCTTCAAGGAATGGTGAGTTTGTTATATATAGTGATGCTTCGTTGAAAGGACTTGGTTGCGTCCTAATGCAGAATGATCAGGTAATTGCTTATACTTCACGACAGTTGAAAACTCATGAGGTAAATTACCCTACACATGATTTGGAATTAGCTGCTGTTGTTTTCTCTTTAAAAATTTGGAGACATCATTTGTATGGAGTAAACTGTGAAATATATACTGATCACAAAAGTTTAAAGTATATATTCACGCAGAAAGAGTTAAACATGAGACAGAGGAGATGGCTGGAAAATAATCAAGGATTATGATTGTACAATTCATTACCATCCGGGAAAAGCAAATAAAGTGGCTGATTCTTTGAGTCTAAAAAGTAATGCTTCATTGACAATGTTGAATTTGGAACGTGGTCCTTTGGTTAAGGATTTGATGAACTTTGGCATAAAAGTTTTTGGCGCAGGATGTTCTTCTGTTTTGTTTCAGGTATCTGTGAGATCATCTCTATCAGATAGAATCAAGCAAGCACAGAAGCAAGACAGTGAGTTATAGAAAAAGGTAGAGCTGGTTCAGAAAGGTAAGTTTCCTGAATTAAACATTGATAATGATTGTGTTTTGAGATTTGGGAAGAGATTGTATGTGCCTTGTGATTCACAGTTGAAGAGAGAGTTGTTATGTGAAGCTGATAGTTCTCCGTTTTCAGTTCATCCTGGCAGTACTAAGATGTACAAAGATCTGCGGGAGTATTACTGGTGGGATGGAATGAAAAGAGATATTTCTGATTTTACTGTGAAGTGTTTGACATGTCAACAGGTTAAAGAAGAGCGGCAGTTACCGAAAGGGATGCTTCTGCCTTTACCAGTGCCAGAGTGGAAATGGGAGAATATATCCATGGACTTTGTTGTGGGATTAACGAAGAAATCTTGAGGTAATAATGCAATCTGGGTTATTGTTGATCGCTTGACTAAATATGCTCATTTCCTTGCTATACGAGAAACTTTTTCCCTAGATCAACTTTCCCGATTGTATCTTAAAGAGATAGTCAAGTTGCATGGAGTTCCCCTCTCCATTGTATCTGATCGTGATCCCAGGTTCACTCCTATCTTTTGGAAAGGCCTTCAAAAGTCGTTGGGTACTGAATTAAATTTTAGTACAGCTTTTCATCCGCAATCAGATGGGTAGTCAGAACGAACAATTCAGACCTTGGAGGATATGCTACGAGTTTGTTCGATGGATTATTAGGGAAGTTGGGACCAACATCTTTCTTTGGTTGAATTTTCATATAATAATAGTTTTCTTTCTAGTATACATATGGCACCATTTCAGGCATTATATGGGAAGCGGTGTCGAACTCCATCTTTCTGGGATGAAGTGGGTGAAAGGAAGTTCATGGGACCAGAATTGGTAGAAGAGTTGGCAGAAAAAGTTCAGCTGATACAGAAACACATGAGAACAGCTCAGAGTAGGCAGAAGAGTTATGTCGACAATAGAAGGAAAGATCTCTCTTTTGAGGTAGGTGATCATGTTTTTCTCAAAGTACCACCATGGAAAAGTGTGATGCGATTTGGTATGAAAGGAAAGCTGAGTCCAAGGTTCATTGGACCATATGAAATTCTGGAGAGAGTTGGATCAGTTGCTTACCGAGTGGCTTTACCTCCAAGTTTATCTCAGGTACACAATGTTTTTCATGTTTCGATGCTGAAAAAGTATATGCCAGATCCATCTCATGTTTTGAGTCCAGAGGCAGTTCAGCAGGAAGAGAACCTATCTTATGAGGAACAACCAGTCCAGATTCTTGACCATAGAGAGAAAGTGTTACGAAATAAGGTGATTAATCAGGTAAAGGTTTTGTGGATAAACCACATGATGGAAGAGGCAACATGGGAATCTGAAAATGCAATGAGGGATTGGTACCCCCATTTAATCGATAAGTAAATAAATTGCGGGGATGCAATTTTCTAAAGGGGGGATGGATGTAACATCCCAAGTAAGTAATGAATAATTTATATTTTTATCTATGTCTATTAATGATTAAGATAGTGTTTTAGAGGCTTAAAATGAAAATAAATACAATCTTATGCATGGAATACACTAATATTCATAAAAGATTGTTTTACTGCCTTTTGATGGAAAACCCCTTTTAAATCAATATTTTGACAATTTTATAAGCTATGTTTGTCAAAATAAACTTATTATTTATGATTGAGACATCAAAATATATTTTGTGTGAATTTTTGGTATTTTTCCGATAAAGTTCATTTTTTAATGAATAGTGAAAAATGTAGTATTTTAGTTCAAAACCTCTTTTTAATATAATTTATTTATATGATTAGAATATCTTTTGAATTGGTTTTGAAGTGAAATTAGAATATATTTTTACCATTTTATCCAATGGTGGTCATTGGAATCAATTTCACTTTGAAATTGGACTTAAACTAGTGTCAATCTTTTGATACTTATTGTTTCATAAAAACATGCTATTTGTCATGACAGTGGGAATTAGTTATTAAATTAATTAATGGAACATACATGTTTTTAATTTTTTAAAATATACATCATTTTTGAATTCAGAATATCAAATATAGCTTAGGGTGAAGTTTTGGTATCTTTCTGAAAAACTTCAATTTTTGATTAATAGTGAAACCACTAAGTGGTAGTTAAAGAAACTGATTTTTCATTTAAATGAAACTTTTCCACTTCTGTGATTTTATTTTCAAAAATCAGACATACTTGGTTGTCATTAAGAAGTAAAATGTGGTTCAATGAGATTAAAATATTTTTTGGTGAATAGTATTTTTTAGGTTCTTAATCGCGATTAGTGGTAATTAGTGTAGTTTAAGGTAAAAATAATTTATTAATAATATGAGATGAGCTTGAGAAATGTCCTACCCTCATTGGATGTGTCATGACCGACCAAGACAATCCATGGGTCATATTGGGGACCCCATGGATCCACTTTGGTTTGGAAATGACATAAATAATTTTTTATTTAATGTTAAAGTAAAAATGACACAATCATGAGATGTTTTACTAAAACAATTTTTACATGGGGTTATACAAGTTAGATTTTTGATTATAAATAGTAATTGGAGATCTAAAAAGATTTCCTACATCATAGTATTTTTTTATAATTTTTAGACTTTAAATAAATTAAATTATTTATGACATTATGATGATGCATCGATTACCTCATTAATAAAGGATTTAAATAAAATGAAATGATAATGTAAAATCTATGAACTACACATGTCCAAAACATATTTTATGGGTGTATTTAGAACCCTTATCACCTTACCCTCTAATTATATCAATGTGGGACCATTTTAATCTGAAACTCATTTTAAAATAATGTAACATTTCTTTACTTTCCAAGAGTGGCCCTCCTCTCCTCTTATAAAAGGCCCCCACCTCTACCTCCTTACCCACACTCCCAAAGCCTTTGGCTCGGCCAACCCCTGCCCATTTTTTCTCTCCACATCCCTCTATTACTCCTTGAATGCTCACTATGGGCATAAGTCTTCCCAAGGAAGCCTT
This sequence comes from Viscum album, assembly GCA_963277665.1. Lineage (NCBI taxonomy): Eukaryota > Viridiplantae > Streptophyta > Magnoliopsida > Santalales > Viscaceae > Viscum > Viscum album. The sequence goes on from OY728158.1 coordinate 1,776,080,159, forward strand.
TGAGCTCAAACCAAAGGGAGTTACTTGATTTTAAGGTAATGTCTTCACTTGAGTCCTTTTGTTTTATTTTGGTTCTCCAACCCCCTAAACTCTTTTTATTCATTTCTTTTGTAACAACTCCAGTATCTTAAATATAATAGGATGTTTTTATAAGAAGTATTCGAACTACACTTACACAAAACTACATCTAATGGTTAAAGAAAAAACTGTTTCCGTGGTTGGCGAATTTATGCCTCCCGAAACGATGACTGTTCAACATTATTTTAACACCTTAAAAGGTGGCCATAAAGATGTCACTATATTTATATATGATATATAATATGTTTATGTTTTCATTAAGATTCTGTATTTTTCATTTTGGGCAAACCTTTATGGTTTCCAGTATGGGTAAACGCGATATCTTCATTTAAGGAAGTGCGGACTACCGCCCCCTCAAAGTGATTTGATTCATTAAATACCATATGTGGGACATATAAAGGATGGAACTATGGTATTATATATGATATTATACTGGAATGATAATATACCTTTATATCATTATGATTCCATTCTATAAAATATGAAATAGAAATGAAAGTAGCGTTCATGCGTACGTACGGCTTACCGTCTCCATGAACGATGCATTTCATTTCTTATCTCTAAATGATTATGTTATATTATAAATTCATGTATATACTGGATATATATGATATATACATCATGATTATATTCTGGATATAATGGATACTGGAAAAATTTGTAATTATAAAGGGTTTATTTTTTTGACTCAAGTACCAATAATCATTAAAACGGTCGTTATTAACTTAAATAATTACATAGTGTTCATGAAATGGTAATAAGTGATATAAAAGAAATAATGAACTTGAAGAAGGTTCTTAAGAAAGTAGAAATTAACTCAAGTTTATTATTCAGGACATTAAAGAACGACCGAGTCAAGTCGGACCCGAGGTATGCGACTTCGTCTCAATCTCCTTTCATTCAGGCATATTTTGTTTTATACACAACCTTCTTTTATACGGTGTATAAACCCATTTGACATTTACGTTTATTCAAAAGGAATCTTTTTTATATGAAGAGTTTACTAAATGACAAAAGGGAATGTTTTTGTCGTACGTATGCGGCGACAACAACTTCTCCACCGCCGTAACCATTATTTGAGTTTCGGCTTCCTCTACAAGCCGTACTTTTTTTAAAAAGAAAAAATAAATATCATGTTTTACTTTTCTTTTATTTTGGTATTGAAAATTGTTTTCATAATGTTTTTATATCAATGTGTTGTATTGATATCTTGTGATTAAAAGGTGGAAATGTTATGTTTCCTTTATACATGTTTTATGTGATACGATTATGTTGAGGTTCTTGGGAATTATTATGAATATGGGTCGTTCTGTGATAGACTAAGGGCGGGTGAGCCCGATATAGCTCTCCAATGCATTGGGTAACGCGAAGGAGTGAAACGTTAAGGTTTCTCCGAAGAGATTTAGGGAATATATTGTGATGGGTATTCCAAACGTAACCAAGAGGGTTACTCCCTACGTAAGAATGTTATGAATGCCTCAAGTTACCTTTATGTCTTATGATTTCTATGATTTATTCATGATTTGATGAGGTATGTTAAAGTGATTATGTTTTAGGGGTAAAGTATAATTTCATTCTTATGTATATATGTACCCATGTTTTCTTTCCATATTTTTATATTCCTTACTGAGCTTTTTATGCTCATCCCAAGTTTTTTTGAAATGTTTTTCACAGGTCAAGGGAAAGGTACATGATATGATGATAGTGTCAAGGAAGTGTCAAGAAAGAATCCATGTTTTATTTTAAATATGTTTCCATTTATGGGAAAGAATAATACTATCTTTATGTAACCACTTTGTTTATATGTGGAATGTAATGCAAGTTTTATGATCTAATTCTCTAAAACTATAAACCCGAAAAGATCCTCAATGTGTAATCTTGTAATAACTCAAGATTATGTAAGGTTTAAGGCTGGGGCCTTATAGTTGGTATCAAAGGTCGGATTAGATAACTTTAGGAGTTATAATTCTATTAAATGATTATCCAAAAATATTTTTTTACGGTCAAATTGAAGTGATATAGCATTTGAAGATTACCATGTTGCTTCATCTAAGACATGTTTGTTCAGAATGGTTTTCCACCGAGGAAACAGGGTTCATTTCTAGGAAGGTATACAGAAGGAAATAACCTTCCGAATCAGCATCTTGAGATGGTCGGAATTGGAACTGAACAGTTTGTTGCAGTAATGGCACAGTTGACTCAAGAAATAAATGGTGGTGGTATCCATGCATGAGATCAGCCAGATCAACCGCAGAGGAACATGTTAGTGGTGGAATATTTCATGAGGCAACATCCACCATCATTCAGAGGATCATCTGACCCTGTGTTAGCTGAAGGGTGGATTAAATCACTGGAGAAAATTTTCGATGTCATGGGGTGTTCAGAAAATCAAAAGGTTAGTCATGCTATTTACCATTTGGAGGGTGAATCCGATCAGTGGTGGTCTATGGTTTAAAATATCAGGGACACCGATGAGAATTATGCTCTTGACTGGGATGAATTCAAAGGTATGTTTCTTTAGAAGAATTTTCCTAAGGCTGTTCGACTTAGGATGGAAAATCAATTCTTGGAATTGAGGCAAGAGGAAGACTCAGTGACTACCTATGAAGAAATGTTCACTCGATTGACAAGGTATGCTCCAAATTTTATCCGAGACCTTGATTGTAAAATCAATCATTTTTACTCAGGACTAAAGCCAATATATCGAAGGGCATTAGCTTCTAGTGAGTTTAAAAGTTATGAAAAGCTTGTTCGATGTGCTGAGAAGGTGGAAATAGAGTTTGCCGATGATCAAGTGTTATATAACAACCAGGAGAAGAAGAGACTGAGGTGCCAGGAGAAATGGAAGAATTCTTCAAAAAAGTATGATGGTAAGAAATCTAAGTTTCCAGTTTGTGATAAATGTGGTAAAAGGCATGTTGGGGAATGTCTTTTGATTTCTAGAAAGTGCTACCGATGTGGTAAGATGGGACATAAGGCTCGTGATTGCACTGAAAAAGATCAAGGTGAAGGTAAGACCAAATTTGATTTACAGTTAGTGAAATGTTTTAAGTGAAATAAGATGGGTCACTATGAAAATGAGTGTCCGACAAAGAGCTCGGGTGATGTGAAGCAGTTAGACTACAAGCAGAAAGGGGTGGTGAAATCCTTTGCAACTACTTCAGCAGATGTCGGGCCATCAAATAAAGTTGTATCAGGTACTTTGTTTGTTTTTTCAGATTATTCCAGTGTGTTGTTTGATTCGGGGTCTACACATTCATTCATATTTAAAACCTTTTTTAGTAAAATGGGAATACCATCTCAAGAAATGACTCCTGAACTTTTGGTAAAAACACCTGGGGGGAATGTTGAGGCAAAAAGAATTTATAAGAATCTTCCTATCCTTATATGTGGAAAGAAACTACTTTCAAACCTTATTGTTCTACCACTAGTAGAGTTTGATTTTATCCCGGGTATGTATTGGATCTCTATTTACCATGCTAAGATTGACTGTAGAGCTAAAGAAGTTTCTTTTCAGAAAGTCTTTCAGTTTGTGTACAAGAATGAAACCTTACTGTTGATAAGTTATCAAGAGGCCAAGAATCTTGTAAAAGATGGAAATGAATTTTACCTTGCACACATCGTTGAAAATAAAGGAACTGTTCAGATTAATGATGTTCCAGTGGTAAATGAGTATCCTGATGTTTTTCCTGATGAGTTTCCTGGAATAATACCAGATCAGGAAGTTGAATTTACTGTTGACATAGTTCCTGATGCTAAGCCAATTTCAAAACCCCCTTATCGAATGGCTCAAATTGAACTTTTAGAGTTGAAGGAGAAATTGCAATATTTATTAGAGAAAGGTTTCATTCGACCTAGCACATCACCATGGGGTGATCCTATTTTATTTGTTAAAAAAAATATGGTTCAATGAGACTTTTCATTGATTATAGAGCCTTGAATAACATTACTTATAAGAACAAGTATCGTTTTCCTCATATTGATGATTTGTTTGATCAGCTTCAGAGAGCTCAGTATTTTCCAAAGATTGACTTGAGATCGGGGTACCATCAGCTGAAGGTAAAGGAAGTAGTTGTTCCGAAGACCACGTTCCGTACAAGATATGGCCATTATGAATTTGTAGTAATGCCTTTTGGGCTAACCAATGCACCTGCTGTATTCATGGACTTAATGAATAGAATTTTCCATGATATCTTGGATAAGTTTGTGGTGGTTTTCATTGATGATATTTTAGTTTTTTCTAAAATTAAAGAGGATCATGGAAGACATTTAAGGGCTATCTTGAAAACCTTAAAAGAAAATAAATTGTATGGAAAATTCATCAAGTGTGAGTTTTGGTTGCAACAAATTTCTTTCCTTGGTCACATTGTTTCTAATGATGGGATAACTGTTGATCCTGCAAAAAACAAAGTTGTGGAAGACTGTCCAAGACCAACAAATGTAACTGAGATTCGTAGTTTCCTTGGTTTGGCAGGCTATTACCGAAGGTTTGTTAGAAATTTTTCACGGTTATCTAGTCTAATGAATAAGGTAACTCGGAAGGGTGTTAAGTTCATCTGGACAAAAGAATGTGATGATTCTTTTCAGGAGTTGAAAATAAGATTAGTGAATGCTCCAGTTTTGGAACTTCCTTCCAAGAATGGTGAGTTTTTTATATACAGTGATGCTTCGTTGAAAGGACTTGGTTGCGTCCTAATGCAGAATGATCAGGTAATTGCTTATGCATCATGACAGTTGAAAACTCATGAGGTAAATTACCCTACACATGATTTGGAATTAGCTGCTGTTGTTTTCACTTTAAAAATTTGGAGACATCATTTGTATGGAGTAAAGTGTGAAATATATACTGATCACAAAAGCTTAAAGTATATATATTAACTTAGAAAGAGTTAAACATGAGACAGAGGAGATGGCTGGAATTAATCAAGGATTATGATTGTACAATTCATTACCATCCGGGAAAAGAAAATAAAGTGGCTGATGCTTTGAGTCGAAAAAGTAATGCTTCATTAACAATGTTGCATTTGGAACGTGATCCTTTGGTTAAGGATTTTATTAACTTTGGAATAGAAGTTTTTGGCACAGGATGTTCTTCTGTTTTGTTTCAGGTATTAGTGAGATCATCTCTATCAGATAGAATCAAGCAAGCACAGAAGCAAGACAGTGAGTTACAGAAAAAGGTCGAGCTGGTTCAGAAATGTAAGTTGCCTGAATTCAACATTGATAATGATTGTGTTTTGAGATTTGGGAAGATATTGTGTGTGCCTTGTGATTTACAGTTGAAGAGAGAGTTATTATGTGAAGCTCATAGCTCTCCGTTTTCAGTTCATCCTGGCAGTCCTAAAATGTACAGAGATCTGCGGGAGTATTACTGGTTGGATGGAATGGAAAGAGATATTGCTGATTTTACTGTGAAGTGGTTGACATGTCAATAGGTTAAAGCAGAGTGGCAGTTACCGAAAGGGATGCTTCAGTATTTACCAGTGCCAGAGTGGAAATGGGAGAATATATTCATGGACTTTGTTGTGGGATTACCGAAGACATCTCGAGGTAATAATGCAATCTGGGTTATTGTTGATCGCTTCTGTAACACCCCAAGATTTCATAGTGTGTTATTTCTTCAAAATAAAACAATAACTTTCACTACACGCAACACCGAGGTCAAGCACACCATGACTTACCAAACAAGCCGTTCAAAAGAGGTTATGAATAGTATTAACTATATTTTAAACTTTATATAATCCTTATAATTTTAGAATCCATATTATGAGTTTCTTAGACATAATGTAAGAACAAATTAATTTTCAGTATTGCACTTTTACCAACTTTTAATAGTGAACCCTTTTTAAATACAATATTTTAAACTTTTTGACTAAATGGGGACATCAAAAAATTTAAAATGAAACATCCCAAGCTTCCATGGTACGCTTTCCTTTGAATAATACAGTAGCATGTGTTGTACGCAACTTCGAGTTCTAACACACACCACAACCAATCAAACTAGCCGTTATGAATAGTAATACCTACTTCTTGAAATTATATATATTTTATATTTCAAAATGGACTACATTTTTGGATTCGGAGTATTGAATTTAGGCTAAGGTGAAATTTGGGTACTTTTCAGATAACTTTAATATTTTGATGAATAGTGAAAATTACTAAATTTTAATTAAAAACAACTTTTTTAATCAAAATAATTAATGGTGATAAATTATGAATTTGAGGGGTTTTAAAGTATAATTAGAATATATTTTTACCATTTTATCCAATGGTGTTCATTATAATTAATTTCACTTCGAAATTGGACCTAAACAATTGTCAATCTTTTGATATATATTGTTTCTTAAAAACATGCTATTTGTTGGGACAGTGGGAATTAATTATAAAATTAATTAATGCAACTTATATTTTTGGAATTTTTTAAAAAAGATATCATTTTTGAATTTGGAATATCAATTATAGCTTAGGGTGAAATTTTGGCATTGTTCTGAAAAACTTCAATTTTTGATGAATAGTGAAACTACTAAGTGGTAGTTAAAAAAACTGAATTTTTCATAAAACATAATTTTACCACTTCTGTGAATGGAATTTCGAAACTCCAAGAGACACGGTTAATATCAAGATGTAAAATGTGGTTCAATAAGATGAAAATAATTTTTGGTGAATAGTAACTTTTTCTTTTATTTACCACGGTTAAAAGTAAATAGGGTAATTAAGGGTAAAAATGTTATTAATATTACCCTAACACATGTCCTAATTCTATTGGACAAGTGTATCTCGACTAAAACATCCTTAGGAATAAAATATTATCATTTAGGTCCACTTGGATTAGATTAGGACATTTATTATTATTTAATTCAAAGAAGAGTTAAAAGAGTTAAAATAAAAGTTTATTTACTAAAACATTTTTTATATAGGGTTATAAATAAGATAAATTCGATTGTAACTATTCATTAGAAATCTAAAACGATTTCCTACATAATTATATTTTATTTATAATTTTTAGACTTTAAATAGTTTAATTTATTTATTACACAATGATGATGCAGTAATTACCATAATAGTGAAAATTTAAAATAAATGATATTATAAATACACAAATAAATATAATTTGAGACTTTTTAGGAATTAAACTAATTTTATAGGTTAATATGACATGTTAGGATTGATGCAGTTAACTTTGTTCAAAGTAATATTTCTGTTATGATTTTTACAAAAATCAATTATTGAATAGTGTCAAAATTGACATAAAAGAGTTTTTAAAACAAATATTATATTATTAATTGATATTAAATTCCTAAAAATATAAGGTTCTGCCAAGAGACTTATATCACGATAGGTTCATCATTAATGGACCACTTGGGGGTCGAGTGGATGAATATGGTAAGTTTATTAACCATATAATATAAAAATACAAAGAGACATTGTAAAAGTGAAACTAATTAACTTAGAGTTAATACTTAAAGATAAGGTTAATATAAGTACCCAAACCTGTCTAAATTCTATTGGTTGAGTGCTTTTCGACCTATCCCCACCTTAACCTTTTAATAATCAACTTTGGAGCCATTAGAAACCGAATATGAATTTATTATAAATTAATATTTCTAGCTTTTCCAAAGGTGCCCCTCACCCCTCTTATAAAAGGGAACTCCTCCTTCTCATTTCTTCACACCTTCAAAGCCTTTTGGTTCAGCCAAAATCTGCCCAAATACTCTCCCAACTTCCCTCACTACAACATAGAGGCCTTAGTTTGATCATAAAGTTAACCCAAGGATCCCTTTTGATCAAATCAAAAAGAAGAACCCGAAGAAGAGGTAATGATTTCACCAACCTTTTTCCAAGTTTCTTTCTTCTTCCACTTATTTTTCCTTTGTTGTTACCATTCTAAAATAATAACTCCAGTATCATATATATACTGTGATGTTATTATAAATATGGTACAACCATATTCATTATTCTATCCACCCTCTGAATAACATGTCACCATGCGTGCGTACGTACGACTTACCATCTCCACGTCGTGGTGTAATTGTTATCCAATATATTATTATTTGGATGTGTATAATAATGATATGTAACTCATGTAAATAATAAATATAACATCTTAATGATTCTGTATATATGATATAACAACCATTTATATATTATTTTAATATCAAAAGAATGATATTGTCGCTCATGTGTACGTACGGACTACCGTCTCCACGAACGTGATGAGATTCATTCTCCATCGTATCCATTCAAGTATAATTCTCATTTTATGATTAATAATAGTATCTAAGGACTTGATATCATTATGGATATGAATAATATACAACCTATCAATTACAAACATGGCTTATATAACAAAACATATAAAAGAAAACGACTAAGTTAACACCCGAAACAACGATAATACTAAGATATTATTAACAAATCAATGTTAAAAGATCATATATGATATCATATTAATGTATAAGATTCTTGTATAATTTAATAAAAATTATTTCACCATTATACAGGAGGTTAACCTACCCCATCCAAGGAAAAGTACAAGGTAAGGGGTTTTCATCTCACTTCTTATTCCCGTGAGATTCATGCCATATTGCCACCATTACATTTTATGTGGTGTATGTACTGCCCATAATTATATTCTTTGTGTAATACACTTTAACTTATGTGTATTTACATATTTATTGTATGATACCTCTTTAATGGGATTGTATGTTTCATAAGTTACCAAATTGGTAAGGGTTATTTCACAATCTCTTCATTATCCGAGATTGTTTATACGTAATAATCTACTGGGATCTCTTTATCATCCACATCCATGTTTCTTCAAAATGTATTTCAAAACATTTTTACTATTTACAAGAATTTGGGTTAAAGTCATTTATACCCTTGTTTGGCTTTTTATAAGTGGTTTATAAAGGAATCTTTCTGTCGTTTTCCAAACAAGATTCTTTTTAACCTTTTCAACAGAATTAAGGTAAGAATGTTTTTTTAACTTATACGGCGGGTGCGGCTATTTACCGCCGTTATAAAATCGTCGAAGCTTCCCTTACAAGCTTATAATAATATTTTCAAATTGAATGTATTATTTTATAATTATGTTACATTTAAAATGATTTCAAAAAAAGAGATATTTCTCTAAAATAGTTTTGATTTCATATATGTCAACATCCTTTGATGGCTTTTAAGCTTATTTGAAGTTGATTTATTATGATACAAAACATGCATATTTTATTGAAGGTTTTGTGATATTTTTTACTGTGGATAAGCTATTATTATGTCACTCATGGTTTTTTTAAAGTATTGACATTTCATAAGTTATTTTTAATCCGAATGTTTATGTTATATTTCAACCTTTCATTCAGATGAATGTGTTAGACAAGTATGTTCCGGGTTGGGGACCGGTAAAAGTAAGCCCTCCGGTTTGGTCTCCGGTTATTAGAGGAACTCCGGTTTGGTCTCCGGTTATTAGAGGAACTCCGGGTTGGTGTCCGGTTATTAGAGGCACTCCGGGTTGGTGTCCGGTTATTAGAGGCACTCCGGGTTGGGTTCCGGTTACAATTAGCCCCTAGGTCTTGGGACGAGGCCTTGACAAAGAAATTAAAGTTCAGCATTATGCATTACATCATTATGAAAGTGGTTATTGATATTGCATGTGATTATTCTATTAGTAGAATATCCATGTGAATAAGTAAATGGCATTATTTCATTTTATTTTTTTCTATACTATGTTGAAGTTCAAGTTTAAAAGGCTTTTTTTTAGTTATACATTGACTTAAATGTTTATGCTTATTTATAAATGTTTCCACTGTATTGCTTACCCTTACGGAGCGTTTGAGCTCACCCCTTTTCTATGTTTTATTTTTCCTAGGATGTGAAGAAGTAAGTTATGAATGACCTGCATGGATATTATGAGGGGTTAATAGTGTGGACTGTGGAGACATTATGTTGTTGTAGTAGTTTTTCATTTTATGATGTAATGTAAAACTTATGAATATATCTAGTGTTTACAAGGCTACTAAACCAATCGGTCTTTCAAGATTTGATCTTTCTTGTGATCATGCCAATGTTATGTAATAATGCACCGACTCTGGGTAACTAGGGTCGGCGCGTTACAGTTGGTATCAGAGGAAGTTTAGTACAAACCTTGGAAACTAGATTTAGGTAAACTCTGATTAGAGCACATAGACCTAAGATGGACCTTGAGGATTAGTACAGAAGAACTTCCTAGAATTTTGGTATTGTAGAGATTTTGTGAGTTTTCCGAGCAATACATCCCTATTTGGATACGAGCAGGTAGAGGCGGCTCTGGCACAGATGTACCTAGGGGTAAAACCCGAAAACACCGCTTTGAGCTAGACTCGAACGGGAACTGGTGCACGACAACGGGCCTTGCTACACTCTTGGTTACGACACTCCCGGGGGATATGCTTAGGATAATTATCATTTTCTTTACAAACCATTATTAATGGTTTATGAGTATATACTTCCTCAAAGGAGACATTTTTATGATTATGGATTATATCCATAAACTATTTAATTTATGTTATGTGTCTTACAAGTTTGGGAATAGGTATTGTTATTCATAAACTAATCTAGTGTATGCCATTGTTTAGAAATGGCACCCACTAGAAGGAATGAGAACTCCAGCAATGCACATGATCCAAAGAGAAAAAAGGATCATATCTTTCATGGTCTTAAGCCAGAATTTATAAGAGAAATAGTCTCCCATGTATTATCATCATATGCAGAAATAATATCATGTTTTGATAAGATAAGTAAAGATTTTACTGAGTCCTATGGCTTTGAAGGGAAGCAAGAGAAGAAAAGGATGGAAGAGAGAACGATGGATAAAGGGAAGAGGGAAAATAAGAATTTTCCCATATGTGATAACTGTGGGAAGAAACACCCTGGAACTTGTCTGAAAGAAATGTGAGTTTGTTATAAGTGTGGAGGAAAAGGGCACAAAGTACGTGACTGCAAGGGTAAGAAAATGGTTTCAAATGTACCATGCTTCATTTGCAAGGAGTTTGGACACTACGCGAACCTATGTCCCAGTCATCAGACTATGCCGCAAATGATGCTATTGGATAATAATCAAGTTATGATACTACCACAGATGAAGAGGAATGATTAGAGTTCTTATGTTGATTATGTCAATTGAGTGTTGTATCAACAATGTACTTGTTATAATAATTATGGAGTATATAAGGATTGTACTGCAGTACTATTTCATTAAGGACTTGAGATTGTGTGGAACAAAGAAAAGTGACTCAATAGCAGGTTAAATTTTTGGAAAATATATGGTTGAGAGAAAGATAAACCATAATATGGTTCTGATACAGAGGTAGTGATTTTGGAATAATACATGATTGATTTGGATAAATTATATTGGATATTCTTGACTACCTTGAAGCTGATTAATGATTTGTATATTCCATCATTATTGGGGTTTAAAACATTTTTGGATTGATGAAGTATATCCAGAATTCTATATGGAATAAGGGAGCATGGATGTAATCAATAAGTATTATGGTAATTCAGGATGTTTCAGTGTTTTAAAAGAATAAACGATGAAGGTATTCATATGCTATTACGGGGTAAAAAGGATCTACATTAAGTTTACCTTCCATATAAGTATTGGACTGTGAGTTTGGACAGAATTATTTTGGATAAATTCTAGTTTGAGATTAATTTTTGATTGCCATAAAAGGACAACCTAGAGGTCGGGCGGCAACCCGTCGCGTCTGGAAAGGCCACGAGTCTTGAACCCACAACCGAAGGGCGACGAGGGTGTATCACCTACCACTGACCCATGTGATGTCCTGGATGAAATAATTTCGTTTTTTAATGGTTCTTCTAGATGAATTATAAATTAATTTTTTAACCCTATACGAATAGGATAAATAGAACATTATTTTTATGTTCTATTATCTTTTAGAGTGAAAGATGAGTTTGTGGTAGAAATTTATTAATGGATAAAACTCTAATTATAAAGTAAGTATATCTCCTTATGATCTTAGCCAATATCATAAAAAAATTCCTCAACATTAAGAAAAGGAACTTAGAACAAAAATGTTGTCCTATATGGTATCTTAAATCATCACTAATTTATGGCTTTGGGATTATTGGCCTTTTCATAGCCATGTTCTCTACCACTCTCCATCAGATAATTGATGGTTAGATTTCTCTTCCATATCCATATTTTCCTACATGGAACCCTAGTATGTGTTATTTTCGGTAATCTTCATACTTTCCACTCTTTATTTTAAATAGAGGCCTCATTAATTCATTTTTCGATGTGGTATTTCAACTAAGATATTTTGAAACGTCAAAAATATGTTATCCCAATACCCTATGTTTTGTTGAACCGGTGGTATTTCAAATCATCATAGATTGATGAATTTAAGGACCTCAATTTTATACTTGTTTGTGATTTATGACCTCAATCACTATCTATAAATATTTACGTTTTTCCTCCAATTATATGTCTCTAATTTCCACCAATGTTCTCCTAATTGAGATCATAATTTGGTGGTGACGCTTTCATTTCTCTTTTCCACATATTAAGACTAAATTTTAGTAACCCAATTTCAGATGTGGGTTTTCCCACAAAGATATTTTTTATTTTCAACCTTTTTTTTTTGAAAAACAATTTCAAATTGCGAGGACGCAATTTATTGAAGGAGGGGAGAATGTAACACCCCAAGATTTCATAGTGTGTTATTTCTTCAAAATAAAACAATAACTTGCACTACACGCAACACCGAGTTCAATCACACCATGAATTACCAAAAAAGCCGTTCAAAAGAGGTTATGAATAGTATTAACTATATTTTAAACTTTATATAATCCTTATAATTTTAGAATCCATATTATGAGTTTCTTAGACATAATGTAAGAACAAATTCATTTTCAGTATTGCACTTTTACCAACTTTTAATAGTGAACACATTTTAAATACAATATTTTAAACTTTTTGACTAAATGGGGACATCAAAAAATTTAAAATGAAACATCCCAAGCTTCCACGGTACGCTTTCCTTTGAATAATACAGTAGCGTGTGTTGTACGCAACTTCGAGTTCTAACACACACCACAACCAATCAAACTAGCCGTTATGAATAGTAATACCTACTTTTTGAAATTATATATATTTTATATTTCAAAATGTACTTCATTTTTGGATTCAGAGTATTGAATTTAGCCTAAGGTGAAATTTTGGTACTTTTCAGATAACTTTAATATTTTGATGAATAGTGAAAATTACTAAATTTTAATTAAAAACAACTTTTTTAATCAAAATAATTAATGGTGATAAATTATGAATTTGAGGGGTTTTAAAGTATAATTATAATATATTTTTACCATTTTATCCAATGGTGTTCATTATAATTAATTTCACTTCGAAATTGGACCTAAACAATTGTCAATCTTTTGATATATATTGTTTCTTAAAAACACGCTATTTGTTGTGACAGTGGGAATTAATTATAAAATTAATTAATGCAACTTATATGTTTGGAATTTTGTAAAATAGATATCATTTTTGAATTTGGAATATCAATTATAGCTTAGGGTGAAATTTTGGCATTGTTCTGAAAAACTTCAATTTTTGATGAATAGTGAAACTACTAAGTGGTAGTTAAAAAAACTGATTTTTTCATAAAACTTAATTTTACCGCTTCTGTGAATGGAATTTCGAAAATCCAAGAGACACGGTTAATATCAAGAAGTAAAATTTTGTTCAATAAGATGAAAATAATTTTTGGTGAATAGTAACTTTTTACTTTTATTTACCACGGTTAAAAGTAAATATGGTAATTAAGGGTAAAAATGATATTAATATTACCCTAACACATGTCCTAATTCTATTGGACAAGTGTATCTCGACCAAAACAGCCTTAGGAATAAAATATTATCATTTAGGTCCACTTGGATTAGATTAGGACATTTATTATTATTTAATTCAAAGAAGAGTTAAAAGAGTTAAAATAAAGGTTTATTTACTAAAACATTTCTAATATAGGGTTATAAATAAGATAAATTCGATTGTAAATATTCATTAGAAAGATAAAAAGATTTCCTACATAAGTATAGTTTATTTATAATTTTTAGACTTTAAATAGTTTAATTTATTTATGACACAATGATTATGCAGTAATTACCATAATAGTGAAAAATTAAAATAAATGATATTATAAATACACAAATAAATATAATTTGAGACTTTTTAGGAATTACACTAATTTTATAGGTTCATATGAAATGTTAGGATTGATTCAGTTAACTTTTTTCGAAGTAATAATTCAGTTATGAGTTTTACAAAAATCAATTATTGAATAGTGTCAAAATTGACATAAAAGAGTTTTTTAAACAAATATTATATTATTAATTGATATTAAATTCCTAAAAATATAGGGTTCGGCCAAGAGACTTATATCATGATAGCTTCATCATTAATGGACCACTTGGGGGTCGATTGGATTCATATTCTATATTTATTAACCATATAATATAAAAATACAAAGAGACATTGTAAAAGTGAAACTAATTAACTTAGAGATAATACTTAAAGACATGGTTCATATAAGTACCCAAACCTGTCTAAATTCTATTGGTTGAGTGGTTTTCGACATATCCCCACCTTAACCTTTGAATAATAAACTTTGGAGCCATTAGAAACCGAATATGAATTTATTATAAATTAATATTTCTATCTTTTCCAAAGGTGCCCCTCACCCCTCTTATAAAAGGGAACTCCTCATTCTCATTTCTTCACACCTTCAAAGCCTTTTGGTTCGGCCACACTCTGCCCAAATACTCTCCCAACTTCCCTCACTACAACATAGAGGCCTTAGTTTTATCAGAAAGCTAACCTAAGGATCCCTTTTGATCAAATCAAAAGGAAGAACCCGAAGAAGAGGTAATGATTTCACCACCCTTTTTCCAAGTTCCTTTCTTCTTCCACTTCTTCTTCCTTTGTTGTTACCATTCTAAAATAATAACTCTAGTATCATATATATACTGTGATGATATTATAAATATGGTACAACCATATTCAGTATTCTATCCACCCTCTGAATAACATGTCACCATACGTGCGTACGTACGGCTTACCGTCTCCACGTCGTGGTGTAATTGTTATTCAATATATTATTATTTGGATGGGTATAATAATGATATTTAAATCATGGAAATAATAAATATAACATGTTAATGATTCTTTATATATGATATCACAACCATTTATATATTATTTTAATATCAAAAGAATGATATTGTCGCTCGTGTGTACGTACGGACTACCGTCTCCACGAACGCGATGCGATTCATTCTCCATCGTATCCATTCAAGTATAATTCTCATTTTATGATTAATAATATTATCTAAGGACTTGATATCATTCTGGATATGAATAATATACAACCTATCCATTAAAAACATGGCTTACATAACAAAACATATAAAAGAAAACGAGTAAGTTAACACCCGAAACAACGATAATACTAAGATATTATTAACAAATCAATGTTAAAAGATCATATATGATATCATATTAATCTATAATATTCTTGTGTAATTTAATAAAATTTATTTCACCATTATACAGGAGGTTAACCTAACCCATCCAAGGAAAAGTACAAGGTAAGGGGTTTTCATCTCACTTCTTATTCCCGTGAGATTCATGCCATATTGCCACCATTACCTTTTGTGTGGTGTATGTACTGCCCATAATTATATTCTTTGTGTAATACACTTTAATTTATGTGTATTTACATATTCATTGTATGATACCTCTTTCATGGGATTGTATGTTTCATAAGTTACCAAATTGGTAAGGGTTATTTCACAATCTCTTCATTATCCGAGATTGTTTATACATAATAATCTACTGGGATCTCTTTATCATCCACATCCATGTTTCTTCAAAATGTATTCCAAAACATTTTTACTATTTACAAGAATTTGGGTTAAAGTCATTTATACCCTTGTTTGACTTTTTATAAGTGGTTTATAAAGGAATCTTTCCGTCGTTTTCCAAACAAGATGCTTTTTAACCTTTTCGACAGAATTAAGGTAAGAATGTTTTTTTTAACTTATACAGCGGGTGCGGCTATTTACCGCCGTTATAAAATCGTCGAAGCTTCCCTTACAAACATATAAGAATATTTTCAAATTGAATGTATTATTTTATAATTATGTTACTTTTAAAATGATTTCAAAAAAAGAGATATTTCTCTAAAATAGTTTTGATTTCATCTATGTCAACATCCTTTGATGGCTTTTAAGCTTATTTGAAGTTGATTTATTATGATACAAAACATCCATATTTTATTGAATGTTTTGTGATATTTTTGACTGTGGATAATCTATTCTTATGTCACTCATGGTTTTTTTAAAGTATTGACATTTCATAAGTTATTTTTAATCCGAATGTTTATGTTATATTTCAACCTTTCATTCAGATGAATGTGTTAGACAAGTATGTTCCGGGTTGGGGACCGGTAAAAGTAAGCCCTCCGGTTTGGTCTCCGGTTATTAGAGGAACTCTGGTTTGGTCTCCGGTTATTAGAGGAACTCCTGGTTGGTGTCCGGTTATTAGAGGCACTCCGGGTTGGTGTCTGGTTATTAGAGGCACTCCGGGTTGGGTTCCGGTTACAGTTAGCCCCTAGGTCTTGGGATGAGGCATTGACAAAGAAATTAAAGTTCAGCATTATGCATTACATCATTATGAAAGTGGTTATTGATATTGCATTTGATTATTCGATTAGTAGAATATCCATGTGAATAAGTAAATGGCATTATTTCATTTTATTTTTTTTCCATACTATGTTGAAGGTAAAGTTTAAAAGGCTTTTTTTAGTTATACATTGCCTTAAATGTTTATGCTTATTTATAAATGTTTCCACTGTATTGCTTACCCTTACGGAGAGTTTGAGCTCACCCCTTTTCTATGTTTTATTTTTCCCAGGATTTGAATAAGTAAGTTATGAATGACTTGCAGGGATATTATGAGGGGTTAATAGTGTGGACTGTGGAGACATTATGTTGTTGTAGTAGTTTTTCATTTTATGATGTAATGTAAAACATATGAATATATCTAGTGTTTCCAAGGCTACTAAACCAATCGGTCTTTCGAGATTTGATCTTTCTTGTGATCATGCCAATGTTATGTAATAATGCACCGACTCTGGGTAACTAGGGTCGGGGCATTACAGCTTGACTAAATCTTCTCATTTCCTTGCTATACGAGATACTTTTCCCAAGATCAACTTTCCCGATTGTATCTTAAAGAGATAGTCAGGTTTCATGGAGTTCCCCTCTCCAGTTTATCTGATCGTGATCCTAGGTTCACCTCTAACTTTTGGAAAGGCCTTTAGAAGTCGTTGGGTACTGAATTAAATTTTAGTATAGCTTTTCATCCGCAATCAGATGGGCAGTCAGAATGAAAAATTCAGACCTTGGAGGATATGATACGAGCTTGTTCGATGGATTATCAGGGAAGTTGGGACCAACATCTTTCTTTGGTTGAATTTTCATATAATAACAATTTTCTTTCTAGTATACAGATGGCACCGTTTCAGGCATTATATGGGAAGCGGTGTCGAACTCCAGCTTTCTGGGATGAAGTGGGTGAAAGGATGTTGATGGGACCAGAATTGGTATAAGAGTTGGCAGAAAATGTTCAGCTGATAAAGAAACACATGAGAACAGCTCAGAGTAGGCAGAAGAGTTATGCGGACAACAGGAGGAAGGATCTCTCTTTTGAGGTAGGTGATCAAGTTTTTCTCAAAGTATCACCATGGAAAAGTGTGATGTGATTTGGTAAGAAAGGAAAGCTGAGTCCAAGGTTCATTGGACCATATGAAATTATGGAGAGAGTTGGATCAGTTTCTTACCGAGTGGCTTTACCTCCAAGTTTATCTCAGGTACACAATGTTTTTCATGTTTCGATGCTGAAAAAGTATATGCCAGATCCATCTCATGATTTGAGTCCTGAGGTAGTTCAGCTGGAAGAGAACCTATCTTATGAGGAACAACCAGTCCAGATTCTTGACCACAGGGAGCAAGTGTTACGAAATAAGGTGATTAATCAGGTAAAGGTTTTGTGGAAAAACCACATGATGGAAGAGGCAACATGGGAATCTAAAAATGCAATGAGGGATAACTACCTCCATTTATTCGATAAGTAAATAAATTGCGGGGACACAATTTTCTAAAGGGGGGAAGGATGTAACATCCCAAGTAAGTAATGAATAATATATATTTTATCTATGTATATTAATGATTAAGATAGTCTTTTAGATGCTTAAAATGAAAATAAATACAATCTTATGCATGGAATACACTAATATTCTTAAAAGATTGTTTTACTGCCTTTTGATGGAAACCCCTTTTTAAATCTATCTTTTGAAAATTTTATATGCAATGTTTGTCAAAAAAAACTTATTATTTATGATTGGCACCTAAAAATATACTTTGTGTGAATTTTTGGTATTTTTCCGATAAAGTTCATTTTTTAATGAATAGTGGAAAATGTTGTATTGTAATTCAAGACCTCTTTTTAATATAATTTATTTATATGATTAGAATATCTTTTGAATTGATTTTGAAGTTAAATTAGAATATATTTTTACCATTTTATCCAATGGTGGTCATTGGAATCAATTTCACTTTGAAATTGGACTTAAACTAGTGTCAATCTTTTGATACTTATTGTCTCATAAAAACACGCTATTTTTCATGATAGTGGGAATTAGTTATTAAATTAATTAATGAAACTTACATGTTTTGAATTTTGTAAAATAGGCATCATTTTTGAATTTGGAATATCAAATATAGCTTAGTGTGAAGTTTTGGTATCTTTCTGAAAAACTTCAATTTTTGATGAATTGTAAAACCACTAAGTGGTAGTTAAAGAAACTAATTTTTCGTTTAAATGAAACTTTGCCACTTATGTGATTTGATTTCCAAAAATCCGACATACATGGTTGTCATTAAGAAGTAAAATGTGGTTCAATGAGATGAAAATAATTTTTTGGTGAATAGTATTTTTTATGTTCTTAATCGCGATTAGTGGTAATTAGTGTAGTTTAAGGTAAAAATAATGTTTTAATAATATGAGATGAGCATGAAACATGTCCTACCCTCATTGGATGTGTCATGTCCAACAAATACAATCCATGGGTCAACTTGGCGACCCCATGGAGCCACTTTGGTTGTGAAATGACATAAATAATTTTTTATTTAATGTTAAAGTAAAAATGACACAAACATGAGATGTTTTACTAAAACAATTTTTACATGGGGTTATACCAGTCAGATTTTTGATTATAAATAGTCATTGGAAATATAAAACGATTTCCTACATCATAGTATTTTTTTTATAATTTTTAGACTTTAAATAAATTAAATTATTTATGACATTATGATGATGCAGTGATTACCTCATTAATAAAGGATTTAAATAAAATGAAATGATAATGTAAACTCTATGAACTACACATGTACAAAACCTATTTGATGGGTGGATTTCGAAACCTTATCACCTTACCCTTGAATTATATCAATTTGGGAGCTTTTGAATCCGAAACTCATTTTAAAATAATGGAACATTTCTTTACTTTCCAAGAGTGCCCCTCCTCTCCTCTTATAAAAGGCCCCCACCTCTACCTCCTTACCCACACTCCCAAAGCCTTTGGCACAACCAACCCCTACCCAATTTGTCTCTCCACATCCCTCTCGTACTCCTTTAAGCCTACCTTTTTGCAGAAATCTTCCCAAGGAAGCCTTTGAGCTCAAACCAAAGGGAGTTACCCGATTTTAAGGTAATGTCTTCACTTGAGTCCTTTTGTTTTATTTTGGTTCTCCAATCCACTAAACTCTTTTTATTCATTTATTTTGTAACAAATCCAGTATCTTCAATATACTAGGATGTTTTTATAAGAATTATTCGAACTACAATTACACACAACTACATCTAATGGTTAAAGAACATACTGTTTCTGTGGATGACGAATTTATGCCTCCCGAAACGATGATTGTTCAACATTCTTTTAACACCTTAAAAGGTGTCCATCAAGATGTCACAATATTTATATATGATATATAATATGTTTATGTTTTCCTTAAGATTCTGTATTTTTCATTTTGGTCATCTCTTTATGGTTTCCATTATGGGTAAACGCGATATCTTCATTTATGGAAGTGCGGACTACCGCCCTATCAAAGTGATTTGATTCGTTAAATACCATATGTGAGACGTATAAACAATGGAACTATGGTATTATATATCATCATATACTGGAATTATAATATACCTTTATATCATTATGATTACATTCTATAAAATATGAAATAGAAATGAAAGTAGCGTTCATGCGTACGTACGGTTTACAGTCTCCATGAACGGTGCATTTCATTTCTTACCTATAAATGATTATGTAATATTATAAATGCATGTATATACAGTATATATATGATATATAAATCATGATTATAATTCTGGATATAATGGATACATGAACAACTTGTAATTATAAAGGGTTTATTTTTTTGACTCAAGTACCAATGATCGTTAAAACGACCTTTATTAACTTAAATAATTACACAGTGTTCATGACATGGTAATAAGTGATATAAAAGGAATAATGAACTTGAAGAAGGTTCTTAATCAAGTAGAAATTAACTCAAGTTTATTATTCAGGACATTAAAGAACGATCGAGTCAAGTCGGACCCGAGGTATGGGACTTCGTCTCAATCTCCTTTCATTGAGGCATATTTTGTTTTATACACAACCTTCTTTTATACGGTGTATAAACCCCTATGACTTTTACATTTATTCAAGAGGAATATTTTTTATACAAAGCGTTTACTAAACGAAAAAAGGTAATGTTTTTGTCGTACGTATGCGGCGACAATGACTTCTCTGCCGCCGTGACCATTATTTGAGTTTCGGCTTCCTCTACAAGCCGTATTTTTTTTAAAAAGAAAAAATAAATACCATGTTTTACTTTTCTTTTATTTTTGTATTGAAAATTATTTTCATAATGTTTTTATATTAATGTGTTGTATTGATATCTTGTGATTAAAAGGTGGAAATGTTATGTTTTATTTATACATGTTTTATGTGATACGATTATGTTTAGGTTCTTGGGAATTATTATGAAGATGGGTGGTTCCGTGATAGACTAAGGGCGGGTGAGCCCGATATAGCTCTCCAATGCATTGGGTAACCCGAAGGAGTGAAACTTTAAGGTTTCTCCGAAGCTATTTAGGGAATATACTGTTATGGGTATTCCAAACCTAACCAAGAGGGTTACTCCCTACGTAAGAATGTTATGAATGCCTCAAGTTACCTTTATGTCTTATGATTTCTATGATTTATTCATGATTTGATGAGGTATGTTAAAGTGCTTATGTTTTATGGGTAAATTATAATTTCATTCTTATGTATATGTGTACCCATTTTTCCTTTCCATATTTTTATATCCCTTACTGAGTTTTTTATGATCATCCCATGTTTTTTTGAAATGTTTTTCACAGGTCAAGGGAAAGGTACATGATATGATGATAGTGTCAAGGAAGTGTCAAGAAAGAATCCATGTTTTATTTTAAATATGTTTCCATTGATGGGAAAGAAGAATACTATCTTTATGTAACCACTTTGTTTATATGTGGAATGTAATGAATGTTTTATGATCTAATTCTCTAAAACTCTAAACCCGAAAAGATCCTCAATGTGTAATCTTATAATAACTCATGATTAAGTAAGGTTTAAGGATGGGGCCTTATATCACATGTCAAAAACCTATTGTATGGGTGGATTTCGAACTCTTATCACCTTATCATAGAAATACATCAATGTGTGACCTTTAAAATTCGAAACACATTTGAAAATAAAGTAACATTTTATACCTTTCCAAGAGTGACCATCCTCTCCTCTTCTAAATGGCCCCAACCTCTACCTCCTTACCCACACCTCTCAAGCCTTTGGCTCAGCCAAGCTCTGATAATTTTGTCTCTCCACATACCTCTACTAATCCTAGAAGCCATACTTTAGGCAGGAAGCTCGTCAAGTAACCCTTTTGGTTAAAACCAAAGGGAGTTACCCGATTTTAAGGAAACGTCTTCACTTGTGCTCTTTTGTTTTATTTTGCTTCTCCAACCCTCTAAACACTTTTTATTAATTTCTTTTGTAACAAAACCGGTATCTTCCATATACTAGGATGTTTTTATAAGAATTATTCAAGCTACACTTACACACACATACATCTAATGGTTAATGAAAATACTGTTTCTGTGGATGGTGAATTTCTGCCTCACGAAAATGTGATTGTTCAATATTATTTTAACACCTTCAAAGGTGGCCATTAAGATGTAAATATATTTATATATGATATATAATATGTTTATGTTTTCCTTAAGCTTCTGTATTTTTCATTTATGGCATACCTTTATGGTTTCCATTATGGGTAAACGCGATATCTTCATTTTAGGAAGTGCGGACTACCGCCCCCTCAAAGTGATTTGATTAGTTAATACCATATGTGGTATGTATAAATGATATATTTAATGATATTATATATGATAACATACTGGAATATGAATAATAATATGTATCAATATGTTTTAATTCTATTAAATATGAAACAGAATTGGAAGTAGCATTTATGTGTACGTACGGCTTACCGTCTCCATGAACGATGCATTTCATTTCTTACCTCTAAATGTTTTGTAATATTATAAATTCATGTATAAAATGTATATATATGATATATATTATATCTAAATAATGAATATAATTATGTATATAATGGATATTTTACCCCATGAACAAATGTGTAATTATAAAGAGTTTATTTTTGACTCAAGTAGCAATGATCGTTAAAACGACCGTTATTAACTTAAATAATTACATATTGTTCATGACATGGTAATAAGTGATATAAAAGGAATAATGTACTTGAATAAGGTTCTTAAGCATGTAGAAATTAACTCAAGTTTATTATTTAGGAGATTAAAGAATGATCAAGTCAAGTCGGATATGAGGTAAGGGATCATACCCCTCTCTTTCTTTTTAAGTACACTCTTTTATATAATTCCTTTTAAGATCATATTTCTTATCATTGGGATGTTTTTTATGTTCCTATTGATTTAAATTTTATGTTAATATGAATAGAGACCCTATTTTATCTCATCAATCCATTTTTGGATGTGTTAAGTGGCACTATTAGGCTGCCGAGTTTTCGTAAGGGATTTTTCATCTCACTTTTATTCCCATGAGATTTATGCTACATGTGCCACCATTTCCTTTGAGTGGTATATGTACTTCCTATTATTCTACTCTTTGTGTAATATAATTTCGTTTATGAGTATTAACATCAAGGTTGTATTTTCCTTCTTTCATGGGGTGTATGTTTCGAGAGATACCCAAGTCGGTAAGGGAACCTTTCACCCTCCTCTTTTTAAAGACTTCTTTTGTTGGGTATTTTAATTTACATATTGTAATGTTGGGATATGTTCTTATATATCCTAATTGACGTAAATTTTATGTCCAAGTGTTGAGATAACCTTTTTATATCTCATCAACTCATTTTCTAAATTTTGAAGTGACGCCGTTAGGCTGTCAAATTTTTGTAAGGGAACTTCTTAACCTAATTTCCGTTCTTTGGGTTAATACCCTAATTACAAATTATGTCATGATATTATTATATCCTATCTTATATTTTTACTTTCTTTATGTGTAATTATAGTGAATACACATAATAGATCTATTTTATTAAAAAAAATTATATTTGTAAGGGACTTTGTCTCAATCTCCTTTCATTGAGGCATTTGTTGTTTTATACACAACTTTCTTTTATACGGTGTATAAACCCCTTTGACTTTTACATTTATTAAAAAGGAATATTTTTTATACAAAGAGTTTTACTAAACAACAAAAGGGAATGTTTTCGTTGCACGTATGTGGCGACAACGACTTCTCCGCCGCCGTGACCATTATTTCAGTTTCAGCTTCCTCTACAAGCCATAACTTTTTTTAAAATGAAAAATAAATACCATGTTTTACTTTTCTTTTATTTTGGTTTTTTAAAATGTTTTTAACAATGTTTTTATTATATAAATGTGTGGTATTGAAATCTTGTGATTGAAATGTGGAAATGTTCTGTTTCCTTTATGCATTTTTTATGTGATACGATTATGTTATGGTTATTGGGAATTGTTTATGAAGACGGGTGGTTCCGTGATAAACTAATGGTGGGTGAGCCCGATATAGCTCTTCAATGCATTGGGTAACGTGAAGGAGTTAAACGTTAAGGTTTCTCCGAATAGATTTAGGGAATATACTATGAGGGGTATTCCAAATGTAACCAAGTGGGTTACTCCCTACGTAAGAATGTTATGAATGCATCATGTTACCTTTATGTCTTATGATTTCTATGATTTATTCATGATTTTATGAGGTATGTGATTATGTTTTATGAGTAATGTATGATTTCATGCATGGACTAATGTTTTCATTTCGTACTTTTATATCCCTTACTGAGCTTTTTATGCTCATCCCATGTTTTTGAAATGTTTTTCATAGGTCAAGGGAAAGGTACATGATGTGATTATAGTGTCAAGAAAGTTTCAAGAAAGAATCCATGTTTTATTTTAAATATGTTTCCGTTGATGGAAAAAATGAGTACTATATTTTATGTAACCACTTTGTTAAAATGTGGAATGTAATGCATGTTTTATGATCTAATTCGCTAAAACTCTAAACCTGAAATGATCCTCAACGTGTATTCTTGAAGTAACTCAAGATTTAGTAAGGATTAAGGCTAGGGCCTTATAGTTGGTATTAGAGGTCAGTTTAGACAACATTAGGGATTAGAAGTTTTTGTTAGAAACATGGTTAGTCCCTATATCTATTATTTTAGTTAAATCATTGTTTTATAACTTTTTTCAGGTCATGTAAAGTCAGTTACGAATGGAAGGAGGAGGATCTCAAATGACATTCCTATCTCTTCCTGATGACATGATTGCAATAATTATTGCAATGTCATGTTCGGATGATTGTGAAACTTTTTCTAGAATACAACTCTCTTTTAAGCAGTTTTTTTAGATATCAAACACCTCCACTATACCTCGTTATCATCGTGGATCATGGGTTGTATTTAGAAAAATAATATTTTCACAATATCCTCATATTTTCAAGAATGGTAAATATTATCAAGGTATTTTCAAATATTTTACCTTATCCCAATAATTTTCAGCATATTATGATTTTAAAAATGGTGCTGAGGAAGGAGACCCTTGCACAACCTATTTATATTTTCTTTTAAAATGTAGTCTCTCAGCACATACTTATGGTATTTTAAAAGGACCAATAATAGAAAGTTTCAAATCAAATTCTGTCCGACTATTTTATAGAAATCATGTTTTATCAGATGTTTTGGAATTATATGTCATACATTATTATTTTCCAAAACTGTTTTTCTAGGAACACCCATATGACCCATGTTGTAAAAGGTGTATTTGGATGGAGGAAGAAAATGATTTTCAAGGATCTCTAATTCATTATTGTAATGCATGTGACTTCTACCTACGTGAACAAGATGACGATGAAACAGAGTGGATGCCATGATCAAGGTATGCTGTTATTCATTTTGGGAATAGTTTTATTTTATGGTGGTGAAATAAGACTTCAAGAATTAAGATGTTGAGATCGTAATGAATTTGGATGAAAATGAGAGGTATAAGGAAACTATTGAGGTCAAAACATGTTAGGGTTATTTTTGGAGTTTTATAAGAAGGACAACACGCAGACTGTGTGACAACCCGTCGCGTCAGAAAAAGCTGCGGGAATCAAACCCACAACCAAAGTGTGACAGGTATTTATCGCCAACCACTAGACTACATCAAGTCCCTGGTTAGTATGACTTATTCTTTTTAGTTAGATGATTTTATTAATTATGAGTTAGTTGATTTTATGGTTATCTATGGAAATTATTAACCTATCATGGAGGATATGTTATTAGGTTAATTACTTTTTAATATGAGACTTTTAGAGCAACTGATGTTAATTGGAGATAAGTGTTAATTTGTACCTTGGAAGACTATGTGACAAAATCCTTAAAATATTTGGGTTTCGATATTAGTTTGTTTTACTTTGAAGAATGTTATGGACAAATTGTTTGTTGAATGGTCCTCGTTGATCTTTGGGTTTTGTTGGACAAATTTTGGAGATTAAGAATAGATTTTCTTTTTATAAAGGTTTATCCTTTTCTGGTTTATCTGATATTGTTCTAAAAATTTTGGTTTTGGTAAGGGTCTAAAGAAATGGGAAATATATAGTTCGCTTTTGTGGATTAGGTGATTCTCAATAAGTTTATTATATTACTCTTAATGTGAACAAGTCTTCCTAAATACTCGTCTTTTGGAGAAAGTATGATTTTGTGTAAGAAATCTAGTAAAAGTTGAAAGTCAACATGACAAGTAAGTATGTTTCCTTAAGATGAAAAATAAATTCCTCAATGAAAAGTAACTTAAAACAAAAATGTTGTCTATTAACTTTTCTTACTGGGGAATGAAATACTGTTTAACCCACCACAAGTTTGTGATGTTCTTGTGGTTAACTTTATCCTAAACATATTTTCTATCTTTGTCCCTCAGAACATGACCCTTTGCTTTATCTTCCATATCCATGTTTTCCTACATGGAATCCTAGCATGGGTTAACTCAGGTGACCTCTGTACTTCTTTTTCATTCTTTTAGAGTGATTGTTTTACCGACTCTTGTTCCGATGTGGGACATTCAATGATGTTTCTGAGCCCAATGTTAAAATTACGAGGACACAATTCCCAAAAGGGGGGAAGGATGTAACACCCCAAGTAAATAGAGAATATGACATTTTTATATTTGTCCCTATTTGTGAATAAAATTTTAATATTAATTTAAATGGAACACTATGCTCGATGGCTTACCCAATACGCAACAATGAGTTCCTTTGGAATCTTACGTTGCACTCTAATAATAAAAATGTTTTATTTTAAATGGTAGTTAACACCTAGCCTTTGTAATGACGGGAATGAACAGAACTAACTACAAAATGATTATATATGTTTGTCAAATATTTTTACTTTTTACAATAAATGTTATAGGATCAAAAATGCGAATGAATCCAATTTTAAGCGTAAACATTATAATATTCTTTAAAAGGCCGATTAACCGCCTTTTGATGACGAACCTCTTTTAAATCCACTTTTTGAAAATTTTATGTATTATATTTGAAAAAATAAAATTCTTCTTTAGAATTGGGACATCAAAATTTACTTTGTGTAAATTTTTGGTATTTTTCCGATAAAGTTCATTTTTTAATGAATAGTGAAAAATGTTGTATTTTAATTCAAAACCTATTTTTAATATAATTTATTTATATGAGTAGATTATCTTTTTAATTGGTTTTAAATTTAAATTAGAATATATTTTTACCATTTAATCTAATGGTGGTTATTGGAATTAATATCACTTTGAGATTGGATATAAACGAGTGTCAATCTTTTGATAGATATGGTTTTTTAAAAACTCGCTATTTGATTTGACAACGGAATTTAATTATAAAATTAATTAATGTAAATTCTATGTCATTAATTTGGTAAAGAATACATCATTTTTTAATTCATAATATCAAATATATCTTAAGGTTAAGTTTTGGTATTTTTCTGAAAAACCTTAATTTTTGATGAATAGTGAAACCACTAAGTGTTAGTTACAAAAACTGATTTTTCGTTTAAATGGAACTTTACCACTTCTATGATTTGAATTTAAAAAATCCAATATAAATGAATTTAGTTATTAAGTAAAATGTGGTTCAATGGGATGAAAATAATTTTTTATGAAAAGTAACTTTTAAGTTTTATTAATCGCGATTAAAGGTAAATTGTGTGATTTAAGGTAAAAATGATATTATAATAAAATGAAAATATCTTGACACTTGTCTTAACCATATTTTATGAGTCATGGTCGACCAATACAACCCATGGATCGATTTTTGGGACCCCTTAGAGCCACATGGGTAAGATAATGACATTTATGCCTTTTATTTAAAGTAAAAGTAAAAATGACACAAACATGTATTGTTTTACTAAAACAATTTTTACATGGGGTTAAACAAGTCAGATTTTTGACTATAAATAGTCATTGGAAAGATAAAAAGATTTTCTACATCATAATAGTTTTTTTATAATTTTTAGACATTAAATAAATTAAATTATATATGACATCATGAGGATGCAGCGATTACCTCATTATTTAAAGATTTAAATAAAATGAAAATATAATGTAAAATATAAGACCTACACATGTCAAAAACCTATTGTATGGGTTTATTTCGAACTCTTATTACCTTATACTCGATATAAATTAATGTGGGACCTTTAAAATCCGAAACACATTTGAAAATAAAGTAACATTTTATACCTTTCCAAGAGTGCCCCTCCTCACCTCTTATAAAAGGCCCCACCTCTACCTCCTTACCCACACCACTCAAGCCTTTGGATCGGCCAATATATGATCAGTTTGTCTCTAAACATCCACATAATAATCCTATAAGCCTTACCTTAGGCAGGAAACTCTTCAAGAAACCCTTTTGGTTCAAATCAAAGGGAGTTACACGATTTTAAGGTAACGTCTTCACTTGTGCTCTTTTGTTTTATTTTGCTTCTCCAACCCCATAACTCTTTTTATAAAATTATTTTGTAACAAAAATAGTATATTAAATATACTAGGATGTTTTTATAATAATTATTCGAGCTACACATACACACAACTACATCTAATGGTTAAAGAACATACTGTTTCTGTGGATGGTGAATTTCTGCCTCACGAAATGATGATTGTTCAATATTATTTTAACACCTTAAAAGGTGGCCATTAAGATGACACTATATTTATATATGATATATAATATGTTTTTGTTTTCTTTAATCTTATGTATTTTTTATTTATGGAATACCTTTATTGTTTTCATTATTGGTAAATGCGATATCTTTATTTTAGGAAGTGCGGACTACCGCCCCCTCAAAGTGATTTGATTCGTTAATACCATATGTGGTACGTAAAAAGGATAGATTTAAGGATATTATATATGATACCATACTGAAATAAAAATACTAGTATGTATCATTATTTTTTAATTACATTAAATATGAAATAGAAATGGAAGTAGCGTTCATGGGTATGTACGACTTACCGTCTCCATGAACGGTGCATTTAATTTCTTACCTCTAAATGTTATGTAATATTATAAATGCATGTATAAAATGGATATATATGATATTTACATAATGAATATAATTCTGGATATAATGGATATTTTACCCCATTAACAAACTTGTAATTATAAAGAGTTTATTTTTGACTCAAGTAGCAATGATCGTTAAAACGACCGTTATTAACCTAAATAATTACATAGTGTTCTTGACATGGTAATAAGTGATAAAAAAGGAATAATGAAATTGAAAAAGGTTCTTAATAAAGTATAAATTAACTCAGGTTTATTATTCAGGAGATTAATGAATGATCGAGTCAAGTCGGATACGAGGTAAGGGATCCTACCCCTCCCTTCTTTTTTAAGTACACTCTTTTATGTCATTCATTTTAAGCTCATCTTTCTTATGATTGGGATGTTTTTTATATTCCTCTTGCTGTAAATTTTGTATTAATACGATGAGAGACCCTATTTTATCTCATCAATCCATTTTTGGATGTTTTAAGTGGCGTCGTTAGGCTGCTGAGTTTTCGTAAGGGATTTTTCGTCTCACTTTTATTCCCGTGAGATTTATGCTAAATTTTCCACCATTTACTTTGAGTGGTATATGTAATTCCCATTATTATACTCTTTGTGTAATATAATTTCATTTAAGAGTATTTACATCAATGTTGTATTGTCCTTCTTTCATGGGGTGTATGTTTCAAAATATACCGAAGTCGGTAAGGGAACCTTTCACCCTCCTCTTTTTAAAGACTTCTTTTGTTGGGTCTTTTAATTTACATATTGTAATGTTTGGATATGTTCTTCTATATCTTTATTGATGTAAATTTTATTTCCATGTGATGAGATACCCTTTTTATCTCTCATCAACTCATTTTTTGAATTTTTAAGTGACGTCGTTCGGATGACAAATTTTTGTAATGGAGCTTCTTAACCCAATTTCCGTTCTTTGGGTTAATCCCGTACTTTCAAATTATGTCATTATATTATTATGTCCTATCTTGTATTTGTACTTTCTTTATGTGTATTTATAGTGAATACACATAATAGATATATTTTATTTAAAAAATGATCTTTGTAAGGGACTTCGTCTCAATCTCCTTTCATTGAGGCATATGTTGTTTTATACATAACATTATTTTATACAGTATATAAACCCCTTTGACTTTTACGTTTATTCAAAAGGAATATTTTTTTTACGAATCATTTTACTAAACGACAAAAGGGAATTTTTTCGTCGTACGTATGTGGAGACAACAACTTCTCCGCCGCCGTGACCATTATTTGAGTTTCAGCTTCCTCTACAAGCCATAAAATTTTCTTAAAATGAAAAATAAATACCATCTTTTACTTTTCTTTTATTTTGGTATTGAAAATGGTTTTCAAAATGTTTTTATTATATCAATTTGTGTTATTGAAATCTTTTGATTGAAATGTGGAAATGTTATGTTTCCTTTATGCATGTTTTATGTGATATGATTATGTTATGGTTCTTGGGAATTGTTTATGAAGACGGGTGGTTCCATGATAAACTAAGGGTGGGTGAGCCCGAGATAGCTCTCCAATGCATTGGGTAACGTGAATGAGTTAAACTTTAAGGTTTCTCTAAAGATATTTTGGGAATATACTATGATGGGTATTCCAAACGTAACCAAGAGGGTTACTCCCTACGTAAGAATGTTATGAATGCCTCAATTTACCTTTATGTCTTATGATTTCTATGATTTATTCATGATTTGATGAGGTATGTGATTATGTTTTATGAGTAAAGTATGATTTCATGCATGGAATAATGTTTTCATTTTGTACTTTTATATCCCTTACTGAGCTTTTTATGCTCATCCCATGTTTTTGAAATGTTTTTCACAGGTTAAGGGAAAGGTACATGATGTGATGATAATGTCAAGGAAGTGTCAAGAAAGAATCCATGTTTTATTTTAAATATGTTTCCGTTGATGGGAAAAATGAGTACTATCTTTTATGTAACCTCTTTGTTAAAATGTGCAATGTAATGCATGTTTTATGATCTAATTCGCTAAAACTCTAAAACTGAAAAGATCCTCCATGTGTATTCTTGAAGTAACTCAAGATTAGGTAAGGTTTAAGGCTAGGGCATTATATTATGTTTCCAAACACCAAATTATATACTTACCAAAACATTCTTCCAACCACTTAATTCTATAAAACCCAAGCCAAATATCACTGAAATAGAGATTATATGTGAGACCATTATAGAGAAATAATTAAAGAAAAAGGATTAATCTCAATCGACCAATAGAAACTAGTTTCCCATGATTTCCTGTAAAGGCATTACAGTCTCAAAACCCACACTCACCCTTAACTTGGCTACATGACTTTTTAAAATTATTACATCACCAACCACATGTACACCGAAGTCCTTACCCAACCTCTTTTGAAATTAACAAGTCAATCCATTTCAAGGTTATTTAAAATGAAATTAATGTTCCCTAATAAGAATTAGGGCATAACACAATGAATCCTCACATACCACATATAACCCAGATAATAAACTCTCAGCAAGACCAACAACATTTAAAACATTAGCGTGACATAAGACTGACACTGTCTTATTATCTCCATGATGAGGTCAAGATAGTGGAAATTCTTATCTCATTATAAGTAGAACACTATGAGAAATCCTAGGTCTCTAAAATATTAGTCATACTATCACCAGTTTACTATTTACATAGAAATCTCAGCTTCGCTTGTTGACACATCATCAACCCAACCTCAATTCCTATATCATCATTAATATTCATGTTTTTTAAAATCATACCGGTACATCACTAAACACCTTAGGATTATCAATTTTGTCAAAAGAAAAGTTCATCTACTCACCAGTATTCTATTTTAGAACACCTTAAAGCATGTTTGTGACGTTCCTAGAACCATGAAAACCATGTCAGACATTCATCATAAAAGATGTAACTTAAACCTATCAGCGTGTAAAAACACTTGAGTCCCAAAAAGTAATCACAGGTAGTGGAAAAAACATAACTTAATGCCCAAAACATATTAAGCGTACTACCTACCATGATTTATCCCCTTAAGAAACATAAACATTGACCCTCTCTCTTGGTCACACAAAACCAAAATCATAAGGTTCAAAAGCCCTTTTTTCATTTTATCCATTTATGTAATTCTTTTAAAACCTTACCAATTTGAATGGATTTATATAAACCCATAAGGACTTTATCATAAAAAAGTCACTTATTTTTTCAAACAACACCCTACGGATATATATGAATGCAATCAAAAACATATTCTTTAATAATTTAACATTAAGCGTCTCCTAAATATACATAGGCAATTTAGTATCTAAATTCCATTTACCAAGAAGGAGACCTCTGAGGGGGCCATTTATTCAATCCGGGTTCTTAACAAAGAATCCCAGCAATAATTTATTTTCATAAAAACTCAGCAGTTTTACATTCATAACCATTTTTAAAATCACTATGGTTATATAGTTCAGTCCTGTGGGTGGAAATCTACCAACAGATAAGGCTCCCATACACACTATCCCTGAAATTCGGCTTCCATTTATCATAATCAACATTCATTTAATATTTTAACTTTATCATCCCCTTTTACACATAAAAACATATTTTTCATGTTATCACATGTAGTAACACAACAACATGCTATAACATAGAATCACGAGGAAATTATAAAACAAGCCAATCACAGAGGTACCATAGGATATAAACACCCAAGCAAGTTAAATATGTCACCAAAACATGCTATCTAAAAAAGGCATGATAAATTTGTACACGACGTGACACATATTAAAAGCACACAATCCATATTAGCATGCATCTTACTAATGAAACTACATAGAATGGAATTTATATAAGGAATGTGAATATCTATGTGCCTAATATGATGTACGTAAGCAAAATTAGTTCCTTATTAGTCCAGGACAATTGTTTTTTTAAAATTTCTCAAAATCAATATGTAGTGAAAATTACACTAGTCACTCAAGGTGAAATCATATCAACTGTAACCTCAAATACTACAAACATCAATTCCCATACCTGACCACTTGGTCATTTCTTGTACATGGGGTTATCATTCCCAAGCCAGACTATTAACCAAGTACCAAAACTTTCCTAGTCTCCAGTCTACCAACCACAAATATAAAGACGAATGAGAAAGATGAAAACCTAGACCTACCTTTGATACCACCTGGTAACGTCCCGACTCGGCTCACACGTGAACCGGTGGTCGGACCGGTCTCCAAATGACCTCAAGCATGCCTCCCCGAATGGAATAGGCTGCCAACTAGTAGCAAGGGTCTATGGATAATCAGTGGGGAGACTATAACATCTTATCAGAGTAAAAACAGTTTCAAATATCATCAAATGGAAGAAATAGTGTGAATAACAATAAAGTAGTGGAAGGCATAATTTTATAAATCTTGTATTAAAAAAATGGCCAACACCAATGTTATACA
Organism: Viscum album; assembly: GCA_963277665.1. Taxonomy (NCBI): domain Eukaryota; kingdom Viridiplantae; phylum Streptophyta; class Magnoliopsida; order Santalales; family Viscaceae; genus Viscum; species Viscum album. The sequence continues at coordinate 1,776,113,969 of OY728158.1, forward strand.
TGGCATGCATGTTATGATGGCACAATTATGAAAGCGATAAATGATACATCAGTCTTCACATGTCAATAATGAAATAAATAAATTATGAATCAAGCCCCAAGGGAAATCTCCTCAAGCATATTGAGCTTCCGCTCGATCCACTGCTCCTATCACCCAGGTATATGCGTACATAACAATCCTAAAACCTAATATATTCTACTTGGGTACCCCAGTGCAATAGCTGCCTAAGTAGGTTGTGAGATAAACATCTCAGTAGGCTAGGACCACTGGTGTCTACCCCAAATCTAGAAATTCAATAAGTAATTTAAATTGTGTTAAGGCATGCATAAAAAAAGTGAGTAGTACAATGTAACTATATACCCATGTACCTGCTTCGTCCGTCGCTGGTGTCTGAACCTGCATTATACATCTCTCACACATACCAAATAGTCATCACACATAAATTTTTAATTATCAATTATTCAAAACTCGATAAATTATATAATCCTCATTAATTGAAATTATTTATTTAACCGCATAAATCTATGTGTCTTCATGGACACCAGTATCTCAATACCCGCCTCAGTTGTACCGGGTTCTGAACCATTTTCCATTTTCAATCAAAAATCATTACATCACACCAGCTTTCATTTTCCATTTAATTTAGTTCATGTGTGGACAATTGGACCCAAAGCATAATGTCAATTAATGGGTGTAAAACGTCATGTCTAAAACCCTCGTGTGTATTTGGAGAATTAGTCTATGTCTCACAACCCATGGGCATTTGGAGAATTAGTCACTGTCCCATAAAATAAAAATTTCATGAAATATGGGTGTAGAATGCCATGTCAAGCACCCCGTGACTATTTGGAGCATCAGTCCTTGTCTCATAACCCATTTATCAAACATACTTATATTTTTATCAATGGTGTATAATGCCATGTATAACACCCCAAAACATACATTAATTCACTCAAAAATTCATTAATTAAATTCATTAATTAGTTTAACATCTAATTAAAAACGTAAACCCCCTTCAAATAATTCTACAATTAATTAACCATTAAACATCTCAACAGTTAATAATTCATTAACAGTTAATTAAGAACAAGCATGTCACCTAGATAATTAACCCAACATTTAATCATCCCATTTCCATAACTGTAAACATGATTATTTATTCACCAGTTAGTTATCCTTATTCTATTACTAATCCTATTGATGAGTTAAATATACCAAAACTATTAGTAAACACAGAAAAAATAGGTACACTTTACCATTAATTAATCGATCAATTAATTAATCTACAAAAAAATTGACATCCAATAATTAATTTTCCATAATGAACTATACAAAATATCACTGCAAAATCCCATCATTTAATCCTTCAGTAAATATCTCTATTTAGTCCAACATCTTATCACAATTAATCTTTGGATCAATTATCATATTCAGTTAAATCAATATCTAATAACCAATTCATCAATTAATTAACCCCTTACCATTTAACATGTAATAATTAATACATCCATTAATTATTACCAGTTTCCAATTAATCTTCTGAGCATGTTAAATAATAATTCAATATTCTGAATATTCAAAAAAATTCCACAAAGATTCTAATTCACATCTTGATAACTAATTAAACATTTACCCATCCTTCCCCATTCAATAATTTAATTCCCCAACTGAAATGTAATTGATTTTGTACTTAACATCCCCTCATATGGGTATCAATTCACACCTAAGGGTGTCTGAGTACAATTCCATTTAATTCCCATTTACAAGGAGGACCCATGAGGTGCTTCCGGTTTCACCATTTAATGTTCTAGGAAAAATCTCAATAAATTCTTAATACCAACACATGGTCAACTCCTCATCTATCTCACATGGAAGGAATCATTCAAAAACATGAAAATCCTCGCATCAAAATATCATGTATCAGCATCAACATGGATACAACCCAACCATAAACAAGCATGATATGAAATTACCACCAACCAATAGTTTATATTCCATCATAATTTTAAGAAAAAATAGAAGTTCCTTAATCAAGGAATCTCACATTTTAAATTTATTTAAAGATGAATGTAGGCATTCTTAAATAAAGAGATATTGATTTTGGACCCTACCTCAAGATGAAACCAAATAGAAAACGTTGTACTTCAACATCTTTGGAGGAAACCAATTACCATCAGTTCGTAGTCACACAAAAACCCCTTTATATATATATATGTACCTATATATATATATATATATGAAAACACTGTATCATCAATCGTCAAACACTATAACAAAATAGATAGCCATAAATAGTGCAGCAAGGGTCAACACACCTACAGTTATATTCCAGGTACTCAAATAATTTCTCAGACTCTAAAATAGATAGTGCAAAACAAATAGAGAGAATTTATAACTTTAACCAAATCAATAAAGAAAAGGAAAATTGAGTCCACTTGACTCACCTTGGTGGAGGAGTCTAGATTAAGGACCATTGGGTTTTGAGTTAACATTCTCATACCCTAAAAATAGAGGAACACAACAATCATATTAAACTCGAACTTTAGGGTTTCAGCTGAGTAAACAAGGTGAGAGAGGTGTCAAATGGATGATGTGAATCAAAATATATATATATAAAGACCTATCTTGATTAGGAAAACAAAATTCATGATGTTTCTTAGAGGAATTTTCATGCGTAAAGAGTAGTCTGGGAGAGGGAGTTGTGCAATACATGTTCTGCCCGGGAGTGCTTCCCGCTGCTGTAGGGGTTCGTTCGGGAATCTGTGCATGCCTGATGTTGGTTGTGTCTAAGAGGGAGGTTCCATGGGATGGTGTAGATGAGGAAGGAAGCTCCAACCATTATGATAGTTCACATTGAATGGGCCAAACCCGTGTGCCTTGCGCATAGAGGAAGAAAAACAGGGGGTTGTATGCTGGCCTTGCACCTCTCCTCTCATTTGTCCTCTTAAAAAAATATAATCCTAATAACTAAAATGAATTAAGGTAATAATAAAAATAATAAAATTTATTATTATTACCATAATCATTTAATATAACATTTCTTCATTAATTATCCTTTAAATAAACGTTTCGTAATTAATTCTGAAACTGCCTATTAATCATTCAAATAAATTCTATTAACAATCGTTTAATTAAATAAACATAATAATAATAATAATAATAACATCATCCTTATTATTATTAAAAATTTAATTAATTTAAATCCAATTCCCCCAAATCCATTATTATTATTCTTTATAATAAAAATCACAACCATAATTAATAATGATGATTAAATCCATAAAACTAAAATAATAATAATATCATTATTATTATTTTTCAAACCTTTGAAAAAACCAACACCTCTATAAAATAACAATGATTCATTAAATATGAAACTCTTTATTTAATCAAACATTTTTTCCAGGTACCCAAAAGGCATATTAATTTAACATATATGTTACAACCCATTAATCATGCAATTAAAATCGTTTTACATAAATGTTACACCCCATTAATCATGAAATTAAAATCGTCTAACATCCAAATAATTTATGACGCCAAAATATTAATAATAACATTATTATTATTCACATATTATTCTATTTATATAGAAAAACTTACAGTTATTATTATTTGATTAAAATAAATAAAATATTAAATTCGGTAAGCTGCACAGGTTGGACCGCAATCGTGAAAAACCCATGCAGATCCATTAAAGTTGTCTTTTCTAGATCTGGTGCTCCCAAGACTTATTAGGATGCCTGTTGAAATTATCAGGTATTCACCCAAGTCCAAAAACAATAGATTTAAGTGTTCCAACACTCATAATAATTTTTCAAAGGTCAGCTTAAAAAATGGCATGTTAATAAATAGAAAAAATAGAAAACCTAAATATTTTAAACCCAATTAAAAAACACGATACTTTACAGACAAAAAATAGTTGCCATGTTTAAATAAATTATTTAACGTAGTATAGGTAAAATAATAAAAAGGGTAAAAGTTAAATGGTAAAAGCCTAAAATATCTAACAAATACACCTTATAATGAAAATTTGTGGAATTTATCAACCATATACAGCCTCCACTACATTAATTAAAAATATAATTCATTGAAATAAATTTCAACTCAATGTGGTTGGTTTTAATTATAAAATATTCATTAAATAATCACTTAATCCCAACTCTCCTTGGGTATAAATACCACCCCTCCATATCCCATTTCGACTCAAAAGACTCTTATCTCCTCATATCTCTTCCCAAACTTTTATTCCTCACTTTACCCATATACACGATCTTTTTTTATCACCAAAATACCAAAGATATGGTCTTTATGTGTCTCTCAAGGAGAAGATATTGAAGTGGTAATTTTATCAAAACACCTATATTAATTTATTTTCTTCTTAAACTTTCTCTTAATATCTTTAATAAATAAAGCAAAAAAATTCATGAATAATTTAAATAAGAAAATTTTATTTATTTTAATTTTATATCTTATATCCAACCCTTTTATTAAATCCTATTAATCAATGAAACGAAACTATTACCTATGTTATGTCAGTTAATCACCTTTATGAATAATGTTTTTGTTTGTTTCCCATTACTTCCTTTATTGATTTTCAAAAAACTATTATTATGGTTAAATAATACCTTAATTTGTATATTTTATACTATTAAATGTTCTGTAACTAATATATACTCATAATAGTATATAAAATAAAACTAATTCATGGTGTTCGAAAAAACCACAAAAAATAAACTAAACATTTATCATAACATTTTATCAAATGAATGATCCTCATGTATGAAATAAAATGATAAATAGAAAATTTTATAATTATTTATGGTGATTAATACTATTTAATTTTACTTATATAATTTTATTTTCATTTTGATAGGAAAATCCTCAATTATACGCAAAGAACTGATCTAGAAACCATGAAACAATCGTGCCTGAAACAATGAAAATAATTTAATTAATGAATGGGTCTAAGATGTTAAAAAATCATAATATATGGTATTATAAACAAGAAAATAGTTCATTAAAAAGTTAATATAATTCTATAAACTATATATTGGAGTCTAAAGTACATGAACATAATGGAAATCATAAGGTAAGGGGCTTGTCATCTCACTTTTACTTCTATGAGATATATTCCTTATTCGCCATTTTTCTGAGGTGTATATACTATTTTCTTGACATATTATATCAAGATTATACTTATTCTCATGATTTTATAAGTTTCATTTAATTTTATCCCATCATGGGGCCTGTAATCTAAATTTTTCACAATGATTTGAGACACTTTGGAACATTTAAAGATTAATTTTCTCAAGAAATTTTCAATGATATCATCTAATGTATTATCATCTATTTCAAAAATTTATTTAGAATATTGTGCTTCATTGAGATAGATATCTAATGATACCATCCACTATATTCTCTTAAATTGTTATTTACCAGCTTGATTGGGGATTAACTATTTTGATACCATCCACCGTATTACTCTGGATGGATTGAGATTATGTTTACTTAATGAGGAATGTTATTTATGTTTTGAACGATACTTTAAATAAAAATGTATATTTTGAATATGTTTTACCACATTTATCTAACGAATTTAATGGAGTTATTAAGTGTTTCCTTTGGAATCTGTTTTCTAGTTAGGAATCCCTATTTTTGAATAGTTTCCAACAGATTTTTAAAGAACCAGAAACACCCAAAGGTTCTGTATCCATCGGGACCTTCATTCTAAAGGTAGGTGTTTGTTAGGTTTATTGACATAAAATACTTATGAGCTTTCATTGGTTAAGAGGATGGGAGGTCAGGCTTAGCACACCATTTTGAGAAGAATTATTACATACTCCGGGACTCTCTTATGTATTTAAGTTCTGGTCATGAATATTTTTTCATTTACCAAGAATAATGTAGGTGTCCCTAGAAATTTTTATTCAATTATTATCATGTGTTGAATTCATAATCATGTGTATGTATTCTAGGTTCTTAATCAATGGAGATATTTGTATATATTTGAGGTTCTCCATCAATGGTATCCCCTTATATACTACTTAGATATTCTTTGGCTGTTGATACGACAGTTTTTCTTCTGGAAATGGGGATTAACTTGTTTTCATAAGGTTAAAACATTCCAATCGGTTTCCAATGGGTTTATTCATAGAATCGGAGACACCCAATGATTCTATATACATTTGGGATTACTTTCCAAAGGTAGGTGCTCATTAGTTGTGGACCAATGAGACTTAAGAATTTGCATTGGTCGAGAGGATGGGAGGTCAGGCTCATCAAACCTTTTTAGGGGGAATTATTGCCTACTCCGAGACTCACTTATAGATTTAAGTAATGTTCACGAATCCATATTAATTCACCAAAGTTTGAAATGATTTTTAGACTTGGAAATCAATGAATGATATGTATGGAATTTAGAGAATCTTTTATATGTATTTTTGGTTCTTCATCGATAGATAATCGTCCATATGTATTGGAGACTCTTAATCAATGGTATCCTTCAATATATTATATAGAAATATCTTGGCCATTATGATGACCATTCTGGTTTTAAAGCCACTCAGTGGGGAACATGATGTTTATTGTCAATTAGAAAGACATAGATAATTTCAGAGCTGGGATCGTACCTGCAAATGGGCTACCTACGTATCCTCATTAAAAAGGAATTAGAACCCACGTAGTTCGATTAGAAGGATATAGTTTATCTTTATATGGGACATAAAACTAATTAATGAAAGATGGGATTTAACCTTATAAAGGCTTCCTACATACTCTACTTTTAAGGAATAGATCAAAATCCACGTAGTTTGGGTAAAGAAATATGGATTTTATGCATGGTTAATAGCCCAAGAAGAGATGTCGTGATTATTTTTACACTCTAAACTCACGTGAGTCATGCTCGGTGTTTGAAAAAAGAGGTATCAATAAACATGACTATAGTGCCACGAAAGATGCAGTTATGAGAAATGATGTGGGTCTTACGTATATATGACGAACCAAGTATCTGAAGACCAGGACTTACTTCAGAAGAGAAACCCAAGAGTAGGTTCCATAATGGTATTTGTACTTTATGGAGATTTGGAGTTTTAACATTGGGTTTAATCCAGAGAAGGAGGACTAAATTAAAATGGACTTATGATTGGGGTTTATTTCTGAGAACGAATACCGAAACAAAAGAAATTAAGATTGGGGATTACACCTGAGGAGGATGCCTAAGTGAAGAGAACTTATAACTTGGTGCTTAATCCTAAAAAGGAGGACCAATGTTAAAGGAAATTATGACTAGGGCTTACTCCTCCTAAGGAGGCCCCGGTTAAGGGGACATGAGACTCAGGGCTTACTCTTGAGAAATATCCCCAAGTTAAAAGACCTTCTCATTAGGATGAGGTTATATAGGATACCCCTAACCATGGTGACATAAAGATTGTAAGTCACAAGGTTTTGGGAGAGGTTCTCACAGAATTCTATTCAGATAAGGAAGCAAACAAAGGAACCATGCCACAGATGGCTTTGAAGAGGGTCTTGAAGGCTATATCTTGACATGGAGTGGTGGATTTGAGGAAATGAGGTGACTAGGAAAGAGGTGCGCAAGTATTTTTCTGGCGCGCAAGTCCTAGTCGTGCAAGTAGACTTGCGCGACATGAGTCACCTTGGGTGATGAAAAATCTATAGGGTAATACTTGGATGACATTGAACTCATGCCCGTTGTATCATCCCTAGAGGCTTCCAGCTCTATGGCATGCAAGTTCCCTTGAGAGGGAAAGGGGGCGCAGAAGTTTCATCATTTCCTTAAAGGGATGTACACTTAGGCATGAAAGAATTGATGAGTTCTGACATGTAGTCATTATTCTTCCTCTTTAGAGCTTCCCTTCTAGGTAAAGAATTACCTTAGAAGTGTTCGGAAGATGTCAGACTGAGACTTGGTCGACCAGAGCATGAATCTGAGTTTTGGAAAATTCATCCTCGAAATGGGGGGCCCACAGAGGCTATTTATAGGCCACAAGACACCTTGGGTGAAAAATATAATAGGGAGTGAAAGGGACTTGTGCAACCCATATGTGGCATGAAAGTGAGTTGCGCGGCGAGAAGAAAACTTGCGCGACTCCTTCTTAATGGGTTCCTTGTTGATGCCTTTGTCAATTATTGATTTTATTCAAAGGGTGACCCTAATTGTGCTTAAGGTATTCCCCTTTTCCATTCATTGGAATCTGTGATGTAAAGGAGCATCAACAAAAGTCTCCCCCTCATATTTGGATCCGAAAAAGAATGAGGATCCATCTATGAGGTAATGCCGGAGAAATCAAGGGTCTCTAGATATTCTTATAAAATTGTTCATCAATGAAACACAATTCATCTTTGATAATGATAATTTCTCTTATTTCTACTTAATCCAATGGTCCTGGTAAACATAGTTCAATTTTTACTAGGTTTACATAAAAAACCCCACAAACAATATCTTTTAATTGCTCAAAATAGCCAAAATCATACAAAATGTATGTTCAGTGAGCTGAGACTCAACTTTTGTTCAGAGTATCCTTTATAGGTTCCCAATGTAATGAGTACCATATCTTTTGTTATTGGAAGTTTAATGTCATGCATGTTGGACTATAAAAAGGCTAATATTTAAGGTCAAATATCTTTGACCAAATGGATGATATTGACTCAGTTCTTGATAATTATTTTGGAAGCATATTACCATGTACAAGTATGGAGGGGGAAAATTGTAAACTGTGACTTGGGAAATATTTTATCTGAGGGATGATATGAAAAAAGGGATAAAAGTAATTAGAGGAAGTATTTCCTAAGAGTAAAGTTACAAGTATTCGACAAACCTATCAGGGGGTTGAATTATGCAGGGCCACTTATGGGCATTGACTACATAGTCAAATAATACCATATTTTGGATGACAGGTCCATTATGTAGAATACTTATGCAACGCCACCTAAGGAAACATACTGCATAGTCAGGAAAAAGAACTCTAAGAAATTTTACTTTTCTATGCTAAAATCCAGTGAAAGTTTATGGGGAATAAAATTTTCCAAAGCATAGAGTCTGCTGTATGGAGAGAGGTACTTGAATATGGAGAGGGTATTCCCAATCAAGATTGTCAAAGAATTGGATGAATGTCACTCCTGCGATGGCCTGACCCAAACATAGGGAAGGGAAATATAAACCATAGACTTGAATACTTTTAGATCATGAAAAAGTGTATGGGACAAATATGTTAGGGATGGTTGTTTTTGCGGATCCCTACATATCGTCGTTAAGACCAATAAAGACAAAAGAGGTTTTCCCCCCCAATAATGAAGTTACCACTATATGAACACCCATTTGGGGGGTTGAATTATGCAGGGCCACCTAAGGGAATTGGATGCATAGTCAAATAATAGAATCTTTTGGATGAAAGGTCTGTTATGTAGACTATTTATGCAAGGCTACCTAAGGGCATGTGTTTCATGGTCAGGAAATAGAATTATCGGGTGTCAGACCTTTTGTGACCATAAGTCAAGGAAAGGGTTATGGAGATCTGGAAGTATTTATGGTTAGGAGTATGATGCATAAAAATGGGGGTTGTCCAATTCATGAAGATGATACATAGACCAATGCTGACCATAATCATGTTGTTGTTGGGTCATAAATTGAGATGATGGACTTCACTACATATCTCATTAGGATGATAATCAAGACATAACTAGTTATTGAAATACAGTTTAACGTCATGTTGGATGAGATCATAGGAGATCATTGTTTAGGGTCATAGAGCTCAGACCATAATGAGAGAGACACATTGTGTGTTTGTTATAAACCTGATGTGAATAAAGGCCACGGTTTTCATACCACATTCATGTGCTCGCAGGGGTAATTTTCAACCAAGGGACAAAAAGTGGAGTTTGGGGTTAGGCCAATAGACTTGGGGCTAGATTCTAGGGATGCTCGAACGTTCCTACGAATCCCAAAAGGATGGGAATCTAGCCATAGGTAGTTCTTGAAATATCCTCTATACAGATTTGGTTCGTACATGTGAAGGGTGAAACGGGACTTTGTGCAATGATGGTTGGACCCAATATTAAAGGATCGGGCATTTCCATGTTTGCACGTAGTCCTTGTAATATGACATGATTGGAGATCAATGTCAACAATGATTCCCTCTCAGGTGAGGGTGTCAGAGACTGCTATAGTTTATTTTCATACATAACAAAAGTGGGAATAGTTTAAGGTCATATGCATGGATCGGTGCTGCACAGTTTAGCGTCATGCAGCTAGGATGTATTGCTATGCAGTTTAATATATTGAAGCGAGGAAAATGAGGGGTTGTATAGTTTAATGTCATATAGAAAGGACGATGGTGAACCAATGTGAAGATATTTGTTTCAGGGGGGCTTCACATATCAACATCGTATGAGATGGAGGTGAACCGATGTGAAGATATTGGTTTTGGGCTTGAACCACGAAAGTTTTCCTACGTACCCACCCTAGAAGGAAAGGATCAAAGCCCGCGTAGTTCGATTGAGGTTGAATTGGTGATCGAGTTGTACTTGAGGACAACGACCAGAATATGGTGTTGGGTATGCGTGGTTAGTGGACTAGAGAGGGTGTTATGGTTGAAGCTTACTCTATGCTCACTTGAGTCATGCTTGATATGAGAAACAAGAGGTAACAACAATCCTAACTATGCACATTTTAACATCATGTAGGACAAAGGGTGGTGTAAAGTTTAGCGTCATGTAGCTAGGACGTATTGTTTTGTAGTTTAACGTCTTGCTGGACATGGGCATAGTTTAACCTCATGTAGGACGTATTAAGGTACGTTTTCACGGTTTAAACGTCATGTAGGACGAACATGTACAGTTTAACATCATGTATGATTATAAGGGACTGTTTACAGTTTAACATCATGCAGGAAGATAAAGGGGACACATTTTAACATCATGTTGGACGATGGAGAGAGCTATATAGTTTAATGTCCGACAACAAGGACATGAGTGTATTTGTGTTACAAAAATACTTCTTCAATAATCCTGCATTAGTTGGAGTTGTAATGAGTTCTCCATCCACTGAGATTAACGAATAAGCTCCATTTGAGTATACCTTTTGTATTGATTAAGGTCCTTCCCACCTTGGCTCGAGCTTTGGAGGTTTCTTTCCTGGTATCCTTGGAGTTCTGAGGACTAATACCAATTCACCATTAATTAATGAACGAAGATGAACTTTTTTATTGAAAGCTTATGCTATTAGGTTCTGATATACTTCCAAGTGGTGCAGGGTGCACAAATTTTTTTCATCTAATCGTTCCAATTCATCAAATCGCTTTTGAGATTGTTCATCTGTGGATGACTGATCAAAAATGGATAATCTAAGCGAAGGTAATTGAAATTCATTTGGAATGATTGATTTTGTTCCATATACCAATGAATATGGATTTGATCGTGTAGAAGTGCGGGTGGTGGTCCGATAAGCCCATAAAGCATGAAAACATTTATCAGAACATGATTTTTTATCTTTATCGACCATATTTTGCAGTATGTTTGAAAGAGTCTTATTGAAGGCCTCAATTTGTCCATTGGATGCTGCATGATACCGAGATGAATGGTTTGATTTGATGTTATATTCTTTATATAACTTTCTCAACTCAGAAGAACAGAAGTTGGTGCCATTTTCCATCAATATGGTATGAGGGACACCAAATCTGCTAATGATGTTAGACTTGACGAAGCTAACAATGGTTTTAGAACTAACTTCTTTGAGAGGTATTGTCTCTGCCCATTTGGAAAAGAACTCTATAGCAGTAAGAATATAATTAAACTACTTGGACATAGTTGGAGGATAAGGTCCTACTACATGTATTCCCCATGTTGAAAATGGCCATGAGTATTTAGCTGTATGAAGAAAATATGGGGGTTGATGAATGAAGTTGGCACAGACTTGGAATGAATGACACGTCTTAGTGAAATCAACACAATCTTGAATCACTAAAGGATAGAAGTATCCAAGCCTTCTAATTTGACTAGAAAGTGTATGTACAGACAGGTGGCCACCACAAAATCCTGCATGAAATTCACTCATGATATCCATTGTCTCTTCACCATCAATACATCTAAAGAGAATTCCATCAAAACCTCTCTTGTAGAGAATGTTTTGGTGATCTAGGCTATCATAAAGAGTAAAGTTGACCACATGTCGCTGGACTTGTTATTTCCCTGCTCTATCAGGTGGGAGTGTTCCATTGTGAAGGTATTCCCTGATAGGTATCATCCATCCTGTAGTATGACCATATGGTTCAGAAATGGGACTGATTTCATTGATTTCCTATGTTTTGATTTGAACAAAAGTTGAAACTACATAACGGTGGGAAATACTGAGGATTGTTTCCTCCCGGTTTGGATCTGCCAAGGTTGTGGCTACATCAGCCAGTGCATCAGCTTGGGAATTTTGTGATCACAGGACATAAGAAAATGTCGGTTCCGAAGGAAATTCCGCCATTAACTCTGTGACATAATCAAAAAAGGTATTAACTGTTCATTTATGATGGAATAATCCCCATTGAATTGTTTGATTACCAAATTTGAATCACCTTTTAATTTTAAGTGATTCACCTGTGCCTGAAGCGCCAATTCCAAGCCTGCGGTGAGATCTTGATATTATGCTTCATTGTTTTTACCGCCTTCCAACAATAAGAATAAATAGGGTAGCACTGCATTTTCTAGGGAAATAAGAACGATTCCTAACCCAACTTTGTTTAATTTAGGATCTTCTATTTTCTTCCCTATTGGACTTCTGACGGCACCATCAAAGTACATTTCCCATGTTTGAAGAATATCTTAAATAGATAATACTTCCTCATCAGTAAGTTCAATATTTAAAGATGTATCTTCTATAGATGGGTGTTTAGCAAGGAAATACGCCAAATCTTGGCCCTTTATGTCCCTTTGAGACACATACTGGATATCAAACTACTGCAAAATAAGTGACCACCTTTCCAGACTTCCTGTAATCATTGGATGACTAAGGATAAATTCGATCGGGATATTTAAAGACACCAATTGGACCTCAGGATGTTTCAGGTAATGTCTCAACTTCTAAAATGCAAATATTAATGCTAGGAAGCACTTTTCAATACTTTAATATCAAGTTTCTGCCTCAAGCATAGTCCGACTGAGATAGTAAAGACTGTTTTTATTCCCAACATCATTATTTTGGGTAAGGAAGGCACTTAATGATCTCTCTAAAGCTGTCACATAGAGAATAAGTGGTCATTATTCAATAGGTGGAATTAATACCAGTGGGATCAAGAGATATTTCTTGAGGATATCGAATGCTTCTTAACATTCTTCAGTCCACTAGAAGGCAACTCCCTTCTTCATTAATCTGGTGAAGGGTAAACACTTTCCTGCCAAAATTGGAAATGAAAATCCAAATATAGGCCAAGTGTCCTTGAAGTCAACTTAATTCTTTCAAATTTCAAAGAGGTGACATACCAAGGATTGTTTTTTTCTTCTCAGGATCAACATCGATACCACGATGGTGTACAAAAAACCCAAGAAATTTTCTTGAGGTTACCCCAAAAGCACATTTCAAGGGGTTCATCTTCAAATTGTGTTGTCGAAGTTTTTTGAATATGATTTCAAGATCATCCAAGTGATTAGAACGATGTCTGGATTTAACCACCAAATAATCCACTTAACATTCAAAAAATTTCCCTAAAAGGGTTTGAAGATATGGTGCATGGGACGTTGATATGTTGCACCTGCATTATTTAGGCCAAAGGGAATTACCCAATAGAAAAACACACCTTGAGGGGATATGAAGGCCGTAGACTCTTCATCTTCGGGGGCCATTCATATTTGATTGTACCCAGAATAACCATCCATGAGGAAAAGAGCTTCGTAGCCAGCTGTTGCATCAATTAAGAGTTCTATGATCGGAACTGGAAAATCATCTTTGGGACAATGCCGATTATGATCTTTGAAGTCAATGCAAACTCTAATTTTTCCATTAATTTTTTTTCAAAGGGACAATATTAGCTAGCCATTTGGGATACTGAACGTCTCTAACGAAGTTAGCTTTTATAATCTTAACAAATTCAGCTCCTATTTTGGAAGCATAAGATTGGTGTGTACTTCATGTGGCTTTCATGAATCCTCGATGTTTTTCTAGAAAACCCAAATGATGAGTGTAAACCTCAGGATCAAGAGCTGGATTTTCAATATAATTCTAAGAAAATACATCTTTATTTTTCTATACAAATGAATTATACATTTCTTTCTCTTCAAGAGTTATGGCTTCATTAATTAAAGTGGGGCATGGATCTTCTTTTGTACCCAGATTTATTTCTCTGAGTTCATCCACAGTGGTAGAGATACCATCTTCAAATACTGGAGGAGCATCCTTTAGATCTTCCTATTCTTCTTTAATATGTGTTACTTCTTCTGTTTCTACTTTCATAGTATATGAAGAAGCAAAATTTCCATGGTTAGGGGAGAAGTTAAAATTTGAACATCTTGGAGAAGAGGCTTCCATTTCTGACCCTATTGATGATGAAGGGTCTTTCTGGGCTGATAGAGTGGAGATGATGGATTGAGAATTGACATAATTTTTTTCCTATGGTATCACAATACATTCTTCTGTCCTTGTTGATGACGTATAGAATTGCAGGATTTCAGTGGATGAAATGAAGACAGCTCCATTTAAGCTTTCATCACTGCTTGGTAAATCAACAATTTCTCCCATGTTTTCTAGATCGATTGCCATAACAGAAATTATGGAAGATTCCATAAGAGTATTGTGATTTAGGTCAATCCTATCAATTTGACTGATAGGAAACACATAATCTGTACTCACATGTATGAATGGGTTTACTACAATCTTTTCCAAATGACTGGGAGCATTAATTTTGGTGACCTTCTTTGCCATGGATTTTTCCTTTCCCTCCATGTGATAAAATTCAGCCTCAATGTATTGATATTCACATGTTTTGAATGGGAATCTTTCACCATACGATGTCCCAATTTGACCATTGAAACAATATTAGAGACATAGATGGTATGATGAAGGTATGACCACATGTTGATGTAGCCAAGGTCTTCCAAGAAAAATGTTGAAAGTTGTGTCCTAATGAACAACCATGAAATCTGAATAAGAAACAAGGTCTCCAGACTGAATTCTGAGTGTAATTTTTCCCATAGGTTCGTGTTCATTCTTGTCATATCATTGCAACATCAAAGTACAAGGAGATAAATCAACTTCAGTGAGGCCCAATTGACAAAGTGTACGAATAGGAATGAGATTGAATCCTGAGCCATTATCAATGAAAGCTCTTCACATGTCTATGTCATTGACTTTTCCAGATAAATACAAAGGTCTTATATTTCCATATACAACATCTTCTTTATATTCATCTGTAAAAAATATCACTGCATGGAATTCTGCAAGATCATTCTCTATATGGTAGACCTCAGCCACATCAATTTCAGTTTCGAATTTTTGAAGACTTGACAAAGCCTCAATAAGTGCCTCCCGAAGGTCTTTTGATAGATTCCAGGCATCCGGAATTGAAAACTTGGCCGGTACTTCGGCCAAATGTTTCAAGACATCATACTTTTGGTCCAAAGGTCTATGTTTACCATCAGGAAAATGTGGGTTTTCAGGTGCCTTGTAAGTTGATGCTTTGGAAGTAGATGAATCTTGTATCAGGGTAGGAGTTGGAAACACTTCTGGCTTCTATAGATTAGACTACATAGGTCTATCTATTTTCTGAGAGGAATAAGGGGTGACCTCTAACCAGTCTTCCAAAATAACCATGTCAGGACCGAATCTGCCATATGTGGAAGAATATTCTTGTTCCTGTTGAGCCCGCTGAAGGGCTTTTCCATGAGTTTCTTCCGCATATACAGTTCTAGAAGGGGTATGATTGAAATTGTGGCTTCTGGAAAATCCATGTCTTCCCTTGTATCCTAGACCTCTGTATATTCCTCTAAATCCTCTGTTAGATACAGGGAACTTAGGCTCATCATAATCAAAACTGTCATTGGCATAAGGATTTGTTAAATGAATAATTTTAACAGAACCAATGATCAATTATTCATCTGATAAAGATTTTACCTAATTAACTAGTTTAGGATATGCCGTTTGGTGGGGAGGTGCTCGTGCTTTTGAAGCAGATGTCATAAAATCATCCAGAGTCAAAGACAACAAAGGCTTTGTCACGAGCTCATTTTCTTTTGACTTTTCTTCTTTCTTCAAATTACGCTGCTTCTTTGAGGAATTTCCTTCTGATGAAGGGGGTTTTGTTGTGGAATTCATAACAGAAGACACAATTGGTTGATTCAATTGTGTTTGTAAAATGTCATGAGTTAATTTGATCATTTTACTGACAATCCAATTATCATATTTTTGCGCATTTTTACTTTTGACTTCATGTCAGTCACCTTTTTCCTCTAGATCAGTAGTAGTAACATATGCTACTTGGGCTGAAGAACCATTAAGCTTTACTTTTCCAGATTCCACCATCTTTTGTAGGAGTTATTTGAAGACAAAAACTCCTAAATGAGATTCCCCAACATCTAATGAAATTGGAATTAGTTGGGGAGGTCTTCATCTCTTTCCTTGTTCGGCCTTTTGGGCCTTGGAAACTGAACTAGATTGTTTTCCAGAGCCAAGATGAAGTATCAAGGAACATGTACATTTCGGAAAGAATAAAATTTGTTATTAAAATCTTCAAACTGTTTCAGACTTTAATATTTTTGATCATCTTGATGAGGCGGACGTTGTTGTTGATGCTCAGGAGGTGGATCCTGTCGATATAATGAAGGTGTTGAAGTGGAAGCAGGTACAAGTACTTGTTTAAGTGTAATTGTACAGTCTCTTCTTTCCCTATTCTACTTCCTGGAATTGATGGAATTACACAATTTTTAGCCTTAGTCTGTAAAATAGAGTCTTCTATCTGTTGAGCGATTGAAGTAAGGTCTCGAAACCCCCTGTGTATTTCACAAGGATCAACAGTGTGCGTAATTCATCATGCAGATTTTCCACATAGATTGGCAACAATTCTTCTTGAGGGAGTGCTAAACTTAAGGAATATGTTAATCACTTCTAGAAAGCAATGAAATATTAAACTCTATCATTTTACCTTTTTCTATAATTGGTAAGATCAAAAACTACCATCTTTGGAAATGTTGAGATAAATTGAAGAAGGAACCTTTGACGGAGATCTTCCCACCCAGTAATTAACCGGGATTACAAACTTGTATACTAGAGAAAAGAATGTCCTTATAATAACTGTACAAAACACCTGAGCCTAACTACTTATTTTTGTTGATAAGTTACCATCATAGGATCACAATAAGAAACAGCATGTGTTAAGTGTTTTTCTAGATCTACCGAACCATTACAAATTGAGAATGTGGTATTCGAAAAATTTGATGGGGGGGATTGAATCAACCCATTCAGGGTAAGATCTATTTTCCGGTTGAACTTGTGCACACTTTTCTTCCATATATTCCAATCGACCTATTAATGACTCAATGGTAGTCATTAATTTTTAAAAAACATATGGTTTAGCTTGGGCTTGAGCGGGTGCGATAATTGGAGTTTGGATGAGTGTGGAAATCGGTACTGCCACTGATGGTAGTATTACCAGTTTCTATCGTGTATGACCCACATGATTGGACCTGTGAGGGTGTACTTGTAAAGGGGGATATTCATGATCTATCCCAGTAGCTACAACAAATTCCCTTAATTGATTAACTCCAGCATGCTTAGGAGGAATACTACCTTGAAGTAGTTTGGCATTTAACCTCCTTAACTCCTTCATCTCTTCTTCTTGTTGTGCGAACCTTTCCTCTAATGAGTGTGATTGGAATTATTGAGAGGTAGGGTGGAATGTAACCTAACTTTTACCCTTTTACTTGGAATGTGCCTTTCTAGAGTATGAATGGGCATTACCCAAAGGAATGTATTTCCCCTAGGCAACCCTATATCTTCTGGTATGCACACCTCATTCATTCATTTATGTGTGTACAAATTCTTGAACAGTAACTTCTTCATCTATCCCTTTGAGTGAACCTCATGTTTTGGGGGATTAATGACAACTCCATTGATGAAATTTATCTATGCATAATGCATTGCAGCCCTTCTGTCAGTTCTTCTGTGATACTGTGTTCTTTCATGTCCTTTATGAGACGTTGCCTTTTTTTTGGTTGATCCCTCAAGATCTTCATGACAAACCGTAATTGGGAGGGAATATCTTGATAATTCAGCCTGGTGTTTCTCTTGTGGCTTATTCCCTAATTGAGAGAAGACTTACTTTCGCTGAGGAAGAGATTGAGAATTTGAAAAAGTCCCCAGTCTGGTGGACTGGGGATGTTCCTGTTTTTTCTACTCAACTCCTTGAATCCTGCCTGTTGAACCGGAGGGTTGAATTGAAAGAGCCCCCAGTTTGGAAAGATGAGGTGGATATTGAGCTGCTACATCTGAAACATTCTTAAAATCTCTCCTGATTTTGCGGACTTTAGTCTAGAAATTGGTCTGATGCATCATCTGACATCCACTCAAGTCACCTGGTTCAAATGACTGTTGGATTATTTTTGACACTTCAATAATCTGATGATGTGCATTCTCTAAATGATAAGCATGTTCGATATTCTAATTTTCTAGATGTAGGAGTAATTCGACAACATGTTCTTCATAAGCCTGAATTTGGGAAGAACTAGTTGAACCCGTTCTTGGGAAAACCATTGATTACACAAAAAACTAGTTATATGTGTCCTTCCATGGGAAATAACATTGCATGAGACCACTTTTGGCGGTATTTGTTGACTGGAGAGCACAGTGAAATAAAATGCTCCATGAACACCCCATCCCCTGATATGAATACCAGATGGAGAATTAGTAAATAATTGGAGAAACCTTTCTAATGTTCCAAGGCATGAACGCTGAAGGGATCTCTGCTATTTTTCAACCTTTGGATGTCGGGAAACTGAGAGAGTTGCCAAGTCAATTTGGAGTTGCAACCCTTATATTATCTTGACACGATTTTGATGTTAATCATAAGAAAATATTTTCTCATTTATGTTAAAGAGTTTTCCATATGTTGAGATGAATATAATGAATACAATCTTTTGTCAACATTTCTGGAATATCATACTGAGAGTCAGCCAAAGGCCAAATCATGACTGGTATTTCACCTTTCACGAGTTGTTTTCTCATATTAAACACTTCCTCTTTGTCATTTGATAAAGATTCTTCTACCTGATTAGACTAAATATGGTGCTTCTTTGTTGCTTCATTAGATTCAAAAAGATTGGTTGAGAAATAATTGGTTAAATTAGAAGATTAATGACCCAGTGGTGGTTCAGAGAATGACCTACACCCCGGCTATCTTCTGATTGGGAAAGTATTTCACTTGCTAGCGGAAAGGCATTACACATGACTGGCATCACATTTGCAAGCGCCTCAAGATAAGAGGGATTTCTCATTACTGCATTGTCCATTGAAGAATTTTCCTGGAAATTTGAATTACTAATGTGGAGAGTACATTCATAGATAAATTCATCATCATGGAGAGGACCACCATGGTGGGTTACAATAAAAGATGAAACCTCTTTCTCCTTGGTCTTCTGGCCACGCAGAGGGTTATCATGGCTCTCATATGAAGACAATACTTCGAGATTGGCCAAATTGTCATGAAGTAAGCCTTAATGAAGAAGTGTCTGATGAATTCCTTCGGAATTATTGTTGTTACTTCCAGAATCTGAAAACAAGAGAGTAGAATCTTGAGTTGCAATATTCAATTATTTGAGGGCTTCAAGAACTCCAGAATCAAGCAAGGCCTTATTGAAGATTGGATCTTGATTTTTCAAATGTGTTGGATGTGTATTTTTCTTGGAAGCCTTCTTACTCACTTTGGAAACCATTGGTTGATGAAAGTGGTTATTATGGGCAGGTGTATGTGCCTACTCAAGAGAAATTTTCAGGTTAGGGTGATTATCTCCATTTAAATCAGGTGTATGTGCCCGACTTGATTGTCCATATGACATGGGGGAGTATTCCCCCACAACCCTCCTGGTCTAGAACAGAGGTGTGTATCTGCTCTCGAGTGACATGTTAATGACTCACTCAACTGAGAGGGATACATTTATTATTTTTTTGCTGTAATGCTACTGAAGTTGTTATAATATTCTGATAGGTATCCAGAATATGGGTAGATATTTTCTTCTTATCTTCCACCGTTTTCAAGAATGAGATTAGTGACTTCAGCTGACGGAACGTGAATATACGTCCATTCCGTGATTGGAGTAGGTGTGTGTTCCTGCTCTTGTCCTCCTTTTCCTATCATTGAATTCTGAATGAACTCATGTGTGGGGGCACAAAGTTGTGTCGGCCTCCAATTTGTCATTGGAGCTTTCCAATTGACATCTTCGGGTGGTACGAAAAGAGGCTGTTGGTTATCTTGATGAATTGCATGTGTATGTACTTTCTGATTGTTCTCCACCAAATATTATTGATGAACTTCCTTCAAGACTAGCAGATGAGACTGCTAGCAGAATTGATGAGTGTAAGCAGGTGTATGTGCCTGTTTACAGGTGGTCACCACATTTGACTGGAAAGCTTCTTTGGATGCAGTCAGACGAGCCTGTTGACTGGCTGATGAATTATAAATTGGTGTATGTGCCTGCCTATAGTATTCCACCAGAATTGCCTTACGAGATTGATGTGTTACTACCCGACGAGTCTGCTAGGTAGTGAAATCAGGACAGATGGGTGTATATGCCCGCCCGTTGTTTGCCATCAAGTTAGATCGATGGACTTATACGGAGGGGCTATAGGTAAGAACCTGCTCCTTGTTGACCTAATTTCTCTTGTGACGATTCTTCTTGAATGCTAGGGTCTAAGGGACAGGAGCCGAACACCTAGAAGTGATACCCTCATCATGTTGAGGGTGCACTACTGCATGAGTCTGGCGGCAATTGTTGGTGGGAGTCCTCATGATGGGATCCTGTCTTCTTGAATTTAGGCCTTGAGGGACCTCTTCATTCACCTCCCTGTAATATGGGAGGGACTGGTTGTTGCATTCTGGGGATAACGAACCAAAACGGTTTGAGACGGTGGTTGGCACCACCTGCTTCATGATTACTGGTCGTCGCTGTCCATAAAACTAGGATGTATTTTCAACTTGGAGGGCTTGTCGAGCGGCCTCTAGAATCAGGATGGTACTATGTTAACAGTATTCCCTCACCAATTCATTCAAGACCCAGCAATGAAGACGCTGAGTAGGTGATGTCGTCCTCAGAGCGGATGAGGATCCAGTAGGAGTAGCGGAAGAGGTATTCACAGGTGTGAATTTTAAATAATCCATTCTATATTGCAGAGAGATCTTGGAAAAGAGTGTCTATATGATATAGCAGATGTAATCAAGATAGGTTTGTCCAGACTACAACTTTTTAATGAGCACAGATGTCATTGATTGCTTTTTTGGCCCTCATATTGAGTTTAAGAGGGGCCTAACAAATAAGTAAAACATCATTTCACATGGTTAAGGATTCATGTTGTGTTCACCATTTTTTGTTTCTTCTAGAAATGGTGATGACCTTGTTTGTTTAAGGTTCAATCCTTCTAATCGGTTTCCAACGGGTTTATTCGTAGAACCGGAAATACCCATTGATTCTATATATATTTAGACATACTTTCCAAAGGTAGGTTCTCATTTTTTGTGGACCGATGTGGCTTAAAAACTTTCATTAGTCGAGAGGATGGGAGTTCAGGCTCATTACACTATTTTGGGGGGAATTATTGCCTACTTTGGGACTCTCTTATAGATTTATGTTATGTTCATGAATCCTTATTAATTCACCAAGAATGAAATGAGTTTTAACATGGAAATCAATGATTGATATGTATGAAATTTATAGAATATTTTATATGTATTTGAATTTCTTCATCGATAGAGAATCATCCATATATATTGGAGACTATTATTCAATGATATCCTTCAATATATTATATAGAAATCTCTTTGTCATTGTGATGACCATACTGGTTTTAATGCCACTCAGTGGGGCACTTGAAGTTTATTGTCATTCAGAAAGACAGTGATTATTTCAGAGTTGGGATCGTACCCGCAGATGGGCTACCTATGTATCCTCATTAAAAAGGAATCAGAACCCACATAGTTTTATTATAAGTATATAGTTCAACGTCATATGGGACAGAAAAAGAATTAATTAAACTTGGGCTTGAACCTTATAAAGGCTTCCTACGTACTCTACTTTTAAGGAAGTGATCAAAGTCCACGTAGTTCGGGTAATGAAATTTGGGGTTTATGCTTGGTTAATGGTCCAAGAAGAGATGTTGTGATTATTTTTACACTCTAAGCTGACGTGAGTCATATTCGGTGTGAGGAACAAGAGGTATCAATAAACATGACGAAGGTTCCACAAATTATGTAGTTATGAGAAATGATGTGGGGATTGCGCATGTATGACGACCCAAGTAGATGAAGACCATGACTTACTTCAGGAAAGAAGCCTAGGAGCAGGGCCCATAAAGGTATTTGAATTTTATGGAGATTTTGAGTTTTAATTTGGGGCTTACTCTTGAGAAGGAGGCATAAAGTAAAAGGGACTTATGATTGGGGTTTATTACTGAGAAGGAAGTCTGAATGGAAACAAATTATGATTGTGACTTACTCCTGAGGAGGATGCCCAATTAAAGGGAACTTATAACTTGGGGCTTACTCCTGAGAAGGGGGCCCAATGTTAAAGGAAATTATTACTGGGACTTACACCTGATAAGGAGGCTCGGGTTAAGGGGACTTGAGACTCGGGGCTTATTCCTGAGAAGGAGGACCATGTTAAAAGACCTTCTCATCTCAAAGGATGAGGTTATATTGGAAACCCGTAACCATAGTGACATAAATCTTGTAATTCACGGGGTTTTGAGAGAGGTTCTCACAGAATTCCTTTCAGATAAAGATGCTAGAAAGGGAACCATGCCATAAATGGATTTGAAGAGGGTTTTTAAGGATTTTTGTTGAAGAGGAGAGGTGGATTTGAGGAAAGGAGGTGACTTGGATGGAGGCGCGCAAGTATTGTTCTCGTGCGCAAGTCCTGGTCCCGTAAGTAGACTAGCGCGACATGAGTCGCCTTGGGGGAGGAAAAATCTATAGGGTAATACTTGGGAAACTTTGAACTCAAGACCTTATTATCATCCCTAGAGGCTTCCAAAAGTGTGGCGTGCAACCTCCCTTGACAGGGCAAGGTGTCGTACAAGTGTCATTATTTCCCTGAAGGGCTGGACACTTAGGTACGCAAGTATTGATGAGTTATAACACTTAGGACTTATTCTTCCTCTTTAGAGATTCACTTCTAGGTAAATAATTACTTTAGAAGTGTTTGGAAGAAGTCAGACAGAGACATCAATGACCAGAGCTTGAATATGTGTTTTGGAAAATTCATCCTCGAAATGGGGGGCCCACAGGGGCAATTTATAGGCTACAGGGCACCATGGGAGAAAAAGATAATAGGGCACGCAATTGATTTGCATGACTGATATGTGGCGCATAAGTGACTTGCGCGGAAAGAAGAAAAAATTTATGGCTTCTTCTTAATGGGTTCCTTGTTCATGCGTTTGACAATTCTTGATGTTCTTCAAAGGGTTACGCTCATTGTGCTTAAGGTATTCCCCTTTTACATTCGTTGGACTCTGTGATGGAAAGGAGCGTCAACAGACAATGATGTTTTTTAAGCCACTTAGTGGGGGAACTATAGAATTTATTTTCATCTAGGTAGATGAGATATTACTCTTGTGTTTATCTTCATATAGAGATAGAGAAGTTGTTTTGATGTTTCAATTGAACTCATAGATGATCTACCTATATTTACTCATGAAAGAAATCAAAACACATATAGTTTGGTTCCACTTAATGGGACCCATCATTCCATTTATGTTCTTGTGATAATGACCCTACCGTACATTCTAATATCATGTGGTAAGGACGTGTAGGTGGAAGGTTCCTAGTAAAATCTTTGTGTGGGACTTATTCCAAAGTATACCCAATAAAATGGAAGGAATATGAGCTCCTAATTTGAATTAGAACCTAATTGGAATGTGTCCTAGAGGGAATATAGAGAATTTGAGATGTTGGGTTTGAACATCATGGAGGCTTCCTACATACCCCACATGTATGGGAATCAAAGCCCACATTGTTTGGTAAGTCTCCTAGGAAAGTATTGAATTTTTAGAGGAATAGGTTGGGGGATTACTTCTAAAGAATATTTCCTTGTAACAGGGTCCATGATAGATTTCCTAACTCATGGAGGCCTAGTGTGGACTCAATTCAGGGATTAATCCTAAGGAGGATGCCTAGATTAATGGAATTAGGGTTGGATTCATGAGGTGGATATCAGTGAGATCAGGGCCTATGTAATGGATTCCTACATATCTCAGTTATGGTGGGATTCCTAGTTCTCATAGTTCATTCATTCAGGTTAATTGTATGGTTGTTATGATCAGCACAAATCTCTAAGCCTAGGTGAGTCATTCTCATTGTAAAAAACAAGAGGATGTGAAAGATTCAACAAACCACACACTTTTCCTCCTCTTCTAGTGGAAGAGGCTAGGCCTATAGATAATCAAACCGGGGTGATGATGGATAAGGGCACAGAGAAATTAACCTTTTAATGTGAAATGAAGGTGAAGGTCATTAGGTACATCCCAATATGCAATGGGATTATTCCATGATGGATTCTGTTGAATGGATCTTGTAGTGGGAGGAGGATACCAATCTCCATTGAAGGTAAGATATTGTGTGATATTCACTCTTCCTACTGGGGACGGGAGGATTTGGTTCCTAGATATGAGAAGGGGATGAGAGTCCTATCCCCAGAATCCAAGACCAGGAACTCCTCAACACTTTCTCTAGGGTAAGGTTCTATGTGACCATAGATATAGAAATCCACAAACACCATGAATATCCTTACCCTCTAACAAGAAGAGTTTGGAAAACGAATGACCATAGATATCCACATCCAAATGGGAGACACACAGATATGACTTTCCCATAGGTTTGGGGAATCAAGAGGTCTTGGTGGAGGTTTCAACTTGGTCACATTCATACAAGGCAGCCAAAGAAGAAGAATCCCTTCCATGATTGGTTGTAAAATAGGGCCTAAACTATATCTCATGTAGGTGGTCCGAACAGGTATTCCACATAGGTATTCCGCGTAACTACGCCATATAGGCATGATACACAAATCCTTAGAGAAACTGAAAAACTCTTAACATTATAAGTATAAGCCTATAAAAGCTTGATATGCCTTGATAAATGGACTACCAGGACAACAACACTTGGGTGAGGTTTTAACTAAGAACCCTGGGTGTCCCTTGATGTGTTTGGAATAATCATGCGCAGGTATTTTCTTAAAGAAAATATACCGGAAATGTGACTTCTTCTTATGGAAGGAGGGTCCTCAACCATATATCTTGTATTTTAGACCCTTAGGAGACTTTCATCTTGATTATCACTTTTAATTATAACTTATCTTGTTTTTTATAGATCTACCAAAAAAATTTCAGGGGACCTGGGTGAAGGATATGTGCAATGAGAGATTCGAGATTTCTTTCGACTTTTTTAGCTTTTGAAATGGGGAGGCCAAGGGTTCTATTTATAGGCAAGGAGGGGACCCGGTTAAATGGAGGTTTTCTATGTAGGTCATGGGAATAGGTCCACAGTTTATCTTTTACATGTATGTGTGTAAAAACTACAATTCCTTGTAGGTCCCCAACGTAGGTCCTTGGTGTACATCCTTGGAATAGGGGGATGAAACATCTAAAATGCACTGGCATGACCTACGCTGGACTCTTGTTTCATAGGTTTGCTGCATTGGTGCACCAAACATGGGGGATGGTTGAACCAAATTGGCGAACATACTTCTTCATACCATGGGGGTTGCACCCACACACCCTTGCTTGGGATCAGTTTTGAACTTCAGCCACAACCCCTCTGTACAGTTCCTTCTCTACAATCACTGACCCCCATGAAAAATGTAGAGTCACATCGTGAACTTTTCAAGCCCGATCGAGGACCTTTTGGGTTTTAGCACATGGAAATCAAATCTTCTCCATCCTCCAAAAATATTTATTTAATTGAAACTTATAATTTGGTGTTTAAGTGAGGATCAAATATTCAATTATGCAGATAAGTGCCTAGAACACATTACATGGAGTCTACAAAAGCCCCCCTAGAATTATAATCGCTCGAAATGAAAAGAATATTATTCTAAGGTAACATTAGGTCACCTTGATGCATTCCAACATATTATTTTGGGTTTTTGGGATATGTAATTATTGGAATGATGCTATAATTTTTTCCCAAGTAAAGGGGCATAACGAGCATATTTTGACTGTTACTAGGGACGTATAGACAACCCTAAAAACATTGTCTCTTTTTTGTCATCGCCCTTTGTGTGGTTTTAGCCCGGTGAGTACTACATCTCTTTTTGTTGGAATTTTAATGTCACACATATAGGGATAACAATTATAGTTCTTTAGGTCAAATATATTTGTCCAAGGATTTTTAAATTAGAGCCTAAACAAGGATTGATATATAGTAATGTCCTAATATTTGTTTTTAATTTCGATAATTACATTGGGAATTTTGAGTGATGATTTTTATGGTAACCACATCTAAAATTTGATGTATTAGAATAGAGGGTGTCTCTTCAAAGAATGAAGCTACCATTATTTGAAAAAAACACGTTATGGGAGATGCATTTTGTAGGGACAACCAGGGAATATGATGTATATAAAAATAGTGGCATTATTTGGATGACATGGTCGTTCTATGAGCAACTGATGAATCAACAATTTGGAAACATACTATATAGTCAGTTAACGGAGTTTCCAGGAATTCTGACATTCTATTACTGATATACAAAAGGTGATTAATATTTGGATGTCTCAAGAACATAGTAGGTGTCTTTTTCATGGAAAGATATCTATAAATTAAAATGGGTCATCTGTATGGACATAAGAAATGAATGAGAAACCACTTCTACAAAGATTTGATTTTTAAATGATGGTATATTTTGTTATATAACAAATGCATGGAGGATAGTGTTTTTTTCTAGCAAAGGATGATGGCGTTGTGTAGTTTAAATTCATGCATCGAAGACATTATGCTGTGCAATTTAAATTCATATAGAAAAACAATTAAGGGATTTTTAACATTATTTCATTTATTTTAAAGTCATGAAGTAAAGAAATTGTGGGGGATTTAATTTGATGCCTTTAGTACTGACCGAATATTTGATTGTTTTTTAATTCTTGGTATTTTTTCATGAAATGTGATACCATATTCATGTATGGAAAGGGAAAATTGTATGTTGTGATTTGGGAATTTCTAGATCCGAAGGATGGTATGGGAAAATGGAAAATGGTATTAGAGGAGGTCTATTCCAAGAATGAAGTTACTGCTATTTTATCAACCCATTATATGGGCTGTATTATGCAGGGCTATCTGGGGTATGTGCTATATAGAAAAATAGTGACATCCTTAGGATAACATGCCCATTTTGTAGGTAAATTTGATTCAATTCCAACTTGGGAATGTATTCCATAGTTATATAAAAGAGATCTCAAAAATCCCATCATTCTATTTCTAAAACATGATGAATTTTTAGGTAGATTTAGATCTTCTGAAGTATAGAGTCTTGTTTATATAGAAACGTACCTGAATACCAAAGGGGTATTTCCAGTTGTTATTTCCAAAGAATAATAGGATTAATCTTTCTATAAAGGTCCGGTCCAAATGTAAGAAGTATAGGGTTTTTATTTTAAAGTCATATTACTAGGACCATAATATTATAGAAACATTGAATGATATGTAGTTGAATTGTCAAAGGACATTACAATATATTTTGAACATATGTAGATGGAAAATTTAAACCATAATCTTGGAGGCATTCAGGTCAGGTGAAAGGATATGGGAAAAATATTCAAAGGATGACCACTTTAATATACGGGTTCCTACATACCATTATCAAATCTTAGAGGGCGCAAAATAGGCTTCTCCCAAGAATGATGTTACCGCTATTTAAAAATCCCATTATGGGTGCCGTATTATATAGGGGAAACTAGCGCATATGCTGTATAGCCAAAAGGTGGAATATTTTGTCTGAAAGGCCCATTATGTGGGAAAACTATATAAGGACTCCTAGGATAACATACTACATATTCAGGACAAATAGATCTCAGGTGTCATATATTTTGTCACTATAAGATAAGGAAATATTAGAATATCTGAAAGTATTCAATATTAGGAGTATGAAATATGACAGAGGTAATGTCTAATTCATAAGGGATGTATTTGACCTGATATTGGCCATTGTTTTGGGGTCCCTTACATCGACCTCAATCATATTTATAATTGTAAGATATTTTTTTCCTTAGTGGGCTCTCTAGGGAGATAACCCAAAATAAATGTGCCTTTATATATTTTTAATTATATGTATGGGGAATAAATATTCTGTTATCCCATGGTTTGGAGTAGGATCTAAGGCGTAGTCTTCTCTACATATCTCAATGGGATAATAAATCAAGCTATACATATTTCTATACATAACTTTCAGTTTAAATTTGTGCGAAAAATACAATATGATGTGCCATTTAGAGTGAAGATGCAGAGACATTAGGGACATTGGTATGATGATAAATTTGAATGTTGCGGCTGGACTAGGGTATAAATCCCAAGTTTCACTATGTATCCTTTTAATGAAAGAATCAATCCTCATATAGTTATTATCAGAAAGAAGTTCATGTACAAGGTGAAAACTTGTATTGGATCTCATCATGTAGATCTGACTTGTACATGGGGGAATAAGGGTTTCTTCATGTCATGCTGCAGTTGGACCAAGGATGGAAAATATCAAAATAATTATGTATCTCATAGGGATGAGAATCTAGTGACACATTGTTCTTAAGTAACCATGTAGTTTACCATCATTTTATGAGTATGTGAAGTGATTCTGATGTGATAACAGATACTTATACTAGACTAGGTGATAAGACATAGGTGTCACTATATATCTTTCTAGGGAAAGAATAAATCCATACATAGTTCTAAAATAATGATTACCCCACCCGAATTTAATTCACAAGTGGGGGATAATTGGGGTTTCTTGAATACATGTTCATACATAAGATGAGAACTTGTATTGATCTCCTCATGAAAATTTGACTCATACATGGGATAAAAGAGGCATCAATTTCATTATGTTGCAGTTGGGTCCAAGATTGAATGTTTGGACATCACTACGTATCTCTTATGGTTGAGAATCATGACATTCATAGTTCTTGAGGGGGTTTCTCTTGGAGGTCTAAACAATGCACAAGGAGTGGAGGATTTTTGTCTTATATCAGTATGTATTTCAAAATAATTAGAATCAGGCCACACATATTTCATTATACTTCCATTTAGTTTAATTTTATGAATTAAGGAAGAAGGTGAACTGACATGAAATGACTACATATCTCATGAAAATGAGAATTTAACAACACTTAGTTTTTCTGATATGATTGTATAGTTTATCTTCATGAGATGAGGACATCTACTTTTTTATTTTAATGTATTACAGGCAGGACCATTAATAACCCCATATATGAATTGAGATACATTATTTATGAAGATATATTCTTTACCCAATTCTCAAGATGTGAGTTGTGCTAGGTGTGAGAAAAAATGAGTGGTAGAAGAATATTTCACAACACAAGGGTAATGAAAGTGAAAGATAAGGGATATATGATTTAATTGTGGATGATCCAGGTTATACGACAAGAGAATCAAAACATATGTTTCTAGGGGAATTAATCAACCAACACATAGTTCTTGAGGTTTTCCCCATATAATCAGGTTTTGACAAGGGTAATAAGTCTTTTTTTAAATAATTTCCACGATAATTGTTGGGCCTAATGTAGAATTTCTATGAATAACCATGTATCTTTTTGAAAGGAGAATCAACTTAAAATTCCGGGAGGAGGTACCTATGAAAATATGACTCATGAATATGGAAAAGGAATGGGGTTTTTTCTTCCAAAATTGTATTTGTGCCCAGGGTTGGACATCTGGGTGTCATTACGTATCTTGATGAGGAAAGAATCAAGACAAACATAGTTCTTGAAGGTTCTCCCTAGGCATGTTTAATTCATATTACCATGGGTGAAGGTACTATTTAAACATTGCAGTTCGACCTAGGTTTATAGATACATGCATCACTACGTATCGTTCTAATGAAAGAATCAACCCACATGTAGTTCTTGAAGGTTCCATGTAGTTTAACACCAAGAAGTATTGACGAAGATGAACTGATGTAAAAAGATTGAAGTATTGCTGTTGGTCCAGGGTTAAAACATAGGCATATCTACATATCTCAATGGTATTAGAATCATGCCACATGTACTTCTTGAGACATTATCTATTTAGGTTTGATTCATACACTAAGGGGAATAAGGGGATTTTTATTTTTTTCATGGTTGGACCCAAGATTGGAGATCTAAGCATTACTAAGTATATCTCATTGGAATGAGAATCAATCCACACATATTTATTGACACGATTACTCACAAAAACTAGATTTTGATGTGAGTAAGGTTTTTTAGTTATGGATAGACCCAATATTGGAGATCTTGGCATCACTACATATCCCATTGGAATGATAGTCAAACCACACATAGTTCGTGAAAAGATATTTCCCCACACCAAAAGAAATTAATGTGAGAGATGACGGATTTTGGTACATTCCAGAATAATAATTAAGCTCAATACATAGGATGGTATGAGAATAAAACCATGTATTTTAGAGGAGTGCTCTGTATAAATTTGGTTTATATATAAGAAATGGGGAAGTAAATTTCTTTATGGTTGCGACTGGGCCCAAGATTGGTGATCTAGGCATCACTACGTATCTCATTAAAATGAGAATCAAGACACATGTAGTTCTTGAAGTACCGTGCAGTTCAGCGTCAGACGATGTGGATGTAAGTCACCTAACTTGAAAAATACTTTGCAGCTACACCAGGGAATAAGACCCATGTGTCACCACATATCTTTCTAGGGGAAAGAATAAAGCCACAAATAGTTCTTAAAAAGGGATCCCTATATAGATCTACTTCAAACATAGAGATATATAGGGATCAAGTTCCACTATGTTGTGGAAATGATGTGAGTTATGCTTCCAAATGGATGCTACTCATATTTTGAAGGACCACATGGAATTCCAATTTGTGGTATCTCCTGGGATTTCTTAACGTCAAATGAAGGAGACATTAACCATATAGTTTAATGTTATGTAGTGAGGAACAATAGTGTTGTGTCGTTTGTCGTAATGAGATAAGGAAGAATCTGCTACACAGTTTTACGTTATGCAACATGGATGCATATGGTGTTATGATGTTTAATGTCCAATGAATAAGACGATGGTTTTTGTGCATTTAAACATCATGCAACTAGGACATGGTCTGTGTGATTAAACACATTATTTCTTCATGATCCATACATTTGTTGGAGTTGAAATGAGTTCTCGAGCCAGTGATATTAGGAAATAAGATCCATTAGAGTGTAATTTATTTATGGAGTAAGGTCCTTCCCACTTTGGCTCATGATTTAAAGGCTTCTTTCCTATTATAATCAGATTCCATAGTACTCGTAGAAATTCTCATTGAAGAAATTAACAGAGGAAAAATTCCTTGTTAAAATATCATTCTATTCTATTTTGATAGACCTCCATGTGATGAAGGGTTTGCAATATATTTTCATCTAATTGATCCAAATCATATAGTCGCTTCTAGGACGGCTCATCTAAATATAACTATCTATAGAAGGAAACTCAGAGTGAAGGAAATTGTAAATCAATGAGGAGGAGAACATAAGTTATCCATACCAACGAATATGGAGTTGCTCGTGTGGCAGTACAGGTAGTAGTCTTGTAATCCCATAAAGCATGGGAGAGTTTATCAAGAAGTGATTTCTTATCTTTATCCACCATCTGTTTGAGAATATTTGATATGGTCCTATTGAAATCCTCTATCTATCCATTACCCACTTCATGATAGTGGGATGAATGGTTGGATTTGATATTGTGATTCTGATATAACTTCCCTACATCACCAAAAAATAAATTGGTGTTTTTTTATGTCAATATGGTATGAGGGAAACCAAATCTGGTGAAGATATTAGCTTTGAAAAAGATACCAATGATTTTATCCCCGACTTCATTAAGAGGTACTGCTTCAACACATTTGGAAAAGAAATCAATAGTTGTAAAAATGTACGTGAACTGTGTAATGACCAAAAGTTTTTCAATAGAAATTAACATCTTAAAATTATGTCATAAAATAACATGAAATCCCAAAATAATTAACTATTAATTGATAAGTGACCTTTAAACATAAGTTTGTCACTTCTGTGTTTGAAATTTCGAAAATCTGATATACACGGTTGTGTTAAAGATGATATTTGGAGTCTAGTGAAACAAAAATAATTTTTGGTGAATAGTAACCTTCCCATATGAATAGTAACATACCCTTATGAATAGTGATATACCCTAATTAACAATAACCTTACCTATGATGGTATAAATATAATATTCAAGTGAAATTATGATGTACCTATATTTTAGAATAAGTAAATGAATGTTTTAAAACTGTTTTTTTGTAATAAACCATGATTTTAATTACATATTAAATATATAATATTTAGAAAATTATTTTTTAAAAGTGGACATAATTTTTTTATTCTACACATCGAAAAATGGTTGTGGTAATTTTTTGGAATTTTTCTGAAATACATGAATTTTTGATGAATAGTGAAATACCGTAATTTACAAAAATAAGCTAAATAAGCTAATTATAGAGTAATGTGTGATGTTCTGCTAATGTAAGCCAACTTGGTTCAGGATCACATGATAAAATTACTATTCTTGGTCATTCAAGACTCGCTATTCCTTGTCTTAGGGGAAATTAGTAAACTAATGAATTTTATATTAAGGAAACCCCTCTCCCCACCACTATAAAAACCACCCTTCACACCCTCATTTCCTCACACCTCTCAAGCACCAGGACTTCTGTAAACTCCACCCAAACATCTTCCCTAGACCCTCTCCCACTTCCATGAACTGCGGGTCCCATAAAAAGTCCAAGACTAGATTTCTTAAGGAGGATCTCAAGAGGAGGATTTAAGAGGTAATTTCTCTCCCTCTTCTCCTTTAATTTCCTTTCAAGTTCAAGTTCATTTCTTGATCTCTCCCCACTTATCTTCATACAAATGGTATTGTAACTCCATTATTATACATATAACTGAATTTTATGATGCTAATGGTGTATTATATCATCCAAAACCCTTTCCCTCTTCCTTTTATATTATTAAAGAGAACGTTGTTCGTGAGGTGTTAATTTATCCCCTTTAAGAACAACATGCTTTCTTCTTACATTTCTACCTTCAGATCTGGTAATGAAACCATTTTTATGGTTGAAACAGAATTTTTTATATGTATTATTTCCTATTTAATGTTCTATAAATAACTTATGGCCATATTACTAGTGGTAAAATAAAATAAGTTCATTATGATCAAAATAACCGTTCAAATTAACCCAAACAATCATCATTTAACTCTTATCTAATGATTCATCCACATGGATATAATATGATTCATTATAATATAATTCAAACTCCTGTAATATCATTAATAAAATGTCATATTTGTTCTGTATGTTTACCCATGTTTTACCCAAACTTCGATTTAAGAATACAAGTGAACCACTCAAGAAAACAATAAAAACAAACATTCCTAAATAATGTTTTTAAACTCTATAACTCATCCAGAGGAACATAAAATCAGTTAATGAAACCATAATGAACCATATTAATGTACACAAGGTTATGTATTTCTAATTAATGAATACAATGTCCTTATACAAGACATTAAAGATAAGGAATCCTTCATATACAAGGTAAAGGAAAATTCTCGAACCCTACATTCATCCTTCGGGTTCTCCCTCTTTCACTCCATTTGTGATATGGTTACTCTTTAAATATCATTTCTTCATCATTGTCTTTCCTTTTATAATATATACATGTTTGTACCTGGTTTTTTATGTCAAACAAAATGTTTTCCAAAAGAACTCTTCTTTTAAGAACATGCCTTTTACTTCTGATTCAAGATTTACGGTTCTTGTTACATATATGTTATTCCCTCTTTGATTTGGGAACCCAATGTTTAGGAATGTGTTATTATGAGATGAACCTCATTCCTTTTCATGGGTTTGTTATGTTCATTTATGTTATATGATCATTGTGGCATGGATGATAAATTATAATGTTATGATGTGACAGGTGCGCTCGAAATTATATAGCGCAATATGAATATTTAAATGTGACGGGTGCACCCAGAATTATACAGCGCTCCAATGAATTGGGTAAAGTGATGAATCTCATGAGTAAATGTGAAATGATATGTGAACAATATTCTAGCTTGTTTCACAAGTAAGAGTGGTAGTTAACCACTAAGACATGATGTTTCATTTTTTTATGCATGACCACATTTCAAATATTTTATTTATGCTCCTCTCATATTCATGATCTTTTGCCTATGTCATGATTATGCTCACCATATGCTATATTGTTGTCATCTATCCTCTTACTAGGATTTTAGATCATCCATTTTTATGTTTAACTTTAGGTGGATACATGTACTAAGGAGAGGTCAAGTGCCAATGAGAAGCTAGAGAAGAAGAAATTAAATAAATGTTTATTCTTGATGATGTAATTGTTATGTATGGTCATAGTTTTCCCAAGACACTAAACCTTTTGATCCTATATGTTTAATACTATTGTGTTGTTTATCCTTACAATGTTTTAATAGTAATGTAAGAAAAGGCTGGGACTATAACGACCCATACTTTACATACATTGTTAATACTTCAAAATTGAAGCACACTTATTACAACATATGACAAAACCACAAAGGACCGTATAGGTATAGTGTCTTTAGAAACTGGGAAACATAAACAACTGGTTCATAAATCTTCTACAGTGTCTCCCATTTATTTCATCATATCTAGGGTCCCTTTTAGCAGATTTTACTTAATATCCATCTTCCTGACCTGGGGAAAAGAAAACATAAAACGGTGAGCTCAAATTCTTAGCAAGGGAAAATAAAGGAAATAAAAATCATATCATATCTTTTTGAAAATCAAAACCTGCAAAAGAGATCATAATATCTTAACATGGAATAAATCATAGAAGTGAAAATGAGATCCCCATAATCATAACATAAAACTTGAAACTTTGTGGTATGCACACATAATCATGGAAAATCATTTCTTGTTAGTCATGACTCATTTCCAAGACTATCTTAGTGGACAAAGTCCCTTTCTGAACCGAGTCACCCTCGTTCCAGTCCTGTTTCACTGAATCGGTATAACCTACCATTCCAGACATGTCTATCTCATGAGATATAAAATCTTTACCCAATGCATTGGAGGGAGATATAGGTCCCACCCATCTTATAATGAATCCTTTCTTATGTGTGCCACATAATAATAAACCATACATCATAGCATAACCCATGTAATAAAAATGGGAATCTTAAACATCATGACATCATAAAACAATTCATATACGATAAAGGAATTCATAAAAAAATAATTCCATCACAACATAATCAAATCAATGTAATAATAGGGATAAAAACAGAACCCTTTATTATCTTAGATGGAAAATAATTTTGATAAAACACTTGAACTCCATTCTTGAGGAAAATATCCTCTCTTCTTCAAAAAAACATTTTTCCTTTCATAACATGTCATACAACTTTAAAATAAAAGAAGTTGATTAAAAATAAACTTGAAAACTTGTAAAGGAATCTTCTTGGAAATAATGTTTTAAAAATCCATACATGCCGTATAAGTTAAAAAAAACATTCTTCGTACTTTTGTCAGAAAAGTCAAAAAGTACCTCGTACAAAAAACGAAAAAATATTCCTTTCATACATATTACTAAAAACTCACCGAAGGGTAAAAATGGATTTAAACAATTTTAGGTGGATGGAAATAATATCACATATTGAGGAAACATGGATGTGGATGATAAAATACACCCCAGTAAATATCAAAGTATAAACAATCTCGGATAAAATGAGATTGTGACATTTCCCTTACCTTAGGTCCAATTTGCTTTGTACGTGTCCGAATCTCCTGTATAATGGTTTAAATAATGTTATTGACTTATTCCAGAATCATTCATATTGATATGATATCATATATGGTCATATTCTTAGTTTCTTGATAGTAATATTTCATTGTTACTTGTTACTCGGGTCTTTATTGCCTTTTGTTCTTATGCGTGTTTTTCCGAATACATTCTTATTCTTCTTTTAAGGTTATAGATACCTTATATGCAGAATGATATTAGTGTAACATATATCATATTTATTCATTCAATTTATATAATTACTATGTAATGATGATCATGTAGAACGAGTCGCATCACATCGTGGAGACGGTATTCCGTACGTACGCACGAGTGATGATATCATTCCTATGATCGTGGAACTGTATTGGAGTATATATATATTATTTCAGTATTAATATTACTTTATAATAATCATAAATAGTTACTCATTACACCATTATACCCATCCTTGTAAAGTGATGGTGGAAAATAGATTACACCACGGCTTGGAGACGGTATTCCGTACGTACGCACGCGTGATGATTTCATTTTTCCGTAGGATGGATAGAAGGTGAATTAGGGTTGTTTCATATTTATAATAACATATCAGTATGTAAGTAATACTTATGTTATTACTTTATCATGAAACAACTAAATAAGAAGAAGTTGAAGAAGAAAGAAATTGAAAAGATCGGTAATGGATATTACCTCTTCTTTGGAACGCCTCTTTGAATCCTCCACTTAGGGAACTAAGATTGGTCTTTGAAGAAGACCAGGACCTCTAGGATTATTCTAGGGAAGTTTAGAGGAGAACATGGCAGGTTTTGGCCGAGATTGAGTGCTCAAATTGGTGTGAGGAGGAGGGGGAGGAGGTGCCCTTTTATAAGGGAGGAGAGGGGCACCTTAGGAATATCTCAAAATATTATTTTATATTAAAGTCAAAATCGGTTTATAATGGTTCCAAAGGGTCTTATTTCGAAGCTAAAGTGGGGATGGGTCGAAATCCTATCAACCAATAGGATTTGGACAAGTTTAGGGTATTATTTTAACCTTATCAATTAGATTTAACTCTAAGTTAATTAATTTAACTTTTACCATGTCTTTTTGTTTTCTTTCACTATATGGTTAATACACTAACTATAACATGCCAAACGAACCCCAAATTGTTTATTATTAATATATATATCCTTATCTATGTTATTTGGCCGAACCTTAGATTTTTAGGAATAAAATAACAATTAATAATATAATATTGGATTTAAAAACTATTTTGTGTCAATTTTGACACTATTTGATAAATGATTTTTTTTGAAAGTCATAACAGAATTATATGTTCGAACCAAGTTGATTAAATCAACACTAATATATCATATTAACCTAGAAAATTAGTGAAATTCATAAAAAGTCTCAAATTACATTTATTTCGGTGTTTATAACATAAATTATGTCAATATTTCATTAATAAGATAATTATTGCATCATCATTGTGTCATAAATAAATTAAATTATTTAATGTCTAAAAATTACAAATAAACTACCATTATGTAGGAAATCTTTTTAGCTTTCTAATTAATATTTATAGTCGAATTTAGTTTATGTATAACCCCATATTAAAAATGATTTACTTATTAAACTTTGATTTTAACTATTTTAACCCTTCTTTAAATAAATTAATAATAAATGTCATAATCTAATCCAAGTGGGCCTAAATGGTCATATTTTATTCCTAAGTTTGTTTTTGGTCGAATTACACTTGTCCAATAGAATTAGGACATGTGTTAGGGTAATATTAATATCATATTTACCCTTAGTTACCCTATTTACTATTAACCGCGGTAAAAAAAGTAAAAAGTTACTATTCACCAAAAAATTATTTTTATCTCATTGAACCACATTTTACTTATTGATATCAACCGTGTCTGTCGGATTTTCGAAATTACATTCACAGAAGCGGTAAAATTAAGTTTTATGCAAAATTCAGTTTTTAACCTACCACTTAGTGGTTTCACTATTCATCAAAAATTGAAAGTTTTCAGAAAAATACCAAACTTTCACCCTAGGCTAATTTCGATATTCTGAGTCCAAAAATGAAGTCCATTTTGAAAAATAAAATTTATAAAATTTCAAAAAGTGGTTATTACTATTCATAACGGCTAGTTTTAATAGCATATTGTTGTTTAGTGAAACTCGGTATTGCGTACGACGGAAGCTATCGAGGAAGGTCGCGATTGCGTGTAAAGCAAGCCAAGCAAGTGTTGTGTAGAAAAAGATTACTTTGATGATTTATCTAACATAAAAGTCTCGGGTGTTACATTCTACCCCCCTTAAAAAGAATTTCGCCCTCGAAATTCGTCACTTTGTAACAAACAGATGAGG
Organism: Viscum album; assembly: GCA_963277665.1. Lineage (NCBI taxonomy): Eukaryota > Viridiplantae > Streptophyta > Magnoliopsida > Santalales > Viscaceae > Viscum > Viscum album. Next base: position 1,776,152,569 of record OY728158.1, read on the forward strand.
ATACTTCTCCCTCATCATATCCTCAAGCTCCCATGTAGCTTCTTCAAGTTGGTGGTTCCTCCATAAAACTTTCACCAATTGAGTGGTCTTGTTTCGTAGGACTTTTTCGCTACGATCCAGAATCTCTATCGGCTGTTCTTCATAAGAAAGATCTTGCTCGAGCGGTACAAGTTCTGAGCTGAGTACATGTGAAGGATCTGGTATGTACTTTCTCAGGAGAGATACATGGAACACATCGTGAACTTGAGAGAGATTCGGTGGAAGCACCAATCGGTAAGCTACCTTCCCAAAACGATCCAGTATTTCGAAAGGACCGATATATCTAGGGATCAACTTCCCCTTCTTTCCAAATCTCATAACCCTCTTCCAGGGAGATATTCGTAAGAACACTTTATCGCCCACTTCAAACTCTAGGTCTTTTCTTCGGTTGTCGGCATAACTTTTCTGTCGACTCTGAGATGCTCTTATGTGTTGTTGAATAGATCTAACCTTTTCTGCCATTTCATCAACGAGATCAGGTCCTAATAGCTTTCTTTCCCCAACTTCATCCCAGCAAGTTGGAGTCCTGCATTTCTTTCCATAGAGAGCTTCATAAGGAGCCATCTGAATACTAGAGTGAAAGCTATTATTATAAGAAAATTCCACCAAAGGTAGGTGTTGATCCCAACCTCCTTTGAAATCCATAGAGCATGCTCTCAACATATCTTCTAGGGTTTGAATTGTTCTTTCAGACTGACCGTCTGTCTGGGGATGATAAGCAGTGCTGAAACTCAACTCTGTATCCAGAGTATGCTGAAGACTTCGCCAGAACTTCGAGGTAAATCTTGGATCCCGATCAGATATAATAGAAAGTGGTACTCCATGTAATGTTACCACTTCCTTTACATATATCCTGGCAAGCTGATCTAGAGAGAAATCCTCTCTAATAGCAATGAAGTGTGCAGACTTTGTAAGACGATCAACTATGACCCAAATAGAATTATTGCCTTTGGATGTTTTAGGAAGTCCTGTGACAAAGTCCACAGTGATGTTTTCCCATTTCCATTCGGGTATGGGTAATGGTTGTAACATCCCCTTAGACTTCTGTCTCTCAGCTTTAACTTGTTGACAAACCAATCATCGAGAGACATATTCAGCAACATCCCTTTTCATGCCATCCCACTAGAAGTACTCTTTCAGGTCCCTATACATCTTCGTGCTTCCAGGATGAATAGAGAATGAAGAACTATGAGCCTCATCCAGCAGCTCCTTCTTTAATTCGGGGATGGGAGGAACAGAAACCCGATTCCTGAACTTTATTATCCCACCACAATCAAGGTTGAATTCAGGAACATTTCTCACATTCTTTTGTAACTCGACATCTTCTTTCTGTGCCTCCTTAATCTTCGCATGTATAGATGGTTGAACATTCATTTGAGAAAGATAAGATTTTTCCCCTTCCATTATAATTCCAAGATCCATCCTTTGTAAATCCAAAAATATTGGATCTTTTGTGATCCTCATCATGGATAAACTAGCATGGTCTTGTCGACTTAATGCATCTGCCACCTTGTTTGCTTTCCCAGGGTGGTAATGGATTGAGTAGTCATAATCCTTAATCAGCTCCAACCATCTTCTTTGACACATATTCAGCTCCTTTTGTGTGAAAGTATACTTTAAACTTTTATGATCAGTATAAATATCACACCTTTCACCATAAAGGTAATACCTCCAAATCTTTAATGCAAAGATTACCACAGCCAACTCCAAATCATGAGTTGGGTAATTTTGCTCATGGATTTTCAACTGTCGTGAGGAATAAGATATCACCATATCATTTTGCATAAGAACACACCCCAATTCCTTCTTGGATGCATCACTGTAGATCACAAACCTTTCTCCACTACAAGGCAGTGTGAGCACAGGTGCACTGGATAACCTTCTTTTCAACTCCTTGAAATTCTCTTCACATTCCTCTGTCCAAACAAACTTAACTCCTTTCCGAGTCAACTTAGTGAGTGGATTAGATAATCGTGAAAAATCTTTTACAAAACGTCGATAATATCCAGACAAACCAAGAAAACTTAGAATCTCAGTTACTGTTGTTGGTCTCGACCATCTTTCGATAACCTCTGTTTTTGCTGGATCCACAGATATCCCCTCTTTAGAGATTATGTGACCCAAAAATGCAACTTTTTGAAGCCAAAATTCACACTTGGTAAATTTGGCATAAAGCTTCTCCTTTCTCAGGGTCTTCAATATAATTCTCAAGTGATCCTCAGTATCTTCCTTGCTCTTTGAATAGACAAGAATATCATCTATAAAGACTACCACAAATTGATCAAGATAGTCTCTAAAGGCTCTATTCATTAGATCCATGAAGATAGCAGGGGATTTAGTAAGACCAAATGGCATCAGGATAAATTCATAGTGTCCATACCTTGTACGGAAAGCCGTCTTTGGTATATCCTCCCTTTTGACCCTTAATTGATGATACCCTGAATGATGATCAATCTTGGAAAAGTATTGAGCTCCGCGTAGTTGGTCAAATAAGTCATCAATTCGTGGGAGAGGATATTTGTTCTTGATAGTGATCTTGTTAAGTTCTCGATAATCAATGCAGAGTCTCATTGATCCATCTTTCTTCATAACAAATAGAACAGGTTCTCCCCAAGGTGACGCAGTAGGGCGTATGAATCCCTTATCAAGATTCTCTTGGAGTTGCTTCTTCAATTCCTGCAACTCAATTGGGGCCATTCTATAAGGTGTCTTTGAAATAGGCAAAGCACCCGGTACGAGTTCTATTGAAAACTCAACTTCACGATTTGGTGGAAGACCCGGTAATTCCTCTGGAAAGACATCATCAAAATCCCTTACAATGGGAATATTCTTAATCGTGAGTTTCTCACCAACCATTTGAGATAAACAACCTTCATTTAGTGGAATCAATACCCATAATATGGAAGAAATTTCCACTGGAAGGTTATGTTCATCCTTGCATTGATAGACGATCATAGATTGATCTGGAATATGAAATGTGACTTCCCTTATTTGGAAATTGATATGAGCTCCATGTATAGAAAGCCAATCCATGCCAAGAATCAAATCAAATTCCACTAAAGGAAGTATCACAAGATTTGCAGGAAGCACTTTCCCACAAACTTCGATCGGAGAAGAATTATAAACTTTTGATGCGACTGTTGTGCCATTAGGTGTTGTCACAACTAACTCAACATCTAATTGTTGAGGTAATACGGTGATACCCTTAGAAAATTCTTTAGAAATAAAAGAGTGGGTGGATCTAGAATCAAATAAAACATTTGCAACTTTAGAGTGGATGGTAAGTGTACCTTTCACCACTTCGTTATCGTACTCCACATCGCTGATAGAAATTGCATGTGACTTTCCTTTGTCTTTAGCCTTAAGAGTTTGTTGACGTCGACCATCATCATCAACCCTTGGATTTGGGCATTGATTGGCATAATGCCCCATCTCCATGCACTTGAAACATTGAAGTGTAGTAGGTTCATTCTGTGTATCCCTTCCTTTGTTTGCGTCATTAGACATCTTATTCCCATTATCACGGAATTCAAATGCCCGATGAACTTCCTTTCCACATTTAAAACATTTACTTGTCCCTTTAAGACAACTCCCTCCATGTTTCTTTCCACACTTTGAGCATAAGGAAAAGCTCATCTTCTTTTCCGTGTGTTCTTTAGATTTTTCTTTGAATTCCATCTTCCTCTTCTTATCAAACCCATGTGACTGATGGGTTACTCCAATCTCCATCTCGACTTTGAGAGCACATCGAACGATTTCCTCGTAGCTATTGAAGTCCCTTATGGCTAACGCCCTTCGAAGACTTGGTTTTAAGCCACTAAAGAATCGATCGATATTACTCTCAGGTTGGATAATAATACCAGAAGCGTACCTTGCAAGTCTTGTAAAATTTGCTTCATAGGTACCAACAGATTCATCATCCCTTTGCTCCAGTTCAAGAAACTCTTTCTCCATCTTTGTTTGGAGAATACGAGGGAAGTACTTATTGAAAAATAAGTTCTTGAACTCGTCCCATTCCATAGACTCAATTTCATCCCTTTGCCTCGTATTCTTAATAAGATTCCACCATTGATCAGCATCTCCTTCTAAACGATACACTGTTAGGATAACTTTATCATGCTCAGAACATTGAAGAACTGAAAATATCTTTTTAGTAGTACTAATCCATTGTTCAGCAACTAATGGAACAGTAGACCCGCTGAAAGAAGGTGGACGCTGCCTCATGAAGGATTCAACAGAATGTTTCTCCTTCCTTTGCTCGTTTGGAAATCCTGCATGATTCATAGCTTGAGAAAGTTGTGTGAGCATGGATACAAGATTTTGCATTCCAGCTCCCATATCGTTTGGTTGCTCAGGGGGACAATCATTGCATTGCCCATCGCATTCCGCATTAACACGGTTCCTTCGGGTTCCAGCCATTGACTAAAACCAAGAAGAATAGTGTGAGAAACACTTATTATAATAGGAAAACCACATAATTCAAGAATAAAATTTTCATGATTAAGGTCTTATCCTAGGTTATTCAAGGCCATTTCTAAAACACTAAGATTGTGTTCTATGCTTAGACTTATCCTTAGGGTTCTTACTAAGGCTTTCACATCCTAGTTTCCAAAGGTTGACTATACCTTTCCTCTGATACCAACTATAACGACCCATACTTTACATACATTGTTAATACTTCAAAATTGAAGCACACTTATTAAAACATATGACAAAACCACAAAGGACCGTATAGGTATAGTGTCTTTAGAAACTGGGAAACATAAACAACTGGTTCATAAATCTTCTACAGTGTCTCCCATTTATTTCATCATATCTAGGGTCCCTTTTAGAATATTCTACTTAATATGCCTCTTCCTGACCTGGGGAAAAGAAAACATAAAAGGGTGAGCTCAAATGCTCAGCAAGGGCAAATAAAGGAAATAAAAATCATATCATATCTTTTTGAAAATCAAAACCTGCAAAAGAGATCATAATATCTTAACATGGAATAAATCATAGAAGTGAAAATGAGATCCCCATAATCATAACATAAAACTTGAAACTTTGTGGCATGCACACATAATCATGGAAAATCATTTCTTGTTAGTCATGACTCATTGCCAAGACTATCTTAGTGGACAAAGTCCCTTTCTGAACCGAGTCACCCTCGTTCCAGTCCTGTTTCACTGAACCGGTATAACCTACCGTTCCAGCCATGTCTATCTCATGAGATATAAAATCTTTACCCAATGCATTGGAGGGAGATATAGGTCCCACCCATCTTATAATGAATCCTTTCTTATGTGTGCCACATAATCATAAACCATACATCATAGCATAACCCATGTAATAAAAATGGGAATCTTAAACATCATGACATCATAAAACAATTCATATACGATAAAGGAATTCATAAAAAAATAATTCCATCACAACATAATCAAATCAATGTAATAATAGGGATAAAAACAGAACCCTTTATTATCTTAGATGGAAAATAATTTTGATAAAACACTTGAACACCATTCTTGAGGAAAATATCCTTTCTTCTTCAAAAAAACATTTTTCCTTTCATAACATGTCATACGACTTTAAAATAAAAGAAGTTGATTAAAAATAAACTTGAAAACTTGTAAAGGAATCTTCTTGGAAATAATGTTTTAAAAATCCATACATGCCGTATAAGTTAAAAAAACATTCTTCGTACTTTTGTCGGAAAAATCAAAAAGTACCTCGTATGAAAAACGACAAAAGATTACTTTCATACATATTACTAAAAACTCACCGAAGGGTAAAAATAGAATTAAACAATTTTAGGTGGATGGAAATAATATCACATATTGAGGAAACATGGATGTGGATGATAAAATACACCCCAGTAAATATCAAAGTATAAACAATCTCGGATAAAATGAGATTGTGACATTTCCCTTACCTTAGGTCCAATTTGCTTTGTACGTGTCCGAAGCTCCTGTATAATGGTTTAAATAATGTTATTGACTTATTCCAGAATCATACATATTGATATGATATCATATATGGTCATATTCTTAGCTTCTTGATAGTAATATTTCATTGTTACTTGTTACTCGGGTCTTTATTGCCTTTTGTTCTTATGCGTGTTTTGCCGAATACATTCTTATTCTTCTTTTAAGGTTATAGATACCTTATATGAAGAATGATTTTAGTGTAACATATATCATATTTATTCATTCAATTTATATAATTACTATGTAATGATGATCATGTAGAATGAGTCGCATCACATCGTGGAGACGGTATTCCGTACGTACGCACGAGTGATGATATCGTTCCTATGATCGTGGAACTGTATTGGAGTATATATATATTATTTCCGTATTAATATTAATTTATAATAATCATAAATAGTTACTCATTACACCATTATACCCATCCTTGTAAAGTGATGGTGGAAAATAGATTACACCACGGCGTGGAGACGGTATTCCGTACGTACGCACGCGCGGTGATTTCATTTTTCCGTAGGATGGATAGAAGGTGAATTAGGGTTGTTTCATATTTATAATAACATATCAGTATGTAATTAATACTGATGTTATTACTTTATCATGAAACAACTAAAGAAGAAGAAGTTGAAGAAGAAAGAAATTGAAAAGATCGGTAATGGATATTACCTCTTCTTTGGAACGCCTCTTTGAATCCTCTACTTAGGGAACTAAGATTGGTCTTTGAAGAAGACCAGGACCTCTAGGATTATTCTAGGGAAGTGGATAGGAGAAAATGGCAGGGGTTGGCCGAGCTTGAGTGCTCAAATTGGTGTGAGGAGGAGGGGGAGGAGGTGCCCTTTTATAAGGGAGGAGAGGGGCACCTTAGGAATATCTCAAAATATTATTTTATATTAATGTCAAAATCGGTTTATAATGGTTCCAAAGGGTCTTATTTCGAAGCTAAAGTGGGGATGGGTCGAAATCCTATCAACCAATAGGATTTAGACAAGTTTAAGGTATTATTTTAAACTTATCAATTTAACTCTAAGTTAATTAATTTAACTTTTACCGTGTCTTTTTGTTTTCTTTCACTATATGGTTAATACACTTACTATAACATGCCAAACGAACCCCAAATTGTTTATTATTAATATATATATCCTTATCTAAGTTATTTGGCCGAACCTTAGATTTTTAGGAATAAAGTAACAATTAATAATATAATATTTGATTTAAAAACTATTTTGTGTCAATTTTGACACTATTTGATATATGATTTTTTTTGAAAGTCATAACAGAATTATATGTTCGAACCAAGTTGATTAAATCAACACTAATATATCATAGTAACCTAGAAAATTAGTGGAATTAATAAAAAGTCTCAAATTAAATTTATTTCGGTGTTTATAACATCAATTATGTCAATATTTCATTAATAAGATAATTATTGCATCATCATTGTGTCATAAATAAATTAAATTATTTAATGTCTAAAAATTACAAATAAAATATCATTATGTAGGAAATCTTTTTATCTTTCTAATTAATATTTATAGTCGAATTTATCTTATGTATAACCCCATATTAAAAATGATTTACTTATTAAACTTTGATTTTAACTATTTTAACCCTTCTTTAAATAAATTAATAATAAATGTCCTAATCAAATCCAAGTGGGCCTAAATGGTCATATGTTATTCCTAAGTTTGTTTTTGGTCGAATTAAACTTGTCCAATAGAATTAGGACATGTGTTAGGGTAATATTAATATCATATTTACCCTTAGTTACCCTATTTACTATTAACCGCGGTAAAAAAAGTAAAATGTTACTGTTCACCAAAAAATTATTTTTATCTCAATGAACCACATTTTACTTACTGATATCAACCGTGTCTGTCGTATTTTCGAAATTCCATTCACAGAAGCGGTAAAATTATGTTTTATGCAAAATTCAGTTTTTAACCTACCACTTTGTGGTTTCACTATTCATCAAAAATTGAAAGTTTTCAGAAAAATACCAAAATTTCACCCTAGGCTAATTTCGATATTCTGAGTCCAAAAATGAAGTCTATTTTGAAAAATAAAATTTATAAAATTTCAAAAAGTGGTTATTACTATTCATAACGGCTAGTTTTAATAGAATATTGTTGTTTAGTGAAACTCGATATTGCGTACGACGCAAGCTATCGAGGAAGGTCGCGATTGCGTGTAAAGCAATCCAAGCAAGTGTTGTGTAGAAAAAGATTCCTTTGATGATTTATATAACATAAAAGTCTCGGGTGTTACATTCTACCCCCCTTAAAAAGAATTTCTCCCTCGAAATTCATCACTTTGTAACAAACAGATGAAGATACTTCTCCCTCATCATATCCTCAAGCTCCCATGTAGCTTCTTCAAGTTGGTGGTTCCTCCATAAAACTTTCACCAATCGAGTGGTCTTGTTTCGTAGGACTTTTTCGCTACGATCCAGAATCTCTATCGGCTGTTCTTCATAAGAAAGATCTTGCTCGAGCGGTACAACTTCTGAGCTGAGTACATGTGAAGGATTTGGTATGTACTTTCTCAGGAGAGATACATGGAACACATCGTGAACTTGAGAGAGATTCGGTGGAAGCGCCAATCGGTAAGCTACCTTCCCAAAACAATCCAGTATTTCGAAAGGACCGGTATATCTAGGGATCAACTTCCCCTTCTTTCCAAATCTCATAACCCTCTTCTAGGGAGATATTCGTAAGAACACTTTATCGCCCACTTCAAACTCTAGGTCTTTTCTTCGGTTGTCGGAATAACTTTTCTGTCGACTCTGAGCTGCTCTTATGTGTTGTTGAATAGATCTAACCTTTTCTGCCATTTCATCAATGAGATCAGGTCCTAATAGCTTTCTTTCCCCAACTTCATCCCAGCAAGTTGGAGTCCTGCATTTCTTTCCATAGAGAGCTTCATAAGGAGCCATCTGAATACTGGAGTGAAAGCTATTATTATAAGAAAATTCCCCCAAAGGTAGGTGTTGATCCCAACCTCCTTTGAAATCCATAGAGCAAGCTCTCAACATATCTTATAGGGTTTGAATTGTTCTTTCAGACTGACCGTCTGTCTGGGGATGATAAGCAGTGCTGAAACTCAACTCTGTATCCAGAGTATGTTGAAGACTTCGCCAGAACTTCGAGGTAAATCTTGGATCCCGATCAGATATAATAGAAAGTGGTACTCCATGTAATCTTACCACTTCCATTACATATATCCTGGCAAGCTGATCTAGAGAGAAATCCTCTCTAATAGCAATGAAGTGTGCAGACTTTGTAAGACGATCAACTATGACCCAAATAGCATTATTGCCTTTGGATGTTTTAGGAAGTCCTGTGACATAGTCCATAGTGATGTTTTCCCATTTCCATTCGGGTATGGGTAATGGTTGTAACATCCCCTTAGACTTCTGTCTCTCAGCTTTAACTTGTTGACAAACCAAGCATCGAGAGACATATTCAACAACATCTCTTTTCATGCCATCCCACCAGAAGTACTCTTTCAGGTCCCTATACATCTTCGTGCTTCCAGGATGAATAGAGAATGAAGAACTATGAGCCTCATCCAGCAGCTCCTTCTTTAATTCGGGGATGGGAGGAACACAAACCCGATTCCTGGACTTTATTATCCCATCACAATCAAGGTTGAATTCAGGAACATTTCTCACCTTCTTTTGTAACTCGACATCTTCTTTCTGTGCCTCCTTAATCTTCGCATGTATAGATGGTTGAACATTCATTTGAGAAAGATAAGATTTTTCCCCTTCCATTATAATTCCAAGATCCATCCTTTGTAAATCCATAAATATTGGATCTTTTGTGATCCTCATCATGGATAAACTAGCATGGTCTTGTCGACTTAATGCATCTGCCACCTTGTTTCCTTTCCCAGGGTGGTAATGGATTGAGCAGTCATAATCCTTAATCAGCTCCAACCATCTTCTTTGACGCATATTCAGCTCCTTTTGTGTGAAAATATACTTTAAACTTTTATGATCAGTATAAATATCACACCTTTCACCATAAAGGTAATGCCTCCAAATATTTAATGCAAAGATTACCGCAGCCAACTCCAAATCATGAGTTGGGTAATTTTGCTCATGGATTTTCAACTGTCGTGAGGCATAAGCTATCACCATATCATATTTCATAAGAACACACCCCAATCCCTTCTTGGATGCATCACTGTAGATCACAAACCTTTCTCCACTACAAGGCAGTGTGAGAACAGGTGCACTGGATAACCTTCTTTTCAACTCCTTGAAATTCTCTTCACATTCCTCTGTCCAAACAAACTTAACTCCTTTCCGAGTCAACTTGGAGAGTGGATTAGATAATCGTGAAAAATCTTTTACAAAACGTCGATAATATCCAGCCAAACCAAGAAAACTTCGAATCTCAGTTACTGTTGTTGGTCTCGACCATCTTTCGATAACCTCTGTTTTTGCTGGATCCACAGATATCCCCTCTTTTGAGATTATGTGACCCAAAAATGCAACTTTTTGAAGCCAAAATTCACACTTGGTAAATTTGGCATAAAGCTTCTCCTTTCTCAGGGTCTTCAATATAATTCTCAAGTGATCTTCATGCTCTTCCTTGCTCTTTGAATAGACAAGAATATCGTCTATAAAGACTACCACAAATTGATCAAGATAGTCTCTAAAGACTCTATTCATTAGATCCATGAAGATAGCAGGGGCATTAGTAAGACCAAATGGCATCATTATAAATTCATAGTGCCCATACCTTGTACGGAAAGTCGTCTTTGGTATATCCTCCCTTTTGACCCTTAATTGATGATACCCTGAACGAAGATCAATCTTGGAAAAGTATTGAGCTCCGTGTAGTTGGTCAAATAAGTCATCAATGCGTGGGAGAGGATATTTGTTCTTGATAGTGATCTTGTTAAGTTCTCGATAATCAATGCAGAGTCTCATTGATCCATCTTTCTTCATAACAAATAGAACAGGTGCTCCCCAAGGTGACGCGCTAGGGCGTATGAATCCCTTATCAAGATTCTCTTGGAGTTGCTTCTTCAATTCCTGCAACTCAATTGGGGCCATTCTATATGGTGTCTTTGAAATAGGCAAAGCACCCGGTACGAGTTCTATTGAAAACTCAACTTCACGATTTGGTGGAAGACCCGGTAATTCCTCCGGAAAGACATCATCAAACTCCCTTACAATGGGCATATTCTTAATCGTGAGTTTCTCACCAACCATTTGAGATAAATAACCTTCATTTAGTGGAATCAATACCCATAAGATGGAAGAAATTTCCACTGGAAGGTTATGTTCATCCTTGCATTGATAGACGATCATAGATTGATCTGGAATATGAAATGTGACTTCCCTTCTTTGGAAATTGATATGAGCTCCATGTATAGAAAGCCAATCCATGCCAAGAATCACATCAAATTCCACTAAAGGAAGTATCACAAGATTTGCAGGAAGCACTTTCCCACAAACATCGATCGGAGAAGAATTATAAACTTTTGATGCGACTGTTGTGGCATTAGGTGTTGTCACAACTAACTCAACATCTAATTATTGAGGTAATACGGTGATACCCTTAGAAAATTCTTTAGAAATAAAAGAGTTGGTGGATCCAGAATCAAATAAAACATTTGCTACTTTAGAGTGGATGGTAAGTGTACCTTTCACCACTTCGTTATCATACTCCACATCGCTGATAGAAATTGCATGTGACTTTCCTTTGTCTTTAGCCTTAAGAGTTTGTTGACGTCGACCATCATCATCAACCCTTGGATTTGGGCATTGATTGGCATAATGCCCCATCTCCATGCACTTGAAACATTGAAGTGTAGTAGGTTCATTCTGTGTATCCCTTCCTTTGTTTGCGTCATTAGACATCTTCTTCCCATTATCACGGCATTCAAATGCCCGATGAACTTCCTTTCCACATTTAAAACATTTAATTGTCCCTTTAAGACAACTCCCTCCATGTTTCTTTCCACACTTTGAGCATAAGGAAAATCTCATCTTCTTTTCCGTGTGTTCTTTAGATTTTTCTTTGAATTCCATCTTCCTCTTCTTATCAAACCCATGTGACTGATGGGTTACTCCAATATCCATCTCGACTTTGAGAGCACATCGAACGATTTCCTCGTAGCTATTGAAGTCCCTTATGGCTAACGCCCTTCGAAGACTTGGTTTTAAGACACTAAAGAATCGATCGATCTTACTCTCAGGTTGGATAATAATACCAGAAGCGTACCTTGCAAGTCTTGTAAAATTTGCTTCATAGGTACCAACAGATTCATCATCCCTTTGCTTCAGTTCAAGAAACTCTTTCTCCATCTTTGTTCGGAGAATACGAGGGAAGTACATATTGAAAAATAAGTTCTTGAACTCGTCCCATTCCATAGACTCAATTTCATCCCTTTGCCTCGTATTCTTAATAAGATTCCACCATTGATCAACATCTCCTTCCAAACGATACACTGCTAGGATAACTTTATCATGCTCAGAACATTGAAGAACTGAAAATATCTTTTCAGTAGTACTAATCCATTTTTCAGCAACTAATGGATCAGTAGACCCGCTGAAAGAAGGTGGACGCTGCCTCATGAAGGATTCAACAGAATTTTGCTCCTTCCTTTGCTCGTTTGGAAATCCTGCATGACTCATAGCTTGAGAAAGTTGTGTGAGCATGGCTACAAGATTTTGCATTCCAGATCCCATATCGTTTGGTTGCTCAGGGGGACAATCATTGCATTGCCCATCACATTCCGCATTAACACGGTTCCTTCGGGTTCCAGCCATTGACTAAAACCAAGAAGAATAGTGTGAGCAACACTAATTATAATAGGAAAACCACACAATTCAAGAATAAAATTTTCATGATTAAGGTCTTATCCTAGGTTATTCAAGGCTATTTCTAAAACACTAAGATTGTGTTCTATGCTTAGACTTATCCTTAGGCTTCTTACTAAGGCTTTCACATCCTAGTTTCCAAAGGTTGACTATACCTTTCCTCTGATACCAACTATAACGACCCATACTTTACATACATTGTTAATACTTCCAAATTGAAGCACACTTATTAAAACATATGACAAAACCACAAAGGACCGTATAGGTATAGTGTCTTTAGAAACTGGGAAACATAAATAACTGGTTCATAAATCTTCTACAGTTTCTCCCATTTATTTCATCATATCTAGGGTCCCTTTTAGCATATTCTACTTAATATGCATCTTCCTGACCTGGGGAAAAGAAAACATAAAAGGGTGAGCTCAAATGCTCAGCAAGGGCAAATAAAGGAAATAAAAATCATATCATATCTTTTTGAAAATCAAAACCTGCAAAAGAGATCATAATATCTTAACATGGAATAAATCATAGAAGTGAAAATGAGATCCCCATAATCATAACATAAAACTTTAAACTTTGTGGCATGCACACATAATCATGGAAAATCATTTCTTGTTAGTCATGACTCATTTCCAAGACTATCTTAGTGGACAAAGTCCCTTTCTGAACCGAGTCACCCTCGTTCCAGTCCTGTTTCACTGAACCAGTATAACCTACCGTTCCAGACATGTCTATCTCATGAGATATAGAATCTTTACCCAATGCATTGGAGGGAGATATAGGTCCCACCCATCTTATAATGAATCCTTTCTTATGTGTGCCACATAATCATAAACCATACATCATAGCGTAACCCATGTAATAAAAATGGGAATCTTAAACATCATGACATCATAAAACAATTCATATACGATAAAGGAATTCATAAAAAAATAATTCCATCACAACATAATCAAATCAATGTAATAATAGGGATAAAAACAGAACCCTTTATTATCTTAGATGGAAAATAATTTTGATAAAACACTTGAACTCCATTCTTGAGGAAAATATCCTTTCTTCTTCAAAAAAAAAACATTTTTCCTTTCATAACATGTCATACGACTTTAAAATAAAAGAAGTTGATTAAAAATAAACTTGAAAACTTGTAAAGGAATCTTCTTGGAAATAATGTTTTAAAAATCCATACATGCCGTATAAGTTAAAAAAAACATTCTTCGTACTTTTGTCGGAAAAGTCAAAAAGTACCTCGTACGAAAAACGACAAAAGATTCCTTTCATACATATTACTAAAACCTCACCGAAGGGTAAAAATGGATTTAAACAATTTTAGGTGGATGGAAATAATATCACATATTGAGGAAACATGGATGTGGATGATAAAATACACCCCAGTAAATATCAAAGTATAAACAATCTCGGATAAAATGAGATTGTGACATTTCCCTTACCTTAGGTCCAATTTGCTTTGTACGTGTCCGAAGCTCCTGTATAATGGTTTAAATAATGTTATTGACTTATTCCAGAATCATACATATTGATATGATATCATATATGGTCATATTCTTAGCTTCTTGATAGTAATATTTCATTGTTACTTGTTACTCGGGTCTTTATTGCCTTTTGTTCTTATGCGTGTTTTGCCGAATACATTCTTATTCTTCTTTTAAGGTTATAGATACCTTATATGCAGAATGATATTAGTGTAACATATATCATATTTATTCATTCAATTTATATAATTACTATGTAATGATGATCATGTAGAATGAGTCGCATCACATCGTGGAGACGGTATTCCGTACGTACGCACGAGTGATGATATCGTTCCTATGATCGTGGAACTGTATTGGAGTATATATATATTATTTCAGTATTAATATTACTTTATAATAATAATAAATAGTTACTCATTACACCATTATACCCATCCTTGTAAAGTGATGGTGGAAAATAGATTACACCACGGCGTGGAGACGGTATTCCGTACGTACGCACGCGCGGTGATTTCATTTTTCCGTAGGATGGATAGAAGGTGAATTAGGGTTGTTTCATATTTATAATAACATATCAGTATGTAAGTAATACTGATGTTATTACTTTATCATGAAACAACTAAAGAAGAAGAAGTTGAAGAAGAAAGAAATTGAAAAGATCGGTAATGGATATTACCTCTTCTTTGGAACGCCTCTTTGAATCCTCCACTTAGGTAACTAAGATTGGTCTTTGAAGAAGACCAGGACCTCTAGGATTATTCTAGGGAAGTGTAGAGGAGAAAATGGCAGGGGTTGTCCGAGCTTGAGTGCTCAAATTGGTGTGAGGAGGAGGGGGAGGAGGTGCCCTTTTATAAGGGAGGAGAGGGGCACCTTAGGAATATCTCAAAATATTATTTTATATTAAAGTCAAAATCGGTTTATAATGGTTCCAAAGGGTCTTATTTCGAAGCTAAAGTGGGGATGGGTCGAAATCCTATCAACCAATAGGATTTAGACAAGTTTAGGGTATTATTTTAACCTTATCAATTAGATTTAACTCTAAGTTAATTAATTTAACTTTTACCGTGTGTTTTTGTTTTCTTTCACTATATGGTTAATAAACTTACTATAATATGCCAAACGAACCCCAAATTGTTTATTATTAATATATATATCCTTATCTAAGTTATTTGGCCGAACCTTAGATTTTTAGGAATAAAGTAACAATTAATAATATAATATTTGATTTAAAAACTATTTTGTGTCAATTTTGACACGATTTGATATATGATTTTTTTGAAAGTCATAACATAATTATATGTTCGAACCAAGTTGATTAAATCAACAATAATATATCATAGTAACCTAGAAAATTAGTGGAATTAATAAAAAATCTCAAATTACATTTATTTCGGTGTTTATAACATCAATTATGTCAATATTTCATTAATAAGATAATTATTGCATCATCATTGTCTCATAAATAAATTAAATTATTTAATGTCTAAAAATTACAAATAAAATACCATTATGTAGGAAATCGTTTTAGCTTTCTAATTAATATTTATAGTCGAATTTATCTTATGTATAACCCCATATTAAAAATTATTTACTTATTAAACTTTGATTTTAACTATTTTAACCCTTCTTTAAATAAATTAATAATAAATGTCCTAATCTAATCCATGTGGTCCTAAATGGTCATATTTTATTCCTAAGTTTGTTTTTGGTCGAATTACACTTGTCCAATAGAATTAGTACATGTGTTAGGGTAATATTAATATCATATTTACCCTTAGTTACCCTATTTACTATTAACCGCCGTAAAAAAAGTAAAAAGTTACTATTCACCAAAAAATTATTTTTATCTCATTGAACCACATTTTACTTACTGATATCAACCGTGTCTGTCGTATTTTCGAAATTCCATTCACAGAAGTGGTAAAATTATGTTTTATGCAAAATTCAGTTTTTAACCTACCACTTAGTGGTTTCACTATTCATCAAAAATTGAAAGTTTTCAGAAAAATACCAAAATTTCACCCTAGGCTAA
Organism: Viscum album; assembly: GCA_963277665.1. Classification (NCBI taxonomy): domain Eukaryota; kingdom Viridiplantae; phylum Streptophyta; class Magnoliopsida; order Santalales; family Viscaceae; genus Viscum; species Viscum album. Next base: position 1,776,168,946 of record OY728158.1, read on the forward strand.
TTTCGATATTCTGAGTCCAAAAATGAAGTCCATTTTGAAAAATAAAATTTATAAAATTTCAAAAAGTGGTTATTACTATTCATAACGGCTAGTTTTAATAGCATATTGTTGTTTAGTGAAACTCGGTATTGCGTACAACGCAAGCTATCGAGGAAGGTCGCGATTGCGTGTAAAGCAAGCCAAGCAAGTGTTGTGTAGAAAAAGATTCCTTTGATGATTTATATAACATAAAAGTCTCAGGTGTTACAGGGACGCTATAGTTGGTATCAGAGGAAAGGTTTAGTTAATTTGGGACTTAGGATTAGTGAACCCTAGAGAAAACCTATAGCATGAGACTAAGTACAAATATGCACAAAAGAATGTTTACATAGGGATCCAATATGGTATGTTTTTGGTATAAATTGTATAAATGAATAAGTTATTCATGACTTGTTTACTTATATTTTGTTCTAACCTATTCTATTTTAGAAAATTGTGGGAACCATGAGAAATCATGCCAACAACTCGTGTGAGGGCCAATGCAACGATTTACCAAGCAACATAACCAATGATTTGGGAGGTGAGGTTCAAAAAATCATAGAGATTCATACAAAATTACCTCAGGTTATAAACAATAACCATAATAATGGGGAACACCCTCCTTCACCAAAGAGGGAGAAACTGGTTATCGAATGTTTTATGCGACAACGACCATCAACATTTAGTGGATCTTCCGTTCCACTAGTTGCGGAGAAGTGGGTCAACTCCATGGAGAAGATCTTTTCTATGATTCACTATTCTGAGATGGAGAAGGTGACCCAATCCATTTATCGTCTAGATAGAGAAGCTAATAAATGGTGGGATTTGATTAAGAACACCAAGCCGAGGGAGGAAATTGAAGAGATGGAATGGGAAGACTTTATGACAATGTTTCTTAACAAGTATTTCCCAAGAACTCATCACATGAAGATGGATAGAGAATTCATTGAGCTCAAGAAAAAAGATAGATAATCTATCACAACTTATGAAGAGAATTTCAAAAGGCTTTCATGGTACGCTTCGGGTCTTGTTATCGACAATGATAGAAAAATTGATAGATTATTTAGTGGATTAAAACCACACCTTCAAAAGGCTCTTGAAATTGGAGACTTTGGGAGTTATGAAGAAGTTGTTCGATGTGCCCGCAAAGTGGAGATGGATATTGGAGAATGGTCCAATGGCTATGGGGATAAGAATCTAAATACGGAGTTTCAAGCTGGAGGATCTAATGACAAAAGTGGGAAGAAAACTCAATGAACCAGATGCGAAAAATGTGGGAAGCTGTACTATGGGAACTGCCTCAATGGGATGGGGAAGTTATTAAAGTGTGGGAATGAAGGAAACCATTCTAAATAGTGTTTAAAAGACATGAAATGGAAGTATAATATGGCAGAATAAATGAGACATCAAATCATGGTTCAATGTTACATTTGTAGGGAGCTAGGGAACTATGCAAGTCAGTGCACTAAACCTCGAGTTCTCTAGGGTAATCAACATCAGCAACCACCAAAGCAAAAGGAACAAGGGAAGGATAATTCCATCACTACTGCAGAGGTGGAGTATGAAAATGAATTCATACAAGGTACACTTCTTATTAACTCAATAATGGAAAAACTATTATTTGATTCTGGTTCTACGCGTTCATTTTATCTTGCAAGTTTGATAGAACTATAGAATCGAAGCCCCAAAACCTTGAAGTAGAGATATCTATAAAAACACCAAGTGGTGAAATCATTGAAACCCAAGTGTTTGATTCTTCACCTGTTGTTTTATATGGGATGATTATTACGGAAAATCTCATAATACTTCCCTTGCTGTAATTCGACGCTATAATGGGAATGGATTGGCTCTCTTTGTATAGTTCACATATCAACTATCGGGAAAAGGAAATATCTTTTCATATTCTGAACCATTCCATGCTCCTCTAAAAATTCAAGGAAGATCATGAATCTACTTTGAAAAATCATTCAATGGTGTGGGTGTTGATTCCTTATTAAGAAGCATACCGCGCCCAAATGGTTGAGTTGAAGGAAAGTGCCAACCTTGAGGAAATTCCCATCATGGGGTAATACAGCAATGTATTTCCCGAAGAGTTACCCGGAATTCCCCTGGATCGTGAGGTAGAGTTCTCAATTTAACTCATATATGGAGACAATCTTATCTCAAAGTGTCCCTATAGGATGGCTCATATCGAACCGAAGGAGTTAAAGAAGTAGCTGCAAGAGCATCTGGACAAAGGGTTCATATGCCCTAGTGCATCACCTTGGGGTGCACCAGTGCTCTTTGTGAAGAAGAAGGATGGAATAGTGCGGCTGTGTATTGATTATTTGGAACTCAACAAGATCACCATAAAGAAAACGTATCCTCTCCCAAGTATTAAAGACTTGTTTGACCAATTAATAGAAGCTCAATACTTCTCAAACGTAGATCTTAGTTATGGATATCATCAGGTAAAGGTGAAGAAGGAAGATATTCAGAAGACTGCCTTCCGTACAAGGTATATGCATTATGAGTTTTTGGTGATGCCCTTCGGACATACTAATGCCTCTGAAATCGTCATGGATTTGATGAATAGAGTCTTTAGACATTACCTCGACAAATTTTTGGTAGTGTTTATTGAGGATATTCTCATCTAATCCAAGATCAAAGAGGAACATTAAGAACATCTAAGACTTGTGTTGGCAACTTTGAGAAAAGATAAGTTGTACGCCAAGTTCTAAAAGTGTGAATTTTAGATGAAACAAGTCACATTCATGGGAAAAGTAATAACAAGTGAAGTAATTTCTATGGATCCTTAAAAACAAATGTGATTGAGGAATGGACTGGGCCCTCTAGTGTCATAGAAATCCGTAGTTTTCTTCGATTAACTGGGTACTACCGACATTTTGTGGGAAAATTCTCATGATTGTCAAGCTCGCTAAATAAGTTAACAAGGAAATAGGTAATGTATATATAGACAGAAGAATGCGAGGGAAGCTTCATGGAGATAAAGAGAAGGCTGATCACTGCACTTGTACTCACTGTAACGAAAAGTAGAGAATGTTTTGTGATATACATTGATTCTTCAATGAAAGGCTTGGGTTGAGTACTCATGTAAAATGACAATTCGATAGCCTAAGCCTCACGACGGTTGAAGATCCATGAGCATAACTACCTGACGCATGATCTAGAGTTGGAAGCTGTGATTTTTGGCTTGAAAATCTGGAAGCACTACCTTTATGGTGAGAAGTATGACATATACACCGACCACAATATCTTAAAGTATATATTCACACAAAAGGAGCTGAAAAAGCATCAAAGGATGTGGTTAGAGCTAATCAAGGAGTATGATTGATTTATTCACTATCATCCTGGAAATGCGAACAAGGTATCTGATGCTCTAAGCAGAAAATAACCTAATACTCTATCCATGTTGTGGATTGTGAAAGACCCTATCTTCATGGATATGCAAGGAATGGATTTGGAAATCATAAGGGAAGGGGATAAATCCTACATTGACCAAATTATTGCGCAATCATCCATCCCAGAGAAGATTAAGGAAGCACAAAGGTATAATGGGGAGATACAAAAGAGGGTGAATGTAATAAATGTAGAGAAGCTGCAAGAGTTCCATATCGACGATGATGGTGTGATTAGGTTTGGAATGAGGATTTGGATACCTTCATCACCCGTGATTAAGAAGGAGTAATTGGATATTGAACATAGCTCAAAATTCTCTATCCATCTTGGGAGTGCCAAAATGTACCGTGATCTCTGAGAACACATCTGGTGGGATAACATGATGAAGAACATTGCAGAATATATATCAAGGTGCTTGGTATGTCAGCATGTTAAATTTGAGTGACAAAAGTCCAAAGGTATGATGCAGCCATTGCCTATACCCATGTGGAAATGGGAAAATGTTACTATGGACTTTATCACGAGTCTCCCAAAGTTGTCGAAGGGAAATAATTTGATATGGGTTGTGATTGACCGACTCACCAAGACGGCCCATTTTATCGCTATTCAGAAAGATCTCTCACTTGAACAACATGAAAAGATATATGTGAAGGAAGTAGTGAGACTGCATGGTGTTCCACTCTCAATTATCTCAAATGGTGATCCAAGGTTCACATCTAAATTCTGGAAGAGCCTTTAACATGCTTTGAGTACTGAATTAAATTTCAGCAGGGCCTATCACTCCCAAACTGATGGCCAGTCTGAAAGAACTATTTAGACGCTTGAAGATATGCTTAGAGCCATATCTATAGAATTCAAAGGTGTTTGGGATAAGAATCTCCCATTGGTTGAGTTCTCATAAATGAATAGATTCCACTCGAGTATTCAGATGGCTCTATATGAAGCTATGTATGGAAAGCGATGTAGAACTCCAACCTATTGGAATGAAGTTGGAAAAGAAAGCTACTTGGACCCGATCTTGTGCAAGAGATGATAGAGAAGGTTGAAGTCATCTAGAAACACATCAATGCTACTCAAAGTTGGAAAAAGATCTACACTGACAACCGTCGAAGGAACTTGGAGTTCGATGTTGGAGATAAATTCTTCCTTCGAATATCTCCACGGAAGAGAGTCATGCGATTTGAGAAGAAAGGGATGCTAAGCCCAAGGTACATTGGCCCCTTTGAGATCCTTGACTACATATGCTCCATGGACTATCGGCTTAAACTTCCAACGAATATCGCTAGAGTTCAGGATGTTTTTTACATATCACTCTTGAGGATGTACATACCTGATCCCTCATATGAACTAAAATCAGAGGTGGTGTAGTTGGAAGATGATCTCTCATATGAGGAGTATCCAGTAAAGATTCTGGATCGCATAGATAAGGTTCTACGCAACAAGAAAACCCATCTTTTCAAAGTGTTGTGGAGGAACCATATGTTTTAGGAAGCAACTTGGGAACCATAATAGGCAATGAAGGAGAAACACCCTCACATGTTTGTCTAAAGTGAAATTTCGGGGGCAAGATTTCTTAAGGGGGGAAGATTGTAATGACCCAATGTTTTTCAATGGAAATTCCCTTTTTAAAATTATATTATAAAATAATATGAAAAAAAAACATAATTAACTACTAAGTGATAAGTGACCTTTAAACAAAAGTTTGTCACTTCAGTGTTTGTAATTTTGAAAATATAACATACACAGTTGTGTTCAAGATGATTTATGAAGTCTAATGGATCAAAAATAATGTTTGGTGAATAGTAACCTTCCTTATGAATAGTAACATACCATTATGAATAGTGATATACCCTAATTAATAGTAACCTTACCTATGAACATATAAAAATAATATTCAAGTGAAAGTATGATGTACCTATATTTTCGAATAAGTAAATGAATGTTTTAAAACTGTTTTTTGTAATAAACCATGATTTTAATTAAATATTAAATTAATCATGTTGATAAGATTATTTTTGAAAAATGGAATTCTTTTTTTGATTCTACATGTCAAAAAATGGTTGGGGTAAATTTTTGGGATTTTCTTGAAATACTTGAATTTTTGATCAATAGTGTAATAATGTAATTTACAAAAATAAGCTAAATAAGATAATTATAGAGTCATGCATGATGTTATGATAATGTAAGACCACTTGGCTCAGGATCACATGATAAAATTACTATTCTGGGTCATTCAAGACTCACTATTAATTGTCTTAGGGGAAATTAATAAACTAATTAATTTTATATTAAGGAAACCCCTCTCCCCTCCACTATAAAAACCACCCTTCACACCCTCATTTAATTACACATCTCAAGATCCAAGCCTTCTCTAAACTCTACCCAAACATCTTCCCTATCCCCTCTCCCACGTCCATGATCTTCTGGTCTCATAAAAAGACCAAGCCTAGCTTCTCTAAGGAGGATCTCAAGAGGAGGATTTAAGAGGTAATTTATCTCCCTCTTCTCCTTTAATTTCCTTTCATGTTCAAGTTCATTTATTGATTTCTCCACACCTATATTCATCCAAAAGGTATTGTAAATCCATTATTATACATATAATAGAATTTTATGATGCTAATGGGATATTATATCATCCAACCCCCTTTCCCTCTTCCTTTTATTTTATTAAAGAGAACGTTGTTCGTGACGTGTTAATTTATCACCTTCAAGAATGAAAAGATTTCTTCTTCCATTTCTACCATCAGATCCAGTAATGAAACCATTTTGATGGTTGAAGCAGAATTTTTTATATGTATTATTTCCTATTTAAAGTTCTGGAAATAACTTACATCCATATTTCTAGTGATAAAATAAAATAAGTCTATTATGATCAAAAAACCATTCAAATTAACCCAAACAAACATCATTTAACTCTTATCTAATGATTCATCCACATGGATATAATATGATTCATTATAAGATCATTCAAACACCTGTAATATTATTAATAACATTTAATATTAGTTCTAGATGTTTACCCATGTTCTACCCATTCTTTAATTTAAAAATACAAGTGAACCACTCAAGAAAACCATAAAAAACAAACATTCCAGAATAATGTTTTTAAACTCTATAACTCATCCAAAAGCACATAAAATCAATTAATAGAACAATAATGAACCATATTAATGTAAAAAAGGTTATGGATTTCTAATTATTGAATATAATGTCATTATACTGGACATTAAAGAGAAGGAAGCATTTAGATACAAGGTAAGGTGAAATTATCGAACCCAACTTTCATCCTTCGGGTTCTCCATCATTCACTCAATTTGTGATATGGTTACTCCTTAAAGATCATTTATTCATTATTTTCTTTCCTTTTTTAAGATATACTTGTTTTTCCCTGGTTTTTATGTCAAACAAATTGTTTTCCAAAAGAACTCTTCTTTTAAGAACACGCCTTTTACTTCTCATTCAAGATTGATGGTACTTGTTACATATATGTTATTCCCTCTTTCTTTTAGGACCCAATGTTTATGGATGTGTTCTTATGAGATGAAACCCATTCCTTTTCATGGGTTAGTTATGTTCATTTATGTAATATGTTCATTGTTTCATGCATGATAAATGATAATGTTATGATGTGATGGGTGCACTCGGAATTATATAACGCAATAAGAATGTTTAAATGTGATGGGTGTGCCCGGAATTATACAGTGCTACAATGCATTGGGTAGAGTGATAAATCTCATGAGTAAATGTGAAATGATGTTTGAACAATATACTATCTTGGATCACAATTATGTGTGGTAGTTAACCACTAAGACATGATGTTTCATTTTTTTATGCATTGCCACATTTAAAATCTTTTATTTATGCTCCTCTTATGTTCATGATCTTTTGCCTATGTCATGATTATGATCACCCCATGCTATATTGTTCTCATATGTCCTCTTACTGGGCTTTTAACTCACCCCTTCTGATGTATATCCTTAGCTGGCTACATGTACTAAAGATAGGTCAAATTCCAAGAAGAATCTAGAGAAGAAGAAATTAAATAAATGTTTATGCTTGATGTTGTAATTATTTCGTACGGTCCTAGTTTTCCCAAGACACTAAACCTTTGGATCCTCTATGTGTAATAATATTATATTTTTTATCTTTATAGTGATGTTATAGTAATTTATGAAAAGGTTGGGACACTATAAACTTCTTGTCCATAGTTAGGGGATAAGGTCCCACAGTATCCATTCCCCATGTAAAAAATGGCCCAGAGTATTTAGCTGTGTGTAGAAACATTGAGGGTTGATGAATGAAGTTTGAATAAATGTGGAAGGGATGACCCTTTTCAGTTAAATCTATGAAATCCAGTGTCAGTGGAGGCCAAAAGTATCCAAGCCTTCATATTTGATTAGAAACCCTATCCCAAGACTAGTGGGAACCATATGCTCTTGTATGTACTTATTTCATGATAACTACAGTCTCTTATCCATCAATACATATGTGTGGAATTCCATCAAAGCCACATTTTTAAAGGAACTTCTCGTGATCCAGGCCATCATAAAGAGTGAAATTAACTACTTGTCATCAGATATCCTCTCTTTTAACTCTATCAAGTGGAAGTACAACATTTTAAAGATGTTCCATGATAGGTTCCATCCATCCAATGGAATTAACATATAGCTTAGAAATGGTAATGATTTCATTGATTTCCTCTATTATGAATTGAAAAAGGTGAAACCAAATGATGATGTGAAATTTTGATGATTGTTTCATCCCGATTTAGATCTTCCAAGGATGTGGCTTCATTTTCCGATGCATCATCGTGGGCATTCTGTGATCACAGTACGTAAGACAATGTCGGATCTATTGGAAATTCTTTCATTAACCCTCAAACATAATCACATAGTGGAATTATATCTTCTTTTCTGATAGCTTAATCCCCATTGATCTGTTTGATTATAAATTCTAAATCACCTATCAATTGTAGGTTCTTTATTGGTACTTTTAGTTCTAATTCTAGGCTTACAATGAGAACCTGATAATCTACCTTGTTGTTGGTACCATTTTCTGATAATAGGAAAGAGTATGGAAATATTTCCTTCTCTAGTTAGATAAGAACAATCCCTAACCCAAGTTTTTTTAAGCTAAGGGTATTCCATTATTTTCCCCATTGTACTTATGAAAGCACCCATCAATGTACATTTCCCATATTCAGGGGATGTCTTGAATATAGAATATTTCTTCCCAAGGAACTTAATCATTTGGTGATGTTTCTTTTGAAGATGTGTTTTCAGAAAGGAAATCTACTAAGGCTTGGCCTTTTACTTCATTCTGTGGAAAAAACTGTATATCAAACTACTACAGAATAACTTCCCACGGTTCCAGATGTCTAGTAAGCACATGATGATTAAGGGTAAATTTTAGAGGGTTATTGTGAGATACCAAGTAAACCTTGTAATGTTTCAGATAGTTCCTTAGTTTATATAATGAAAAGTTTTATTATAGGAATATTTTCTCAATATATGAATATTGAGTCTCTATGTAAAGAATAGTTAGATTGATATAGTAAAAGCTATTTTCATTCTTAGAAACATTCTTTTGTTCATGAAAGGTGCCCAGTGATTTCTCCAATTAAGTCACATAAATAATGAGAGTCTTTCCTTCAATAGGTGGTATCAATAATGGTGGTCTCAATAGGTATTACTTGAGGGTATCAAATGTTTATTGGTGGTTATTTCTCTAATGATATGTGACCCCTTCTTCAAAAATTTGGTGTGAAGGGAAAACACTTGGCTGCTAGATTGGTTATGAATCACCAGATGTAGGTCAAGTGTCCTTGATTTACTCCAAAATATTTCATGTTTTGAGGAGGTGACATTCTAAGGGTATCATTATAATTCTTGGGATTGACCTCAATGTCGCGATGCAGTATATAAAAACTAATAAATTTTCCCGAGGTTACCCCAAAAGAAAATTTCCTAGGTTTTATCTTAAAATTATGTTGTCAAAGCTTATTGAATAAGGACACCAAGTCATTAAACTGATCAGAACATCGTCAGGATTTGACCACAATATCATCAACATAGCATTTAATGAATTTTTCCAAGAAGGGTTTGAAGATGTAGTGCATTTCACATTGATGTGTCACACAAACATTCTTCAATCCAAAGGGAATTACACAATAGAAAAATATAACTTGAGGGGGTAGAAAGGGTTTAAATTACTCATCTTCTGGGGACATTCCAATTTGGTTATACCCAGAGTATCCATCCTTGAAGGATATAGCTTCGTAACTAGATCTTGCATCAATCAGGAGTTATGTGATTGGAACTGGGAATCCATCTTTAAGAAAATTCCAGTTGAGATAACTAAAATCAATGAAGATTCTGATTTTACCATTTTTTACTGGGACAATTTCATCTATCCACATTGGATATTTCACTTCTCAGATAAAATCAGATTTTTATGATTGTCGAATTCATCATTAATTTTATAGTTGTAAGTCAGGTGTGTTCTTCTTGCAGCTTGTTTGTATCCCCGATGAACTTTTGGTAGGCCAAAATGATGGGTGGCCACCTATGGCTGAAGATCTAGAATCTGTTGTAATTATAAGAAATCACATCCTGAAGTTTCTTTATAAATAAAGTATACACCTATTTCTCTTCATGAGTAATGGCCGCACTAATCAGAGTGGGGTATGGATCTTCCTCTTTACCAAGATTTATTTATAAGAGTTCATCCATAGTGGTTTATATACCTTCTAGAAATGCTGGAGGGGAATCTCTGTGGTATTCCCATTCTTCTTATTCATCATGTGTTTCTTATTCTACCTCTTCTTCAAGGGATGGAGATGAAGCAAGGCTTTCATAGCTAGGGGAGTAGATAGTATACAGTCATCCTGAAGAGGAAGAAATAGTATTCAACCCATTTAATGATGAAGGGTCATTTTGAAGTTCCTATGGGAATATAATGGGATAGGAATCAGAATGCCTCCCTTTTTTACATGAGTATAATAACTTCTTCTCGCCTCGATGAAGAAGTAGAGAATTGTTGAAGTTTGGTCGATGGAATGAAGACATATCTATTTTGGATTCCATTAGTGTTTGGTGAATACATAATTTCTCATGTGATGTTAGGCTCAATTTTCAAAACTAACATTATGTAATCCACTGAGTGAGTGCTTTCGGTTAGATCTAACCTTTAAATTTGATTGAAAGGAAGAAACAAATATGAATTAATATGTTCGAATGGGTTATCTGGGATCTTTTCTAAACCATTTAGAGCATTTATTCTTGTTATATCCTTTTACACATACTTTTTACCCTTTGTGTTATAGAACTCTACATAAATATATTGATATTCACAAATTTTTAATGGGGCCTTATCACTATGAAATACCCCAATTTTACCATTTAAGAAACACTTCATACATTAATGATGTGACGAAGGAATGGCTTCATGTTGATATAGCCAAGCCCTTCCCAGTAGAATGCTGAATGCGATGTCCTTTCAGAAAAACATGAAATATTAATCAGATACAAGACCCCAAAATTATGTTATGAGTGTAATTTCACCCAATGATTTTTTCCCATTATTGTAATAACCTTACAAAATCATAGTTGGGGGAGACAAGTCATATTAAATAAGACCCTACTGGTGATTTGTAAAAATGGGAATGAAGTTGACCGCTGATCCATTATCAATGAAGGATCACTGGATGTCAATATCATTGACCTTACTAGATAATTATAAGTGCATGATGTGTCCCTGTACTGCATCATCCTCATCTTAGTTTGTGAAAGATATGACTGCATTAAATTATTTAGGATCATTTTCTATACATAAGACCTTAGTTGCAGTAACCTCAATTTCAAACTCTTAAGGTCTTGACCAAGCCTCAATGTCTCCATCCCGGAGATCCTATTACAAATTTAGAGCATCCCATATTGATAACCTAGATGTTACATGGTAATGTTGCCTCAAAAAATCATATTTATGGTCTAGAGGTACATGCTTACCCATAAGAATATTCTATTTTTCAAATGTCTTGGGAGCTGATCCCCTAACAAGGATGGACCATCAGTTGAAGTAGGAGATGTAAGTACTTCTAATCATGGCGGATTAAGTCAGCTAGGCCTTCCCACAAGCTAATGAGATGGATATGTATCATATAACTAGTTTTCAAAGTTTATTCTGTCAAGGAAGACTCTGTCATGTGTGGTAAAACTCCGTTTTTATTATTGAGATCACTTAAAGGCTCTCCTGTGACTTTCTATTGCATGAACGGTTTGAGAACGAGTGTAATTAAAAAGGTGGCTTCAAGCATACCCACGTCTTCCCCTATATCCTTGACCTTTATGACCTCTTCCCCTAGTTCCCCAATTGTTTATGGGTAATGAAGGTTCATAATATGAATCATCATTTTCATAGGGACCCATTAAGTGAATAACTTTAACGAAACCAAAGATCAACTCCTCATCCCATGAAGATTCTTCCTTACAGACCGATTCATGTTATTCCGTTCGGCGGGGTGGTGCTCATGCTTTTTAGAAATATTGAATGAAAAATTCTAAGACTAAGGAAAAATTTGTCTTTGAAACAAACACATCTTCTTCCAATTCCACATTATTTTTTCATCCATGTCACTTCGTTGAGGATTGAACTTTGGAGGGATGACCTTTTCATAAATATGTCTTGGCTACATCAGAAGTGGTGGAAGGGACATTCAGTTGTTTCAACTATATTCATATAATGGCATGAGTTTGACTGATCATTTTCCTAGCCATACAGTCAATAAAAATTATTTTCATTATTTCTTTTTAATTCTCGCTACTCGCCTTCTTCCTATGAATTGGTAGCAATGACACATGCTAAATGGGCCAGTGAATTTTTCAGCTTCACTTGCCCGGATTCCACTATATTTTTTGGAGGTATTTAAAAATAATACACACCTGTATGGGGTTCCACAACATTTGATGAATGGGGAAATAATTTTGGAGATCCTCGTATATTTAATTGTTAATCATATAAGGCCTTGTTAACTGGACTGAATTATTTTCCAACATAGAGATGAAGTAGAATAGGACTTGGTCATTTTGAAAATAATAGAACTTGCTTTTGAACTCCTCAAACTATCTCAACCTTCGATATTTTTGGTCTTATTGATGATGAGGTCATTGGTACTGACACATAGGAGGTGGATCCATATGGTATAATGAGGGATTTGAATTAGGAGAAGGTACAGGTTCTCGATTGAGTGTAATTGTACCATCCTCTACTTTTCTTGTTATCCTTCCATGAGCAGATGATATTACATGTGACTTGGATTTGGTTTCAGAAATGGAATTATCCACTTGTTGGGAAATCAAAGTAAGGCCTCCAACCCATCCTGTGTATTTCGTAGGTAATAGTGGTGTGAATAAATTATCACATATATTTTCCACACAGATTATAAACAACTCTTCTTGATGGAGTGGTAGGTTTAAGGAATATGTTGGCTCTTTAAATCAATAAATGATATCTAAAACTCTTTTATTCTCCAATTATTTCCAATTTTTAATATTGAAGACTGCTTTCTTCTGTAATGTTGATCTGAATTGGAAAATGTTTTTCTCACATAGTTCTTGCCATCTAGTAATCGATCAAGGATGAAAACTTGTATGCCAGACAATGTATGACCCCTGTAGTGATTGGAAAAAACATCTAAGGTTTACTGCTTCTTGTAGTTTAGGGTTCCCCATCATGGAATCACATCAAGAAACTAAACACATCATGTTCTTCTATGGATCTACCAAACTGTTAAATATTTGAAATGTGGTATTCACAATGGTTGGTGGGGAAGGAATAGGATCTACCAATTCGGGTAAAGACTTATTTTCATATTGTACCATTGCACGTCATCCTTCCACAGCTTCTAATCGAGTCTATAATGACTCAATGGTATTAATAATCATTCAAGAAATATCTAGTTGATCTAGGACCTGTAAGGGTACAACATATGGAACCGGAACTAGTGTAGAAAAATGTAGTACCACTAGTGTTTCTGCTGCTAGTATTTTTCTTAGTTAAATATTGGGGAAAAGCCTGTAAGGTTGCTCTTGACCATGTTCTGGCTCTGTATCCAATATATGGAATTTATTATCTGCATCAATATTTGAAACAAACCCCCTTTTATGAGGTGCTTCTACTAGAATTTATAGGTGAGGATCAACTTATGGAGCCTTTTGGGAAGGAATGTTTGTTTGGAGTAACTCTTCATTGAGTTTCCAAAACTCCTTCCTCTCTTCCTACTGTGGAGAAAATCATTCGTCAAGTGAAAGGTATTGACCTTATCTAGGGGAAGGTCAGACATGGTTTTACCTTTACCTTTCTCTCTGTTAGGTGCCTTCGGGAAAGGTGGAAGTGGATTATTTTAGGGGGCACCTTGATTCAAGACAAGACTATGATCATTGGTACGCACACCTACATAATTTTCTACAGTGTGGACCATATCAAGAATTAAACTTTCACTTCTGATTCCACTAAACTAGTCTCATTTTATGGAGCATCTTCTGTGATGTAATTAATGAAACTCATGGATGCATATTGCATTGATGGGATTATGTTAGTATCTTTGTGAGATCACCCTATTCTACTCCCTCCAGAAGCCTTTATTATCCTTATGTTGGTTCTCTATGAACTGTTTTGCGGATAGTAATCTGAAGGGAATCCTTATAGAGTTTATTTGTGCACTCATTTTTCAAATTTTTTCATAACCAGTGGAAAAATAACTTCCACTGAGGAGGAGATTGTGAAGGTGAAAACCCCAAAAGACTTACAGGATGGGGTTGTTCCTTCTCTTCCTTCTCATCCCTTCAGGCCCTATTTGTTGACTCCAATAGTTTGGCTAAAATAGACCCCATCCCTGTGGGGTGGGGTGGCTCTTGAACTCTTATGGATGATATTAGTGCAGATGCTCTTCTGATCATACGAGCTCTAGTATGATCATTTGATGGGATCATTTCAGCACTCACTTAAATCACATGTTTCAGAAGACCATTGTTCCCTTTTATACATTTAAGTAATTAAATGGATTACATCCTCTAAGAGGGAGGCTTTCTCGATTTTCATAGATGATTGATGCAAAAGTATGTCAATAGCATTTTCTCTTTGGAATTCACATTGCTGAATGCCATTCGAGGCTAGTTCTTTCTGAGCATATCTTTAGTGTGGAACAATATACGTCTGTTGTAGCTAGCCTGGGGAAATAACATTGCATGAGACCAATTTTGCTAGACTTTCTTGGTTTTAGAGCATAGTGAAATTCAATGATCCATGGGAACCCCATCCTATGATAAGAACACTATATGGAGTTTCGAAAGTCAATTTTTGTAAACTCATTATTTCATTGAGGCATGGACATTGAATGTATTTCTATTGCTTCTTGATCATTGGATATTTGAAAACCTGGAGAGATGCTATGTCAATTTTGTGTTTAAACCCTTCAATTACCTTGACATGTAGTTTATGAAGAACATTAAGTAATACGTTGGTTTTTAGATGATGAAGAGTCTTCCATATGTTGAATAAAATATCATGAATACAATATTCTAAAAATATCTCTAGAATATTGTATTGAGAGTTGGCCAAAGGCTAGAACACAACTAGTATTGCACCCTTATCCTTTTGTTTCATCATGTTCAACGTATCCTCTTTTTCTTTTTCCAAAGGTTTATCACCATAGTCTGAAAAAAGTGAATGCTTCCAAATTTCTTTACTACAAGGAATGGGATTATTTGGCATTTCCTCTGCTATATTATAAGGAAAATGACCCGAGGTAGTTTCAGAGAAGTACCATCTCCTTGGGTTGTTCTATGGATGAGAATGTATTTCACCTACTAGTAATAAGGCATCAGGCATGACTGACCTTATGTCTTCATGTGCCTCAGGATAAGAGGGATTTATCATAAATACATTATCAGTTGGAGAATTCTCTTGACAATGAAAAATTCTACTATAGATAAAACATTCACAGTGAATGCAATCATGGGGATGACCGCCATGGTGGATTATAGAAATGTATAAATCCTCTTTATCCTTGGTCATCTAGCCACACAAAGGGTTGATGTGTGTCCCATCTAGAGATAGGTTCTTCATATTGATCGAAATGTCATGAATCAAGACTTCATGATGAAGGTTCTGGTGAAGAACTTCATTATTATTTCTTCTAATCCTGTAACTCGGTAACACAAGGGTAGGATCTTGACCTGTAATAGATAAATGTCTGAGGTCTTCAAGGACTCAAGCATTAAGAGAAACCATATCACAAATCAACTATGGATTCTCAAACTATGCTTGGTGACATTTCTTCTTAGGTGCCCTATTATACGTAGTTGGGGCTACATTCTGGGAGAAGTGGTTATCATGGGAAGGTGTGCGTTCCTACATTAGAGTGGCCATCAGATTAGGATGATTATATCCTATTGGAATCAGTGTATGTTCTTGATCCGGTTGTCCATTTGATATGGTGGAGTTCCCCCAGAAAACCTCATGGACTGGAATATAGGTGTGTATCTTCTCTGGGATGGCATGATGACGAGTCATCCCATGTATGGGTAAAAATTTTTGTGTTCATCCCTCTGGTACTACTGAATATTCCATAATGAAGTTTTGGTAAGCTTACATGATATGGGTAGGAAATTGTGTCCTTCCGTTCACCATTTCCAAAATGTGCTTGGTGACTTTAGCAGCTGGAATAGGAATATATGTCCATTCTATATATAGAGTATGTGTATGTACCTTCTCCTGTCCTTCCTTTTCTTTAAATGGATACTGATAGTACTCGTGTATTAAGGTAGAGAGTTTTGTTTTCCCCAGGTTTGTCATGGGATCTTTCTGACAGAATTATCCGGGTGCTACAAAAAGAGACTATTGGCATTCATGATGGATGCTGGTAGGTGTATGTGTATACTCTCAATTTTCCACAAACCATGGTCAAAATACTTTTTTAGTGTTACCATATGAGACTTATAGAAGTCTTGGTGAGTGAAGGAAAGTATATGTTCCTACTTAGAATGTTCCACCAAATTTAGTTTGTGGGATTCGTTGAATGTTTCCAGATGAGTATGATGTGTGGATGATAGATTGTATGAAGGTGTATGTTTCTGCTCAAGGTAATCTACTGGATTTAAATGGAGGTATTGGTTGTGCGCCACAAGACAAGTCTACTGGCTGAAATAATTAAGGCGGATTAGTGTATGTGCCTATTCGCTATTTTACACCAAAATAGGTTGAAGGAATTCTGCAAGGGGGAAAAGCTAGGAACTTGCTACATTTTATCCATATTTTTTCCTCGATGATTCATCTTTAATTCCCTTGTCCAAGGGACCAGGGTAAAACAACTGAAGATAACACCCTCATCATGTTGAAGGTTTGCGTCCATGTGGTGTTGGGGGTAGTGGATTTTGGAAGGATCCTTTAGGAATGACTCATGTGTCTTCAAGATGAGGTCATGGTCGACCTTCTGATAATAGGGGAAGTATTGGTGATTGTGTTCTGGGGATAAGCTCTCAAAATGGTTGAAGATGGTGGATGGAACTATATGCTTCTGGACAACTGTTCAGCATTGACCAGATGACCATGGGTTATTCATGACCTAGAGGGACTTTCCACCAACCTCCATGTGTGTAATGGTATAGTGTTGATGGATCTCTCAGACCAATGCATTTCAGACCCAGTGTTGAAGATGCTGAGTTAGTGAAGGAATCCTTTAGGCAGATGAGGATCCATCTTGAGCAGTTCCCATGGTTTTAACAGGTGTAAACTTGAAGGAATCCATTTGGATTGATGGGATTTCTTGGAAGAGAGTGCATGTATATATGCAAAATACAATCAATTAACTCCATCAAAGAATCAACTTTTGGATGAACACATTCTTGAGTTATTTCCATGTATGGAAATCTTTTATCAATTGATAGGGGAATGAAATATGTTTAACACTATTATCTTAGTTAAGGATTCATGTTGGTTTGACCATTTTTTCTTTTCTTTCAAAATGTGTCTTTGGGTTATGAATCACTATTTCCAAATGGTTTCCAACAGATTTGTTTATAGAACCAAAAACACCCAATGGTTCTATATCCAAAGGGACCTTCTTTCCAAAGGTAGGAATTTTTCAGGTTTGTTGACCTATGATACTTAATAACTCACATTGTTCGAGAGGATGGGAGGTTGAGCTCATCACACCCTTTTGAGAGCAATTATTTCCTACATCATGTCTCTCTTTAAGATTTAATATATATACATCAATCGTTATTAATTCACTATGCGTAATGTTGATTTCCCTAGAAATTTTCAATCAATTATCAACATTTGTGGAATTCAGAATCATCCATTTGTATTTAAGGTTCATCATTAATAGATATATTTGTATGAATTTGAGTTTCTCCATCAATGGTATCCTATCATATACTAATTAGAGATTATGTTTTCATTATTACGATAATACTAGTTTTTATGCCACTCTATGGGGCACTCTAAAATTTATGGTCATCCATGTAGATGATAGGTTAGTCAAGTTTATCACCATCTGTGGAGAGGGAAGTTGTTTTGATATTGGGATCTAATGCATAGATGGACTACCTATATATCCTCATGAAAGGAATCAGAACCCATGTAGTTTGGTGCTTCTTAATGGGACAAAACAAACCTTTAAAGGGCATGCGACAAGGACCCAAGCATACATTTTAATGTCATGTGGTAAGGACATCTAGTTGGAAGGTTCCTATTCAAAGCTTGGTGTGGGAGTTATGAGAAAGAAGTCCAAATAACATTTATGGAATATGATCTCCAATGTTTAATTAGACCCTAATGGGAATGTGGCCTACATAGAACATGGTTGATTTGATATGTTGTATTTGAACCTCAAGGAGGCTTCCTATATATCAAATTTGGAGGGGAATCAAATACCACATAGTTTAGTAAGTCTTGTAGGGGAGTCTGTCCTTTTGGTAGAAATAGGTTGGGGCTTACTCATAAAGAGGATTCCCTTTTATCAAGTTTCATGAGATATTTTTAAACTCATGGAGGTCTAGGGGGACATAATTCGAGGATCACTCATAAGGAGGATGCCTAGATTGATGGAATTAGGGTTTGATTCTGGAGAAGGATATCCAGTGGGCTCATGCCCTAGCTAATGGATTCCTATATATCCTAGTTATGGTGGGAATAAGAGTTCTCAATGTTCATTAATTTAGGTGGATCATACGGTTGTTATGATCATCACAAATCTCTAAGCCCACACGAGTCCTGTTCAGTGTGAGAAATAAAAGGATGTAAAATATTCAAAAAACCTCACACTTTTCTACCTCCACTGGGGGAAGAGGTCAGGCCTATGGGGAAAGAAGCTAGGGGAATAGTTGATGATGGAATTGAGAAATGAACCTTTCAATGTTAAATGTAGGTGAAGGTCATTAGGTTTTTCCTGAAATGCTAGTGGATTATTCTGGGCGGTATTTTTATTGAATGGGTCATGTAGTGGGAGGATGATATCATTCCCTATAGGAGGGAAAAAAAGTGTGATCCTCACTCTTCCTATTGGGGATCGAGGGCTTTAGATCTTTGAGATGTGAAGGGGAAGAGAGAGTCCTATCCTTTGAATCCTAGACCAGGAACAACTCAATACTTTATCTTGGGTAAGGGTCTATGTGGACATAGATATCCAAATCCACAAACACCCTACAGATACTTATTCTATGGTTGGAAAAGTGTAGAAAACCTCTGACCAAAGATATCAAAATCAAAAAGGGAGACATTATGATGTGCCATTACCATAGGATTGATGAACCATGAGGTCTTTGTGGAGGTGCCAACATGGTATTTTTCAGACAATATCTCCAAAAAAGAGGAATCCCTGCCATGAGTTGTTTTAAAAATGGGCCTATAGGATATCTCGTGTAGGTGGTCCACATAGGTATGGTTCCTATGTATGCCGCATAGGTATGATGCACAGGTATGATGCACAGATCCCAAGAGGAATTGAAAATTTATTAAGACAAGAATTATAATACTGTGAAGGATTGAAGTGACTTGGGAAATAGACAACCAAGACAACAAAACATGGGTGATGTTTTAACATAAGAACCCTAGGTGTCCCTTGATGTCTTTGAAAAAATATTGTGAATCTCTTCAATTAAATAAAGGAACTTTCATAGGTGACTTCTTCTTATGGATTGAGTATCCTCAAACAAGTATATTGTATTTTAGAACATGAGGGGACTTTGATCTTGTTTATACCTTTTAATTATCACTTCTCTTGTGTTTTAGAGAGCTAAATGAGAAAATTTAGGGGAACTAGGGGAAGGAGATGCACAATGAGAGCTTCAAGAGTTACTACTAATTTTTTATCCATTTAAATGGTGATCCCAAGGGTTTTATTTATAGGCAAGGAATAGACCTTGTTGAAGGAATATGTTTGTGTAGTTCCTGGGAGTAGGTCCATAGTGTATCTCTTACCCATAGTGGTGTAAAAATTACACTTCCGTATAGGTCCCTGGCATAGGTCCTTGGCACGGGGGGCTGCACGCTCTAAACTGCACTAGTAGGAACTGGATTGGCCTCTTATTTCCTAGGTTTGTGGCATTGGTGTGCCACATAGGGGGGCTGGTCAAACCACCTTAGAGAACATTCTTCTCCATACTGCGGGGGCTACGCCCTTACTCCCCGGCTTAGGATCTATTATTGGATTCAGTCCCGTTCCTTCAGGATGGTGCCTTTTCTACTTTCACTGGACCCCATGTAAAACAGAGAGTCGCACCACGAATGTTTTGATCCTGGTTGTGGAATTTTTGGGTTGTGGCACATGGAAATCCAATATGATCCTTTCTGTATAAAGAAGTATTTTTCTCACACTTAGATTTTGGTGTCTAAGTGTGGTTCACATTTTCAATTTTTTTTGGAGATGTCCATAGAACACATTTCATGGTGTCTATAGTATGTTATAGGTGCGGCCTGCTATAATGCCTTGATGAATTTGTTGGTCTAATGAGATAGACTACAATAGTTTTCGTCCAAGGCCTCACGCATTTATTAGATTCTTGGAACGAATCATTGACGATGTTATATTCTTGGTACAAATCCTTGACAATATTATATTGTTGGAACAAAGACTCAAATGTATGTTTTTGACATCTTAGATTATTTATTCCAAAATTATGAAATTAGTTATTGATTTCCATGTGATTATTTGATTAGTAGAATATCAATGGTTATGTTTTCTATCTCATGTGATTATTTATATTATGTTATTTGATCATTATTATTCAACCCATATTATGGTCAAGGTTTTGATTAAATGTATTGTGTTTTATATATTTACATTATCATAGTTAATATTTATTATATACGATATCTCCCGTTGTACTTAACCCGCATTGAGTATTTAACATCACTCTATTCTTATTTTTTACCCTATGTTTCCATGAAGTTTATTATTGTTGTTATAAAAGATTAAGCATGGGGATTAATTGTGTTTAAAAGGAATTTATATTTTAAATTTTATGTTTTCAAATTTTATGTAAGATCCAATTATGTATATAGTTAACCAAAACTACAATACTATTCAGTCCTTTCGGTTGAAATTATGTGTATAATATGCTAATGTAATGATGTAAGGCACTAGATCTAGGATACTAGGGTCATAGTCATTACACGTACCCATATTTTGAAACAATCTTCAATAAGGGGCTTTATGGTGTATATACAATGATATATGACATTATACAATATTAAGAATTTACATAATTGATAATTTTTTAATTATCCATGAGAATAATGCATTGATATTATCCATGAATTCATTTTGTTATCATATTATTTATTAAATATAATGTGTTTTTAGTTATATACCTCTCCATATTGGTTATTACTTATTCACTCATGATAGATTCATCTATATGTAACCCTTACGAAAAATATAAGCTCACAATTTTATTTTTTTCCTTTTCCACAGGATACGAAGAAGGATATAATTATGAAAATCAGGGAAGGGAGAACATTTTTATTTTTTATATTTTATATTTATAATGTAACATGGGAATCATTTATGTATGTAGTTCTTCTAGACTACTAAACTGATCAATCCTTTGGGATTGAATCCCCTATATCAATGACAATGTAATAAAAGTAGACACTATCTTTGGGTTACTAGATTTTGGGTTGTTATAGATGGTATCATGATAAGTTGAGTATAAAACCCGATAAATAGATTTTGAATGAACATAGATAACATGTGAACTATAATATCCCAATATAGTATTTAAGAACATTTACCACTGAATAGATTCAATTTTTTGGCTCAATATTCATGGTTCTTATTAGATAAATGAATGTGTCCCATTATTTATTGATGGTGCACAATGGATGAATGGAGATTGAAAACCATAAACATTATAGGGACTTAACCACTAATAAAACAAATACAGATGGTATTGGAGATGAGTAGATCAGGGATACATTAGTATAATTGAATCTGGTTATAAAAAATAACCATTCATGTATAGAACAACATTTTTTTCACAACATGATTCTCCTATATTGGATCAATTCATATGATAGAAGACTCTATATTTTAGTGGAACTATTAACACATTGGAAGTAGATTAATGGATTAAATTTCATGAATATAAATTCCTAAATATGGGATATAATGAAATTGAATGGTTTTTTAGGGTAGTTTAGTATTTGAAAGGATATGTCAATCAATGGAAGTTTTTTATTCAGCAAATTAAATCGAATAAATAAATATAAAGAATGGAATAGGGAACATTTAAAGTGAATTTCTTTGAGGAATACTTAACTATTGAATAGTGATAAGAAATGGAGTGTAATTTCCTCAGTTTAATGTTTAATGAAGACGAAAATTTGATAGAGTATAGGGATCAGAATATGTAGGCATGCTTCAGACTAACTATGTATCCCAAAAAGTAATATTGAACATTTATTTGATGGGTATAAGATGATTATATGAAGGTCTGTATTTTCTCATATGTTTTTATTATATGATGATATAGTATCATGTTTCATTAATAAAGAGAATGAATTATCCAGATTTATTATCTCTAAGTGAAATATAGATATGAAGAGGTTGGCTAAGCTCTAAGAAAAGTGGAACACCTCAAAGAAGAATAAGGGAATGAAGAAATTAACATTTTTTTAGAAATTATAAAAAGATAAATCCTAGAAAATTAATGAAGGAAATTGGAGTATGTTACAAGTGTGGAGATAATCATCATATGTTTAATGAATCTATGAAAAATAAAAAGCCACCAACACCCAGTGCTTCAACTATAATGATATGGGGTATTATTAAAAAAAATTCGAAGTGTTAGAGGGACCTTAAAAAAAGTAAGACAATGGGTTAAGGAAAATATTCTATTATTAATACAACCTACATTGAAAAATTACGGTGGTTGTGTGTTTGGATTGAATAACTATATAGATAAATTTGATCAATTTTATTTTGGTTACCATAATTATGAACCATATAAGTGTTTTGATACATTAGTTTTCATTAAGGAATTTAAATAATATATGGAATCTCATCGATGAATAATTAATGTTATATAGTGGTAATGTGAAATATTTGGATAATACATAAATAAGGGAAACATAAACCCTAATATGTTCCAAATGTTTCGTTAATAATGTTTTCCTGGGATAAAGAGATGACTGAAACTAATGAATTAAATGAGATAGTATGGGTAACCTTAAAAATAATTATTTATTTTATGGAAAAATAATTTATGATATAGTTTACATATTTTTTGGATTTATTGAATATATTTGAAAATATGGTATATTATTGAAGGAATAAGGATAAATTTAATTTTTTTAAGCAATAATGTTTTAATTATTATTTTTTGATGTTTCAAGTTAGTATGTTTTAAGATAATAAGTGATAAAGGTATTCATATGTTTCATATATTATATTATTGGATACATTATGTTGGATATGGATACATTTTTTATCAAATATTTTGTATTTTTGGGTTTTTAATCATACCAATAATATTTTTGGAGGATTTTCATGGTTAAATTTTTAAGAAATATATTAAGTTTAAATTTAGAGTTTTTTTATTGAATGATTTATTCTATAAATTATGTAAGCCATTTTGGTTTTTCTAAATACTTAGAATGATGGAATGCCATGTCATTTTTTCATGGACCTTATTATCTGTTAAAAGTTATTTTTAGTGCTTTAACCATGTTCATTATCACCGTCTCTTTATATTTGGGAGTTAGGTTTCACTTCTATTTCTATATTTTGACATTCCACTTATGTTATCTAATTAAAAGATATTGTTTTTAGTTGACCTTCATATTTTCCTTTCCCCTCTTTTTAGAAAATGTATTATTAACCCTTTTTACGATGTCTATTTTCAAAAAATATATTTTAAAATGAAAACATCATTATTATCGAGAAAAAATTAAAATTGTAAGGATAACATTTATTTAAAAGGTGGTGGATAATTTTACATCGTAATATTTTAAATGAACATTATGTTCAATAACGTATATAACAATAAACACCGAGCTTAAACAAACAAAAAATATTAATATTTAAATATGAAAATTATAACTTAGGTGTTCGATTTGTGGTTGTGAAAAGTAGTAAATAACTTATACAGTTTAATAAAATTTCATACTAAATATACATGTATTAAAGAATTAATTATAAATAACCAATCATTTTTTAGTAAATTATTTTTTCTCTTAAAAAATATGTTTTCATCAAAAATGAGTTTTTTCTTTCCTTTAGGAATTATAATAATTGATTTCCAAAACATTTATAAATTTTATTTGTCAAAAAGGATATCATTTTTGAATTCATCATATACAACTTAGATTCTGGTTAGATTTTGAATTTTTTAATGTTCTATTTTTCAATGAATTATAAAATATAATTAATTTTTCAAACTATATTTTATTTTAACATATTTATAAAGTAAAATTACAGTATTAATTTTTTTTATAATTGACACGTTCATTTATATTAAACAAAATCCAATTATATAATTCTGAATGAATATTATTCTTGAGTTTTGTATTAAATATTTTTTATGCATAAAATGACACTTTTATGAAAAACTATTTTCATCAAATTTTGTGGGTTTAATTTGAAATTAAATTATTCCACTTCAGGGAATTTAATATTGAAAATGTTTTCCATAATTATAATCAATAGGTACAATTTTTGTAAATATATCCCTTTTATTTTTACTCATAATTAATAGATATCATGGTAAATTTTATTAACATAGTAAAGATATAATGAGATAATTAAGGACAAAATAATGTGATATGGAATGATCATAAACCTTAAAAATTGAATTAATTTTATTGATTGAGTATATTTAATCCATATTAATACAAAACTATATTATATGACTTTCCTCTTTAATTTTTAAATTATTTTGATATTTTTAATATTTTAAGTAAAGAGAAGTCAAGAATGACATTATCATTGTTTTATTATCTTTAAATTTCTGAAATATGGATTGAAATAATTTATGTTTAGCTCTAAGCAGTTATTTTTAATTAAATTATGGGTTTTTGTCATGGTAATTTATTTTTAATTTATAATGGTGAAATTGATACATTAAATTCTTACACAAACCTATGTTAATATTTATTGATTTAATATAAAAGTAATTTTAATTATTTTAAAAACTCTAAAACTAATTTTTTCAGAGTGATTTATAGTGTCCCAGGAATTTTATGGACATATATATGACATATTATAGATTTCATAAAAGTCTAGATTCAAATTTCATCTTCATCTTGATGTATTTAAAGTCAAATTTAATAAATAATATTAAAAATGTTATTATTGATTTTTTATAATAAATAATAATCTATTAAATGTTTTGAAATTCATAAAAATATTATATTCAGAAAAAAGTGTGGGAAATCAATGATAATATCAACAATGATCTATTTAAAAAGGTCACCCATTTTTCTCAATCCATTATGCCACCTTGGGCCATATATCTGGACCAACCTATAACTATTTATCTTCTTAACACCCTTAGACTTGTTCTAGAAGTTAGGGTTATTCCAAAATACCAACCTAGGACCGTTAATAGGAGATCTAAAAGAAGTATACCAAAGAAATGTTAGTCTTCTTTAGCAAGTCTTTCTAGTTTATTTAATTTTTTTACTTCATCATAACACATCATACCCATCCTAAAATAATAAATCTAGTGTCATCATTTTTTAGATGTTATTATGATTATGGTAAAATAATTTTCTAATGGGTTTTCTTCCTATGAAAGTGAAAAAACATACATACAACTTACTGTCTCCACATAGTGGTGTAATTCACTTATCATCACAATTTTACCTTTATGGTTAAAAATTTGGAACTTAGGTTTATATATAATATATATGACATAATTATGATTCAATAATTATACTATAAAATCCACCTTCATACCTTCCAATCAAATGGAAAACTATTATCTCTTTCATGTGTATCTATGGACTATAACACCTATGAAGAAATGTGAACTGTTTTTTATTTACAATTTACATTGATGGTAATAAGGTTATATTTAATGAATAAAGAATATTTATACGACATAATAATGATTCTATCAAGGTTAATTATTATTATTTAACTTTCTACTGTCCATGTAATGGGATAAATGCCCACGGGGACTTTGGGCTATGTAATGGGTCTCCCTCTACCCAGTTAAAAGTGGTATTTGATTTTATTTTATAATAAATGACGATTCGGCCCCAACATTTGAAAAAAATTAAAATAACCTTCATTTGCACATACAGCCTACTGTCTATGTTAATGGGTTAGTTTATTTTTCAATATATATATATATATATATATATATATTATAAATGATTCTAAATTTCTATATATTGAATATATATGATATTTTTTATATTTAATATCATTTTATATATAATGTAATCTTAGAAAATATTTAAGGTCTCAGACTACAATATCAAATAATATTTGAAAAACAATGCAGTTAACACAAAAAATAATGATCGTAAAAAATATTAGTATCCAATGGATGATAAAATGTTCTAAATGAGTCATATTTTATATCATTGATACGAATATTGTTTTTGTATATAAATAAAATAACTTTTATTTTGTTATATAGATCATAAAAGAACCTCTTTGGCAAGTCTAAAATGAGGTACGGGGTTTCTCAACTCAATTACCATTTCTAGAATCATACTTATATTCATTAATTATGTTCCTCCATGATTATTTGAAATATTATGTTTCATTACTCTATGTTGTATTCCAAATTTTATGTTTTGTATTTAGATTTTTTAGAAATATTAATTTGAATGATTAATTATCACCTCAATGTTGCGATCTTTATAAGGGATTCTATCTCAATTCCCCTTCATTGAGGCATAATTTAATGTAATGAAACATGTCTAATTATGCGGTGTATATACATACCCATTGAGATATTTCTAATTATAATATATTTATCCATGATTAAATTCATGATATGATTTCAAAACAATATTTTAAAATAAAATCAGATATTATTTCACTTTTTATCGAGTAAATTTTCCTTCCATATCCATATTTTTCAAAATTATTTTAAAAAATCATTTTTTATTACTCAAATTATTTATTAAGGAAATTTTATGTTATACATAATGTTATCCATGGTTTCAAATGAATATTTATAATGTTTTTTGAAAATGTGATTTCAAATTTATTTTTAAAAATTATAAAGGATGTTTTTTCACATATACAACATTAATATAATTTACAAAAAATATATTACGTGTATCATTGACATGATTGTTTCATAAAACATATACCATTGTTATATATGGTTATTTGATTCACTAGGGAAATATTGAAAAATATTATTCATTTATTAAATACATAATTTTTTTTGTAAGGAAATTGTTTCATTAATTTAATTTATCATTCAATATATGATGAATGCATTAGACATGTAGTGATATGTGGGGCCTCGAATAATATATCCCCTTGATGCATAGAAATGTCTCACAAGGAAAATAAGTAATATTTAATTAAATGGGTGTTTTTGTTTATGATTAACAATAGTTTTAAACTATCCTGGCATGGGGCCTTCATGGTATAAATATCATTATTTCTAAGATCAAGATTTCTAAGATCAAGATTTTCAATATTAATAATTTCAATCATAGGGAATTTAGTTATTATTATCCAAGTGATTAATGTATTAATTTCATCAACAGATTTATTTTGTGATATAGTTATTGATTAAATGGAATGTTTTTTCATTTATTTACATTTCCATATTTACTATGACTTATTTAATTTGGATAGTTTCTTGTTTATGTAACCCTTACTGAGAATATCAGATCACCATTTTATTTTTTTCTTATCCCTTGAATATAAAGAATGTTATTTTGAAAAAAAATCTAGGTTGTAACAATGTTTTTTATACTAGGTATTTTATATTCCCAATGTAATATTGGAATCACCTATATATCTAATACATTAAGACTACTAAACTAATCTATACTTCAAGATTTTATCCCTTTCATGTATGCTATTTTGATAAACTAGACACCATATATGGGTTACTAGAGTTGTAGTTGATATAACAATGTAATAAAAATGAAAGTATTTTTAAAATTGTCATTTCTTAATATTCTCATAAAAAGAAACCTTTTTAGAAACATCCCAAAAATTCACCCTAAGATAATTTTGACGTGATTAATTCAAAAATTAAGTTCATTAAATTTAATTCAAAATTATAAAATATTTAAATTTATCATTTAAACATATTCTTGAATATATCTATGTTTTTTTCTTCTATAATGGTAATGTAATAAATTGCTCATTATGATTTAGTTTAGGAATGTAATTTTTACCTATGATAATAAGATATCCTATATTATATTCTCCCCATTATATAAATTATTCTTCGTAATTGATGATTTTCATTAGTTCATAATTAGACTTGGGAAAATTTTCATCATTTCTCCCTCATTCACCCATGCAACTGATTTTATCATATGATTTATATAAAATTCCTTTACATATAGAGTCATATTAATCATAAGCACATTCTTCGTATAGTCAAAAATATGGATTGTCTTTTTAGAATAAGAAAATTATTGTTCAATCACTATTTCCTAAGCGGTGATTATATGTTTTTGGTTAGCATGTACTTACTCAACAATAAAATATTATTGCATTCATGTACATTAGAGAGATTGAGTGGAATATCAAATTGGTAGGCCACAAGACCACTTCACTCTAATATTTAAAAAGGTCCAATGTACCTAGTAATTAGTTTACCATCTTTACCAATCCATTTAACTCAATTATATGGAGATATTTTTAGGATAAAATGACTCCAACATTAAATTCCGATTTTATATTCTGATTATCAGTATTACTCATTTGTCATATTTGAGCTGTCTTAATATGACTATGAATTTATATAAATTTTTCTATCCTCTCCTCAATAATATTTAGGATAATAATATCTCTATCTACAACTTCATCCCAACATGTTTGTGTATAAAATGCCTTTCCATATAATTCTTTATAGGATATCATTTGAATGGTTGAGTAGAATCTAATATTTCTAAAAAACAATACCAAAGATAGATACTAATCTCACAAACATTAAAATTAAAGTCTTCATAACGTTATAGTATCATTTAATTTTTAGATATTTCTTATATACTCTGTATTTTTTTATATCCTAATAGGCTATTCACAATTATATTTTCACATCGAAAGCCTTCTAAAGATTCTTCTTTAATTTTGATGTGAATCAAGTTCCATGGTCAAATTTAATCGAAACAGGTAAACCCTAACATCCCAAAACATCATTAATATAAAATAATTCAAGTATATCTTGGTTCCGATTCACCCTTATAGAAATAAAATGGAAAAATTCAGTAAAATGAACCATTATAATATATATAGTCTCATATTTCCATGGAGTATTCAGTATCCCATTGAAAAAGTCCATAGAAATTTCATCCCTCTTCGACATAGTTATAAGGATAGGTTTAATGTCACCTTTAATATTTTTTCTCTTATATTTTAAATATTTAAAAACTAAACATATTGATACATGAACCAAAATTTATCACCTAATATCATCCAATGAAAAACATCCTCTTAAATCCTAGTACATCATGGTGCCACTAGGGTGTATATAGAAATTTAAGGTATGGGAATCATTAAGTAAATCCATATTCAACTAATGTATTTATGGAAAAAAAGAACTATTTAAATATTTCAAAACACTATTTTGATAGATAGATTCTACCGAATTCCCATCATTGAAAGTATTATGTTTTTTGACTCTTATCATTAACCTGAAATCATTTTATATTTTATAATAATGATTTTTTTGTAATCATTCAGAAAAAGGAGTGATGTTATTGATTCCCTAATATTTCAAATATCCATCTTTACTAAATACAAGAATAAATTACACTTATATATAATAATATTGGTTAGAACTTCCTGATCCGTCCTACTCAATGTATCCACTATGTTGTTTTCTTTTCCAGGGTGGTATTGTACTGAGAAATAATCATGATTAAGTAGTTCAAACCATCTCCTTTCCCTCATATTGAACTCTTTCTGAAAGAATATAAATTTAACACTCTATTGATGCACAAATATTTCAAATATCTTACCATAAATGTAGTGTATCTATATAAGGACCTAGCCTTAAACCTTACTTAATCATGAGTTATTACAAGATTAGACATTGAGGATCTTTTCGGGTTTAGAGTTTTAGAGAATTAGATCATAAAACTTACATTACATTCCACATTTAAACAAAGTGGTTACATAAAGGATAATATTTATTTTTACCATCAATGGAAACATATTTAAAATAAAACATGGATTCTTTCTTGACACTTCCTTGACACTATCATCATATCATGTACCTTTCCCTTGACCTGTGAAAAACATTTCCAAAAAACATGGGATGAGCATAAAAAGCTCAGTAAGGGATATAAAAATATGGAAAGGAAACATGAGTACATGTATACATAAGAATCTATGAAATCATACTTTACTCATAAAACATAATAACTTTAACATACCTCATAAAATCATGAATAACTCATAGAAATCATAAGACATAAAGGTAACTTGAGGCATTCATAACATTCTTACGTAGGGAGTAACCCTCATGGTTACGTTTGAAATACCCATAAAAGTATATTCCCTAAATCTCTTCGGAGAAACCTTAATGTGTAACTCCTCCGCGTTACCCAATGCATTGGAGAGCTATATCGGGATCACCCGCCCTTAGTTTATCACGGAACCACCCGTCTTCATAAACAATGCCCAAAAACCACAACATAATCGTATCACATAAAACATGCATAAAGGAAACATAAAATTTACATATTTCAATCACAAGATATCAATACAAATTATTGATATAAAAATATTATGAAAACCATTTTCAATACCAAAATAAAAGAAAAGTAAAACATTGTATTTATTTTTTCATTTAAAAAAATGGTTATGGCTTGTAGAGGAAGTCGGAGCTCAAATAATGGTCACTGCGGTGGAGAAGTCATTGTCGCCGCATACGTAAGACAAAACCAATCCCTTTTTTCGTTTAGTAAAACGATTCGTATAAAAAAATATTCCTTTTGGATAAGAGTAAAAGTCAAAGGGGTTTATAAATCGTATAAAAGAAGGTTGTGTATAAAACAAAATATGCCTCAATGAAAGGAGATTGAGACGAAGTCCCATACAAAGATCATTTTTTTTAAAATAAAATAAATCTATTATGTGTATTCACAATAAGTACACATAAATAATGTACAAATACAAGATAGGACATAATAATATCATGACATAATTTGAAAGTAGGAGATTAACCCAATGAATAGAAATTGGGTTAAGAAGTTCCCTTACCTCGTATCCGGCTTGACTTAATCGTTCTTTAATCTCCTGAATAATAAACTTGAGTTAATTTCTACTTTTTAAGAACCTTTTTAAAGTTAATTATTCCTTTTATATCATTTATTACCATGTCATGAACACTATGTTATTATTTAAGTTTATAACGGTCGTTTTAACGATCATTGGTGCTTGAGTCAAAAATGAATTTCTTATATCTACAAGTTGTTCACGTAGTCAAATATCCATTATCTCAAGAATGATATTCATGATATAGATGACATATATATCATATATATCCAGTATATATATGCATTTATAATATTACGTAATCATTTAGAGGTAAAAAATGAAATTCACTGTTCATGGAGACGGTAAGCCGTACGTATGCATGAATGCTACTTTCATTTCTATGTCATATTAATGGAATTAAAAATAAATGATAGGTTTGTATATTTTAATTCCAGAATTATATTCATCACATATATGTAACATACATCATATATATCCATTATATATATGTACTTATAATAGTACATTACATTTGGGGATAAGAAATGAAATACACCGTTCGTGGAGACGGTAAGCCGTAGGTACGCATGAACGCTAATTTCATTTCTATCTCATAATTTAATGGAATTAAAAAATATTGATACATAATAGTATTATAATGCCAGTATAGTATCATATATAATATCATTATGTCTATCCTTTATACGTACAACATATTGTATTAACGAATCAAATCACTTTGAGGGGGTGGTAGTCCGCACTTCCTAAAATGAAGATATCACGTATATCCATAATGGAAGCCATAAAGGTATGCCATAAATGAAAAATAAAGAAGCTTAAGGAAAACATAAAAAATATTATATATCATATATAAATATAGTGACATCTTAATGGCCACCTTTGAAGGTGTTAGAAGAATATTGAACAATCATCGTTTCGTGAGGCAGAAATTCCCCATCCACAGAAACAGTATGTTCTTTAACCATTATATGTAGGTGTGTGTAAGTGTATATCGAATGCATCTTATAAAAACATCCTAATATATTGAATATATTGTAGTTGTTACAAAATAAATGAATAAAAAGAGTTCAGGGGGTTGAAGAAGAAAAATAAAACATAAGAACACAAGAGAAGACACTACCTTTAAAGCAGGTAACTCTTTTTTATTTGAGCTCAAAGGCTTCCTTAAGAAAACTTCTGTAACACCCCGAGATTTTATGAAAAATATTATTTTAATTTCATTAATGTCTTGTGTTGTATTCTACACCAAGATTACCTTGCGCTATACGCAGCACCGTATTAGCCTGTAGTATACGCAACACTATTCTTGGACCGTGTTACACACAATTTTCATAATAGTTATTCTACGAAACATTGAGTATATATATATATTAAATGTATAAATGAAATATGGTTGGATTCTGTTATACGAAACAATGAATTATTCTTTCACAACACGCAACCCTGACTTGGCTTGCATTACACGCAATCGTGACCTTCCTCGATAGCGTGTGTTGTACGCAATACCGGGTTTTAATAAACAATGATATATTATTATAATATTGTCATGAACTAGCCGTTATGAATAGTATTAACTAAATTTTGAATTTTATAACATTATTATTCATCTTACACATTTTCTAGAACATGGTATAAGAACAAAATAATTTTTTCGGGTAAAATAAGTATTTTTAAAAAAATGCAGTTCTGCCGCCTTTTGATGGCCACCCACTTTAAATCTAGTTTTTGACATGTTTATATGTTCAATTTGACAAAATAAAATTCTTCTTTTGAATCAGGATGTAAAAATTTACATTATATAATGTTTTGATATTTTTCCGATAACTTTAATATTTTAATGAATAGTAAAAACACGCTATATTTTAATTAAAAACAACTTTTTTCATCATAATATCTTATGTGGTTAAATTATAATATTTAATGGTTTTAAAGTATAAATAGAATATATTTTTACCATTTAATATAATGTATGCAATTAGCATTGATTTTACCTTGAATTCGTAGGTTAAATCAATTCAATCTTTTGCAATGTTTTAAACAAAAACCCCGTTTTTATTCGACAACGGGATTAATTTTAATTTAATTTCTGCAACTTCTGTGTATTGAATTTTAAAAAATGGATTCCATATTTGGAATTAGTGGGTCCAAATTATGTTAATAGGCTACTTTTTATTTTTGGGAATTATGAATAGTAACTACGGTAAATTTTATTTACCATAGTTAAAGGTAAATCAGGTAATTAAGGGTAAATATAATATTATAAAATTACCCTAACACATGCCAAAATTCTATTTGATGGCTAAAAGTAAACCCATATCAACTAAGGGTCGGATTAGATTCATTTTATGGACTTTTGACCATGAAAATAATTTAATTATTATTAAAACCAAAGAAAGTGACAACATGTCACTTTCTTAAATCTTATAAGTATAATAATTTTAACTTAGTGATAAACATCATACAACTTCGAACATAAATATTATCCATAAAGATAACAAAATTATCTACATCATGAGAATTTATTTAGATTTTTTTGGGATTAGATAGTTATCATTAATTGTGACACAATAGTGATGCAGAAATTATTTATCTAGTGAAAAATCAAGAATATAGTTTTAATTAAACTAATAGTGACCATAAAAGGCACAAAACCCTGACCAAAACTTATTTTTCATGTAAATTGAAACTATAATCATCCAATGGTCGAATATGTGACCATTTTCAGTCTTATAAAAGAAATTATGACACTTATATTATTATTTTTAAATGATGCCAAAGTTGTCACCTTCATAATTTAATAAATATAACAATTTAAATATTGTGATTTTAAGATGATAAATTAGAGTAAAAGTATTATTGTGTAAGGTAATATATTTATCTTCATCATAGGAGTTTATTTTAAATTTTTATGCAACAAATAAGTATATTAAATAATTATACAAAAATGATGTAGTAATTATTTTATTAAGAGATAAACCAAATAAATGGTTTTAAAAATAATAAAATAAATATTATATGAACTATTTAATGTGATCCACTAATTTTATAGATACATATGACCTTTTATTAATATATTAAAGCTTTTATTTTGAACATATCTTCTGTAAATATTTTATTTAAATCCAAATAAATGAATAGTGTCAAAATTGACACTATTGTTATTTTATAAAAATAACATATTATAAAATTGTTTAAAAATCACAAAAATATTTAAAAATTAAAAATTTAAATTTATATGGTCTATAATGTTATAAATTAAACAATTATGGAAAATTCACAACAAATAAGTAATTATTTGTTATAATTTAAAATTTATAATTTTATTAACACAAATAAACTTAAATAGATTAAATAAGGATAAATCAAAATTATAAGGTTTAAAATAAGATCCAAACATGTCTAAATTTGATTTCTTGATGATATTACAACCCTATATCATCTAATCTTAGATTATGAGTCATTTTTGGAGGTTTTTAAGTGGGGTTAGATTTATTATAAATTAATATTTTTAAGAATTCCAAAGGTGCCCCTCTCCTCCCTTATAAAAGGGAACCTCCTCCCTCTCTTCCTCACACAACTTTGAGCCTTCATGCTCGGCCAAACCCTGAAACATTATCTTCTCCACTTCCCTAGAAACATCCTAGAGGTTCTGGTCTTCCTCAAAGACCAATTTTAGTGCCCTAAGAGGAGGTTTCAAAAAGGCGCTTCAAAGAAGAGGTAATTTCCGTTACCGATTTTTTCACCTTTATTTCTTCTTCCACTTATTCTTCTTAGGTTTTTTCATTATTAAGTAATAACATCAGTATCACTCATATAATGATATTTTATTATAAGTATGAAACAATCCTAATTCACCATCTATCCATCCTACGGAAAACGAAATCACCGCGCGTGCGTACGTACGGAATACCGTCTCCACACTGTGGTGTAATCTGTTTTTCCACCAACACCTTAAATGGATGGGTATTATGGTGTAAAGAATAACTATACATAGTTATTATAACATCATAATGATTCTGATATATTGTATCATCCACTCCAATTCAATTCAATAATTATGGAAATGATATCATCGCTCGTGCGTACGTACGGACTACCGTCTCCACGACGCGATGAGATGCATTCTCCATGTTAACCATTTAAGAATGATTATAAACTATATATAAGAAATAATAATGAAATATATGACATTATAAAGATACTGGATTTATGTTTATATATATGTATGTCATCTACTTAATTCCACTCAATTAAATAAGGAAACGAAAACAACGTTCATGCGTACGTACAACCTACCGTCTCCATGAACGGTGTATTTCTTTCCATTTACCGATCGATTATATATATGTATATTATGAATATATATTATATATAAATAATGTTTTATATTCCATAATTAAGTAATAATGATCTAAGTAATCATATGAATAATTACAAGTTAAAACACGAACGACAAATGAGACGATTTTACCCAAAACGCAACTTTAACATGAATTTACAAAAGAACGGGTAATATAAAGTCATAAGTGAACCATATATGATATAATAACAATGAATATGATTCTATAATAAGTAAATTACATTATTTAAATCATTATACAGGAGGTTCGGACACTTACGAAGCAAATCGGACCTAAGGTAAGGGAAATATCACAATCTCATTTTTATCCGAGATTGTTTATACTTTGGAATTTACTAGGGTGAATTTATCATCCAAATCCATGTTTCCTCAATATGTAATATTATTTACATCCACGTACAACTGTTTAAATCCAATTTTACCCTTCGGTGAGTTTTTAGTAAAAGATATGAAAGGAATCTTTTGTCGTTTTTCGTACGAGGTACTTTTTGACTTTTCCGACAAAAGTACGAGAAGAATGTTTTTTTAACTTATACGGCATGAATGGATTTTAAAACATTATATCTAAGAATATTCCTTTACAAGTTTTTAAGATTATTTTTAATCAACTTCTTTTAGTTTAAAATTGTATGACATGTTATGAAAGGAAAATGTTTTTGAAGTAGAAAGGATATTTTCCTCAAGAATGGAGTTTAAGTGTTTTATCAAAATTATTTTCCATCTAAGATAATAAAGGGTTCTATTTCTATCCATATTATTACATTGATTTGATTATGTTGTGATGGAATTATTTTTATGAATTCCTTTATCTTATATGAATTGTTTTATGATGTCACGATGTTTAAGATTCCCATTTTTATTACATGGGTTATGCAATGATGTATGGTTTATGATTTTGTGGCACACATAAGAATGGTATCATTATGAGATGGGTGGGACCTATATCTCCCTCCAATGCATTGGGTAAAGATTTTATATCTCATGAGATAGACATGGCTGGAATGGTAGGTTATACCGGTTCAGTGAAACAGGACTGAAATGAGGGTGACTCGGTTCAGAAAGGGACTTTGTACACTAAGATAGTCTTGGAAATGAGTCTTAACTAACAATAAATGATTATCTATGATTATGTGTGTATGCCACAAAGTTTAATGTTTTAAGTTATGATTATTGTGATTACATTTCACTGCCATGAGTTATCCCAGGTTATGAAATTATGATCTCTTTTACAGGTTAAGATTTCCAAAATTATGTTCTTATGTATATGATGTGATTGATATTTCTTTTGTTTACCCTTACTGAGAATTTGATCTCACCCTTTTATGTTTAATTTTCCCCAGGATATAAAGAAAGGTTTTAGGTATAAAAAAAGGAAGATCTTTATGGGAGATGTTGAAGATCTATCACCAGGATTAGAAGATTATATTCCGAGTTTTCAAAGACACTAAACTATTACGATCCTTGTGTGTATGTTTTTGTTATGTACTAAGTATTCCGCAAATGTAATGTAATGTCAATGTACGTCAAGCTTCGGGTCTCTACAGTTGGTATCAGAGGAAAGGTTTAGTCAACCTTTGGAAACTAGGATATGAAAACGTTAGTGAGATCCCTAAAGATATTTCTAAGGTATGTCTATGGATGTCCCTAAGGATAAGTATACATATAGGATATAGTCCTAGAACTACGGTAATGATCTTAGAATTAAACCTAAGATGTTAGATATTGAAGTTAATTCCCCTTTATTATGTTGTTTTACCTATCATGATTTTTTTCACTCACACTATTTTTTTTGGGGTTTTAGAAAACGACTGGAAACAAGGTGATTCACGATAATAGAGGATATGAGGGACAATGGAATGATATTATTCATGAGAAACCAAATGAAATGGGATTTGAAAGTCCAAAAATCATTATTATGTTGAATCATCAATCTCATAATATGATCAAAAAATTCAAATTTGGTAAGTTTCCTGACTCGGCTAATAAGAGAAAGATGGAGTTTCATGATGATCATAGAGGAAAGAAAGCTCAATTTCCCCTATGTAAATCATGTGGGAAGAGGCATCAAGGAGAATGTTTCAAAGGAACTGGAAGATTCTTTGGGTGTGGAAAAGAAGGAAACAAAGCCAGTAAGTACAATGGAAAAGTTTCAGTTAACACCATGGATGAGGTTAATGGTATTGATACGACATCAACAATGGTTAAATGTTTTAA
The DNA here is from genome assembly GCA_963277665.1 of Viscum album. Taxonomy (NCBI): domain Eukaryota; kingdom Viridiplantae; phylum Streptophyta; class Magnoliopsida; order Santalales; family Viscaceae; genus Viscum; species Viscum album. The sequence continues at coordinate 1,776,206,880 of OY728158.1, forward strand.
ATGTGGAATGTACGGGCATTATGAAAACCAATGCCCTGAGGGAATGTCTCATGAAGAGAATCGGTATGGTCGTATGGGTATTTTTTTTAATGATGATGAAGAGACTACAAATGATATGTGAGATGAAATAATTGTTGAAGCTCAGTCAATGGTTTAAGAAGGCAGTGGAATGATTGCATGTTTATCAAGTGTAATGTTGTACTATAGAATAAAAAGACATCTAAGGATTGTTACACTGTTGTCTTTCCTTATGTTTTGAAAGTTTATGATGAATGGTATGAGTAACAATGAAAGGTTATTCAGATATTTTTTGGAAAGTGGATGATATGTGCATAATGAAGGGAAAACGAGAAAATAAAATATTTGACAGTATTCATGAGCTCATGATTGATATAAGGACTATGTGATATCATGGTTTGAGTATATAGAATTTTGAGGATTTTGGTATGTGGAAGGTGTTAAATTTTAACTGCATTCATGTTTTCACTAAGGTTCAATGGGTATTCAAGAGAATACATGATTAAGGACTTTGAATGTTTGGAATGTGACCAAAAAAACATATCTTATGATATATGGGGATCAACGATGGTATTAAATCTCTAGTAATCGTTTTCACTATGTTATGAGAGTGGACCGAAGTATTTTAGATAATCCTAAAGATTGGAATGGATTATGTTGGACATAAGTTAGTGTTGTTTAAGGATAAAACTTTTTTTTTTGATATTATTGATGGGATGTTATAGTAATGTAGTTTAAAAAAAGGAAAACCTACAGGACGGGCGACAGCCCATCGCGTCGGACAAGGCTGTGGGAATCGAACCCACAACCGAAGTGCGACTGGCCTTTATCGCCTACCACTGGCCTACATGAAGTCCCTGTTTAGTAGAAACTAGTGTTATTATATTAAGCAGTATGATATATGAAGTATAATTCCATTTTAGGAACCATATATGATTAATATCACTATAGAATGACTTATGTATATTTAATAACTTTTGCTATCCTTTTGTTTGAGACAGATGGAATGACCCGTCATTCTATCACATGATCTGCTAACAATTCACGAATAACAAATTTAAATTCATTTATTTAAGAGATGAAGTTGAAATTGTCTAAAGAACGACAAACGGTGAGACTATACCAAAATCACGAAAGTATTTCTTCTAATTCCAATTTCATCAGCTTTAGGGAAATGATCTTGAAAACCAAAAATGTTGTCCTAGTGCTCTTATATCTGATTAATCAGATGGTACCTTAGATTGTCACAAATATATGGATTTGTGATTGTTGGCTTTTCCATAGCCATGTTCTCTACCACTCTCCATCAGAACATGATGGTTAGATTTCTCTTCCATGTCCATATTTTCACCTATGTTCTCCTATGTCGATACCCAGTGATTAGTTAACTTGGGTAACCATTACGTTTTATACATTAGTTTTTAAAGATAAGTTTTGGTATTCCTTTTTATGATGTGGGTTTCTATCAAAGAAACTTTCAAATAGTAAACCATTTATAACCCCGACGAATTTCGAGGCCGAAATTCATTTTAAGGGGGGTAGAATGTAACACCCTGAGATTTTATGAAAAATATTATTTTAATTTCATTAATGTCTTGTGTTGTATTCTAAACCAAGATTACCTTGCGCTATACGCAACACCGTATTAGCTTGCAGTATACGCAACACTATTTTTGGACCATGTTACACACAATTTTGATAATAGTTATTCTACGCAACATTGAGTATATATATATATATTAAATGTATAAATGAAATATGGTTGGATTCTGTTATATGAAACAACGAAGGGTTCTTTCACAACACGCAACCCTGACTTGGCTTTCATTACACGCAATCGCGACCTTCCTCGATAGCGTGTGTTGTACGCAATACCGGGTTTGAATAAACAATGATATATTATTATAATATTGTCATGAACTAGCCGTTATGAATAGTATTAACTAAATTTTGAATTTTATAACATTATTATTCATCTTACACATTTTCTAGAACATGGTATAAGAACAAAATAAATTTTTCGGGTAAAATAAGTATTTTTAAAAAAATGCAGTTTTGCCGCCTTTTGATGGCGCACCCACTTTAAATCTAGTTTTTGACATTTTTATATGTCAAATTTGACAAAATAAAATTCTTCTTTTGAATCAGGATATAAAAATTTACATTAGATAAAGTTTTGATATTTTTCCGATAACTTTCATATTTTAATGAATAGTAAAAACACGCTATATTTTAATTAAAAACAACTTTTTTCATCATAATATCTTATGTGGTTAAATTATAACATTGAATGGTTTTAAAGTATAAATAGAATATATTTTTACCATTTAATATAATGTATGTCATTATCATTTATTTTACCTTGAATTCGTAGGTTAAATCAATTCAATCTTTTGCAATGTTTTAAACAAAAACCCGTTTTTATTCGACAACGGGATTAATTTTAATTTAATTTCTGCAACTTCTGTGTATTGAATTTTAAAAAATGGATTCCATATTTGGAATCAGTGGGTCCAAATTATGTAAATAGGCCACTTTTTATTTTTGGGAATTATGAATAGTAACTACGGTAAATTTTATTTACCATAGTTAAAGGTAAATCAGGTAATTAAGGGTAAATATAATATTATAAAATTACCCTAACACATGCCAAAATTCTATTTGATGGATAATAGTAAACCCATATCAACTAAGGGTAAGATTAGATTTATTTTATGGACTTCTGACCATGAAAATAATTTAATTATTATTAAAACCAAAGAAAGTGACAACATGTCACTTTCTTAAATCTTATAAGTATAATAATTTTAACTTAGTGATAAACATCATAAAACTTCGAACATAAATAGTATCCAGAAAGATAACAAAATTATCTACATCCTGAGAATTTATTTAGAATTTTTTGGGATTAGATAGTTATCATTAATTGTGACACAATAGTGATGCAGAAATTATTTATCTAGTGAAAAATCAAGAATGTAGTTTTTATTAAACTAATAGTGACCATAAAAGGCAGAAACCCTGACCAAAACTTATTGGTCATGTAAATGGAAACTATAATAATCCAATGGTAGAATATTTGACCATTTGGAGTCTTATACAAGCAATTATGACACTTATATTATTTTATTTTAAATGATGCCAAAGTTGTCACCTTCATAATTTAATAAATATAACAATTTAAATATTGTGATTTTAAGATGATATATTCGAGTAAAAGTATTATTGTGAAAGGTAATATAGTTATCTCAATCATAGGATTTCATTTTAAATTTTTATGCAACCAATAAATATATTAAATAATTATACAAAAATGATGTAGTAATTATTTTATAAAGAGATAAAACAAATAAATGGTTTTAAAAATAATAAAATAAATATTATATGAACTATTTAATGTAATCCACTAATTTTATAGATACATATGACATTTTATTAATATATAAAAGATTTTATTTTGAACATATCTTCTGTATATATTTTATTTAAATTCAAATAAATGAATAATGTCAAAATTGACACCATTGTTATTTTATAAAAATAACATATTATAAAATTGTTTAAAAATAAAAAAAATATTTAAAAATTATAAATTTAACTTTATATGTTCTATAATGTTATAAAGTAAACAATTATGGAAAATTCACAACAAATAAGTAATTATTTGTCATAATTTAAAATTTAGAATTTTATTACCACAAATAAACTTAAATAGATTAAATAAGGATAAATAAAACTGATAAGGTTTAAAATAAGATCCAAACATGTCTAAATTTGATTTGTTGATGAGATTACAAGCCTATATCATCTAATATTAGAATATGAGTCATTTTTTGAGGTTTTTAAGTTGGGTTATATTTATTATAAATTAATATTTTTAAGAATTCCAAAGGTGCCCCTCTCCTCCCTTATAAAAGGGCACCTCCTCCCTCTCTTCCTCAAAAAACTTTGAGGCTTCAAGCTCAGACAACCACTGACAAATTCTCTTCTACAATTCCCTAGAAACATCCTAGAGGTTCTGTTCTTCCTCAATGACCAATTTTAGTGCCCTAAGAGGAGGTCTCAAAAAGGCGCTTCAAAGAAGAGTTAATTTCCGTTACCGATTCTTTCACCTTTATTTCTTCTTCCACTTCTTCTTCGTAGGTTGTTTCATTATGAAGTAATAACATCATTATCACTCATATAATGATATGTTATTATAAGTATGAAACAATCCTAATTCACCATCTATCCATCCTACGGAAAACGAAATCACCGCGCGTGCGTACGTACGGAATACTGTCTCCACGCCGTGGTGTAATCTGTTTTTCCACCAACACCTTACATGTATGGGTATTATGGTGTAAAGAATAACTATACATAGTTATTATAACATCATAATGATTCTGAGATATTGTATCATCCACTCCAATTCAATTCAATAATTATGGAAATGATATCATCGCTCGTGCGTACGTACGGACTACCGTCTCCACGACGCGATGAGATTCATTCTCCATGTTAACCATTTAAGAATGATTATAAAGTATATATAAGAAATAATAATGAAATATATGAAATTATAAAGATACTGGATTTATGTGTATATATATGTATGTCATCTACTTAATTCAACTCAATTCAATAAGGAAACGAAAACAGCGTTCATGCGTACGTACAACCTACCGTCTCCATGAACGGTGTATTTCTTTCCATTTACTGATCCATTATATATATGTATATTATGAATATATATTATATATAAATCATGTTTTATATTCCATAATTAAGTAATAATGATCTAAGTAATCATATGAATAACTACAAGTTAAAACACGAACGACAAATGAGACGATTTTACCCAAAACGCTACTTTAACATGAATTTACAAAAGAACGGGTAATATAAAGTCATAAGTGAACCATATATGATATAATAACAATGAATATGATTTTTTAATAATTAAATGACATTATTTAAATCATTACACAGGAGGTTCGGACACTTACGAAGCAAATCGGACCTAAGGTAAGGGAAATATCACAATCTCATTTTTATCCGAGATTGTTTATACTTTGGAATTTACTGGGGTGAATTTATTATCCACATCCATGTTTCCTCAATATGTAAAATTATTTCCATCCACGTATAATTGTTTAAATCCAATTTTACCCTTCGGTGAGTTTTTAGTAAAAGATATGAAAGGAATCTTTTGTCATTTTTTGTACGAGGTACTTTTTGACTTTTCTGACAAAAGTTCGAGAAGAATGATTTTTTCATTATACAGCATGAATGGATTTTTAAAACATTATATCAAAGAATCTTCCTTTAAAAGTTTTCAAGTTTATTTTTAATCAACTTCTTTTAGTTTAAAATTGTATGACATGTTATGAAAGGAATATGTTTTTGAAGTAGAAAGGATATTTTCCTCAAGAATGGAGTTCAAGTGTTTTATCAAAATTATTTTTCCATCTAAGATAATAAAGGGTTCTATTTCTATCCCTATTATTAAATTGATTTGATTATGTTGTGATGGAATTAGTTTTATGAATTCCTTTATCTTATATGAATTGTTTTATGATGTCACGATGTTTAAGATTCCCATTTTTATTACATGGGTTATGCAATGATGTATGGTTCATGATTTTGTGGAACACATAAGAATGGTATCATTATGAGATGGGTGGGACCTATATCTCCCTCCAATGAATTGGGTAAAGATTTTATATCTCATGAGATAGACATGGATGGAATGGTAGGTTATACCAGTTCAGTGAAACAGGACTGAAACGAGGGTGACTCGGTTCAGAAAGGGACTTTGTCCACTACGATAGTCTTGGAAATGAGTTTTGACTAAAAAGAAATGATTCCCTATGATTATGTGTGTATGCCACAAAGTTTAATGTTTTAAGTTATGATTATTGTGATTACATTTCATTGCCATGAGTTATCCCAGGCTATGAAATTATGATCTCTTTTACAGGTTAAGATTTCCAAAAGTTATGTGCTTATGTATATGATGTGATTGATATTTCTTTTGTTTACCCTTACTGAGCATTTGAGCTCACCCTTTTATGTTTACTTTTCCCCAGGATATAAAGAATGGTTTTAGGTATAAAAAAAAACGAAGATCTTTATGGGAGATTTTGAATATCTATCACCAGGATTAGAAGATTATATTCCGAGTTTCCAAAGACACTAAACTATTACGATCCTTGTGTTTGTGTTTGTGTTATGTACTAAGTATTCCGCAAATGTAATGTAATGTCAATGTACGTCAAGCTTCGGGTATCTACAACTTGTACCCAATGTGAGGCTTCTATGAGTAAGATATGGATTTGGAGAGACAAAATGGGCCGGGGTTGGCCGATCAAAAGGCTTTGGAAGTGTGGGGAAGGTGGTAGAGGTGGGGGCCTTTTATAAGAGGAGAGGAGGGGCACTCTTGGAATGATATAAAAGGATACTTTATTATAAAATTATTGTTGGATTTAAAAGGTCCCAAAATTATATATTTCCACTATAAGGTGATTATAGTTCGAAATCCACCCATCCAATAGGTTTTTGACATGTTTAGGTCTTAGATTTTACATTTTCTTTTCATTTTATTTAAATCGTTAAATAATGAGGTAATCGCTGCATCATCATGGTGTGATAAATAATTTAATTTATTTAATGTCAAAAAATTATAAAAAAACTACTATGATGTAGGAAATATTTTTATCTTTCTAATTAATATTTATAGTCATAAATATGACTTGTATAACCCCATTTACAAATAGTTTTAGTAAAACAACTCATGTTTGTGACATTTTTACTTTAACTTTAAATAAAAAGTTATTTATGTCATTTTCCAACCTAAGTGGCTCCATGGGATACCCATGTTGACCCATGGATTTTATTGGTCGGCCATGACACATCCAATGAGGGTAGGACATGTTTCTAAGTCATTTCATATTATTAAAACACTATTTTTACCTTAAATTACACTAATTACCTCTAATCGCGATTAAAAACACAAAAGTTACTATTCCCCAAAAAATTATTTTAATCCCATTGAACCACATTTTACTTCTTAATTACAACCATGTATGTCGTATTTTTGAAATTCAAAACACAGAGGTGGTAAAATTTCATTTAAATGAAAAATCAGTTTTTTAAGTACCACTTAGTGGTTTCACTATTCATAAAAAATTGAAGTTTTTCAGAAAAATACCAAACCTTCACACTAAGAAATATTTGATATTCCAAAATCAAAAATGATGTCTATTTTACAAAATTCAAAACATATAAGTTACATTAATTAATTTAATAATTAATTCCCGCTGTCAGAACAAATAGCGTGTTTTTATGAAACAATAATTATCATTAGATTGACACTAGTTTAAGTCCAATTTCAAAGTGAAATTAATTTCAACGACCACTATTGAATTAAATGGTAAAATATTTTCTAATTACACTTAATACCAATTAAAAAGATAATCTAACCATATAATTAAGTTAGATGAAAAAATAGTTTTGATGTAAAATGCAGTATTTTTCACTATTCATTAAAAAAAGAACATAGTCAGAAAAATACCAAAAATTTATCCAATATAAATTTCAATGTCCCAATAATAAATAATATGTTTATTTTGACAAATAGAGATTATAAAATTGTCAAAAATTTATTTAAAAATGGGTTTCCATCAAAAGGTAGTAAAATAATCTTTTAAAAATATAAGTGTATTCCATGCTTAAGATTGGATTTATTCTCATTTTAAGCCTCTAAAACACTATCTAATTCATAAATAGACATAGATAAAAATATATATTATTCATTACTTACTTGGGATGTTACATCCTTCCCCCCTTTAGAAAACTGCGTCCCCACAATTTATTTACTTATCGAATAAGTGGGGGCATTTATCCCTCATAGCATTTTCAGATTCCCATGTTGCCTCTTCACTCATGTGGTTCTTCCACAAAACCTTCACTTGATGAATTAACTTATTCCGTAACACTTTCTCCCTATGGTCAAGAATCTGGACCGGTTGTTCCTCATAAGATAGGTTCTCTTCCAGCTGAACTACCTCTGGACTCAAAACATGAGATGGATCTGGCATGTACTTCCTTAACATTGAAACATGAAAAACATTGTGTACCTGAGATAAACTCGGATGTAAATCCACTCGGTAAGAAACTGATCCAACTCTCTCCAGAATTTCATATGTTCCAATGAACCTTGGTCTCAGCTTTCCTTTCTTACCAAATCACATCACACTTTTCCATGGTGAGACTTTGAGAAAAACATGATCACCTACCTCAAAATAGAGATCCCTCCTCCGGTTGTCCGCATTACTCTTCTGCCTGCTCTGAGCTGTTCTCATGTATTTCTGTATCAGTTGAACTTTTTCTTCCAACTCTTCTACCAATTCTGGTTCCATTATCTTCCTTTCACCCACCACATCCCAGAAAGATGGAGTTCGACACCGCTTCCCATATAACGCCTCAAATGTTGCCATATGTATACTGGAATGAAAACTGTTATTCTATGAAAATTCAACCAAGGAAAGATGTTGGTCCCAACTTCCCTGATAATCCATCGAACAAGCACGTAGCGTATCCTCCAATGTCTGAATTGTTTGTTCTGACTTCCAATATGACTGAGGATGAAAAGATTTATTAAATTTAATTCAGCACCCAACGACTTCTGAAAGCCTTTCCAAAAGTTATACGTGAACCTGGGATCACGGTCAGATACAATGGAGAGAAGAACTCCATGTAACCTGACTATCTATTTAAGATACAAATGGGAAAGTTGATCTAGGGAAAAAGTATCTCGTATATCAAGGAAATGAGCAGATTTATTCAAGCGATCAACAACAACCCAGATTGCATTATTACCTCGAGATGTCTTCAGTAATCCCACGAAAAAGTCCTTGGATATATTCTCCCATTTCCACTATGGCACTGGTAAATGCTGAAGCATCCCTTTTGGTAACTATCGCTCTACTTTAACCTGTTGACATGTCAAACACTTCACAGTAAAATCACCAATATCTCTTTTCATTCCATGACACCAGTAATAATCCCGCAGATATATGTACATCTTAGTACTTCCAGGATGAACTGAAAACGGAGATCTATGAGCTTCACATAAAAACTATCTCTTCAACTATGTATCACAAGGAACACACAATCTCTTCTAAAATATCAAAACACAATTATTATCAATGTTGAATTCAGGCAACTTACCCTTCTGAACCAGCTCTACCTTTTTCTGCAACTCACTATCTTGCTTCTGTGCTTGCTTGATTTTGTCTGATAGAGATGATTTCATTGATACCTAAAACAAAACAGAAGGACATCCTAAACCAACAACTTCTATGCCAAATTTCATCAAGTCCTTAACCAAAGGATCATGTTCCAAACGTAACATTGTTAATGAAGCATTACTTTTTCGACTCAAAGCATCAGCCACATTATTTTCTTTTCCCAGATGGTAATGAACTCTACAATCATAATCCTTGATTAATTCCAGCCATCTCCTATGTCTCATGTTCAATTCTTTCTGAGTGAATATATACTTTAAACTTTTGTGATCGGTATATATTTCACACTTTACTCTATTCAAATGATACCTCCACATTTTTAAAGCGAAAACAACAACAGCTAATTCCAAATCATGTGTAGGATAATTTACCTCATGAGTTTTCAACTGTCATGAAGCATAAGCAATTACCTGATCATTCTGCATTAGGACACAACCATGTCCTTTCAATGAAGCATCACTTTAGATAACAAACTCACAATTCCTAGAAGGTAGTGCCAATACTAGAGGATTCACCAATCTTCTTTTCAATTCTTGAAAACAATCACCACATTCTTTTGTCCAGATAAACATAACACCCTTCCGAGTTAGCTTAGTCATTGGACTAGATAACTGTGAAAAATTACTAACAAACCTTCGGTAATAGCCTGCCAAACCAAGGAAACTACGAATCTCAGTTACATTTGTGGGTCTTGGCCATTCTTCAATAACCTTTGTTTTTGCAGGATCAACAGTTATCCCATCTTTATAAAAAATGTGACCAAGAAACGAAATTTTTGTAACCAAAACTCACACTTTCTGAATTTCCCATAGAATTTCTTTTCTTTAAAGGTTTTCAAAATAACCCTTAAAAGTCATTCATGCTCCTCTTTACTTTTAGAAAACACCAAAATATCATCAATGAAAACAACCACCATTTATCACCTGATTCAACTAATCCGTTAGTGCGGTAAACTGCTCAATTCTGATTCTGACCATCTCAGTAAACTGATTTGGAAGGTCATTTCCCTCAGTATGCCTTCCCAAAAAAGCTTCTCTGTTTCCTCTACGAAAAACCATTCTGAACACGGAAATATCTTAGGCGAAGCAACATGGTAATCTTTAAATGCTATATCATTTTCAATTTGACCATAAAAAAATATTTTTCGGATAATTATTTAATAGAATTATAACTCCTAAAGTTATTTAAACCGACCTATGATACCAACTATAAGGCCCCAGCCTTAAACGTTACTTAATCTTGAGTTGTTATAAGATTACACATTGAGGATCTTTTTAGGTTTAGAGTTTTAGAGAATTAGATCATAAAAATTGCATTACTTTCCACATTTAAACAAAGTTGTTACATAAAAGATAGTATTCATTTTTCTAGTCAACAGAAACATATTTAAAATAAAACATGGATTCTTTCTTGACACTTCCTTGACACTATCATCATATCATGTACCTTTCCCTTGACCTGTGAAAAAAATTTCAAAAAAACTTGGGACGAGCATAAAAAGCTCAGTAAGCGATATAAAAATATGGCAAGGAAACATCAGTACATGTATACATAAGAATCAATGAAATCATACTTTACTCATAAAACATAATCACTTTAACATACCTCATAAAATCATGAATAAATCATATAAATCAAAATACATAAAGGTAACTTGAGGAATTCATAACATTCTTACGGAGGGAGTAACCCTCATGGTTACGTTTGAAATACCCATCACAGTATATTCCCAAAATCTCTTTGTAGAAACCTTAATGTTTAATTCCTTCTCCTTACCCAATGCATTGGAGAGATATATCGGGATCACCTGCCCTTAGTTTATCACGGAACCACCCGTCTTCATAAACAATGCCCAAAACCACAACATAACCGTATCACATAAAACATGCATAAAGGAAACATAACATTTACACATTTCAATCACAAGATATCAATACAACACATTGATATAAAAACATTATGAAATCCATTTTCAATACCAAAATAAAAGAAAAGTAAAACATGGTATTTATTTTTTCATTAAAAAAAAGGTTATGGCTTGTAGAGGAAGCGGAAGCTCAAATAATGGTCACAGCGGCAGAGAAGTCGTTGTCGCCTCATACGTACGACAAAAACATTCCCTTTTGTTTTTTAGTAAAACAATTCATATAAAAAAATATTCCTTTTGGATAAATGTAAAAGTCAAAGGGGTTTATACACCGTATAAAAGAAGGTTGTGTATAAAACAAAATATGCCTCAATGAAAGGAGATTGAGACGAAGTCCCATACAAAGATCATTTTTGTAAAATAAAATAAATCTATTATGTGTATTCACTATATGTACACATAAATAAAGTACAAATACTATATAGGACATAATAATATCATGACATAATTTTAAATTAGGAGATTAACCCAAAGAATAGAAATTGGGTTAAGATGTTCCCTTACCTCGTATCCGACTTGACTTGATCGTTCTTTAATCTCCTAAATAATAAACTTGAGTGAATTTCTACTTGCTTAAGAACCTTTTTAAAGTTCATTATACATTTTATATCATTTATTACCATGTCATGAACACTATGTTATTATTTAAGTTTATAACGGTCTTTTTAACGATCATTGGTACTTGAGTAAAAAATAAACTTCTTATATTTACAAGTTGTTCACGTAGTCAAATATCCATTATCTCAAGAATGATATTCATGATTTAGATGAAATATATATCATATATATCCAGTATATACATCCATTTATAATATTACATAATCATTTATAGGTAAGAAATGAAATGCACCGTTCATGGAGATGGTAAGCCGTACGTATGCATAAACGCTACTTTCATTTCTATGTCATATTAATGGAATTAAAACTAAATGAGGGGTATGTATATTTTAATTCCAGAATTATATTCATCACTTAGATGTAACATACATCATATATATCCATTATATATATGTACTTATAATAGTACATTACATTTGGGGATAAGAAATGAAATGCACCGTTCATTGAGACGGTAAGCCGTACATACGCATGAACGCTACTTTCATTTCTATCTCATAATTTAATGGAATTAAAACATAATGATACATAATAGTATTATAATTCCAGTATGGTATCATATATAATATATTTAAATATATCCTTTATACGTACCACATATGGTATTAACGAATCAAATCACTTTGAGGGGGCAGTAGTCCGCACTTCCTAAAATGAAGATATCGCGTATACCCATAATGGAAGCCATAAAGGTATTCCATAAATGAAAAATACGGAAGATTAAGTAAAACATAAACATATTATATATCATATATAAATGTAGTGACATCTTAATGGCCACCTTTTATGGTGTTAGAAGAATATTGAACAATCATCGTTTCGTGAGGCAGAAATTCGCCATCCACAGAAACAGTATGTTCTTTAACCATTAGATGTAGGTGTGTGTAAGTGTAGATCTAATGCTTCTTATAACAACATCCTAGTATATTGAAGATACTGGAGTTGTTACAAAAGAAATGAATAAAAAGAGTTTATGGGGTTGGAGAAGAAAAATAAAACATAAGAACACAAGAGAAGACACTACCTTTAAATCGGGTAACTCTTTTTTGATTTGAGATAAAATGCGTCCTTGGGAAGAATTCTGCCCAAACTGAGGCTTCTAGGAGTAAGATAGGGATGTTGAGAGACAAAATGGGAAGGGTTTGGTAGAGAAAAAGGCTTTGGATGTTTGTGTAAGGTGGTAGAGGTGGGGGCCCTTTATAAGAGGAGGGGAGGGGCACTCTTGGAAAGGTATAAAATGATAATTTATTATAAAATGATTTTCGGATTTAAAAGTTCCCAAAATTATACATTTCGAGTATATGGTGATAATAGTTCTAAATCCACCCATCCAATAGGTTTTTTACTTGTTTAGGTCTTAGAATTTACATTATCTTTTCATTTTATTTAAATCGTTAAGTAATGAGGTAATCGCTGCATCATCATGGTGTCATACATAATTTACTTTATTTAATGTCTAAAAATTATAAAAAAAATACTATGATGTATGAAATCTATTTATATTTCTAATGAATATTTATAGTCAAAAATATGACTTGTATAACCTCATTTAAAATTTATTTTAGTAAAACAACTCATGTTTGTGACATTTTTACTTTAACTTTAAATAAAAAGTTATTTATGTCATTTTCCAACCAAAGTGGCTTTATGGGGTCCCCAAGCTGACCCATGGATTTTATTGGTTGGAAATGATGCATCCAATGAGGGTAGGACATATTTCTAGGTCATTTCATATTATTAAAACTTTATTTTTACCTTAAATTAAACTAATTACCTCTGATCACGATTAAAAACATAAAAGTTACTATTCACCAAAAAATTATTTTAATCCCATTGAACCACATTTTAATTCTTAATGACAACCATGTATGTCGGATTTTTGAAATTCAAAACACAGAGGTGGTAAAATTTCATTTAAATGAAAAATCAGTTTTTTAAGTACCACTTTGTGGTTTCACTATTCATCAAAAATTGAAGTTTTTCAGAAAAATACCAAAACTTCACCCTAAGCTATATTTGATATTCTGAAATAAAAAATGATGTATATTTTACAAAATTCTAAACATATAAGTTACATTAATTAATTTAAAAATTAATTCCCGCTGTCAGAACAAATAGTGTGTTTTTATGAAACAATAAATATCAAAAGATTGACACTGGTTTAAGTCCAATTTCAAAGTGAAATTAATTCCAACAACAAATATTGGATTAAATTGAAAAAATCTATTCTAATTAAAATTTAAGACCAATTAAAAAGGTAATCTAACTATATAATTATGTTATATGAAAAAATAGTTTTGATGTAAAATGCAGTATTTTTCACTATTCATTAAAAAATGAACATTGTTAGAAAAATACCAAAAATTTATCTAATGTAAATTTAAATGTCCCAATCATAAATAATATATTTATTTTGACAAATACAGATTATAAAATGGTCAAAATTTTGATTTAAAAATGGTTTTCCATCAAAAGGCAGTAAAACAATCTTTTAAAAATATTAGTGTATTCCATGCTTAAGATTGGATTTATTCTCATTTTAAACCTCTAAAACGCTATCTAATTCATAAATAGACATAGATACAAATATCTTTTATTCATTACTTACTTCAGATGTTACAATCTATATCTTCAATTATAACATTAAATATTCCAATACAAGATCATTTTTTGGACTATTCATGGATCTTTAACTTTCATAAAGTGTAATAAAAATTCATGTCATTATGTATAAGGACACAACCATGTCCATTATTCAATGAATTATTGTATAGTACAATTTTATCTGTCTTGGATTTAAACGTAAATATTTATTAATTTAATAATAAATTATTTAAATCTTCAATATAATTCTTAATATTCTTTTGACCATAATAACTTAGCCACTTTTTTGTCAACTTGGTTAAAGGGTAATATAATCATAAAATGATTTGATGAAATTAATAATAAAAATAACATAATCTAAGTAATATATATATTTTAGTTATATTAATTTTCCATTGAAAGTTTTGACTACATATATCTTAGAAGGATAAATTTATATATATAATACGTAGAGATAATAAGGAAAAGAAAAGAAATTTTCTAGACTAAAAATTTACACATGTTAAATTTTCCATATAACTCATTTTCTTTGGGAGTATTATGAATGAATCATAAATTATTATAATTATCATCATTGAATTTTGAGTATACCATGTTATCATCTATAAATACCATGAAGCATTATCAATGTAATACTTTAATACTCTATTCATTTTATCCCTGAACATTGGGTAAGAATTACTCATTCCAAAAAGAATTACAATATAATAATAATATCCATACATTGTATTAAATGTAATATTTGGAATATCATCCTTCTCCACTCTTAGTGGATGATACCTAGAATGAATCATGATCATTGAAAAACAATAATTTCATTGAATTTGATAAAAAATTCATGAATGTGATGCAGAGGATAATTGTGATTTAGAGCAAGGGAATTGATCTCCACTGGGTGTCGTCATTAAAAATATTATTTCCCAAGGTTCTAGAGGATTCTTTATTGTTCTAAAAAAATACACAATATCTAAATTATTGATAAAATCCATAATAAAATAAATAATTTTCATGATTTTAGTTCGAAACAAATGTACAATATATCACGTATTTAGGAACTTCAATTTCAGCTGTAGTAATTCAATATGATTGGAATTTCCCCATAAACCACTTCTGAGGTGGATTTCTTTAACAATAAAGGTATTTGTTTTAATAATTACCCAAATCAATATAGTCTACAAAAAGTATATAAACAACTTCTTTGTCTCCATTGAATTCATAATCCATAGAGACCTTATTCGCACACTCGTAACAAAAACGCATTCCCTATAAGAAAATAATACATTGTTTCCTTATACAACTATCACATTTTAGATTCTCTACCATTACCTTCTTATTATTTACCACATTTCATTTTCCCGGGTTCTTAGTTATCCTTATATTCTCTTGAATTCCATTGAAAATATTAGGTCTATAAAATTCATTCTCTTTATTGATGGAACGTGATACTATATCATCATATGATGAATGATGTATCAGAGACTAGTTCCCTTTGGTGGATCGACTTAATCCCATAAAAGAAACAATAGATATTAATTTCTAGATTATTTATGTTGTATGTAACAAATAGGTATAATCATGTAAAGTTAACCACATAATTAGAAACAATTTTCTCTTCCATGTGATCTATGTAAATAAATTTTATTTCCATATCATATTTTCTCTAGAGTGAAAGATATTTCTCAAAGAATATAACCTTAATAATATTCCAGTCCATGATATCAATCTCTTTCTATTCCATAGTATTTTTTAATTAATAGAACTTCTTAGAATGTCCCATTAAGTAGTATACTACCTGAATAATATTATTTATACCATTACTTCCCAAAGATCGGAATATATTTTCTAGGGTTTATATCCATTACCTAGTTAGCAATGGATTATTAGTACTCTTAATGGATGGATGATTCTATCAGATAAAGTGGTCCAACATCATTTCTCTATACTATGATATAATAAGTTACTCCATGCAGTTAGTTTACTATTCATTACCTGAGACAATTCCCTAATATAATCATATTCTACTTAGTATCAACACTATATAGGTGGAATATTTTAGGAGGATAACCCCAATATTTTTATGGGGGTTGATCTGATGAACCTTCTATATGTTAGGTTCCATATTTAATAATGTAACACAATTAATTGGATTATATCATCATGAGTATTGAATAATTAAACAAAATATTCTATGTAAGAAGAATCTATTGAATATTGAAAAGGGTTTATTATAATACTTATGAAATATATGTTCATACAAAATCCTATTCCCAAGGTTCCTACTAAACATTATTTAGTAAAAACTAGAACAAAAGAGACCCATGTAACCCTGAGCCATGTTTTATATATTAAACTAATAAAAGATATAATTGAATTCATCCAATATGATTTAATAGTTCAAAAGTTTTGTGATACTAGATAAATAAATAAATTCTATACTATATTAGAAACAAATAAGAAATCTAATGAATTTATGGAAAATCCTTATTTTCATTTGAAATCATTCAATGTTCCCTTCATGATACCCAAATCAAAGGAAGAAGAAATAAAGGGTGATTCTAGATTCTAAATAAGGAGAAACATATAATGGAACATATCCTATACACAAAAGGAATTAATAACATTTCATTGTAATAATCAATAAACATGCAATTTCATACATAAAATGATCATGAAATCTGTCCATATAAGATATCAATTTATAAATAACATGGGAAATAATAACTGATTTCTCAATGGATGAATGTTAAATGATATAAATTTAAATTCTACTATCAAGGTATCATGTGAGATTATTTTAATAATTGGATATGAAATACATGAAATTCAATGTAATATATATGGAATTACAAAACTAATTGTTTATTTAGAACTACCAATGCATCAAGGGGATATATAATTTGAGCCCCAAACATATCTCCTAAACTAATCTAGTGAATTATTAATATATTTCATAAAAAATAAAATAAAAATTCCATATTAATTAATAATATACATACTGAAAAAAGTATATTGAATACCAATTTTCTCTGTTCAATAAATGAGATATGCTTATTAGTAAACATCCCTTATCTGATTAATGGAAAATAGGTTGTTTATAGAAAATAGAGTAATGGGTATATTTATGAGTCACCATATCTATGATAATAATTATCATGAACATGAAGGGTAAAAATAAATTCAAATTGAAGGAGAGTGATAGAGAACACAATCACAAGGGTGAGAGAATAATCATTGTGGAAAAAATGAGATAAAAACTGTAAAGTAGTAATTAATGAAAGAAGAAGATAAATTCATAAAAAAATAATCTTTTGTAGTATGTAAAGTATTTTTAGAATAATATAGGAAAACAGAAGTGAATATTTAAACAGAAATTTTTATAAAATCCTTTATAAGATTGTGGTAAAAATTTAGTTATAAACCACTTACAAAACCTTTTTAAACTTTTTCAAAGATAATTTAAAAAAATTATATTTAAAATAATAAAAAAATATTTAATATTGAAATAATATATTATTTGTTAAGAAAATATACCGTGTTATATCAAACTATATACTCAAATAAAATAAAAACCCTTTTTCAATACTTTTGAGAAAATAATATCCCTATATTTTTGGAAACATATAAATAAAAAATAACTATAATAAAATGATTAATGTTTTATTTGTAAAACCAAGTAATTTTTTAAATTATTCTTTATAAAAAATATTTGTTACAACATTAAAAAATTTCAATCACGTGATTAATGTTAAAGAAAACCTTTTCTACCTTTTTTAAAGTGTTTACAAAATGACATGTGTTGAAGTAGATTTGAGGATAACTTTACTAAAATAGTATAAAACGTACAATTTAATATAAATAAACATTAATAAATTCTTGAATTAAAAATAATTATTGAAGTAAAATAGATAATGTAGACATGGAGGGAAAATATTGCTGGCCAAAAAGATGAAAAGGGGACAATTGTTCATAGAAACGTTATTTTAGTATTTGTGGGTACCATATAGGGGAAAAAATAACAGTTTAAACCCCCCATAATTACCACAGGATAATAAAATGTATGGGGTTTAATAGAGAAATAGAATATTATTCCCCTAATGGAATTTAAAAATAAATAATTCTAGATAAAAATGAGATTGTAAAATAAACCCCTACCTTGGATTCCCTTTTATTCAGTTTCATTCTATCCACTTATATAATAAATATATATTTAATATTTTATATATAATGTCGGTATTTATATATTTATTTCAATATATTATACATCCATAACTTTCTAACAAAATTAATCATAATTATTTGAAACAAATCTATTATTTAGGTTTTAACTACTATGCATGTCTTGATTCGACAGTTCATGTCTATGAAACTTGGTGATGTTTTCATACCCTAGTGAATAAAAATAATTAAATATATATAATATTTATAAGTTAAATACACTTTTACAACCATCCATGTACAACAGTATTGAAAAATTCATCAAATCTCTTCATGGAGGCGGTGTTCCACATGTACACTTGAGCGAAGTTTCTATTTTCCAATTGATGGGAGGGTAAGAAGTAAAAGAATATTTTATCATTCAAAATTAATAATTTTTTCAATATATATATATATATCCACTAAATTAAACTTTATAATGATCAAAGTGAGTTAATTAAAAAACAAAAAAACATATCATTTTGTGGAGGCAAAAGTCCCACATACGCACGAATGAAATTTTCATATTTCATATGATGGAAAGAAGGTTACAATTAGTTATTTCATAAACCTAATAAAATTTAATATTTTCAAATACACTGATTTAAATATTTTATTATTTTTTGAATATTTTTTCTGGAGGTATATTAATAAATAATCTTTAAATATTTTGGTTAAGACTTATACCTCATCCATGGGCACCATCCTTTGAATTACACATTAAGCCCAATTTGTTCTCACTATTGGTGAGACCGTAACCTATAAGGTATGCCTATAGATGTTGATTTGGGATTTAGTTATATATTTTTCAATATAATAGGATCAAAGTGTGTCGGGGGAAGTGAGTAGTGGAGGGACCCTTTTATAAGCAAGATGAGAGATACACTTGTATATGTGAGGAAATATAAAACATAATAAATGTTTTTATCAAATAATTTATATCCAATTTATTCTAATTTTTATTATAGGATATTTTAAGATAAAATAAAACTCATCCAAATATATATAAGCACGTGTTAGAGATATTTGATTCCATATCTCTTAGTGTATCCCCCTATTTAACCCTTTTAACTATTACTGATATGATGAGATTTTTACCATGTGGATAAAAATGAAATGAGATGTATTACTTACTTTTAATATGATGATTCCATATATGTAATTAATTTTGTAATATTCTTTTCAAAAAAGTAGTAAAAATAAATTTTAATTTTTGTATGAAAAATGTTACAAATAAATGTTTTACGAGAAAATGTCTTTTTAGTAGAAAAATGCATTCTTATAAAAATCATTTGTAGGATTGATTCTTATGAAATTTATTGGTTTAAAAATTAAAATTGATATTTATGTGTTTTTTAAATCAATGAAAAATATATCTAAATATATAATTTATTTATAAAAATAAAATTATAAAAAAATATTTTTTTTAAATAAAACATTGCATTGATATCCAAAATTTAAATCTAGAAAATATTTATAAAATAACTATTTTTACTATTCACCTAAAATGTTTTTTAGAAAAAACCAATAAATTACCCTAATATATTTTTGACAAGATGAGTTAAAAAATTACTATTATTTCATCTAATTAAAATTATAATTTTTTTAATTTATCTTTTAAACACATTCGTAAATAAAACTAATTTTATTATTTTATAATGGTGATGTAATAAAATGACCATTATTACATAGTTGAACAATATATTGTTAACCTGATATTATATAATCTTGGGTAGTACAACTCTTATATCACTCTCATTAGAATGTGTGGATAATCCCACCAAGTGACCCTAATCAAAATATATGACTAGAAAAATCAATATGGGGTTTTTTAATATATAAAGAATTTCATTCTAGTGATGTGGACAAACATGATGAGATAAAGAGATAAAATGTTCTCTAGAATATATATATCTTCAATCATTGTATAATAATATGGAAAATTTAATCCTTACTCAATCGCATCCCTTAAATTGCTATCAATATTCACTGAATAGAATAAGAATTGTAGCACCCATGGTTTCAAGTAAGTAACCCTTTTTATGATATTTTAGTATATAAAGTATTTTAGTGAATTTTGAGAGGTATTGAAATACATTTTCAATGTTTTTTGATATTTTATAAAGGAGCATGATTTGTTTATTGTTTGTGTAAATGATGGAAATACTACAGCAAACCATGGAAAGAGGAACATGAGCTTCTGGGTAGGTGCACAATTTTTCCAAACCGTGGATCCACCCTAGAGAAATCATGAAAAGTGGGATAGAGAGATTTTTTATGGTTAAAACACTCTTTTTCTAACCATTTCGTCCAACCATACGATTTTATCCCTAATGCAGAGTTTGGTTCACAGTTTTCCTAACAGTGCGACTAACCATGCACAATATAATGATTATATCCTAAAATTGTGGATCTGGATCGGTATTTTTTCTATGAACTTATTTTTTACTAACTTTCGTTCCTATATCAATAATTATTCCTCAAAAAGGTTGAAGAGGCTTCCCCCATCAAATAATAAGTGATCTGAAGGAGTTTCTCAACGCGTTGAATCATGTTTTCCATGGTATGTCCTTGTTTATAGTTGTTTTTGGTTGTTTTTCTTAGATCTACATTCCCTCCCTATCTCAAAGTCCCAAATTTACTCATCTATAGATATATATACATATTTTTATGCCAATAATCATGATATATTGTTGTTTTTATGTTAAGGAAAGATATTGATGGTGATTTTTTAGAGATTTAACCTGATTTTATTGGTGTTTTGATGTCGTTCTTTATTTTCTCCATAATTCCAGAGGTAGGTGGCTTCAGTATCATCTCCTATTGTAGGAAAACGAATTTTTTATTTAAAATTAATAGTTTTTTATATGTTTAATGTGAAATTAGTGTTCAAATCTTGGTGTAATCCTTATTAATGATTGTTTTTTTAGAATTTTTTGATTGTTCTGCAAAGTGCATTGTTAAATTACTTTAAAGTATTGAATTTAAAACAGTTTATTGGTTTCGATCAGGGAATTTTTTTTATAAACTGTTTTGAACAAAAATAATTTTTTTTGAAATATTTTTGGGATTATTATATTGTCGTGGTTTTTGGTCTTACTTGGTGGTTTATGTTCATATTGCATATGGTGACTAGTTAAAAAATGACACGGTGCTCAGTGCCAAAGGTGTATTAGAATTAATGATATTGGTTATCTTTTGAAAAATTAGTTGATCAAAAAGAGACCACTCATGACTATGGAACCATAATGTAGGAATGCATGGGTGGATGTGTGGTTTGGAATGGGTTATGCGAATTGGATTGTTAAATGGTTTGGAAAACCTTCTTGGTTTTTTACCAATAAAAAAAGTTTGGTTTACAAAAACATTTCACCTAGAATTTTTGTTGGTTTTATGATAAAATTATTTAACTTGTTAATATAAAATTTTTTATATAATTTTGATAACACGTTCTATCTTTGTGGTGTGAGTATGGAAGTCATTTGGGGAAAGAAAACTAAGTTTCATCACCCACCCCCACATTGGAACATTGTTTCTTTTGCAGTTATTGTCTATCAGGATAATGGAAAATCTAATGTATAACACCACTATAGTGGTGATTCTTGAAACTTTGACTGTACTTTGTATATGGAGCATGGAAAATGTTGTGATATTTGGAGTTATGTCTTGGAGTCCATGATATTTCTTGTGTTTTTCATCCACTGTGTACTTTTGATGTAAGTAGTCTTCAGATGTGGTACTCCATTGTAGATTTGTTTTATTATCAATGGTATTAATTTGAGTTTTTTATATTGTAATTATTCATCTTTTAGTCATAATTTTTATATGACATGTGTTGTTGGGTTATTTAGTTTCTCAAGGAGAAAATTTTCCCCCAATTGGATTAAATCCCATGGAATTTATTACTAGCCTTTTGTGCCTTAGAGATATCTCTTAAGTCCATGAACCCATTTTCCTCAACTAAATCCAATGAGGATGGGTGAGATATGATAATTGTTATAAACATGTTCCATCCTTGACTTTTAAGTCATATTAGTCTTGGTCAGTCATTGATATGGTAATCAGTCATGTCAGTCTAGGAGTTGAAATTCATTCTAGTCTATTCCTTATGTTGAGTGTATAGAATAGAGTAGCATTGTCAGGAATTGAAATATAGACCATTAAAATTTGTATCTAACCTTTTTACACCAAACAAAATATTTATAGGGAGTTTGGTATATAATTGTTTTTGTTCCACTAATAGGATTTGAAATCTTAATTTTATAGGGTTGTCGAATGAGACAAACATGACATGCATTATAGAATTGACATCCCAGTATGAGTTCATATTATAGTTTGAGTATTGATTTTGTGCAACGTGTTTATTTTACAAAAATGAGGACATTTTTTTTCAAATGTGAGATTTTGAAAAAAGGTAAGGTTTGACGATTTTTAAAATGTGTTCATTTTCAAAAAAGGGTTGAAATAGAATGTTTTTATTTGTGGAAGGAATTTTTTTTACATATTATGTGCTTGAAATTGAAATTATAAACCTTAAGTTGTTTGATATTGAGTGTTATACAGGATTTTGTGTCTATAGAAAAATGAACTAGGTAGGAATTTAGCAACAAACCTAAGGAGCTTTTTGAGAATGTGGATTCACCTGATCCATAGGTGAACCAAAAACAGGTCCGTAGTATAGTTCAAAATTTTCAAGATATGGACGGATGGAGAAAGATGTATGAACCAAGAAAAGTGGTCCATTCAATTAGGTTTCAGAAACAGAATCCAAACATCTTTCTGGATGATTTGAAAGCAGAGAAGTAGAATGTGTGGATAAATAAGATAAATTGAAGATTCATTTTCCTTAGCACACCATCACATTTGAAAGTCAAGTTGGTGACATATAATCTATAGGACCCTACAATCTAATTGTGAGATTTAGTAGTTCATGATAAATTAGACCAAGGCCTTAAATGGGAGGATTTGGAATAATTTTCCAACAAAACATTCTACCCTCACACATTCAGAATCACTAGAACGAAAACCTTTTTCTGCATGAAACATGATATCCTCATAGTGATAGAGTATGTAGAAAAGTTTTACGAATTTAGAACAAATTTTCACCCAAATATTCTTCTAGTGGATACTTAAAGGCATGCATTTTTTAATAAAGGATGAGGTGGGATATCCACACAAAGATTACTGGGCTTTGTAAAACAGATTATACAGACACGGTCAATGGAGATATGGTGATAGAATGGGACATCTCAAGAGATATAGGTCAAGGGAGCTTGTTAACACCTAGGGAAACTATGGTAAATCTAATACTAGGAGAAATTGGATGAGGGACACCAATTTCCAAGGTATTGGGAAAGCTTAGAATCAAACAACATGATCAGTGAAACTTCTTCGAAGACCCAAGAGACAAACTGGATGTTTTTAGTGTGGATCATTAGACTATGTGAATGGAGAGTGTACGACACCACTAAGGTAATTCAACAATTTTAATCATATGGGTAATCTTCATATCTTATTGCCGAAGTTCTATGAGGTCAGCTGTTCGAGACACTTCTCAGGCGTCGAAGACGTCATATTCTTCTATGGGACGAGGGAAGCAGAATTTCTCTTATCCACGGGATAGAGTTAGATATATTGATTCTAGGAATATTATGACTCCTAAATAAGGAAAATATCAACATGGAAATCATGATAATGTGTACTGTATAATAAATTATATGGAGATGAGAATGTTATTTTTTATGATCGTTTGGAACATTGATGGTGCGAGGTATTCTTATTTTGAATTCTCCCATTATAAAATATTTGGTTAATATGGGTCTATCACCTTCATTTATTACTTCTCATGTTTTTTATTTTCTATGTTTATAATTTTATACGATGTTGTTTGTGTTGAAAGTTAAAACTCCTCTAAGTAAAAGATAAGGTCAATCCTTCATGTGTAGAGAATTTTCTATAACTGTTGATGGAGTTGATTTGATGTGGGATTTTATGGTGCTTGAGATTGATTTATATGAAATAATCCTATGTATGGACTGGTTGATAGTGTTCAATGGTCACATTGACAATTAGACCCAAATTTACAGTTTTATGACTAATGATGGAAATGTCCATCTCTCTAGAGGAGACCAGAATGTGAAGGCATATGCAATGGGATTTTTGGAACCAGTATTTGGAATAATATCATACCATAGGGTAGCATTGACTTTGTAATTTACGGAAGTTATCAAGATGTTATCTCCAAAAGGGGCATAGATACCACGAAGGGGGGAGGGTGGAAAATCGGGGTTTGGATATTAATTTCAAACTTCTTCCTACACCACTAGATCTTTACCACATTCTTAAAAGGGTTACTTATGATGCTATTTAATGTTAATGTTGATTTTTCTCTTTTTAATTTTATCTAATGATCATGAAGTGAAATTTAATAAATAAATAAATAACAAGGACCCATATATTTTTACTTGGTTCACCCTCACTAGAAATGATCCTAGGATCCTAAAATGATAATGTGACAATTGTACCAACTTCACTAAGGATGACTTCCAATAATGATGATTCGAGATAGATTTCATCTATACCAAGGATCACTACCTTTACAAGGTTTAGGGTCTTCTTACTACATTCCAAAAGGTCAATACCTATGTCTCATTCTCTTGGTCACTACTGGTGGAAAGGATAACCATCTTCCTCTTCCTTTGCTCACTGATCTTGGAAGGGATCCACACAAAATTTATGGACTTGTTGGTCCCTTCATCATAACTGATGAATGAATCATTCACATTATGTAGATTCACTATTGAAGTTCAAATTTCATCCATTAATTAATACCTTTTTATCATAGATGTACTGGGAAACTTCAAAAATTTTGTGCAACCTTAGGTTGACTTGCGCACTTCTTTAATCATGGCGCACAAGTGTTTCCCTTGTCATGAAAAATCAACTTGTGGAATACTCCAAATATGTATGAACAACCTTATTATACTTAAAAATTTTGTGACATGCATCTTTTTATTCCCAACACACTATTGGCACAAAAATAGCATCTGGCACACAATTTATGAATAACTCACTACTTGTGCGACCTCTCTACTTGCATGAACAGTGCTCAAATTTTCTCTAACTGTTTAGATATTTCAAAATTAGGTGGATATCCATTTATTTATAGACATTTATAATACCATGAGTGCATGGTGCATAACATTCCCCCAGACATGCTAGTTCATTCACCCATGCCCCTATCGCGTAACTCAACATGTGCACTTTTCTAAAACATTCATTCCCTTCTTTACATTGGAATATTTTGATGTTATGATCTTGAAAAATTAATGGAACAAAAAAATTCAAGGAATACATGAAACTGGATCACAACTCCCTTTTCCAAAACCACTTCAAAATGACACCACCTTTTATACATTCCTTTTATACTTCCTCCAGATCAACAATTACTTTTTCATGGTTCTTTGTCAATATAGATCGCACATAATATCTATAGATCTTGAAAAATAACAATGGAAACCCTTTTTGTCAACAAACACAATCTACCCAAAAATTCCTCAATGTTTCCTTGAGGGATCCTTTCCTAACACAAGAATAGTTGTTTTCCAATGTTTTTTGGTTAGTTTTTGGATGATTTCAGGGAAAATTTCTAAGGATTTCCACATATGAGAGAAGTGGTGGTTATAATTGATATCCTTCTAGGGAGTAGGACTTTTTGCCTTTCATATTAACAAATAGAACAAATATAATTATGGTAACTAAATTTGTAGTTGGATGATCTAGAAAGTAAAGGGTTCATTTGGTTGAGTATGCATCTATAGGGAGAACCTATCTTTTTTTCAAAAAGAAGGACATAACTCTTATGATTTTTGTCAATTATCGTAAGCTTAACCAAGTTAGGATAAGGAATCGATATCCACTTCCATTCATTGATGATCTTTTCAATAAATTGAGGTGTGATCAATAGTTATCTAAGATTTAGTTATAATCAGGATATCACCAATTGTAGTTTTGGAAGGAAGATATTTCAAATATAGATTTCAGAGGTAGATATGGGCATTATAAATTTGAGGTGATTCCTTTCAGTCTTACAAATGAACAATTATTATTTTTTGAATTGTTGAATCAGATATTTCAAAGGAATGTGGATAATATGTTGGTTGTGTTTGTGGATGAAATATTTTTATATTAAAGGAAAATGGATAAGGGTGAACACCACTTAGAGACAATGTTGGGAATCATAGGGATCATCATACGTTTGGAACATTATCAATGTGTGATTTTTGGATATAAGAGGTATGTTCCATTTTCCATGTAATCTCTGAAAATGGTGTTTATATGGATCTAGAACAGATAAAAACGGTTATATCCTGGTAACCAATAAAGAATGACTTTGAGATATGTATTTTCCTTGGTCTAGCTAGTCCTTTTTGACATATTGTTTATGAATTTTCATAGATGTCGTAACCAATGAAAACATTGAAAAAGAAAAATGTTCCATTACAATGGAATGACTAATGTAAGAAGTCTTTTCAGGAGCTTAAAGGTCACCTTAAATTAACAACAATCTTTATTTTTTTGGTATCATGAAAAGGTTATGTGGTTTACTATGATTCTTCAGGATCTAGGTTATGGTGCGTTGTAATATAGAGAGATCATGTTGTTACTTATGGTTCAAGGAACTTACAGTTTCATAAAAATAATTTATAAAAACAACTATTTGATGTTTTTTTGGTAGTCCATTCTTTGAAGACATGGTATAATTACCTATTCAGTTAGAAAATTAAAGGGATTATTGATCATAAGATCATGAAACACACATTCTCAAAATGTATTTGAACCAGAGACAAAGAATATATATGGATAATCTCCAAATATTGGACTCTGACATGATGTATACACCGGCTAATGGAAATTCAGAGGAATATGTATTAAGAAGAAATTAATATGTTCCATTGGAAAATATGCTTTCATATCAGTGGAAGTTGATGTTTTTGATAGCATACATGAACTAGGAATGTGACGACCGAGGAGATGTTGTGGTTTTATTTCCAGTTTATTTTTTTCTTAATTATGTTGAAATAGTTAAAGAGGAGTAGACATCCAATTCAATATTTGTTTCAATGAGACCAAAATGGAATTTTGGGGAGACTATAGGGAGATGTAAGATGCATGAGAATTTAGTTATATGGTTTTGTGATTGTATAGTCATAACTATGTCTTATCAGAAACAACTTCTTTATGCTTACAAACATTTGAGATGATTTATTCATCCTAGAATTTAAAATATTTATAATTTATAGAAAGAATAGTTTTTGTTGGATGTTATGAAAGGAAAATTAGTTTAGTTTATTTAGATATGTTTAACTTGTTTGTAAGTAAAGCAATAACAACAAAAAACTATAATTATATTATAGTACTTACATATTTCTATTTTGAAATGGGAGAAGATAGTTAATTATTTTTTAATATTCCTCCAAATAATGTTTTGGAAACAAGATATCATATGGATGATGGTGGATCATATCACAAAGTCAGATTATTTCATCCATATTTCTGAATATCTTATGGTGGAGGAATTGTTTAAAATATATATCCAAAAAGTATTAAAGATGCATGAAATACCCATTTTGATCGTGTTAGACATAGATGAGAGGTTTATATCTCATTTATGAAAATACTAACAATAATACCATGGGAAATATTGGACTATGAGTAAATTGTATCATCCTCAGATGGATGAACAATCTGAATGGGTGATAAAAACATTGGAACACATGTTGTTGGTTTTTGTAATAAACATTAGTGGATTATGGGAGGATTATATAAAATTAGTGGAGCTACATTACAATAAAATTTATCTGACCTTGATACATATTTCTTTTTTTTTTGTATCATTTTTTTTGGAATAATTATTTTTCTTTACTTTTTTGGGTAGAAAAATGTGTGCCTTCATTAGTTGGGATGAGCCACGTCAAAGAAACAATAGAGAATGTTCAGTTAATCAGGAAATAGATGGAGATAGATTATAGGTTTGAGAAATCCGATGAAGATCATTGTCGATGGCCATTGTCATTTGAGTTGCGTGATAATGTGTATTTGGGATATCTATAAGGTCTAGACATCATCATATTGGAAAGTAAGGAATGTTATTTCCTCAGTACATAGCCCCTTCTAAGCTACTGGATTGGGTTTGTGAGATGGAAAATAAGTTAGATCTTCCACCAATGTTCTTTGATATTCATATTGTGCTTCATGTATCTTAGTTGAAAAACAACCATCCTATTCATGACCATGTAATTCTATGGGATCATGTTAACTTAGATCCGGATACATTGTTGGTTAATGAGCTGATGCATATTGTGGATTGGAAAAAGAAAGTATTACATTGTAAAAGTATCGGTCTAGTGTGGGTTTTGTGGAAACATAGTCATATTCAACGGGATACATGGGAATGTGAGAATGATATGGTTGGACAAAGGACCAAAATCATTTAGGACATCAGCAGTTTTCTACTTTTAGGGACTAAAAGGACAATTCGTGAGAGAATATAGCACACCTAGTTTCAAGAAAGTAACCATTTATTTATGTTTTTTTAATTATGTGTAGTTTTTGGGTGATTCTTGGTATAGTTTGGAAGAATTTTTGAATATTTTTGGGACTTTTATAACGGTTCATGGTTGGTGAATTGTTTCTAGAAACTGTGAAACTTTTACATGAAACCAAACAGTGTGAAATAGGGACTTCTGGGAGGGCACATAGTTAGGTTCACAAGTTTCCCAAATTATGTTCCCCCTAGAGAAACCATGAAAAGTGGGATGGAGAGATTTTTGATAGTCTGCACATGTTCTTTCTATTTGTGTGGCCCAACTGTGTGAGTTTCTCTTTGAGGTAGAGGTCAGTGCATGGTTAGCACATGGTTTTCGAAACCATGCAACTAACCATGCACTATATATAGATTAGATGCTAAAATTGTTGATCAATATTGGGATTACCTCAAAGGGCTTCATTTTTTCATAATTTCAGACCTAACTCTATAAATCTTCCTCCCAAAGGTTGTTAAATCTTCCCCTATCAAACTAGAAGTTTTCTGAAGGAGTTTCTTGGTTTGTTGAAGACTGATTCCTATAGTATGTCTTCGTTTATAGCTGTTTTGGTGGGTTTTCTTATATCTACATTCCTTCCCTATATCAAATTACTATATCTACATTGATAAGGATATATATATATGGGTTTTTATTCTAATAATGATGATATATGGATGTGTTAATATTAGGGAATGATATCTAAGGAGAGATTTATAGATTCAATCTAGTTTTGTTGGAATTTTAGGGATGTTCCAAATTTTCACCATAATTCCCAAGGTATGTGTCATCATTCAAGACTCCACTTATAATAAATTTAATGATTCATTTCCAATTTATTTTTATATATAAATTTATTATTAATTTTTTGTGAAAATCTTGGTAAAAACATTATTTAGTGATGGTTTTTGGAATTGTGGAATTATTATTGGAAGTTATTTGTTATATGGTTCATAAATTGTTGATTTTAAAATTGTATCTTGGTTTTATTGATGTGAATTTTTTTAAAGGTTTTAAATAAAAATATTGTTTTGTTGAAATTATTTTTTCAAGATTATATTTGAATGGTTTTTGGGCATACGTGGTGGTGTGTGTTCATATTTCATATGAGGCGTAGTTGTAATATTACTTGGTTCTCTATGAAAATGGTTTAATGGAACACGAGATATTCGTTACCTTGTGATGAGTTGGTAGATTGATCAAAGACCACTCATGAGTATGTAACTTTAACCTAGGAATTCATGGGTGTATTAGTGGATATGTGGATGTGTTTTTTGGAATTGGTTATGAAAATTGGTTTGTAAAATGGTTTGTAAAACATTCATGGTTTCATTATATGGAATATATTTTTTTTGGAATTTTTTTAATAGAATTAATTTTAGTTTTAAAATATACAATTTTAATTTTATTATATAATTTTTTTAAATATTTGTACTAACATGTTTTATCCTAGTGGTTTGATTAAGGAAGTCATTTAGAGAAAGCCTGTGAAGTTTCATTACTCACCCCTTTATTGTCATATTGGTTCTATTATATATATTGTCTATCGGTACACTAGAAAAGATAAAGTATCACACTTACTTAGTGGTTATTCATGGTACTTGTAAAGTATTACGGAGATGGAGCACGGGGCATGTTTGGAGCTTTAGAGTTATGTCTTAGAGACATTGAGATTTTTTAGTTTTGTTTTCCCCTATGCACGCTGATGTTAGTAGACGTCTACTATGGTGTTTTATTGTATTTTTTTATATCAATGGTATTACATTGAGTTTTTTTACATTTTCATC
Organism: Viscum album; assembly: GCA_963277665.1. Taxonomy (NCBI): domain Eukaryota; kingdom Viridiplantae; phylum Streptophyta; class Magnoliopsida; order Santalales; family Viscaceae; genus Viscum; species Viscum album. The sequence continues at coordinate 1,776,237,901 of OY728158.1, forward strand.
ATGAATCATGTAGTGTTCATCTTTTTATGTCGTGTTTGGTTGGTTGTGTAACACTCGAGACTTTTATAAGAAATATTTTGTTTTTATTTTATATAAATCATCAAAGGAATATTTCACTACACACAACACTATCATGGCTTTCTTTACACGCAATCGCGATCTTCTGTGATAGCTTGCGTCGTACGCAATATCGAGTTTCACAAAACAACGATATGCTATTAAAATATTAATAAAACTAGCCATTATGAATAGTAATAACCACTTTTTGAAATTTTGTAAACTTTATTTTTCAAAATGGACTTCATTTTTGGATTCGGAATATCAAAATTAGCCTAGGGTGAAATTTTGGTATTTTTCTGGAAACTTTCAATTTTTGATGAATAGTGAAAACCCTGGCTTACTATTTAAAAACCGACTTTTTATCTAAATAGTTATTTATTTTATTTAAATTTATTTTAGGTAAAAATTGATACATAATTCCTATATATGTTCAATGTAATTCATTGTAGTAATTTTATAATAATTTTAGATATATAAAAATTTTATTGAACTTTTTATCGTCTTTTACCTACCTCCTACGAGAATTTGCAAATTTACATAAAACATAATTTTACCCCTTATGTGAGTGGAATTTCAAAAATCCGAGAGACACAGTTTATGTCAGTAAGTAAAATGTTGTTCAATGAGATGAAAATAATTTTTTGTGAATAGTAACTTTTTACTTTTATTTACCATGGTTAAAAATAAATACGATAATTAAGAGTAAAAATAAAATTATTATTATCCAAACACATATCCTAATTCTATTGGATAAGTGTAATTAGACCAAAACAACCATAGGAATAAAATATGACCATTTATGCCCACTTGGATTAGATGAGGACATTTATTATTAATTTATTTAACGAAGGGTTAAAATAGTTAAAATCAAAGTTTAATAAGTAAATAATTTTTAATATAGGGTTATACATGATATTAATTCGACTATAAATATTCCTTAGAAAGATAAAACTATTTCATACATAATGGTATTTTATTTTTAATTTTTAGACATTAAATAATGTAATTTATTTATGACACAAATATGATGCAGTAATTATCTTGTTAATGAAATATTGACATAATTGGTGTTATGAATACCCGAATAAATGTAATTTGAGATTTTTGATGAATTAAACTAATTTTATAGGTTAATATGACACATTTGTATTGATTTAATTAACTTTTTTAGAATTAATCATTCTATTATAATTTTCACAAAAAATAAATTACTAAATAGTGGCAAAATTGACATAAAATAGTTTTTAAAACAAATATTATATTATTAATTGTTATTTTAATCCTAAAAATCTAAGATTCGGCCAAATGACTTAGATAAGGTTATATATATTAATAATAAACAACTTGGGGTTCGTTTGGCTTGTTATAGTAAGTTTATTAACCTTATAGTGTAAGAACACAAAAAGACACAGTAAAAGTAAAATTATCTAACTTAAAGTTAAATCTAAATGATAAGGTTAAAATAGTAAACTAAACTTGTCCAAATTCTATTGGATGAGAGGATTTAGACCCATCCCCATCGTAGCTTCTAAATAAATCAATTTGGAGCTATTTAAAACCGAATATGGATTTATAATAAAATAATATTTTTAGTTTTTCCAAAGGAGCCCCTCTACTCCGTTATAAAAGGGCACCTACTCCCTCTCTTCCTCACACCACATTGAGCCTTAGAGCTCAACCAACCCCTGAAAATTTCTCATCTAAAATTCCCTAGAAACATCCTAGCGCTCCTGGTCTTCTTCAAAGGCCAATTTTAGTGCCCTAAAAAGAGGTCTCAAAGAAGCGCTTCAAATAAGAGGTAATGTCTGTTACCGATTCTTTCATCTTTATTTCTACTTCCAATTCTTCTTCTTTAGTTGTTTAATTATGAATTAATAAAATCAATATCACTCATATACTGATATGTTATTATAATTATGGAACAACCCTATTTCACCGTCTATCCATCCTACGGAAAACGAAATCACCGCGCGTGCATACGTACGGAATACCGTCTCCACGCCGTGGTGTAACCTATTTTCCACCACCACCTTACTTGTATGGGTATAATGGTGAACATAATGAATATATATGATTTTTGTGAAGTTATATTTATTCTGAAATAGTATACATACACTCCAATACAATTCCATGATCATGGGAACGATATCATGGCTCGTGCGTACGTACGGAATACCGTCTCCAAGATGTGATGAGACTCGTTCTACCTGATTTTCATTGCATAATGATTACATAAATGAATTGAGAGAAGAAATATGATATATATTACACTAATACCATTATGTAAATGAGGTATCTATAACCTAAAAATAAGAATAAGAATTTATTCGACAAAACACACATAAGAACCAAATGTAATAAATAGCCGAATAACAAGTAGCAATGAAATATTACTAATAATAAGCTACGAATATGAACATATATGATATCATAAAAATGTTTATGATTATGGAATAAGTCAATGACATTATTTAAATCATTATACAGGAGGTACGGACACTTAAGAGGCAAATTAGACCTAAGTTAAAGGAAAATATCACAATCTCATTTTTATCCGAGATTGTTTATACTTTGGCATTTACTGGGGTGTATTTTATCATCCACATGCATGTTTCCTCAATATGTAATATTATTTCCATCCACCTACAATTTTTTAAATCCAATTTTACCCTTCGGTGAGTTTTTAGTAAAAGATATGAAAGGAATCTTTTGTTGTTTTTCGTACGAGGTACTTTTTTTGACTTTTCCGACAAAAGTACGAGAAGAATGTTTTTTTAACTTATATGGCATTAATGGATTTTTAAAACATTATTTCCAAGAATCTTCCTTTACAAGTTTTCAAGTTTATTTTTAATCAACTTCTTTTAGTTTAGAATTGTATGACATGTTGATAAAGGGAAAGTTTTTTTGAAGTAGAAAGGATATTTTCCTCAAGAATGGAGTTCAAGTGTTTTATCAAAATTATTTTCCATCTAAGATAATAAAGGGTTCTGTTTCTATACCTATTATTACATTGATTTTATTATGTTGTGATGGAATTATTTTTTTGAATTCCTTTATCTTATATGAATTTTTTTATGATATCACGATTTTTAAGAATCCCATTTTTATTACATGGGTTATGCTATGATGTATGACATATGATTTTGTGGCACACATAAGAATGATATCATTATGAGATGGGTGGGACCTATATCTCCCTCCAATACATTGGGTAAAGATTTTATATCTCATGAGATATACGTGGCTGGAACGGCAGGTTAAACCAGTTCAGTGAAACAGGACTGAAACGAGGAATGAACTCAGTTATGAAATGGACTTTGTCCACTAAGATAGTCTTGGATATGATTCTTCACTAATAAGAAATGATTCCTTATGATTATGTGTGTATTCCATAAAGCTTCATGTTTTATTTTATGATTATTGTGATTACATTTCACTAACATGATTTATCCCATGTTATGAAATTATGATCTCTTTTGCAAGGTAAGACTTCCAAAATGTTATGTTCTTATGGATATGATGTGATGTATATATCTTTTGTTTACCCTTAATGAGCATTTGAGCTCACCCTTTTGTATGTTTTCTTTCCCCAGGTCAGGAAGAAGGTTATTAAGTAAGATATGCCAAAAGGGACCATAGATATGATGAAATAAATGGGAGACAGTGTAGACACTTTATGAACCAGTTGTTTATGTTTCCGAGTTTCTAAAGACACTATACCTATATGGTCGTTTCATGGTTTTGTTATATGTTTTAATAAGTGTAATTATATTTTGAATTACTAACAATTTATGTAAATTATGGGTCGTTATAGTTGGTATCAGAGGAAAGGTATAGTCAACCTTTGGAAACTAGGATGTGAAAGCCTTAGTAAGAACCCTAAGGATAAGTCTAAGCATAGAATACAATATTAGTGTTTTAGAAATGGCCATTAATAACCTATGATAAGAACTTAAGTGTGAAATTTTATTCTTGATTATGTGTTTTTTCTATTATAATTAGTGTTTCTCACACTATTCTTCTTGGTTTTAGTCAATGGTTGGAACCCGAAAGAACAGTGTTAATGCAGAATGTGATGGGAAATGCAATGATTGTCCCCCTGAGCAACCAAATGTTATGGGAGCTGGAATGCAAAATCTTGTAGCCATGCTCACACAACATTCTCAAGCTATGATTCATTCAGGACTTCCAAACGAGCAAATGAAGGAGAAACATTCTATTGAATCCTTCATGAGGCAGCGTCCACCTTCATTCAGTGGGTCTTCTGATCCATTAGTGGCTGAACAATGGATCAGTACCACTGAAAAGATATTATCAGTTCATCAATGTTCTAAAAATGATAAATTCATCTTAGCAGTGTATCGTTTGGATGGTGAAGCTGATCAATGGTGGAATCATGTCAAGAATACAAGGAAAAGGGATGAAATTTAGTCCATGGAATGGGAGGAGTTCAGGAACATATTTTTCAATAAGTACTTCCCTTGTATTCTTCGAACAAAGATGGAGAAGGAGTTTCTTGAATTGAAGCAAAAGGATGATGAATCTATTGGTACCTATGAAGAAAATTTTACAAGACTTGCAAGGTACGCTTTTGGTATTATTATCTAACCTGAGAGAAAGATCGATCGATTCTTTTGTGGCTTAAAACTAAGTCATCTAAGGGCGTTAGCCATAAGGGACTTCAATAGCGATGAGGAAATCGTTCGATGTGCTCTCAAAGTTGATATGGAGATTAGAGTAACCCATCAGTCATATGGGTTTGATAAGAAGAGGAAAATGGAATTCAAAAGAAAATATAAAGAGCACACTGAAAAGAAGATGAGTTTTCCCTTATTCTCAAAGTGTGGAAAGAAACATGGAGGGAGTTGTCTTAAAGGGACACGTAAATGTTTCAAATGTGGAAAAGAAGGTCATCAGGCATTTGAATGCCGCAGTGATTGGAAGAAGATGTCTAGTGATGAGAACAAAGAAAAGGCTACACTGATTGCACCTCCTACACTTCAATGTTACAAGTGCAAGGAAATGGGGCATTATACCAATCAATGCCCTAATCCAAGGGTTTTTGATGATGATCGACGTCAATAAACTATTAAGGATAAAGACAAAGGAAAGTCGCATGCAATTTCTATCAGCGATGTGGAGTACGATAACGAAGTGGTGAAAGGTACACTTACCATCCACTCTAAAGTAGAAAATGTTTTATTTGATTTTGGATCCACCCACTCCTTTATTTATGAAGAATTTTCTAAGTGTATCACCGTATTACCTCAACAATTAGATGTTGATTTAGTTGTGACAACCCCTAATGGCACAACAGTCGCATCAAAAGTTTATAATTCTTCTCCGATTGATGTTTGTGGGAATATGCTTATTGAAAATCTTGTGATCCACCCTATAGTGTAATTTGATGTGATTCTTGGCATGGATTGGCTTTCTCTATATGGAGCTCATATCAATTTCCAAATGGAAGTCACATTTCATATTCCAGATCAATCTTTGATCGTCTATCAATGCAAGGATGAACATAACCTTCCAGTGGAAATTTCTTTAATCTTATGGGTCTTGATTCCACTAAATGAAGGTTATTTATCTCAAATGGTTTGTGAGAAAATCACGTTTAAGAATATTCCCAATGTACGAGAGTTTGATGATGTCTTTCCGGAGGAATTTTCGGGTCTTCCACCAAATCGTGAAGTTGAGTTTTCTATAGAACTCGTACCGGGTGATTTACCTATTTCAAAGACACCTTATAGAATGGACCCAATTGAGTTGCAGGAATTGAAGAAGCAACTCCAAGAGAATCTTGATAAGGGGTTCATACGCCCTAGTGCGTCACCTTGGGGAGCACCTGTTTTGTTTGTTAAGAAGAAAGATGGATCAATGAGACTCTGCATTGATTATCAAGAACTTAACAAGATCACTATCAAGAACAAATATCCTCTCCCACGCATTGATGACCTATTTGACCAACTACGTGGAGCTCAATACTTTTCCAAGATTGATCTCCGTTCAGGGTATCATCAATTAAGGGTCAAAAGGGAGGATATACCAAAGAAGGCTTTCCATAAAAGGTTTGGACACTATGAATTTATAGTGATGCCATTTGGTCTTACTAATGCCTATGCTATCTTCATGGATCTGATGAATAGAGTCTTTAGAGACTATCTTGATCAGTTTGTGGTAGTCTTTATAAACGATATTCTTGTCTATTCAATGATAAAGGAAGAACATGAGGATCACTTGAGAATTGTATTGAAGACCCTGAGAAAGGAGAAGATTTATGCCAAATTTACCAAGTGTTAATTTTGGCTTCAAAAAGTTTCATTTTTGGGTCACATAATCTCAAAAGAGGGGATATCTGTGGATCCAGCAAAAATAGAGGTTATCGAAAGATGGTCGAGAACAACAACAGTAACTGAGATCCGAAGTTTTCTTGGGTTGGATGGATATTATTGACGTTTTGTGAAATATTTCTCACGATTATGTAATCCACTCACCTAGTTGACTCGGAAAGGAGTTAAGTTTGTTTGAATGGAGGAATGTGAAGAGAATTTCAAGGAGTTGAAAAGAAGGTTATCCAGTGCACTTGTGCTCACACTACCTTGTAGTGGAGAAAGGCTTGTGATCTATAGTGATGCATCCAAGATGGGATTGGGGTGTGTTCTTATGCAAAATGATATGGTGATAGCTTATGCCTCACGACAGTTGAAAATCCATGAGCAAAATTAACCAACTCATGATTTGGAGTTAGATGCGGTAATCTTTGCTTTAATGATTTGGAGGCATTATCTTTATGGAGAAAGGTGTGATATTTATACTGATCATAAAAGTTTAAAGTATATTTTCACACAAAAGGAGCTGAATATGCGCCAAAAAAGATGGTTGGAGCTGATTAAAGATTACGACTGCTCAATTAATTACCACCCTGGGAAAGCAAACAAGGTGAAAGATGCATTAAGTCAACAAGACCATGCCAGTTTATCCATGATGAGGATCAAAAAAGAACCAATATTTATGGATTTACAAAGGATGGATCTTGGAATTATAATGGAAGGGGATAAATATTATCTTTCTCAAATGAATGTTCAACCATCTATACATGTTAAGATTAAAGAGGCACAGAAAGAAGATGTAGAGTTACAAAAGAAGGTGAGAAATGTTCCTGAATTCAACCTTGATTGTGATGGGATAATAAAGTTCAGGAATCTGGTTTGTGTTCCTCCCATCCCCGAATTAAAGAAGGAGCTGCTGGATGAGGCTCATATTTCATCATTCTCTATTCTTCCTAGAAGCACGATGATTTATAGTGTAACACCCGAGACTTTTATGTTATATAAATCATCAAAGGGATCTTTTTCTACACAACACTTGCTTGGCTTGCTTTACACGCAATCGCGACCTTCCTCGATAGCTTGCGTCGTACGCAATACCGAGTTTCACTAAACAACAATATGCTATTAAAACTAGCCGTTATGAATAGTAATAACCACTTTTTGAAATTTTATAAATTTTATTTTTCAAAATGGACTTCATTTTTGGACTCAGAATATCGAAATTAGCCTAGGGTGAAATTTTGGTATTTTTCTGAAAACTTTCAATTTTTGATGAATAGTGAAACCACTAAGTGGTAGGTTAAAAACTGAATTTTGCATAAAACATAATTTTACCGCTTCTGTGAATGGAATTTCGAAAATCCGACAGACACGGTTGATATCAGTAAGTAAAATGTGGTTCAATGAGATAAAAATAATTTTTTGGTGAATAGTAACTTTTTACTTTTTTTTACCGCGGTTAATAGTAAATATGGTAACTAAGGGTAAATATGATATTAATATTACCCTAACACATGTCCTAATTTTATTGGACAAGTGTAATTCGACCAAAAACAAACTTAGGAATAAAATATGACCATTTAGGCCCACTTGGATTAGATTAGGACATTTATTATTAATTTATTTAAAGAAGGGTTAAAATAGTTAAAATCAAGGTTTAATAAGTAAATCATTTTTAATATGGGGTTATACATAAGATAAATTCAATTTTAAATATTCATTAGAAAGGTAAAAATATTTCCTACATGATGATATTTTATTTGTAATTTTTAGACATCAAATAATTTAATTTATTTATGACACAAAGATGATACAGTAATTATCTTATTTATGAAATATTGACAAAATTGATAATATAAATACCAAACTAAATGTAATTTAAGACTTTTTATGAATTCCACTAATTTCTAGGTTACTATGATATATTAATGTTGATTTAATCAACTTGGTTCGAACATATAATTCTGTTATGACTTTCACAAAAATCATATATCAAATAGTGTCAAAATTGACACAAAATAGTTTTTAAATCAAATATTATATTATTAATTGTTATTTTATTCATAAAAATCTAAGGTTCGGCCAAATGACTTAGATAAGGATATATATATTAATAATAAACAATTTGGGGTTCGTTTGGCATGTTATAGTAAGTGTATTAACCATATAGTGAAAGAAAACAAAAAGACACGGTAAAAGTTAAATTAATTAACTTAGAGTTAAATCTAATTGATAAGGTTAAAATAATACCCTAAACTTGTCTAAATCCTATTGGATGATATTATTTCGACCCATCCCCACTTTAGCTTCGAAATAAGACCCTTTGGAACCATTATAAACCGATTCTGACTTTAATATAAAATAATATTTTGAGATATTCCTAAGGTGCCCCTCTCCTCCCTTATAAAAGGGCACCTCCTCCCCCTCCTCCTCACACCAATTTGAGCACTAAAGCTCGGCCAACCCCTTCCATTTTCTCCTCTCCACTTCCCTAGAATAATCCTAGAGGTCCTGGTCTTCTCCAAAGACCAATCCTAGTTCCTTAAGTGGAGGATTCAAATAGGCGTTCCAAAGAAGAGGTAATATCCATTACCGATCTTTTCAATTTCTTTCTTCTTCAACTTCTTCTTCTTTAGTTGTTTCATGATAAAGTAATAACATCAGTATTACTTACATACTGATATGTTATTATAAATATGAAACAACCCTAATTCACCTTCTATCCATCCTACGGAAAAATGAAATCACCGCGCGTGCGTACGTACGGAATACCGTCTCCACGCCGTGGTGTAATCTATTTTTCCACCATCACCTTACAAGGATGGGTATAAATGGTGTAATGAGTAACTATATATGATTATTGTGAAGTAATATTGATACTTAAATAATATATATATACTCCAATACAATTCCACGATCATAGGAACGATATCATCACTCGTGCGTACGTACGGAATACCGTCTCCACGATGTGATGCGACTCGTTCTACATGATCTTCATTTCATAATGATTATATAAATGAATTGAATGAATGAATATGGTATATAATACACTAATACCATTCTGTAAATGAATTATCTATAACCTAATGATAAGAATAAGAATTTATTCGACAAAACACGCATAAGAACAAAAAGTTATAAAGACCCGAGTAACAAGTAACAATGAAATATTACTAACAAGAAGCTAATAATATGACCATATATGATATCATATAAATATGTATGATTCTGGAATAAGTCAATAACATTATTTAAACCATTATACAGGAGCTTCGGACATGAACAAAGCAAATCGGACCTAAGGTAAGGGAAATATCACAATCTCATTTTTATCCGAGATTGTTTATTCGTAAGTATTTACTGGGGTGTATTTTATCATCCACATCCATGTTTCATCAATATGTAATATTATTTCCATCCACCTACAATTGTTTAAATCCATTTTTACCCTTCGGTGAGTTTTTAGTAAAGAATATGAAAGGAATCTTTTGTCGCTTTTTCGTACGAGGTGATTTTTTGACTTTTCCGACAAAAGTACGAAGAATGTTTTTTTTAACTTATACGGCATGAATGGATTTTTAAAAAATTATTTCCAAGAAGCTTCCTTTAAAAGTTTTCAAGTTTATTTTTAATCAACTTCTTTTATTTTAAAGTTGTATGACATGTTATGAAAGGAAAAATGTTTTTGAAGAAGAAAGGATATTTTCCTCAAGAATGGAGTTCAAGTGTTTTATCAAAATTATTTTCCATCTAAGATAATAAAGGGTTCTGTTTTTATCCCTATTATTAAATTGATTTGATCATGTTGTGATGGAATTATTTTTATGAATTCCTTTATCTCATATGAATTGATTTATGATGTCATGATGTTTCAAGAATCCCATTTTTGTTACATGTGTTATACGATGATGTATGATTTATGATTATGTGGAACACATAAGAAAGGATTCATTATAAGATGGGTGGGACCTATATCTCCCTCCAATGCATTGGGTAATGATTTTATATCTCATGAGATAGACATGGCTGGAATGGAAGGTTATTTCGGTTCAGTGATACAGGACTGAAACGAGGAGTGAACTCGGTTCCGAAAGGGACTTTGTCCACTAAGATAGTCTTAGAAATGAGTCATGACTAACAAGAAATGATTTTCCATGATTATGTGTGCATGCCACAAAGTTTCAAGTTTTATGTTATGATTATGGGGATCTCATTTTCACTTCTATGATTTATTCCATGTTAAGATATTATGATCTCTTTTGTAGGTTTTGATTTTCATAAAGATATGATATGATTTTTATTTCCTTTATTTGCCCTTGCTGAGCATTTGAGCTCACCCTTTTATGTTTTCTTTTCCCCAGGTCAGGAATATGGATATTAAGTAGAATATGCTAAAAGGGACCCTAGATATGATGAAATAAATGGGAGACACTGTAGAAGATTTATGAACAAGTTGTTTATGTTTCCCAGTTTCTAAAGACACTATACCTATACGGTCGTTTGTGGTTTTGTCATATGTTGTAATAAGTGTGCTTCAATTTCGAAGTATTAACAATGTATGTAAAGTATGGGTCGTTATAGTTGGTATCAGAGGAAAGGTATAGTCAACCTTTGGAAACTAGGATGTGAAAGCCTTAGTAAGAACCCTAAGGATAAGTCTAAGCATAGAACACAATCTTAGTGTTTTATAAATGGCCTTGAATAACCTAGGATAAGACCTTAAGCATGAAAATTTTATTCTTGAATTATGTGGTTTCCTATTATAATTAGTGTTGCTCACACTATTCTTCTTGGTTTTAGTCAATGGATGGAACCCAAAGGAACCGTGTTAATGCGGAATGCGATGGGCAATGCAATGATTGTCCCCCTGAGCAACCAAACGATATGGGAGATGGAATGAAAAATCTTGTAGCCATGCTCACACAACTTTCTCAAGCTATGAATCATGCAGGATTTCCAAACGAGCAAAAAAGGGAGCAACATTCTGTTGAATCCTTCATGAGGCAGCGTCCACCTTCTTTCAGTGGGTCTACAGATCCATTAGTTGCTGAACAATGGATTAGTACTACTGAAAAGATATTTTCAGTTCTTCAATGTTCTGAACATGATAAAGTCATCCTAGCAGTGTATCGTTTGGAAGGAGATGCTGATCAATGGTGGAATCTTGTTAAGAATACGAGGCAAAGGGATGAAATTGAGTCTATGGAATGGGACGAGTTGAAGAACTTATTTCTCAATAAGTACTTCCCTCGTATTCTCCGAACAAAGATGGAGAAAGAGTTTCTTGAACTGAAGCAAAGGGATGATGAATCTGTTGGTACCTATGAAGCAAATTTTACAAGACTTGCAAGGTACGCTTCTGGTATTATTATCCAACCTGAGAGTAAGATCGATCGATTCTTTAGTGGCTTAAAACCAAGTCTTCGAAGGGCGTTAGCCATAAGGGACTTCAATAGCCACGAGGAAATCGTTCGATGTGCTCTCAAAGTCGAGATGGAGATTGGAGTAACCCATCAGTCACATGGGTTTGATAAGAAGAGGAAGATGGAATTCAAAGAAAAATCTAAAGAGCACACGGAAAAGAAGATGAGCTTTTCCTTATGCTCAAAGTGTGGAAAGAAACATGGAGGGAGTTGTCTTAAAGGGACAAGTAAATGTTTTAAATGTGGAAAAGAAGGTCATCGGGCATTTGAATGCCGTGATAATGGGAAGAAGATGTCTAATGACGCAAACAAAGGAAGGGATACACAAAATGAACCTACTACACTTCAATGTTTCAAGTGCAAGGAGATGGGGCATTATGCCAATCAATGCCCAAATCCAAGGGTTGATGATGATGGTCGACGTCAACAAACTCTTAAGGCTAAAGACAAAGGAAAGTCACATGCAATTTCTATCAGCGATGTGGAGTACGATAACTATGTGGTGAAAGGTACACTTACCATCCACTCTAAAGTATCAAATGTTTTATTTGATTCTGGATCCACCCACTCTTTTATTTCTGAAGACTTTTCTAAGGGTATCACCGTATTACCTCAACAATTAGATGTTGAGATAGCTGTGACAACACCTAATGGCACATCAATCGCATCAAAAGTTTATAATTCTTCTCCGATCGAAGTTTGTGGGAAAGTGCTTCCTGAAAATCTTGTGATCCTTCCTTTAGTGGAATTTGATGTGATTCTTGGCATGGATTGGCTTTCTCTACATGGAGCTCATATCGATTTCCAAAGAAGGGAAGTCACATTTCATATTCCAGATCAATCTACGATCGTATATCAATGCAAGGATGAACATAACCTTCCAGTGGAAATTTCTTCCATCTTATGGGTATTGATTCCACTAAATGAAGGTTATTTATCTCAAATGGTTGGTGAGAAACTCACGATTAAGAATATTCCCATTGTACGGGAGTTTGATGATGTCTTTCCGGAGGAATTGCCGGGTCTTCCACCAAATCGTGAAGTTGAGTTTTCAATAGAACTCGTACCGGGTGCTTTTCCTATTTCAAAGACACCTTATAGAATGGACCCAATTGAGTTGCAGGAATTGAAGAAGCAACTCCAAGAGAATATTGATAAGGGATTCATATGCCCTAGTGCGCCACCTTGGGGAGCACCTGTTCTATTTGTTAAGAAGAAAGATGGATCAATGAGACTTTGCATTGATTATCGAGAAATTAACAAGATCACTATCAAGAACAAATATCCTCTCCCACGCATTGATGACTTATTTGACCAACTACGTGGAGCTCAATACTTTTCCAAGATTGATCTTAGTTCAGGGTATCATCAATTAAGGGTCAAAAGGGAGGATATACCAAAGACGGCTTTCCGTACAAGGTATGGACACTATGAATTTATAGTGATTCCATTTGGTCTTACTAATGCCCCTGCTATCTTCATGGATCTAATGAATAGAGTCTTTAGAGACTATCTTGATCAATTTGTGGTAATCTTTATAGACGATATTCTTGTCTATTCAAAGAGCAAGGAAGAGCATGAAGATCACTTGAGAATTATATTGAAGACCCTGAGAAAGGAGAAGCTTTATGCCAAATTTACCAAGTGTGAATTTTGGCTTCAAAAAGTTGCATTTTTGGGTCATATAATCTCAAAAGAGAGGATATCTGTGGATCCAGCAAAAATAGAGGTTATCGAAAGATGGTCAAGACCAACAACAGTAACTGAGATCCGAAGTTTTCTTGGTTTGGCTGGATATTATCGACGTTTTGAAAAAGATTTTTCACGATTATCTAATCCAATCACCAAGTTGACTCGGAAGGGAGTTAAGTTTGTCTGGACAGAGGAATGTGAAGAGAATTTCAAGGAGTTGAAAAGAAGGTTATCCAGTGCACCTGTGATCACACTACCTTATAGTGGAGAAAGGTTTGTGATCTACAGTGATGCATCCAAGAAGGGATTGGGGTGTGTTCTTATGCAAAATGATATGGTGATAGCTTATGCCTCACGACAGTTGAAAATCCATGAGCAAAATTACCCAACACATGATTTGGAGTTGGCTGCGATAATCATTGCATTAAAGATTTGGAGGCATTACCTTTATGGTGAAAGGTGTGATATTTATACTGATCATAAAAGTTTAAAGTATATTTTCACACAAAAGGAGTTGAATATGCGTCAAAGAAGATGGTTGGAGCTGATTAAGGATTATGACTGCTCAATCCATTACCACCCTGGGAAAGCAAACAGGGTGGCAGATGCATTAAGTCAACAAGACCATGCTAGTTTATCCATGATGAGGATCACAAAAGATCCAATATTTATGGATTTACAAAGGATGGATCTTGGAATTATAATGGAAGGGGAAAAATCTTATCTTTCTCAAATGAATGTTCAACCATCTATACATGTGAAGATTAAAGAGGCACAGAAAGAAGATGTCGAGTTACAAAAGAAGGTGAGAAATGTTCCTGAATTCAACCTTGATTGTGATGGGATAATAAAGTTCAGGAATCGGGTTTGCGTTCCTCCCATCCCCGAATTAAAGAATGAGCTGCTGGATGAGGCTCATAGTTCATCATTTTCTATTCATCCTGGAAGCACGAAGATGTATAGGGACCTGAAAGAGTACTTCTGGTGGGATGGCTTGAAAAGAGATGTTGCTGAATATGTCTCTCGATGCTTGGTTTGTCAACAAGTTGAAGCTGAGAGACAGAAGTCTAAGGGGATGTTACAACCATTACCCATACCCGAATGGAAATGGGAAAACATCACTATGGACTTTGTCACAGGACTTCTTAAAACATCCAAAGGCAATAATGCTATCTGGGTCATAGTTGATCGTCTTACAAAGTCTGCACACTTCATTGCTATTAGAGAGGATTTCTCTCTAGATCATCTTGCTAGGATATATGTAAAGGAAGTGGTAAGATTGCATGGAGTACCACTTTCTATTATATCTGATCGAGATCCGAGATTTACCTCGAAGTTCTGGCGAAGTCTTCAGCATACTCTGGATACAGAGTTGAGTTTCAGCACTGCTTATCATCCCCAGACAGACGGTCAGTCTGAGAGAACAATTCAAACCCTAGAAGATATGTTGAGACCTTGCTCTATGGATTTCAAAGGAGGTTTGGATCAACACCTACCTTTGGTGGAATTTTCTTATAATAATAGCTTTCACTCCAGTATTCAGATGGCTCCTTATGAAGCTCTCTATGGAAAGAAATGCAGGACTCCAACTTGCTGGGATGAAGTTGGGGAAAGAAAGCTATTAGGACCTGATCTCGTTGATGAAATGGCAGAAAAGGTTAGATCTATTCAACAACACATAAGAGCAGCTCAGAGTCGACAGAAAAGTTATGCCGACAACCGAAGAAAAGACCTAGAGTTTGAAGTGGGCGATAAAGTGTTCTTACGAATATCTCCCTGGAAGAGGGTTATGAGATTTGGAAAGAAGGGGAAGTTGAGCCCTAGATATATTGGTCCTTTTGAAATACTGGATCGTGTTGGGAAGGTAGCTTACCGATTGGCGCTTCCACCGAATCTCTCTCAAGTTCACGATGTGTTCCATGTATCTCTCCTGAGAAAGTACATACCCGATCCTTCACATGTACTCAGCTCAGAAGTTGTACCGCTGGAGCAAGATCTTTCTTATGAAGAACAGCCGATAGAGATTCTGGATCGTAGCGAAAAAGTCCTACGAAACAAGACCACTCGCTTGGTGAAAGTTTTATGGAGAAACCACCAACTTGAAGAAGCTACATGGGAGCTTGAGGATATGATGAGGGAGAAGTATCCTCATCTGTTTGTTGCAAAGTGACGAATTTCGAGGGCGAAATTATTTTTAAGGGGGGTAGAATGTAACACCCAAGACTTTTATGTTATATAAATCATCAAAGGGATATTTTTCTACACAACACTTTCTTGGCTTGCTTTACACACAATCACGACCTTCCTCGATAACTTGCGTCGTACGCAATACCGAGTTTCACTAAACAACAATATGCTATTAAAACTAGCCGTTATGAATAGTAATAACCACTTTTTGAAATTTTATAAATTTTATTTTTCAAAATGGACTTCATTTTTGGACTCAGAATATCGAAATTAGCCTAGGGTGAAATTTTGGTATTTTTCTGAAAACTTTCAATTTTTGATGAATAGTGAAACCACTAAGTGGTAGGTTAAAAACTGAATTTTGCATAAAACTTAATTTTACCGCTTCTGTGAATGGAATTTCGAAAATCCGACAGACACGGTTGATATCAGTAAGTAAAATGTGGTTCAATGAGATAAAAATAATTTTTTGGTGAATAGTAACTTTTTACTTTTTTTTACCGCGGTTAATATTAAATAGGGTAACTAAGGGTAAATATGATATTAATATTACCCTAACACATGTCCTAATTCTATTGGACAAGTGTAATTCGACCAAAAACAAACTTAGGAATAAAATATGACCATTTAGGCCCACTTGGATTAGATTAGGACATTTATTATTAATTTATTTAAAGAAGGGTTAAAATAGTTAAAATCAATGTTTAATAAGTAAATCATTTTTAATATGGGGTTATACATAAGTTAACTCAATTGTAAATATTCATTAGAAAGCTAAAACGATTTCCTACATGATGATATTTTATTTGTAATTTTTAGACATCAAATAATTTAATTTATTTATGACACAAAGATGATGCAGTAATTATCTTATTAATAAAATATTGACAAAATTGATAATATAAATACAAAAATAAATGTAATTTAAGACTTTTTATAAATTCCAATAATTTTCTAGGTTACTATGATATATTAATGTTGATTTAATCAACTTGTTTCGAACATATAATTCTGTTATGACTTTCACAAAAATCATATATCAAATAGTGTCAAAATTGACACAAAATAGTTTTTAAATCAAATATTATATTATTAATTGTTATTTTATTCCTAAAAATCTAAGGTTCGGCCAAATGACTTAGATAAGGATATATATATTAATAATAAACAATTTGGGGTTCGTTTGGCATGTTATAGTAAGTGTATTAACCATATAGTGAAAGAAAACAAAAAGACACGGTAAAAGTTAAATTAATTAACTTAGAGTTAAATCTAGTTGATAAGGTTAAAATAATACCCTCAACTTGTCTAACTCCTATTGGTTGATAGGATTTCGACCCATCCCCAATTTAGCTTCGAAATAAGACCCTTTGGAACCATTATAAACCGATTTTGACTTTAATATAAAATAATATTTTGAGATATTCCTAAGGTGCCCCTCTCCTCCCTTATAAAAGGGCACCTCCTCCCCCTCCTCCTCACACCAATTTGAGCACTCAAGATCGGCCAACCCCTGCCATTTTCTCCTCTCCACTTCCCTAGAATAATCCTAGAGGTCCTGGTCTTCTCCAAAGACCAATCTTAGTTCCTTAAGTGGAGGATTCAAAGAGGCGTTCCAAAGAAGAGGTAATATCCATTACCGATATTTTCAATTTCTTTCTTCTTCAACTTCTTCTTCTTTAGTTGTTTCATGATAAAGTAATAAAATCAGTATTACTTACATACAGATATGTTATTATAAATATGAAACAACCCTAATTCACCTTCTATCCATCCTACGGAAAAATGAAATCACCGCGTGTGCGTACGTACGGAATACCGTCTCCACGCCGTGGTGTAATCTATTTTTCCACCATCACCTTACAAGGATGGGTATAAATGGTGTAATGAGTAACTATATATGATTATTATGAAGTAATATTGATACTGAAATAATATATATATATACTCCAATACAATTCCACGATCATAGGAACGATATCATCACTCGTGCGTACGTACGGAATACCGTCTCCACGATGTGATGCGACTCGTTCTACATGATCTTCATTTCATAATGATTATATAAATGAATTGAATGAATGAATATGGTATATACTACACTAATACCATTCTATAAATTAATTATCTATAACCTAAAGATAAGAATAAGAATTTATTCGACAAAACACGCATAAGAACAAAAAGTTATAAAGACCCGAGTAACAAGTAACAATGAAATATTACTAACAAGAAGATAATAATATGACCATATATGATATCATATCAATATGTATGATTCTGGAATAAGTCAATAACATTATTTAAACCATTATACAGGAGCTTCGGACACGAACAAAGCAAATCGGACCTAAGGTAAGGGAAATATCACAATCTCATTTTTATCCGAGATTGTTTATTCGTAAGTATTTACTGGGGTGTATTTTATCATCCACATCCATGTTTCATCAATATGTAATATTATTTCCATCCACCTAAAATTTTTTAAATCCATTTTTACCCTTCAGTGAGTTTTTAGTAAAGAATATGAAAGGAATCTTTTGTCGCTTTTTCGTACGAGGTGATTTTTTGACTTTTCCGACAAAAGTACGAAGAATGTTTTTTTTTAACTTATACGGCATGAATGGATTTTTAAAACATTATTTCCAAGAAGCTTCCTTTACAAGTTTTCAAGTTTATTTTTAATCAACTTATTTTATTTTAAAGTTGTATGACATGTTATGAAAGGAAAAATGTTTTTGAAGAAGAAAGGATATTTTCCTCAAGAATGGAGTTCAAGTGTTTTATCAAAATTATTTTCCATCTAAGATAATAAAGGGTTCTGTTTTTATCACTATTATAAAATTGATTTGATAATGTTGTGATGGAATTATTTTTATGAATTCCTTTATCTTATATGAATTGATTTATGATGTCATGATGTTTCAAGAATCCCATTTTTGTTACATGTGTTATACGATGATGTATGATTTATGATTATGTGGCACACATAAGAAAAGGATTCATTATAAGATGGGTGGGACCTATATCTCCCTCCAATGCATTGGGTAATGATTTTATATCTCATGAGATAGACATGGCTGGAACGGAAGGTTATTTCGGTTCAGTGATACAGGACTGAAACGAGGAGTGAACTCGGTTCAGAAAGGGACTTTGTCCACTAAGATAGTCTTGGAAATGAGTCATGACTAACAAGAAATGATTTTCCATGATTATGTGTGCATGCCACAAAGTTTCATGTTTTATGTTATGATTATGGGGATCTCATTTTCACTTCTATGATTTATTCCATGTTAAGATATTATGATCTCTTTTGCAGGTTTTGATTTTCATAAAGATATGATATGATTTTTATTTCCTTTATTTGCCCTTGCTGAGCATTTGAGCTCACCCTTTTATGTTTTCTTTTCCCAAGGTCAGGAAGATGGATATTAAGTAGAATATGCTAAAAGGGACCCTAGATATGATGAAATAAATGGGAGACACTGTAGAAGATTTATGAACCAGTTGTTTATGTTTCCCAGTTTCTAAAGACACTATACCTATACGGTCGTTTGTGGTTTTGTCATATGTTGTAATAAGTGTGCTTCAATTTCGAGGTATTAAAAATGTATGTAAAGTATGGGTCGTTATATATATAGACCTGAAAGAGTAGTTATGGTGGGATGACATGAAAAGAGATGTTGCTGAATATGTCTCTCGATGGTTGGTTTGTCATCAAGTTAAAGCTGAGAGATAGAAGTCTAAGGGGATGTTACAACCATTACCGATATCTGAATGGAAATGGGAAAACATAACTATGGACTTTTTCAGAGGACTTCCTAAAACATCCAAAGGAAATAATGCTACTTGGGTCATAGTTGATCGTCTTACAAAGTCTGCACACTTCATTGCTATTAGAAACGATTTCTCTCTAGATCAGATTCTCAGGATATATGTAAAGGAAGTGGTATGATTGCATGGAGTACCACTTTCCATTATATATGATCGGGATCCAAGATTTACCTCAAAGTTATTCCAAAGTCTACAACATACTCTGGATACAGAGTTGAGTTTGAGCACTGCATATCATCCTCAGACAGACGGTCAGTCTGAGAGGACAATTCAAACTCTAGAAGATATGTTGAGATCTTTCTCTGTGGATTTCAAAGGTGGTTGGGATCCACACCTACCTTTGGTGGAATTTTCTTATAATAATATATTTCACTCCAGTATTCAGATGACTCCTTATGAAGCTCTCTATGGAATGAAATGCAGGTCTCCAACTTGCTGGGATGAAGTTGGGGGAAAGAAAGCTATTAGGACCTGATCTTGTTGATGAGATGGCAGAAAAGGTCTGATATATTCAACAACACATAAGAGAATCTCAGAGTAGTCAAAAAATTTATGCCGACAACCGAATAAATGACTTAGAGTTTGAAGTGGGTGATAAAGTGTTCTTACGAATATCTCCTTGGAAGAGAGTAATGAGATTTGGAAAGAAGGGAAAGCTGAGCCCTAGGTATATCGGTCCTTTTGAAATACTGGATCATGTTGGGAAGGTAGCTTACCGATTGGAGCTTCCACCGAACCTCTCTTAAGTTCATGATGTGTTCCATGTATCTCTCCTGAGAAAGTATATACTTGATCCTTCACATGTTCTCAGCTCAAAAGTTATACTGCTGAGACAAGATCTTTCTTATGAAGAACATATGATAGAGATTCTCGATCGTAGTTAAAAAGTCCTACAGAACAAGACCAATCGCTTGGTGAAAGTTTTATGGAGGAACCACCAATTAAAATAAGCTACATGGGAGCTTGAGGATATGATGAGGGAGAGGTATCCTCATCTGTTTGTTATAAGTGACGAATTTCGAGGGCGAAATTCATTTTAAGGGGGTAGTATGTAACACCCGAGAATTTTATAAGAAATATTTGGTTTTTATTTTATATAAATCATCAAAGGAAT
Organism: Viscum album; assembly: GCA_963277665.1. NCBI lineage: Eukaryota > Viridiplantae > Streptophyta > Magnoliopsida > Santalales > Viscaceae > Viscum > Viscum album. The sequence continues at coordinate 1,776,258,549 of OY728158.1, forward strand.
ATTTCACTACACACAACACTACCTTGGCTTTTTTTACACGCAATCGCGACCTTCCATGATAGCTTGCATCGTACGCAATACCGAGTTTCACTAAACAACGATATGCTATTAAAATATTATTAAAACTAGCCATTATGAATAGTAATAACCACGTTTTGAAATTTGGTAAATTTTATTTTTCAAAATGGACTCCATTTTTGGATTTGGCATATTGAAATTATCCTAGGGTGAAATTTTGGTATTTTTCTGGAAACTTTCAATTTTTGATGAATAGCGAAAACACTGAGTTACTATTTAAAAACCGACTTTTTATTTAAATAATTATTTATTTTATTTAAATTTATTTTAGGTCAAAATTGATACATAATACCTATATATGTTCACTGTAATTAATTGGAGTAATTTTATAATAATTTTAGATATATAAAAATTTTATTGAACTTTTCACCGTCTTTTACCCACCTCCTATGAAAATTTGCAAATTTACACAAAACTTAATTTTACCGCTTCTGTGAGTGGAATTTCAAAAATCCAAAGAGACACGGTTGATGTCATTAAGTAAAATGTGGTTCAATGAGATGAAAATAATTTTGGGTGAATAGTAACTTTTTTACTTTTATTTACCACTGTTAAAAGTAAATAGGGAAATTAAGAGTAAAAATGATATTATTATTACCCTAACACATGTACTAATTTATTGGATAAGTGTAATTAGACCAAAAAAAACCTTAGGAATAAACTATGACCATTTAGGACCACATGGATTAGATTAGGACATTTATTATTAATTTATTTAAAGAAGGGTTAAAATAGTTAAAATCAATGTTTAATAAGTAAATAATTTTTAATATAGGGTTATCCATGAGATAAATTTGACAATAAATATTCATCAGAAATCTAAAAAGCTTTCCTACATAATGGTATTTTATTTTTAATTTTCAGACATTTAATAATTTAATTTATTTAAGACACAAAGATGATGTAGTAGTTATATTATTAATGAAATATTGACATAATTGTTGTTTTGAATACCAAAATAAATGTAATTTGAGACTTTTTATGAGTTCCACTAATTTTTTAGGTTACTATGACATGTAAGTATTGATTTAATTAACTTTTTTCGAATTAATTATTCTGTTATGATTTTCAAAAAAATCAATTACTAAATAGTGTCAAAATTGACATAAAATAGTTTTTGAAAAAATATTATATTATTAATTGTTATTTTATTCCTAAAAATCTAAGGTTCGGCCAAATGACTTAGATAAGATTATATATATTAATAATAAACAACTTGGGGTTTCTTTGTCTTGTTATAGTATGTTTATAAACCTTATAGTGTAAGAAAACAAAAGGACATGGTAAAAGTAAAATTATCTAACTTAAAGTTAAATCTAAATGATAAGGTTAAAATAGAAAACTAAACTTGTAAAAATTATATTGGATGAGAGGCGTTCGACCCATCCCCACCTTAGCTTCGAAATAAATCAATTTGGAGCTATTTAAAACCGAATATGGCTTTATAATAAAAAACTATTTTTAGTTTTTCCAAAGGAGCCCCTCTCCTCCCTTATAAAAGGGAACCTCCTCCCTCTCTTCCTCACACAACATTGAGCCTTCAAGCATGGCTAACCCCAGAAAATTACTCCTCTCCACTTCCCTAGAAACATCCTAGAGGTCCTGGTCTTCTTCAAAGATCAATTTTAGTGCCCTAAAAGGAGGTCTAAAAGAAGCGCTTCAAAGAAGAGGTAATGTCCGTTACCGATTCTTTCAACTTTATTTTCTTCTTCCACTTATTCTTCTTTTGTTGTTTCATTATGAATTAATAACATCAGTATCACTAATATACTGATATGTTATTATATGTATTAAAAAACCCTATTTCACCATCTATCCATCCTACGGAAAACGAAATCACCGCGCGTGCTTACGTACGGAATACCATCTCCACGCCGTGGTGTAATCTATTTTCCACCACCACATTACTTGGATGGGTATAATGGTGTAAAGATTGAATATATATGATTATTGTAAAGTGATATTTATTATTAAATAGTATACATACACTCCAATACAATTCCACGATCATGTGAACGATATCATCCCTCGTGCGTGCGTACGGAATACCGTCTCCACAATGTGATGCGACTCGTTCTACATGATTTTCATTGCATAATGATTACATAAATGAATTGAGTGAATAAATATGATATATATTACACTAATACCATTCTGTAAATGAGGTATCTATAACCTAAAAATAAGAATAAGAATTTATTCGACAAAACACGCATAAGAACCAAATGTAATAAACAGTCGAATAACAAGTAGCAATGAAATATTACTAATAAGAAGCTTATAATATGACCATATATGATATCATAACAATGAGTATTATTATTTAATAAGTCAATGAATTTATTTAAATAATTATACAGGAGGTTCGGACACTTACGAAGCAAATCGGACCTAAGGTAAGGGAAAATATCACAATCTCATTTTTATCTGAGATTGTTTATACTTTGTCATTTATTGGGGTGTATTTTATCATCCACATCCATGTTTCCTCAATATGTAATATTATTTCCATCCACCTACAATTGTTTAAATCCAATTTTACCCTTCGGTGAGTTTTTAGTAAATGAAATGAAAGGAATCTTTTGTCGTTTTTCGTACAAGGTACTTTTTGAATTTTCCGAAAAAAGTACGAGAAGAATGTTTTTTTAACTTATATGTCATGAATGGATTTTTAAAACATTATTTACAAGGAGCTTACTTTAAAATTTTTGAAGTTTATTTTTTATCAACTTCTTTTAGTTTAGAATTTTATGATATGTTAAGAAAGGAAAAGTGTTTTTGAAGTAGAAAGGATATTTTCCTCAAGAATGGAGTTCAAGTGTTTTATCAAAATTATTTTCCATATAAGATAATAAAGGGTTATGTTTCAATCCCTATTACTACATTGATTTGATTTTGTTGCGAAGGAATTATTTTTATGAATTCCTTTATCTTATATGAATTGTTTTACGATGTCACGATGGTTAGGAATCCCATTTTTTATTACATGGGTTATGCTATGATGTATGGTTTATGATTTTGTGGCACACATAAGAATGGTATAATTATGAGATGGGTTGGACCTATATCTCCCTCCAATGCATTGTGTAAATATTTTATATCTCATGAGATAGACATGGCTGGAACGACAGGTTAAATCGGTTCAGTGAAACAAGACTGAAACGAGGAATGAACTCGGTTCAGAAATGGACCTGTCCAATAAGATAGTCTTGGCTATGAGTCTTGACTAATAAGAATTGATTATCTATGATTATGTGTGTATGCCAAAAAGCTTCATGTTTTATTTTATGATTATTGTGAATACATTTCACTACCATGATTTATCCCATGTTATGTAATTATGATCTCTTTTGCAGGGTAAGATTTCCAAAATGTTATGTTCTTATGAATATGATGTGATTGATATTTCTTTTATTTTCCCATACTGAGAATTTGAGCTCACCCTTTTGTATGTTTTCATTCCCTAGGTATGGAAGAAGGTTATTAAGTAAGATATGCCAAAAGGGACCATAGATATGATGAAATAAATGGGAGATATTGTAGACGCTTTATTAACCAGTTGTTTATGTTTCCCAGTTTCTAAAGACACTATACCTATACGGTCCTTTCATGGTTTTGTTATATGTTGTAATAAGTGTACTTAAATTTTAATGTACTTACAATGTATGTAAAGTATGGGTTGTTATAAGTTGGATTTAGTTATCAAAGGAAAAAACGTCTCCCAATTGTATTCAAGCCCTTGGAATTTATTTCTGTCATTTAGACCCTTAGGGATATTACTTAGGCTAAGTAGAAATTAATATTCAACTCAAGCCAATTTTGAGGGCCAAGATGTTATGTGAACTTAGAATAAAAATTTAACTGATCCAATACTCATACATATATAAATTAAAGAAAAAAATTCATATCAAACAATGTATACATTAATGTAGATGTGATTAGCATGGTAAGTCACACTATTAGTGTTTCAACCAAAACTAATGATCCCTTTGTAATATTGATGAATTATAATGAAGTTAATTGAAATACGAGGAGATAAGTTCCCATTAGTTGAGACATGTTCAATTTGGAATTTATATGAAAACATGATTTATAGTAATCTCACTGAAACCATTATATCATATGGTGCATGTTTTTAATTAATTCATATTGGAATCATGTTATAATAGTTTTTTTAAAATACATTCATGATTTTGGGATGTTTTCATGTGATATTATGTGAATAAATTATCACATGTTAGTTTTACTTTCTTTTGAGATGAGTTTAGAGGCATTGGAATGATGTTAAATAAAGGAAGATAAAACCACAGTGTGAATTGGGATGATAAACCCACACAATTATTCTGACATTCTTATATATAATAGAATTTATCTTATGTGATAATATATACACAACTAGTATATATCCATTTTTTGACTATTACAATAGAAGAATTCATTATTATTATACATGAGCATTGTGCCACTGGATTAATCATAGGATAAAAAATAGTTTATTTTACTTGTGAAGAGTCTCACTACAGTTTGATTGGTTTGACCCTGGATAGTCATTTTAAGAACTTATAAGTATTAGACTGCACTATGAAGACAATCCTTGGTGAAACTAATGTTGAGATTATTTTATATTCAAATGGTACTTCCCCATAATAAAAAACCCATTTTGTGAGGAAATGGATCCCATTATAGTGTCTATAACCTGGCAATTTTGCATCACATGGTAATTTGATGTCATTAGGATCACATTGTTAGAGTTGTGGATAAGATAAAATTATTTTTATATATAAGTTTGGTGGTTTTAATACTTTAGATATGTTTAAAATATAACATCGAAATCCACCATCCATGTTTAAAATCCAAAGTATCTTTTTTATCATTGAGATATTTTCATTTAAATATTTTGAATATAATTTCTATTTTGTAATCAGAGGAAATACACCATAATGAAGAATATATCGTCAAATTAGCGGTGAACTGCCTAGAGTTTTTGGTGATGAAATGTATAGAGAATCTGAGATATTTAAAAACAAATTAAAATGATAATTCCAAAATTATTTTCATAGGAAATTAAGTATAAGAATAAGTTTGAACATATAATACAAATTCATGTCGTACTTATGGAATGAGAAGAAATGATTGTTTAACGTGTTTGGGATAATTTCTAATCTTGTAATCGGAGTTCAAGATAATCATATTACTCTATTCCTTACTCATTTGATAGTAAATTAGAACAATGGTACATGGATCATAACTGACAGACACCAATGATTTACCACATGATTATAAGGGTGTGTGAACCTTATAAAAACCACTATGTATTTTTTATTCCTTCTATACTATGTCCCAAATCATTTCATAATCATCATTGGGGTATATTAACTATAACATGATATTTTAACCACATGATTTTTAGGGGATTTTTTTAGTAACCACAGATTCACACCTCTCTAAGTGGTGGTATACTCTCTCATGGGCTTGATAATTGGAATCCAAGAATTCTTGAAACAGTTCCAGGTATGATTCTTATATATAACATTAAATTCGATTACATACATCTTTTATTGATGAGGACTATGGATAAAATAAGTTTTTTAAAAAAAGGAGTCTCTATGTTTTATGGAAATCGATTCCATTTATAGAGAGGGATAAAGAGTATGGTTCCTAATCAAATATAACTCATCTTATAAATTCTTAATAATACTACTAATGGAGTTAATATTTATATATTTGTGATGAAATACAATTTACATGAAAATAAAAATATTAATTCTAATAAGATAGTGAATAATTAATTAACATCATCACTCTCTAGGAAAGATTTGACATGAGTCATGGGAATAAAGACATCAAAATCAATCTGTAAGAAACCCCATGATATCCATGAATGAGATAAAAATGTTAAGGAGTCATAGTTATAAACATAACTTGATCAGTTCAAAGATAGAAAAATGGGAGAGGATGAGTCAGTGTATAATATCATTGTTCAGGTAAATAAGATTATAATCTTGATTAAATGGTATCATGAAAATATTAAAGATTTAACTATGGTGAGGATGTTTATGATAATGTTATGAGATAGTTTTATATAAATATTTTATCCCTTTATGATCAAAAAATGTATGAGGGGACCATTGAAAAACTCAATAGTTTTGGATCACATATGAGATGAGAAGAGGGATTAACATAAGTAGAAAAAGAAAAATATGAAACAAGATTGATTACATAATTTAATGTTCTAGAATAACATTTATTAAAATATGTATCATGGAGAAAAAATAAATGCATAAAGTGATTCTAATAGTTTTGAGGAATTTATATCTTTACCCACAAAATGAATGGAACTAAAAAATATAAATAAAGATGAAAACTAAAATTTACATGTTTTATGTGAATTAAGATTGACCAATTTTCTATAGGTTACCTTGAGAAGTAAGATGTTGAGGTGAAGGAATATCAACCGAAAGGGTTAGATTTGATGGGAAAAAATACTATTGTCATAGTAGAGGATAATTATTTAAAGGGAAAGTATTTCACCATACATCAATGACATATAATTTTTTCCAAAAAATATAAATCTATGTCCTAAGATAAAGCAATAGAAATAGAAGAAAACATAGATAATTTTGGGAAAATATATTTTATAGAAAATTGAAATTTCCAAAAGTAAGTATCTAGTTGAGAAAAATAAGTAGAAGATATCGAATTCAGGGGAAATCCAATGAGACATTATTGAATAACCTTTATTTTACCTGATGATTCTTTTATTTTAAGAAACATCTTTGTGATATGAATTATATGAGAACAAAACATATACCATGTTGAATAATTCCTTACATTCTTAACGTAATATAGGTAATAGATTAAGTGGGAGTAAAGATAAATATACTAGGAACCAATTTTGAAAACACACCAGGGATAATGTGAAATTGAAATATTCATTTGATTTTTTAAGGAGACTTGTGGGTGGTCTGGTCAACCCCGACATGAAACCAAAATATTTCTTTCTATTCTACTAGAATATCCAATGAAAAATGAAAATTCCAAATCTATTAAGAGGAGGAATAATCAATATAAAGTAACAATTTTTGTGGTGTCATAAATGGTATGAATAGAAGATAATTTGTGGTCATGTTATAGTGGATTCTCATCACACATTAAGAATAATGAAAATTTGTAGAATGATACCCAAATTTATAAAGGAAGAACAATTAATTTATGATGTTATGTATCACTCAATGTATAAGGACATGAATACAAAAATACTAGGTAGAAGAAATATGGTGGTGTTTTATATATTGACTTGTTTAGGAACAGTCTTCTTAATTTTTCACAACCTTTTGATAATAGAAAAGAGGTGGCCTTTTAAAGAATGAATGTTTCATTAAGTATTTAAAGGATAAAAGAATTTAATTTATTAGGAATAATCCAAATTAAAATCTATTCCAGATTATTATGACCAAAATTCTTATATCATGAGCATTAAGGGGGGGATATCTGGGGTTGAAGACGTTGAAATATCAGGAAGAAGATTACATATAAGAGTTTAAATAATGAACCTATATAGAATCTACTAAAGATACAACATTAACAACATAAAACATGTGTTTTATGTGGCAAACTAAATATGGAGAACAAGAGTGAAAAGTTTGTGGAAATTAAAATATAGAAACCATATGAGTTAGTATATTGAGATGTGTGTGGACTGATTATCTTGAAATCAACCAAGGGGGGTAATAATTTCATGAATTTTATTATTGAATTTCATTATTTTACTAATCTATATTATATGTTGATAAATTAAAATTTTCTTTGAGAAATTAAACACATTAAAAAAATTCATTCAGCAAATATGGTGTATTAAAAAAAAATTAATTTGATAATGAATATAAATAAAATAATGAAAAATATATGAAATATATTGAGATGTATGTTATAAGAAATTAATATAGAAATCCATAAAAAGTAAAAAAACAAATTTAGTAATTTAGATGAACAATCCTAGTTTTGTTTACATTAAAGGAATAATTCTATCATATAAAGAAAATTCAATGTAATTTTGGAGAAAATACATAACTATGTATATCTGTATTCTCAGTTGGATCCAATTGTAACATAATTAAGTTAATAGAGAATATTAGTTGTTGTATGGGATTAATATATTCTTGAAAATCATGAATGTGTTCCACAACCAATTATATATAACAATTAAAGGAAATGAGTTGGCAAAGACTATGAGAGATCTGTATAAGGATTATATCATTGGCACACACCATGTAGAAGATGTTTCAAATGATATAAAGAAAATTCAAGCAATGTTTTCTACAATTTTGATTTAATTGATCTATAATATGATAATATTTGTCAATAATAATTTTTGACTGATTATAGAAATTAATAAAATGGATATATTGGATAAAATGAGATAATTCTAGATGATTGTGTAGATTTTCATAAATCATTGGTAGATTATGAAATTTCCACTGATGAGGAAGATGTAATTAAATGAGGTTCCAAGTTATAATGACATAAAAAAATGTTTATCTTGAAAATATTATTAGTTAGAGTTGTGGGGGTATAAAGTTGAGGAATATTTGTAATAACTAACCTTATAAACATCTTATAATTGTTTGAACCAAATAGTGTTAATTAATCTTTACAAAATTAGAATTGTGTTGCAGTGAAAGAAGAAGTGTTGAACCATATTGAGAAGAATGAAACTTGGAAATTTGTGTCACATCCCAAAGACATAAAGTTGAATAGAAAAAAAAAATTATAGAATAATCTCAATGATAAATATTTATAAGAATATAACAATATCATCTTATTTACTAAAGGTACTCTCAAATTAGCGTATCAATTTTGATGAATATTTCTCATTAATTTCAAGTCTTCAAATGATCCAAATATTTCTTGTGATTTTTCCCAATGAATTCATAAGGTTTAATAAAAATATGTAAAGTATATATTATGTAATGTAGAATTTTATTAAGAAGTCAATATGGAACAAAACATTGGGATATCATTGATGGTGATGACTCTTTAGTGTGGAATTTGATGAAGACATTATGTGGCATCCAAAAAGAACCCTGATAATGGTATTTTATTCTGTAAAATAGGTTAAAGTTCAGGTATCTAAAGAAATAAAAAGTTAATTCACATCTCAATGTGAAGGGATATAACACAAACTCACTCATTTTGATTGTGTATGATGATGAGATTATTTTTTTTCAGAAATAAAGAAGGATATTGTGATGATTTTCTACCTAAATGAGAAACATTTATGAGATGTCAATGATTTGTGATGTGATACTTTTGCGGTTAAAAATTTACTAATATTTAGGATTCCATATTTATCTCATGATAAAAATATTACCATGAGTTAAATAAAAAGAATATAATAGAGGAACCAAGAGACAGTTCAAATTCTATAACCCTTTGGACAATGTTTTCAATTGATAAACAAAGGAGTGTAAATAAAACAGTGTTCCAAAGAATCATCGGAGACACACATTATTCTACAATATCAAAATTAGACATTAAGTGTGTAGATTGTATATGTGAATGATTCCAAACAAAACTAGAGCCCAATTTCATGGTAGAAAAATAGATCATGTGTTATACAAAGGAAAATGTAACTACAGATTGAGGTATGATAAATCACTTCATTTCAGATTTATGGCTATATCGATGCTGAATAGGTATGTGATATTGAACACAGAAATACTACTTATGGATATGTTTTATTTATCGAATGAATATTTTTTTCTTGAGAATGAAACAAAAAAATTTCTTCACTCTTATCTCAAAATAAGATGAGTATGTAAAGGATTATATTAACATACCAAAAAATTTGTGGATAAAGTCATACCATGAAGACATGAGGGTTTACTTATCACAAAATTCAGTGATTGGGTTTGAAAATAAAATTTCAATAAAATTTTCAATGAATCCCTGGAAATATTCAAGGTCAATGAATATTTACATTTACTATCACATTATCAGGGAAAATGTGGAGTGTATTGAGACCAAATTTTGATATGTTTCAACCATTGATATAGTTAAAAATTTCATGGAAAATAATATTTCAAAACATAATTTTTAGAACAGAAGTTTTATTTGAAGTGGATTATTTCCCATAATCACTATATGTTTTATTTATCAATTTCCCTATTTCATTATTTTTCATTTTTTAACAAAGTGGTATAACATGACATGATCTCTTATTGTATTGGGGGAGAGACTCTTGTTTATTTTTTAGGTGATCATCAAGGTTGACAGGGGATCCTATGTTTATTTTTTTATCTCCAATAAATAGAAATGTTGAGATTGAAGAGACAATTTAATGAATAAATGATTATCATGAATTTAATTTAAAGGGGTGGAGAAGATTTTATATTAATTTAGACAAGGTCAATATGGAATTGATCTTTCAAAGAGCATTGCAGTACTCTTATAAATATCATTCTATCACATGGAAGGTTTTTTATTCAACCTTTATATTAGAACAATTATATGACATATTTTTGAGTTAATTCATTAATTTTTCCTTTTATCATGTTTTCTTAATTGAAAAAAGTATTGTGAATGATTTTTTTGATCATTGGAGTTGATTGGAGATGGGAGGAAATGATGTTTTAATGAGTATGGGAAACTTTTGTCCGGAAAGGTGATGATCACACTACAAAATTTTTGTATTATTCATATATAGGAAAGAGTGTATCTGAAGTGAGAAATACCAGACCTCATAATAATGGTTACACTATGATGATGTTGATATTATAATGAGTAGTTATCAAGTATGAGGGTTTACACTGAGACACTATTACCAGATTAAATAGATTATCTAATATATAAAGATTCATGTGATAGTTTGAATGGTCATGTCATAAAATATTATCTAAATTATTTTTGTGGTGTTGAATACATATTCAAGACTATTACTAGGGAAATTATTGTTACACTGGTTTAAGATTCAAATGGTACTAAGATGCAATGACAAAAGTACACAACTTGATGATATCCATCTCTTCATAGTGTCCATGCTTTGATAATTTCATGCCTGACTAGAAAATTATTTCAAATAGATCACCCCAAAACAAAATTTGTAATGCTATAATGATCTTAGATAAAAAATTCCAATGGTTTTTATAATATATATTTTTTGAACATTTCATTCCATAATCCACCGGTTATACTGAAAATTAAATAATAAAGACATTGATATTTTTGGGATATTTTTCTTAACATATTTCAAATGTAATTTTTATTAGATAAAATATTCAAATTCTTTTTGTAGTGTATGGTATATGGTGTTTCATATCATACCACATGAATAGATACATGGAATACTATACCATTTATGTTTAGTTTATTGTAATGGAATGGTATGTACTATAATTCGAAAACATTTAATTATAAATGTGGATTAAAATTTTGGTATTAAAATTTTGATCATACCCACATATGTTATCATTATTAAATAAATAATTTTTCAAGATGAAACATTGGTTGAATGTTACTTCTGGTTCATAACTGCAAGCATAATTCATAACACATAGGTTAGTACGAGGTGACATCAGAATTTCATGATGACATGTATAAAAAGGTTTTTACTATAAATTTGGGATCATTTGAACATTATTATGGCTCATGTGATTCAACCCAAAGAAAAAATTATTTATCTATTTACATTGTGATGAACTAGGATGTTGTGAGTATAGAAGAGGTTCATACATAAACTATTAGGTGAATCCGTATATTTTAGTCGATAAACTATGTAGATAGGAATATGATGGATTCCCATGAGTAATCTTTATCAAGATAAAAAAATAATGATAGTTGTGATGACTCGCTACTGTAAGGTACAAACTATAGTAATTAATTTTATATACAATAGATTATTTTTGAATTCATACATTTTCAATCTTTATTTTATTTTTTTATTTATACTTCTATTGTTTTTTATGAGAGTCTATAAATCCTATGAAATTCAAATCATGACTGTATCTTAATAATCATGAAATATTTGTAAAAATTAAGATTTTTTTCTAATAAAAAATAACATCGTAGTTTCTTTATGATGTAGGTGATGTCATAGAGGATGTTGGATTTTATATTTCACTAGTTCTATTGTGAGGCTATGTGAATTTATCATACGTAGATGTCACATGTGAAGGTTTAATCACAAGAAAGAGATAGATTAATCATATATGGGTTATTAAAAATCCTTTTTCATCACACATGAGAAAAAATATGTTAATCCTCGAGAAGTATAGAATTCCCATTGACTATATACTACTCCACATCCAGTAGATGAATCATACACCACATAATAGTACACACAACTTCCCTAAATTTGATTAATCGTACACGTATGAATAGAATTGATCTCACTTAAACCACTTCTTATTTAGGGGCCCCTAAAATAAATTAATATTAAAAGGCATCTTATAATCCCACACAAGGCCTTCAAAGAATGAGATTTTCCATACACAAGGTCCCTATATAATAAGATGTTTCAATCATGAATCTGAGATATTTTTGTTTAATTTAAGACTTCCCACCCATATAATTGCTAATGATTCATGCAATATTGTTATAAACGATATATTTAGAGAAAATTTCATTTTGTGATTTGAAATTAGGAATTGAATTTAATGAATTATAACTTTATTATATATCAATACATATTGTATTTTGGGATATTTATTAATTTACACTAATGATTAAAAATTAATTAATTAAATAATTTCTATATTAAATGAATTAAATTATTTTTAAAATATACTAAATAATATGCTTAATATTATGATTTAATATTTGAATACATCTTTATAATTATTTAGTATTCCCTATAATTTGGAAATGAAGTGTTTATTTATTAGTATAGGTGTAGTTTATTTAAGGTTTATAAATTAAAAAATAAGTCCACAAAATAAAATATTTTATTTATAATTATGAATTATTTATAATTAGAATTTTTCATTATTAAAATTACTTATTTTTTGAGAAATTATTTAACCTCAATAAAAATATTTTTCATGAGTGATTTGAACAACATTTAAATAAGTTAAATATGATATGTTTATATTATATAAATTGCTTATGTAAAATAAATATAAAATATTATATAAAATATTATAGAATAAAATTAAACTAAATAACATATTATGAATAATATAAAAATTTTATTATTTAAAATAAATATAAATTCATTAAAGAAACAGGTTTATCCAGATTGTGAATTTCAGTAGAAATTCGTATTTTTTTCTTTCAGGGGATTAAAATTGGGAGAATAGTAATTTTCCCATAGAATATTATCATGGATAATTTCACATATCACTTCATTGGTCCCATAATAGTGTTTTTACCCTATGAAAAAACTTCGGTGGAATTTTGAATTGTTCAAATTTATATGGAATAATTGATGTCGAATATGTATTTAATTAAATAATAATTTTTTCATACATGTTCGTTTGGGTATATCTTTTGAACATACTATTAGATTTAGATTTTTTCTCCACTATTGAGTTCCAAATGTGGTTAGGGTGGGGTTGGGGGGGGGGGTCATAAACAAAGCATAAACCCATGCTTGATGTTGTGGTTGGACCCCATTTTATTTTCTTCTTTTTTTTCGTTTTCTTCTTTTATTTTCTTATCCTCCCCTAGATAGTCACATAAAATCCATGGGATCCCGTCACTATGACCCAGAAAGGATAGGTAGAGAAAGATAAATAAATTGCTAGAGAGGAAGATCAGTGCTGCCATATAGCTCAAGAGGATGAGTATCATTATGCAGCAATTATAGATCATAGAAACGAGAAAATCTTCGGTAGATTCCACCCATGGGACAAAAATTATTTAGGTAATAAATCCATGTATATTTACCTATTTTTATATTTAGGGTCATAATATAAGTCCTTTTGGAGAGGAAAATGGGGATTTTCACCAATTTGAATGGTTTCCCATTCAGAAATCCCAATCAAACTATTTTATCTCTTGAAAACATGACATGTATTCATCCCATTAATGGAAGATTTAATTTTTAATGGTTCACTCCATGTATAGGGTACACAAGCCATTCAAATTTACTTGGTCGTGTAGTGGAGTACATAGATAGATAGCCAGTGTGAGGGCACATGCAACTGAATAGTACACCACTAGACACCGTGTAGGTCACACACCGTGTATAAGTACAAAAACAAAGAAAAGTACAAGCCCATGCCATGTGAGGTAAATGGGAAGGTACCTCATATAGGGTAAACGATGTGTACACAACTTAAGCATTTTTAAATGGGTTCTATTTCCATGCCTGGTTAATGTACACTCCAAAGTTAGGCTATGAGGGTGCATGCAATGTACCTGGGTATACATGTCGTGTACTCCTCCCTTGCAAACCATTAAAGTGTTTTTTCATATTTTATGTCCTAGATTCATAATTGAACTAATTATTAGTAAATTTTTAGTATCTCCCTATGTTTATCGTGATGGTGAAACCCACTCTGTGATTTTAGTAATCATAAGATGCTTTTGATTCTTTTTACTAATTAGAGAGGTTCTTCTTATGGTAATAGAATCCATAAATATCCTGAGAATGAGACCCCTAATACGAGTTTGGCCATGATCCATATATCTTTGATAGATACTCAATGAATTATAATTTTATGATATGATTTCATATTATCCATCAACCTATGGAATCATACATATGATGTCTCTTCCTAACTATTTCTTTTGAGGGTCCCATGTGGGATGCTTTCAGTTACATATTGGAAAAGGGAATCCATTTTAGGACCCCTCTACATATTTACACTATAAATATATTTTGTAGGGTTCATCTATTTATTACCATTTCTAATGATCCCATGTAGGACTCCTTTGGTAGATTATAGTTTTCAAAGGTTCCAAATAGGTATTCCTTCACTTTTGTATGGTGTTTGAGTATCCCATGTAGGATGCCTCTCTAGAATTATGACCCATGGGACCCAAAAGGTACCCTTGTGGTTGACCATTAGTGACCTAGAACATTAGTGGTTTGGGAAGTGATGGTAGTGGGAATAAACTTAGAAACAATACCATAATTTTAAGTCATGAGGTTGAGGATGTCGTGGTGGGTATATGCATTCATGCACCCCCATTCAATTTTTTATTCTTTCACTAGTTTTTTTGCTGATGTAGTGATTCATGTAAGAGTTGATTCTGGGTTTTTTATGATGTTCCTAAATAAATGTAATATATGACAGAGATTACAAGAGGTACTTCATGGGATCTAGATTCTGATCATAATATTTGTTTTATGTTTTTTGTTGTAGATTTATAGATGTACTTATGAGGATCCATTTTATGATATGTGGTTGATGATGATTACACTCTCCTTAGTGATGGAGATAGTTAATCTCTCCCAGATGAAGTACTATTCCATTATGTTGGACATGGAAATCCATATAATTAATTAATTCAGGGGTGATTTTGATATATTTAATAATAGAGATGGAAAAAATCCTCTTAATCGATTACATGGTAGTAGTATTGAACATGGAAATCCACATACTTGATGCACTCGAGGATGATTACGATATCTCGAGGGAAACCTATGATGTTACCTAGGTTTAGGTGGAAACACTATTAAATTAATAAGATCACTCGAAATTACTACAGGGGGGTATTGAGATATTTTCTTTTGAATAGATACTAATAATGTACTTGGATCCAGAGAGAATTACTTACAGTTACCATAAGAGTCACCCTATTAGGGCTTATTTGAGTTGTGATGTAATGTCCACCTATGGATCTAGACCTAGGGCTTAGACATTAAACTAGATCTAAAGGGCATGAGTTAAATAAATCCTAGCTTAAATAAAACTTATAAGATTTATATTTATTTCCATGAATCCTTCATTATAGTGATTGTAGGTGAGTATGGGTGAACCTTGGGCATGTACATGTGTCCTCCGATAGGGACATACATTTCTCAGATACATTTCTAGAACTCGCCAAACCAAGTATTTTTTTGTCAGGATTATAAGACAGGGATCAACTAATTAAACTAGACTTGAGTGGTATGACATCCAATTCAATCCCCTTTAAAGAGGATATCTAAATTATCATGATTATGAACCCAAGGATTGCTTTTTGTTTATTTATGTTATTTTTTGCGAGACTCATATATATGACTATTTACATATACATGCATACATATATATATATATATATATATATATATATACGAACCCAAGGATCGACTGTTGTTGAATTATGTTATTTTTTACCAGAATCATATATAAGACTATTTATTTATATATATATTTATGGGAACATTTAAATATAAATATATATATATAAATATAAATATACATATACATGATGACACTTTTTCCAAAAGATCAGGATCACAGTCCCAAATTATCAGTTGTGGACTCACTCCTTTTATGGTTTTGGATGTATTTATATTTTCTAGATGTGTATCTACTAGGCTAATCATATATCATGAGGATATGCTTAGGATATTGGATTTATATGATCACTATTGGGGTATGAAACTGAAACTACCTCTCAAACCTATACGCGAACCTCATGGTGCGTGTAGAACATATATCTGCTATTCATGTTGAGCACTAACACATGTTTGATAGGGATGATGCCTAAGGTTTCATGATCAAGTGAAACTGCTCATGTGGATTATTATGATTGGGATCGAGAGGTTCAATAATGTCTTGTAGACCGAGTACATGTTGTGGATCAGAGTTTGTAGTAGATTCATGTACATTTATTTTAGTTTATTTTATATACTCTAGTATATGAGATCAACCAAGTTTGAGATTCGAGTTATATGTATTACATGGATATTAAAGCATTTAATTCATTTCATTTATTATTACAACATGATTATATTTCATTTATTTACTAATTTTGAACTCTTTTTTTACATATAGGGATGATGCTTTGTTATTTCCACTTTTTTCTACTCTGATATGAGGGAACAGTCTCCCCACTATCACACCCTTTGACCTCATCACTAGTCAAAAGCCTCTAGATTATGGGGAGAAGGGCTAGAGGCCTTGGGGAGAACCAGTTCAAGGAATTATATCAGTTGAATCTGGGTCCGAATGTTATAAATTAATATCTGTGTTGTTTCTTTCCTATTGATTTACTATATTTGCATATGGTAGACATGAGTATTAGAAATCTATTAGAACCAATGATGGATATTATGATGGAAAATCGAGAACACCTTTTTTTTAATGTTTGGTTATGAGGCCTCAATTTATTATTAAAAAAAATACCTATTTATAATGGGTAGACGGAGACCCATTACCTAGCCCAAAGGCCCAAGGCGAAGTGGCATTAATACAATGTATGAAGGCCCATTTTTTGTCCCAATGGACCCATATGAGAATAGTACTGCTAGAGTAACACCACTGCTATAGTACATCCTATAGTCCCTCTACTCCTACAGTGCCGCCACTGCTATAGTTCCATAACTGCTACATTACTTCTACACTACCCCCTGCTACAGTACCAAATTTTTTCCCCTGCTCAGATTTGATCCTGGGACTTTTGGATGCCCAGAAAGATCATGTACCACTAGGGTACATGCACATTGGTAGGTGAATTGAGAAAACTTATTTTGGTAATAAGTAATGGTTTCTCGGGATATGGGGTTTCTTAACTTGAAATGCAATGTTAGAGTTTTAAATGATTTTTATTTTGACTGATGCACATGTTTTTTGGAGTGATGACTAACTATATATTTAAGGACTTCAGTATATTAGAAAGTTTCTATTTAAAGATTTCTAAATCTTGACTATTGGAAAGGGTCCAATGATTTATTTTTTCTCATGGAAATAAAGGGAAGGAGGTATCTTATGCATTATATTTGCAATGTAGGATTCACATGTTATAGGCCTACTAGTGTGTTATTATTACTGAAGAATGATGATATTTTTAAAAGTGTAAAAAACGACCTAAATAGTGTCTTACCATATAATTTTTCAATGGATATGTACATAGTTATGGCGATTTGTATATATATATTCTTTTTGATTGATGTCTATGTGGATCTATAGTGAGATGTTTGATGGTGAGGCGGATGACTCCGTCCTTGTGAACAATATGTGCAATAACCCTAGTTGGTCAATAGGGAACATGATTCACATGTGTTCAACACCTCATAGGGTTATGTTTATTTGTTTGGTTTATTTAATGATTCATTAAAAAACTATGTAGTATTTTTCTTCATATCTTGTAATATAATTATACTTAACCAAACCATGAAAGTGTTACAACATATATTATTGATAAAATTCTATGTGAGTACTGTTTTCCCTTATAATCCAACCTTGGAACTTGGTGCCTTTTTATAGTGATATTGTCTGATGTCAATTTATGATGCTGATAGATACCAAAACCTTTATAGTTAACAAGACCTCGATGGGGTATTACCATTTAATGATGCCTAATGAGTGTTATATAATCCTTTTTAATACGTTGAATCTGTCCTCATTGGAACAATCCTTATGAAGATTCTTAGAGAGGATTAGGTCCCCAGTAATATGATGATTATAGATCTGACCCCCACATTTCTCTGTTATATTTACCCCTTAGAGATATATGTGTTTTGTGCTAGGTGTTTAGACATAGGGACCCACATATGATACTTCACTTATAGGGATATGTGGGAGAAAAAGATACCCTTAATTTTGACTTTTAACCTTATAGGTCAACATTTAGTTTGATTAAGGGAAACCTATAAGCGAGGATTCCCAGGGTTTATGGATGCCTTTTTCGGCATTGAGCTAGGTTATACACTCATTCGAAATAGATTTACAATTAGTGATTAGGTTTTATGACATTGAAATGGTGATTCCTTATAATTCTAAGAAATCACCTATGGTGAATGTGTTTTTATAATGGATTTGATGGGAAATAATGTTTGGGTGTTGGGCCTTCTTAACCCGTAGTTGTGAATTTTATGGTTACATTTTATAAAAATGTTTCCGAGTGATTGGAAATCGGGGAATACATTTTGGTATAGGAGAGTTGATCTATTTTGTTGAGGATTTCCAATGGAGATTCTGGTTTAACGAGACTGACATTCCATGTAACATGGTTAGCTCAGATTTTTGGAAAAAGATTCATAGAATTGTGAATTAGGTAATGATTGGTTGTCAAGGGTTTGTACACCAGTGATGCTATACAATTTAGAAAATGTACATTCAGATTTTTTTGGTACCATTTAAATATTAAATCAATGAGTGGCCATGTGTTACTCAAGTACTAATGGTTTAAAATACATGAAAAAGGCATATTTTATGGGATCTATGATAAAAGGAGGAATTGGTATCCATAGTAGAGGAGACCGTGGGAATAAATTAGTTTCTATGATGCAGTAGACCCATGTTAGACCTGGACACACATTTTCAGGAGAAATGGTTTTTGGAGTAGGTTAATGGAAATTATATCCTAGTGTGATGTTACTCTATAGAAAAGTGGTCTATACATGGATATCAATTGAATATTAGTGTACTCCTTGTTAAGGAAAAGCATTATCTATCTTAGAATCATTTTTAGTATGCTAATAAAACATCATATCTATGTTGTGTTTAATTTCATTTCAAACATCTTTCCTAATTTGATTAGGGGACTTGTTAATGTTACAAATGAGGATTATCATAAGGTAATCCATATGTTTGGAGTACAAAATTATCTGTTTAAGTGCGGTGACCCTCATTTTCCGTTGGAATCAGGCATTTTCCATGGATTTCATTCTTAAGAAGATGGAACAAGTGACATTGAAATACTCCTATAATGGAAATATGGTGTGGGTGGTTTTGGATACACAAGTAATTATTTCCAAGGAAGTATGTAGTGTGTTCATTTGATTTTGGAGCCCATTTTTAAGGTGACGATAAGGTAATTCCTATGGGAGGGGGGGTTTACAATATTAGTCATAATCAAACATCTTCCATGATGGAATATTTTTTATGTCTATAAGACTAGTCATTGCATGATAAAGATAACATAATTGTGTATATTATAGGTATGTGAGTAGGATTGGGTTTTGAAACCAATAATTCTTGGGGATGAGAAGGGTTATGGTGGGGATGTTATAATAAGCTGTGTTTTTTTAGGAAAATGAATTCTATCAGAAATTTATTTTATTCTTTTAGTTACTTATAATTGAAAAAATGGTCATTTACCCTAGATAATGATCTTAGATATATTTTATGATCACTCTATGAGTCATTTAATAGGGTGTTTACCCTAGTACATGAGTTTGACAAAATTCTGAACCATTTGAATTTACATGGAATAATTAAAATTTATATATATTTAATTAAATAATAACTTATTCACACACATTTTTGGCATATATATTTTGAAAAAATAGTCGTATTGAGACTCCATCCATTCTTTTTAGTCCATAATGAGTGTTTTTCCAAAGAAAAACATAAACTCATGTAGGTAACTAGGGGCATGCTTGGTCCCCTTTTTCTCCTTTTCTTTTTCTTCCTTTTCTTTTTCTTCTTTTATTTTATTCTCCTCCCACTAACTTCTTTCGTATGCTCCATTTGATTCATTATACAACAAAAAGAGAGTATAGGGAGATAAAGTGTGATAAATATGTGGAATGGAAGATAAGTTCCACTATAGAGATTAGGAGGTTCCATATCGACTTGTGGTATATAGAGATCATTTATATGGGTGAAGCTGAAGTGGGATCCACCCAAAGGTAGTTTTTTTTTAATTTTATGATGTATATCTACATATATTTACTAATTTCATGTAATAATTCTTTATAATGACTTCTTAGGACCCCTTTAGAATCAATATATTGATTTTGGGGAGAGAAACAATATTTTGGGTAGATTTGAGGTGTTTCCCATTTTGAAATCCTGATCACACAACATGTAGTTTAGGAACATACTCCATTTGAACTTCTAGTTTGGGAAGATGATATTTTTAGATGAAGTGTTGTTTATATGGTACAAAAACCATGTACTGGTACATAAATGTGTATTAATGTACATTTCTTGACAAACCGTGTTTGGGAACATGGTCATCTACAGTACAAGACCAGACCCAATGTCAATCACACACTGTGTAAAGTCCACAACTAGAATAAATACATGTCTAGGACATCTGAGGTGCATAGGTAGGTACATAGTGTAGGGTAATAACATTGTACATGAATTACATGCCATGTACACAGGTTTTACACACCATGCTCCATTGATGTACCTTCCCATGTTAGGCTTCAGAATACACACCGTGTACTTGGGTATACTTCTCGTTTACTCCTCCCTTGCTACCATTTTTAGGGGTTTTACCATTTTACACATAGGATTTGGAATTTGACACATGATTGTTCTATTTTTAGTATATTTCCACATTGATCATGATGGTAAAAACGTTATGGTGATTTGAGTAGTATTAAGAGGAGTTTCAAAAAAATTACTAAATAGGGAGGACCGTTATTTAGTAATCGAATCTAGTTATCTCCATAGAGTGAGACCATTGATTTGAGATGGAGCATGAGAAATATCTCAAGATTTATATTCATAGAGTTATATTTTTTGTCCAAGAACCTGTCTTATCCTTTAACCTATGTAAAACCACATATGATGTATCTACCATACTACTATTTCTGAGGGTCCACATTCTGATTCCATCACTTATATACTAGGATAGGGAATCCCCTAATGGTTCCCTATACTAGTTTACTCATTCCAAGGATGAGATTTATGATAGAAATATTTAATTACTCTTTTAACATATCTTATTTATGATTCCTTCGATTTATTATGGTTTCCATGGTTCCCAATCGGTATTCCCTCACTAATATGTGGACGTAAAGGATCCCAAGAATGATGAATCTCTAGTATTACGACCTGAGGTACCTAATGGATGCTCTATTGGTTAACCAAAACTGAGCTAGTGAAATGGGGTATTGGTTTTTTATGGTATCAGGTATCATCATAGAACATATACCGATCAAGTAATCCATGAAGCTGAGATATCAATGGTGGGTTTAGGAATTCGATAACACTCACTATTTTATTTTCTCATTCACTTTTTTACTGTAGAGGCATCAATTATTTCTAGAGATTTTTCCTAGTTTATAGATAGTGATCCTGATACAATAAAAAATATGATAGGGATTCCTATATATACTTCATAGGATCTGGCCTCAGAGCCTTTTCTTTGTTCGATATTATTTATTAAGGATTTATAAATTTACTAATTGGGATCCAACTAATGAGATACACTTGATGAATATTAATTTATGGAAATTTATATTTTTGATTATTTTATGCATGATTGATTACTAAGCCTTGGTGTTGGATGTGTAAATCCACATCATTGATGAATTCGAGGAAGATTACACACTCTTGAGTGATGGGGATGATTATACTCTCATTGATATATTAATTGATTACAATGTTAGACATGGTGTAACATATCATTGATGTAATAAAGAATGATTAATATATTTGTATTCATTCACTAAATAATTCCTATATTTAGTTGGATGCACCATTACATTACTAAACTCTCCATACATGACTAGGAGTGGGATATTGAACTTTTTTAATTTACACTATGCATGTACATGGATCCGGAGAGAATTTATTATACATCACCTAAGGTCACACACCTTAGGGATTAAAAACATCTTGTTATCATGACTACCTAAGGACCATGACCTAGGGATCAGACAACAATCAATATCTATATAGATTTATTGAAATTAAATCCTACTGAAATAACATTTTCATGATGTATAGTTATTACCTCAGACAATTCATTAAATTGATTGGAGGTAAAAATGGTTGAACACAGATATATGAATTTTATCCCCCTATAGTTACAAATATTTCTCAGAGGTATTTTCTTTGATGTAATAAGAATTTATTATTCAATTTATACTATGGAAACAAGGATCAACTAATTTTACATGACTTGAGTGGTATGGAATCTAGCTCACCACCCTTTCTATCAGATGTTCAGACGATCAATATTACATACCCAAGGATCAACTACTATTGATTTATTTCATTTTCACCTTACTCATATATATGTATATTTACATGTATATACATATATATTTATGGGAATATATATATACACAAAAAATGGAATATAGATATACATGATTGATTTTTTTCAAGATGATTGGGATTATGGACCCAATGATCAGTTGTTGATTCACTTGTTTTATGATATATTTAGTACTTATAATTTCTAGTTGTATCTTTACTAGGCTGAAAATATTTTATAATCATGAAATTACGACCTAAGATATATTGATTCATTATTGTGGTGACATATTGAGATTATTTCTCTCTGCTATATGTGCACCTCAGTGTGCGTGTATACCTAAATTATGTTTTTTAGGTTGATCATAGTTACACAATGGATATGGATGAGGCCCATAGTTTCATGATCAAGTATAGCCACTTTTTTGGATTAGTATGACTATGAAAAAGCATATTAGTGGTGTCATGGAGTCATGGTATGCGTCCTAGCTAAGAGTTTTCAGCAGTTCCCTATACATTTATTTCATTTTCTTTCTATGTACTCCAGTATATGGGATTAGGCCAATGGAATATTGGTGTTCTATATAAGACATATAATTTTTGAAATGTTTGAATTACATTTATTATTATGGCATACTTCCCTTTTAGTTTATTTACATCCTTCACAATCAATTTATTTACAATTATGGATAATGCGTGTTTATATTCTCTATTTTCTACTATGATATAACAGAATACTCTATCCACTATCATACATAAGAACCAAACTACTAGTCATTAGTCTCTATCATATTGGGAGGTGTACTGGAGGTATTATTTGGAACTAGATCAGGGCAACAAATATGTTTCATTAGGGACATGTCATTACAAATTATTAGTTTTATTTAATTATTAATATTATATTATTAAAGGATAATTTATAAATTTTCTATAAATTGTTTTTTAATGGTTCATAGTTTCTTATATCATGTTTAAATATTTTAAATAATCATTTACTTAATTTACTCCCATTCTTATTAATCATAGAAATAATTTTTTCTTATTATGAATAATTATATGGTTTAGTTTAATTATTAGACTTCTTATTGATTATGATCAATAATATAAAGTTGTATATGTTTGGTATGATAATTGATTTAGTTTTATTTAACCTTTACGTTTGATTATATTGGGTTATTAGTATGAATTAAGTTTTTAATTATGATTTATAAATTTTATGTGTTATAATTATATTGGGATTATGATCACTCATGAGTAAAGTATCCCTAGGTAAATGGACTTTTGATTAGAGATCTGACTAGACCAGAGGATTATTCCATATCTAGAAAAATGAGGGTTGATTATATTTTAATCCAACCATACTATACAGAGGATTATTACTTTTTTATAATTATAATTCATTAAATTAATTGTATCTATATACTTGATTCATGAGATAATTTTTTTTTTATATTTGAATATAATTGAATTTTTATTTATGCTAGTAACATAATCTATGTATTGTGAAGAGAGTAAAAAAACATTACGATTTAATCATATTGGTTTGGTTGAAAGGAAATAGGATTCTAACATAAAGAATTAGAATAATTATCAAACTTAAAGGTAATAAAATGTGATATGTTAGTGACATTATATCCCCTTTAAAAATATGCATTTTTAGACTACTTCTAAATCTGAGACTCATCAGGAACCAAATAACCAAACAGGGAATGTCATTCGATAAATCGGTTCCCCTTGATTATATTGTTTAAGGAAATAATGTAATGGGTGATCCTAATAGGATTAAATACTCATTAATACTATTTTATTTGGTTACACTTACCTGGAAGACCCTAATATGATTAGTTTATGAGCAGAAGATATTCAAGTTTATATGTACAATGGATTCAGAAAACCTTCTCTACCCAACCCTCTAAGAGTTATATATGATATTATTAGGATGATTATCTACCTAAATAACTAAGTGGTGTATGGAATTTCATAAAAGACTCATTAATATGGGAAATATGGATCCTATACCACCAATGTATATGATGGATTTTTAATGGGGTCATCATTTTAGTTGGAACATACTAAATAAAACAACATAATTAATGAATTTCAAACAAGATACTCATATGATAAATTTCTTTATAGTTGATAAGATCATTAGCATAAAAAACCCAACATTGAGATTAATCCTTGAAAAGGATAAGAATAATGCAGGAAAATCATAATTCATGTAACGTGTGGAATTTTTTTAATAATAGAACACTTTTTTTGTTATAACAATAACTATCTTAGTAAATATACTATCAATGTTATTCAAGAGGAGAATCGTTAGATTTTTTAGAAGCACTGAATGATTCAACTTATATTTTAATGAAATTAGAAGAAAAATGACCTAAATAACTTGATCTCGAATGATATATTAACTGTTATTGTGTATGTTTAGAGATACTAGAAAGATATTTAAGGAATTATATACATGGGAAGTCATTCTATGAAAACTTTTCTAATAATTTGAATGTATTCAAGAAAAGTTTACTATATATTATCCTTTAAATGGTGATAAAGAATAGGGAATATGATGTTTGGGTTGGGTGATATGTTATAGTACAAGTGGGTAAAAAATCAAACTGTAAGAAAAGACATTAATTGGAATGCCGAAAATTGTTTCTTCAAACATCCAACCTGGGTCACTAAAACTTAAATGAGTTCTCAATAAGAATATTTTATGATTCTATAAGATGAATTTTTCTAGAATACCTAAATGATTTTTGGTAACTCTATGGAATTTTAATGATATGTACCAATGTAAAAGAAATTAATATTTCTTTTGAAGGATATGTGATTATAAATTTAAATGTTGAAATGCTTGTAGATATACATGATTTCAATGTCAAGGTAAGAAGTAATATAACCTATATTTTTCATTCAAGTGATATGTAAATGAGTTTCTACATCAATGTTGGCACTCAAATCATATAAATGGAATAATTACACCTAAATTTTATAATATTTTATCCAAGGGGGAAGGGGTTTAGTTGGGTACCCATCTTCTCATGCCCATCTTAATGGAGAATCCATATACCCAGTCGATTCCACAGTACATGCCCAGTCCTCCTAAGTGCTATGTAGAACAACACACCTAGACATACTTTTCACCTGCATTAGATTGCATACAAATTGTGTTTGCCCCTTGAGAAGATAACTAATATTACTTGGGTTCATAGCTTCATATTCCTATATTGGATAACCATACTCTAAATTTTGACACACAATATCTCCCAAGGAGTCTAAAGATAATCCAATGAGAACTTGAGAAATAGTAATATGCATCCAGTGTCTCCAATCCCCCCTTTTTTTATTTTTTAAATTCCAATTAATGGTAAAAAATTAATAGGGTGGTTTTTTTATCTTTTAGTGGATATAAACATTAAAATACAACTTTTTCTAGGTCAACATTATGTCTACGGATAGGGACACTCCAAAAGAGATTTATACAAGAGACAAAAGTGTGTTATATAGGTGCCCTATCTATGCCAAAAGTGATCCACCAAGGTCTTATTGAAGGGAATAAACCATTATATTAGAGACTACCCAACTAATGTGTAATTTAATCATGTATCTTTGTTATAATGAAATTCAAATTCACTTCCGTCTTGGACATAGATTCTATGATGGTTATGGACAAAGCAGAATCACCGGTGGAGGCAGGGCCAACATGAATTCAAATCAAAATATTAGAATAATACATGATTTACATGACAAATAATCATAACATGAAACCAAATTATAATTAATATTAAATAACATGATCTTAAAACTAATAAGTCATGATCTTTATACGTATAATTTATTGTTTTTTTAATTAAATAATTAACTTTTATTGAAATAATTCTTTATCGATGAATCAATATATCAATTCTTTTCATACCATCATTTCATCAGAGGAATCATGTGAATATTCCCTTGAGTGTTGAGCCACACATACTTCTTGAACCTCAGATCAATAATATAGAATCCTTTGGGTACTAAGGCAGATGGTTCTAATGTTAGCGATGATCGATTTTAATCACAAATGAATCCTTTAAGAGGGATGATATTTTCTCTATTTAAGGGGGAGAAAAACAATACATTATTTAGTGTGTTTTAGGGGATAAGCCTCTATGTTTTGATATAATTATCTATAGAAATCATTGTGTAGATCGAAACAATAATGATCACACATTTTAGATAATTTCATAATTAGGTTCAAAAAATTATAGTGTTAGAAAATAATTATTGCACAAGGGCCCTTATTATTTTCTTAATATACGGAGAACCCCATGTCTTAATAATAATATATTTATGATTATTTAATTTATATTAATTAATTATACAGAATAAATAAATAATTTTTTTCATGAATAAGTTTTTTTTATTAATTCAAAAAATATTTTTTATGAAATTTTTACTATGCATGTAAACATAATTTTTCAATCATCCTCAATATTATTTCAACCATGAATAATGACTAACTAAATAACTAAATAAATGTAACTACATCTGTCTCTAATGAATATATACACATTACACTTACCAAAAATAATGAATCAATATTTACTAATTATTCACAAAACTGAAAAATATATTTTTTTCACTATTAAAATTAAAAAGAATAAATAAATATTTAATATTTAGATTACTAAATAATTAATTACTTGTTGGATAAAAATTTATTAAATATTCAACCCAAATATATATTCTACTAAATTACTGGTGATCGAATATTTATTATCCAACTTACATGAATACATACTATAATACTTAGGAGAATAATATTTTCCCAATATTTCAAATTCATATGGAGTCTAACTGAGGTTCTAAACACACTTAGTATCTGACTATCAAGGTGACTTTCATAGTTGAATTATGCTGGACTGCCTATTTCTAGAGCTGGTGTCTATAAACATGGAAAGGCTACCATAAATATAGAAGTTAATTTCACAATGAATATTATACTCCTATGAACATAAAATGTGAAATATAATCCATTTATCTCAATATTACCAATCAAGAAGTTTGCATACTATTGTCATCGACCTATATTCTCGATTTCTCTTTATTAAAATTTCCAGAATTAAAATTTCTGAAAAGATCACCGTGTTCATTGAGTTAATCAATAACTTCAATACTCAATAATTCTTCTATGATATCAACTTTGACTAATGAAAACAAGGGGTAAATTAATTCCTAAATTATTCATTAACATAATTCCAGCCATGACACAACGAATTTATCCCACTTTACTACAAGAATATGTGGTTACAATTTTTATCACTACATCAATGTATGAAACTAATGACATAAATTAATATTAATATTAATGTATATAGATAGTTTAAAAAATATGAAGATATGAAATTTAAATGACACATATAAATGTTGGAATCATATTGGCTAGTTATGTTCTCATAATCCCTTTCACTAAATATTACCAAGTGAATATACCATGAGAAAGTGTCTTAAAAAACTATGAGTCTCAAAACCTGATAGAAAGCTTCATTTGTGTGGCATTAAATAATATCATCCAACTATTGAACTTATATTTAAAAATAAATTATTGATACTTCTAGGTTCACATAAAAATATGGATCTACAATGAACTTTTACTGTGAAAAGTACCCTAATGAAAATATCACACACTATGTCACATATAAGAACAATCATGATGTGATAATTTTTTCTGGAATATTCTAATAAATGAATAAAAGTAATCATAATGCACATAGAATTTTGTTGTAGGTAATCTATTCTATCTAATTCATTATTACACTAGATCCAACTACTTACATCCTTTATTCTACTAACCCTCACATATTTTTCATACCTCTATTGAGAAAAGACATTAGTAAAGGGGTGCACTATACTCTTTCCCATAAAAACTATATTCACACAGACTTCACCAGATATTGTATCCAAACTACTTCTTTGCATATATTAAGAGCCTTTATAATCGAACACTATAGTAGGATCTATGAAAACTAGTTTCATTGAACTCTTCCAACTCACAACACATATATTGATTGTAACGACATACGATGACTGTAAAATCATACCATTTATATCTTTTTGGAAACTATAATTAGTATATCATCTAATGACTAGTTTCTCACATCCTCTATAAACCCAAAACATATACTTATTATTCCTAAGATACTCAAGGATATCCTTAACAATAGATTTCAACTATTTTTCTGGATTAACTTAACATATACCTACTATGATTAAATTATCTACAACATCATTGAAAGTATATAATAATTAATACATGATTGAAATTATCACATATGCATATGGGATCCTTCTCATTATTTCTCTCTTTTGTTATATCTAAGAAAACATTTTCTTTGAGAGATGTCTACCTGGTGACACTCTAACCAATACCCTATCAAATTGTTTCATACTAAATATCATTAGTATTTGGTAATATTATATACTTTGACTTTTTAAAAACATTTATTTTTATCTATCACGAATGATATTGATTACGTAGATATGTCATACTCCACCTATATCCTTTATAGAGAAGAACTTTTTTAACAAGTCCTTAACTGACTGTAAGACTAGTATATTATTTCCAGTAAGTAATATATCATCACTACACACTAATTTTAATATTTCCTTACTCCCACTAAACAACTTGTAAACACATGGATCACATACATATTTTATGAAACCAAAATATATTACAACTACATCAAACCAAATGTTACACTACTAAGATGCCTACTTTGACCCATTAATCGACCTCTATAACATTCATGACTTATTGTTATTCCATAGAGTCATAACCATTTAATATGAGTAATATAGAAATATTATTCAAGTTTTATATTGAGAAAAATGTTTGGAAATCCATTTACCGAATCTTATAGTCAAGGAAGGATTTAATGTTTAATATAATTCTGAGGGATTTGAACATTGAAACTATAGAGAAGACTTCACATTATCAATTGTTCGAACTTTTTTAAATCATTTATCCACTATTCTTTTTATAGGTACTCCATTTACCTTACATGTCATTTTATCTCTTTAATAACCAATTTCACCCAATGCGCTTCACCTAAACTGGAGGATCGAACAAAACCCAAACATAGTTGTGATACATGAATTCTATATCAGGATTGATGTATTCTTTACTTCTCCCGTATACTTATATCTCTACTACATCCTTGTAGTAAATATGATAATTATTTATACAAAATAATGAGTCACCATATTTGATGATTAGAAAGTCGTATCTTTTTGGTTCTCTCACCTCTCTAGTGCTCCTATTCAAAACTTATTTTTTTGAAGAAACATATAATTTGAGGATCTATAGAATCTTTTCATATACCAACCCTTTTTATATCGATAATCAAGATTATTTAGGTCAATATTTCAGACATAATTATTCTGGAGGTTGTTCTCCCTTTGAAAAAAATATGGATTTTATTGTAATAATATCCATCTTATATGAGGGGTGGTATAGATAGTATCAACTTTTTTTTATTAGGATACCCTTTAAAGATACACTTTGTGCCACAGGGTTCATTTTTGTTGTAAGTGTTTTCCGTAGAAAATTTCTAACAATACAACGTGTGAATATGTGAGAAAACAGTTTTTTCATATTTAAAACATAAAATTAACATTGATTTTTTATTTAGTTTGTACATAGTTTAGTGTGTATGATAAAATGCATAGTTCATATCCCAAAGATTATTATGGAATAATTACATTGATTATCATCGAAATTGCCATGTATAGAATGGTATGGTCCCAATATTCACTAACACTCTGCTATAGTGGCCTATAAGGAGGAGTGAGTTGGGATATGATCCCACACTTCATTAGAAAGTCAATGTATTTGGGGTTAAGATACTCACCCCCTTAATCAAATTGAATATTATTTATCTTATAACCACTGTAATTCCCGACTATGTTTTTTAATTATTTGAAAATCTCAAAATATATGGACTTATACCCAATTATGTTTAAATATCCATATATACTTAAACCATTAGTAAAAGTGGTAATGTTTGAATAGCCACCAATAGATTCTACTAGAAATGGTCAATGCACATCAGTGTGTACCAATTATAGATTCTATGTTGTTCTCCAACCTTTTCCATCAAGTGGTGGATTGGTAAATTTTCCTTATAAATAGAAATTAAATAATTCAAGTGGTTTTATCTAAAATGAATATATATATACATATGGATTATACTTTTTCAAATTCATCTTGTTTACTTAAAAAATAGTGATAATAGAACTATGTGTGAAATGATTCATGAAAACTTGATTATTTATCAATATCAAATACTTGGTTTTCATAATTTAATACAAAATTACCATTATTTAAATGTTCCATACAATAAGAAATAATTTATTTATAAATGAAACAAAGTTAACTTTCCGAAATGAAAATAAAACCAATTTTATCTTGGAAGGAAAATGAAATTTTTATTTAAGTAACATTTTGTACATAAAAGAATATTTTTAAACAACTACCATCCCAATTATAAACAGATGTTAGTAGTCTCCATGGATGGAGAAATTGTCCGTGCAACATTTATATCCCATAAATAAACTTATTCTATATAAATCTTAAGAAATATAATTGTTTAATTCATTTAAATATATATGTGATGAAAAAAATCTATATTTAATAACCACTGTCTAGATATAGAAGGATTTCAATTGATAATGTATTCACCCGAAGCTTCCCCTTACTTCTTTATCTAGGTGCAGTTCTTCTTATTGCGACCCAACCTTCATTATGAAAAACTATCACATCTTTTACCTTTGAGCATATTTGTATAATATTTTTCTTGGAAGGAATTTTCATAAGATCCTTATAAATTTTATAATATTTGGGCCCATTTTTTCCAGTTCTTCGTTTAATTATTCACTATAAGGACCATAATATTCTCTACCCCAATGTTTTTCTGATCATTGAAAAGTACCTTAATTACATTATAGATATAATTCCCACTATTTATCACATTATAATTAAAAATGAAACTAGAGAATATCTTAGGTAGTGATTGAATAATGATATTTGTGCATAGATCATCTGGAATCTCAAATCCCAATATGTACAAGTGCTAAATGTTGCAAATCCTGTTGACTATATGAGTCCTAACTAGCACTAAATATTCTTGTTTTTACATGAACAATGAATTAGACACCTCACATATCTCAGGTCTAACCATCTCTTGATAATGATAAAAAATATGACACATCGTTCTATACACATCCACATCCTTTTATTCTATTAAAATGTCACATTAAATTTAAGAAATAATGAAATATTGGATATCTTTGGCATCATCTAAATATTTCATAATGAGATGTGGTTATTCCTCACCATCCTATTTTCCAATAACCTCTAGAATTTTTTATCCAACACAAATAATTTCTATTTTAATGAATATTATAATAAAAAATATGTATATAACATTCCTTGAAATTTAATCCACTCGAAGGGTTAGAATTTTATAAAATGATTCACAATTATATATTCAATGTCTTGTGTGTAATAACCCAGACTCTATAAACCCATGGCCAATAGTGATATTACATTATTGGTACATAATATATGAGATTAAAATTTCTTTAACATCATATTATTGTTCAAATGTTATGCACATACATAAATTACATATGAAAACATAAAATAAAACAAGAAACATTTTCGAGAGCATTATTATCCCTTCCATCATATCATTGAATATTATACATAGTCCTCTTATTAATTTATCATGAAAAGTAAAATAAATAATTGTGAGATCATATGCTCAACAAGGGTTAGAATTAAATGGAATATATCATAAAATAAACATAGTAAAAGTGATATGGAATGAATATATAATCATCATGTAGATATAATAAGATGAAACTAAGAGTATATTATATACATGGATATCGATTAAAAAAATACATCACATGGATAATAATAACTAGTTCTGTAGATGTGATATGTACAATACAAGAAAAAAAATCCATCTAATTAGAAAATACATTAAGATCGTAGACATAATGATTGTAAAGTCAAGGAAACATCTTATTTAGGGTGGATATATATGAAAATATCCAAACATGTTTGTCTCATGAGAGACACAAATACATTGAGATATTATATATGGTCGGCGCCTATTCATTGCATGTTTAATTCAAATACACTCATAGAATGACAAAATAAATAAACAATTGATGATAAACATTTCCAATAATCATCCAATTTGGAATAATATCATAAGTAATACTGATATGAGTCCCCATGTCAATAGAATAGATAATATTATCATATCCCATCAGAAGAAAGATGGTAAATGATTAAAAAATACAAATTAATCCTTCCAATAGTAATTTTTATTAGAATATAAAAATAAAGAATGTCAATACATTTCTCATTTCAAAAATGTTATAACATGATCATACCCCTTCTCAAGAAATAAGGTTGATGGTTTCAAGAAAATGTAACCCCAATGTAATAGAGTAAAAATAGAGGGGCATTGAAATAAATGAAAGACATCCCTGTAAAAGAATTCATAAAGGATACAATTGAAGACGGGACCCAAAATTGGATTTTCAGCGAACATGATAACATTTCCCAAAATATGGATATATATTAGTGTATATATAGTTTAATGTATACCCTATAAGGTAAAATTCCGTTGATAATGAAAACTGAAATTTTAACATAAAAGATCTTTTATCATTTTTATCATTGATTTAAAATACTATCATACATGTAAATTCCAAAAGTATCACCTGAAATGTTATATGTAAATATTTTTAAATAATTTAATTTTAAAAATAATCTCTAAAAATGGATCCCTGAAAATGTTATAATGTTTTTCTATAATAAATGTGTGTAAAAAATATATAACATTTGATTATGAATGTGAACGTTTTAGTACATTAAATATCCTTTGTTGATAATAATCATTGTAAAAATAGTATTAAAAAATTGTTTCTATTAAAGCAGAATTTTACCAAATAGGATTATAAAATATTATATAAAAAAATATTAAGGTGGGAGAACCCATGAAATGAAAATAAATTTTGAAGATGAAACAATAGAACATAAAGAATATAGATTTGAGATATCATTATCAATGATGGGAAATTTTATTCATGAAGTATATAACACTTGAAATTGTTTTTATATAGTAAAAATATAAAATACAATATAATAACACAAAATAAAATCAAAGGTTATAATTTATCCAACTTAAATAAAATATGTTAACAAGTTTGATCACAACTCAATTAATAAAAATTGAGTTAATAAAAACTTTTATGATCACGATAACACTTGAGTTACAAGACTTTTAATGAAAAGAATATTGGTTGGATCAGTTCATCTGATAAATTAAAAGTAAATAATTTATAGAAAATTCATTTCTTAGTAAATAAATATAACAAAATTAAATTTAAAAATTGTATATAACATGTAACATGTTTCAATGTACCAGAATAGAGACAAAAACCCCTTGTAGTTTGAGTAATTCTTTAATAAAAACCCCATAAAATGTCGGTATTATAATTTAACATTAAATAACATGATTAAAATACAATCCATGATATGATACATAATATATGAAATATACCCACCCAATAAATTAAGTAAGGTACATTATACCAAACATATATCAAAGAGGGGGATTTGAGTAAAAACATGTTACCTTGCTCTTGATTCATTCTTCACTAATACCAAACATCCAAAATAATTAAATTAAAATAAGTAAATAAAAACCCAAAAAAATTATTTAGGACTATAAAAAATTATACACCCATTTATAATTATTCAATACACAATATATATATATATATTAGTTAGTCTTTACCTTTTTGCAATACTTTCTGTAAGAATTCTTTATCCCTATAAATGAGTTTCCCAAACGTTCTATGGGAATAACATATTTTAGTAAATGCCACCATTATTATGTAATATAATCCACTCTAATTGATGATATAATATAATTTATAAATATATAATATCATTTCATTGTAGTTTTGGTTACAACCCTTGAGGATGATGTCGACGATGATCATTTTTCAATGTTTCTTTTTGAACAATGGGGGTTTTTTTAATTAATGAGTGAAATATTAATATAACCTAACTAGAACAAACAAAATAACATATGTGTATCAAATTATACTATTATATAATTTTCTAAAATTCATCTATAATTTAAATTCATATTATTGTTCAAGTGGGTGGTTAAACTGACAAAAACACAAACCTACCATGATTAATGGGTGATTATGTGGTTGTTTATTTGTAATAACATTATACTATATGAATAATGATCATATATGGTTCTTATTACTGTAATTTAACATAATTTTAAATAATTAAAAATAATATAATTTATATTACTTATATAGAGGGGATCATTTCACTCTTAGTTCTATATTTTTAAAATAATTTAATGAACAATAATTGTTTTCTGATCATATCATCATTAACTTCTAAGATTTTCTATATAAAAAATCATTATTATATAAAAATAAAAATATTTATACACAAATATCAATCTCATAAATAGTCATGTAATCTCTGAATGAAATTAATAATGAAGGTAAAGCATTCATAGGAGTCGATAGCCCACGCATATGAATGGTTAAAGATTTTATTTTCCATACAATTATTGGAAAGAGAAATATGTTATAATGTTTTAGAATAATAAAAATTATTTATCAATCATAATTATTTATTAAATTAATTTTGTATAATATATTTTTATTGAGGTCAAGTAAAATGAAACCCTTAGTTTCGTGGAGTCGGTAGTCCACACAATGCAGGAATGTCAGTTTCATTTTTCTTGATAGAAAATGGAAAATGTAATTAAAAATTATTACCATAGTATGATGAAGATGATTATATATAAAATAGTTATTTAATTACTTCAGTATTTTAAAAATATAAATTTTAATGAAATATAGGAATTAAATAAATTATTTAATAATTTTTACTCGCATTGAGAACTTTGATATTTCTTTAGAATATTCCTTGGAAATGGATGATATATGACAATATCATGTTACCTAAATCATAATAGAGTGAAATAACATCCTATGAGAAGGAAATATGGAATATTGTAACTAGGAAATAGAATTTTAGTGGAGTTCATTGAATGGTTGGTGATATGCACCTTTTATAAGTGTAGAGAATGACATTTTGGTAAATATTTCAACTTAATATAATGGGTAAACATGTTAAATATATCAAGTGGCTTAAAAATTGTGAATAAATATATAATGGAGGAGATAAGGAAGAAAAAATCCTCATAAAATTA
The DNA here is from genome assembly GCA_963277665.1 of Viscum album. Lineage (NCBI taxonomy): Eukaryota > Viridiplantae > Streptophyta > Magnoliopsida > Santalales > Viscaceae > Viscum > Viscum album. The sequence continues at coordinate 1,776,294,979 of OY728158.1, forward strand.
ATTATAATCATGTTTTTTCCATTATTCATTCCCTTTACCACTTGAATTATTTCATATACCATTTTAGATTTTATCACCTTAACCGTTTATGGCCTATGTTAAGTGAATAATTAGATATAAAAAATAATGTGTTACTTTTTACATAATTTGGACCCATTAATTATAAATATTGAATATATTTTTCATGATTCAATTTAAAATGTATAAAAAATCATTTTATAATAAAAATGTATAATTTTATAAAAATAGTTTTTAATAAAACAATACTTCTGTTTTAAAATATCAAATGTGGGTTTGTAAACTATTTTTTTATTATTGTAAGTTCACATGTAAAATAAATATTTTATCTAATGATTTTTTTTCATGAAATTAAAATTCACACATATATACTACTAATTTTAAAAAATCATGTTATTTGTAAAAATGATATTTTAACCAATAAATCATTATTCTTAGATATATACCAATATTTAATCTTAAGATTATATTAGAATTTTAAATCTAAAAAATAAAACCACATTTTTGATAACATTTATAAAATATTATAATTCAATATGTACATAAAATCCAAAATATTTGTGGAAAACTATTCTACTAGAAAATACCTTTTTAATATGTTCGTTGTTCTATATTATTATTTCCTATCCATAATTAATTAATTTATTTGTAATACATTATTCATATTATCAATACATTTTATCATCAACAAATCATAATAATCATTGACTCTTTAAATAAAACACCAATCTTAGAAAAATATATTTTTAATCAGAAACTGATTTTCCTTATTATTTTAGACATACTAATTGAATTTAAACCATATTAAAGGCATCCGTTATTTTATTTAAATAAATATTTCATAATTTGGTTACACTTATCCATTATAAATAACTAAGTGAATAGGATTTAACAATCCTACTTAATATGTATATTTTAAAAAATAATTCATAGTTGCATTTTAGTTCGGTGTTGCATTTTGGGAAAATTATCAAAAAAATATCTCATTTAAAGTGATTAAAAAATTATAATTTTGGGGTTTCACATTCTCCCCATAAATAAATTTTAAACTCAAAATTTTTAATTATCACCCTTTGAAGAATGTAGATAAGGTTATTCTTAACATATGTATTATTTGGGGTACTATCTCTAATATGAAATTTAACTTACTTTATTTTTCAAGACTAAGTTAATTATTTTTCATCAAAAATCATTAAAAATTCATACAAAGATATAGTATTACATGTACATACCCAAATAGTATATTGTTCCAAAGTATAACTTTTCCAAAACCATATCAACCTCCAAGACAATGAACAACAACGAAATAATATATTATTCTAGAAATTAAAACTGTTCTTAACCCTAAAATTATATTAGCCCCTAGTTTATAATTCCACACACTACTCTTCATATATCATATTCATAAAATGAGGTAAAAATCCCGATTAATATCATGGAACACTTTTTCATTAAACCAGTAATAAACTCTATGGTTATTAATACTATTTAACTAACTTTCCTCAAAATCAATCAACCCTATTTTTTCTCAATTTCAAGTGTATAATAAAACTAAGAGATATACAAAAATTAATCATAAATTATCTAATAGTATTTATCAAAATATAATTTTGAAATAAATTAATTTTTCAAGGTTATTGATTCCATTTAATATTTGATTCCAATCCTTTAATAAAAAAATTATTGGAGAAAAATCCTTAAATGTTTTAAATAGTTATCATAGATCTTAGAATATACTAGAATATTATTAATAAATATCACTCTATAGTGAATATGGATAAATGTGTCAAGATGAAATTTTTATTCAGATAATAACCTCACAACATCTAGTAGGACTAGAAAACATACACATTGATTCATAATAGTAATATAATTTGTTCCTCAACCACTTAAGTATGATCCCTTATTTAGTTATATAAAATAGTGGTTTCTAGATACACAACTTTATTAGATTATTCTTTGTGATGTTGTTTATTCCAAATACTAAAACCAAAATAATTATAATACCATTCAAAATATGATTATGAAAAAATAAATATTAATATTTATTCTCTTATGAAACAATTCTTCTAACAAAGTATTCCATTACATCATCCTATGACTCTATTTAATATATCCTTGGTTATCTTTGGTCATTTTAATATTAGATTATCTAAACTAATTAGTAACCATCGAACCTTAATCCTTTATAATTATTTGAAAACTTAATGGTATTAACTTAGCTACATCCCCTAAAGAGTCAACCCATGTTTGAAATTAGGTATCTATGTGACGTATAGGGTGATGATTGAGTTAATACCAAATATTCCCTTTTTTTACGGTTATTACCCCTATGTACATCTATGAAAGAGCATGAATCCCCATATAGTTTCTAAAAATGAATGTTACATTAGGGAAAACTATATTCTGATGATTCTATAGATACTTAATAATTTTATCATATATTTATTCATAGAATTTACTCTGTAGTTCTCTCATACATATCCCCAATTGAAAATTGAATGTCACCTTAACATTAAATAATATAATATCACAAAGGATTAACTATAACAATGTAATTATGGACAGCCTGAACTTATCAACCCTAAAATTATATTCTATAAACATAATATTCGCCAAAGAAATATGAAACCTATTTAGATACCTGTTAGTTTAAATAGAATGTTGTAAGATGGTATAGGGGGTGAATAGACCAGATTTATAAAAAATTCATCAAATAATTTATTAATTAATTAATTATGAATATTACATAGTAGAGTAATAAAAGGATGAAGATAATTATGTTTTTACCATAGTTTGTTCCAAAGTAGACCAATTCTACTCTTATACTTATCTACTCAATGAGTGACACAATTTACACTATACTGTTTTTTAATGGGAATTCTTAACCCAATTAAAACCTTTCTATTATAGTGGAATTATATCCAAAAGGAACCTTGATTTTTTATGGGGTTCACTACCCAATGAAAAAAAATGAATCTAAGCAATATCGGTAAGAACCCAAAAAGTCCTTACCATGGAATCTGGGATTCAAACCCCAAAAAATGATGTTGTAAGTAAAATCCTATAAAAAGTGAGATCATGTGTGAGAGATGGGATAAAGTATTATAAAAACAAGATACTAGGATGAATTAGATAGTTGGATAAGTACATGTACTAGTTTTTCATAATTGGATCCGAATGTCTCGTTACGGATGTAGAATCCAATGAAGATGCAATTTGGTACTTGAGAGATTGTCCAGATAATGAAATAGAGATCAAATAAGAATTTATAGATTGTAAAATAATTTGATTGTTCATAGATTTATCCTCAATAAAAAATATATTTTCAAAGAAGTTATCATGAATGATTCTAAATATCCTCTAATTTATTTACATATATTATAAAAAGCTTAAAACTACTAAATATATCTCTCTAAAATGGTTAGAATCATTCAAATTAATAATAAAAGAGTTAGCCTATTTTATTAGAGGTAAATATGATTTAGGATATATTTTGGTAATTCATAAAAAACTAAATATATAATTTGAATAATTTATATGTGCCAATTATTTTAAATAAAACTTTGAAATCAATTATATAAAATATAGTCAAATAATTCCAAAAATATAGAAATAATTAATATGTTCTAATTGTAATGTGTCAAAAGGAGAAATAAAATAAATAAAATCATTGATCATATTTATAAATATTGTTTTTAAATATGGAATAATAAATTTTAAATAAAAATTATATTTAAATACTAAGAAACATATCATGATTAAAAAATATTAAAAAGAAATTTCTATTTTTTTATAAAATTAATTTGAGTCCTAAAAAATTTATAACTGATGATAGAAAAAAATTTATTCTAAATTAATTTTAGTATGGATATTGAATTGGAAATATTCTAAAAATAACTCACACCCAGTGGTGGAAAAATTATACTACTACTACTGTTTAGAACCTCAGTTATGCTAACCATCAAATACAAGATATACTATTACACACCATAATTAGTACAATAATAATTACAGTTCAATAGAGGTTTCATTGATACAATCACATGATGCTACTATCATACTTATGGTATTGTCAATGATAGATGAATTGTTTACCTATGCATTGAAATGTAGTGATGTTTCTAGTTTAAGGACATTTCTACAGACACTATTTGATGTGATGATAATATAAGTTGGAGGTGGAGATCAATGTTATAATTATAAGGAGGTGAGTGAAAGAGGATGTGTGATGATTCTACCATCAATGTACATCGGTTGATGCATTGGATGGAGTTTCATGCATTATGAATCTATGGTTAATTACCTCTATCCATGTCACATCCCCTAACAATCATCCCTGAATATTTTTCTCATCACTTTACCTATCATTCTCTTTAATTGGGTGAGTCTTGGGACTCCTGAGGATGGATAAAATTTACATATAAAATGAATTAATGTTTGGGGTGTATATTTTTTTGTATTAATAGATTCTTGGTATAAATGTTTCAATGACATTGTGGGGTTCTTCCTAACTTCCAAGAATGCTCGGAGCATGGTTTTTGAGTTTTTCAACTTAAAAAAACATTTTATGCAGTCTTTTGGGTGATTATACACCATTTAAATATGTTTCATTCCATGTAATATTCTTTCAGAGGATTTCAGGAACTGGATACATAGTGTGTGGGGTTTACACACCAGGTAATAGGTTCATGCTATGTAATGGAGAATTCCAGTTTTTTATTAAATATGAAACATATGTTTTGGTGCGTATGAGTTTCATGGATTACATGACATGTATGGGGACTAAACACCATGTAATAGTATGGGTTTGGGATTTTTTGGTGATATAAAAGTGGTTATTTATTTCATTGAGTGAATTTTTCCTTTATCTTGGCCAAAATTATCTCCCACTGTGATTTGGGGAGATTCACTCCTTTTAGGATCACTTCATTTAGCGGCTGATCACCATTGTGGTTTGGTTTCTTTTTTGGGGATTATAATCCTTATGGCTCTTATTTGTATTTGTTTTTTGTTGTTCTTTTATAAGTGGTCGTGTTTAGAATTGTGATCAGTTAGTGTTTTCAATTGACCCTTTTCATTTTCTTGGCATACCTTTCCTTTTGAAGGTCATTTTCATTATTTCTGATCACTGTTGTCTAAGGGGTATAGTTTTCTAATGTTATAAGGAATGCATTTCTATACCATTGGTTAATTTTTTTAATTTCATGTAATTCCTGATAATTTTTTTTTGGGTTTTTTGTTGATTAAATGTAATAAGTGGTTTTAAAGGATTTCATTGAATGGAAACAATTATTAAAAGGGGTTTTAATTTACAAATTGATATTCTTGAATAGAAAATGGGTTTTTCAAACACCGAAGAACTTTGTCTTTGATTAAAAAATATTTTATGAAATTGTGAGAATATTTTTTAAATTAAATTTGGATAATTGCGTTGTGGGAACCTTGGGTGCATCAGGGAAGAAACATGTCTATCCTTAGTGGGTTTCTCACACCACCTATAGGCACCCTTTTGGAATATCGACTAGAAGGACATGATATCAGTTGGATGAAACATTATGCTAGTTTAGTCTTTGTACAATTTAGTATGAAGTGTCTCATAGTATATAGCCCAAATTTTAGGTGTTTTTATTATGGTTATTTATCACATGATTCTTTTTATCATGTATTCTTGATCACATGTTTTTGTAGATACATGGAAGCATCACATAACTTATCGTGATTGGTTGTTTATAGAGATGTGTTTACCTACATTCCTCTTGATTCATAGATACTATTTTCTTTTTATTTCAATTCTATTTTTTTATATTTATATTTTGAGAGTATGAAATAATTTTATGAAAAAATATGGTAAATGAATTAATAATGGATTTAGTTTATGAAAATGTTTTCTAAATCTGTTTTTTATTATCTGGAACTGTTTAATTATTAATATTATAAATTGAATTGAAATGGTGGTGGTATCCTACACGGATTTTGATCACACCCTACGTCTTCCTTTGGGATTTATTATATGTTTTATTATAGAATCTATGTAAAGTGAAGAGAACCTTATAGCATGATTGATTCTATTATTTTCTCTTCATTAAATTTGGGTTTGTCTGGAGTTGATTTTTGGTTACATGGGGATCATACATACTTTCTGGTATATCCTGTTTTGCTTTATATTTTGTATATTTTATGTATCTCATATGTTTTTTCTTTGTACTCTTGTTTTACATATTTTTTTCTTATAATCATGATTGTTTTCTATTATCTTGTTTTACCTACATTATGTGATGGGCCAGTTTAGGTGGATCATTTAGTTTACCTAGGTTTGTTCATTAAAATATAGTATCATAGGTATGCTCAGCTTGAAGTGTGTTAACATTTCCTGATTTTTGTTTTTTCATGGTTAAAAAAGAGTTTGGACCGTCAATATACAGATAATATGTGTAGAAAAGGGGCCTAGCTGTCTCACTTCTATGAGTAAAGACAAGTTACCATGGGAGGTCAGGAACATTTTTTCAGGTTTGAGACTTTGAATTTGACATCTTTTAAATTAACTATATAGGATATTTATTCCAATAGAACTTTTCATATTTAAGTATCTTTTTTTGTCGGTAGTTTTTTAGTTTCGTTAAATTATGATTTTTATAAATATTTGATAAAGAACCTGAAGTTGGTCCTAATGTTTTGAAAATTTATCAGGACTGATTTGTTTTTTTATTTTGTTATATAGTGCCTCTGAGAATATATCTTCCAATTATGTAAGAGAAAGATGTGACACATGCTCTATAAGTGAATCATCTAGTGGATCCTACTTTTGTTGATGTTTTATCTGTACTATTCATACTATGGGTCATGTAGGTATTCATATCCCAAGACACATGGTGGATCATGACTCTAATTTACTAAGAATCATCCACCCATCTTTCATGATAATAAGGGAACTGAGGATCCTAAGGAACCTGAGGAGTGGATTGAGAGGATAGAAAGGATATTCTAATTATTGAAAAATCGTGAAGAATCTAAGGTAGGGTTTTACACATATATTATCCAGGTACCGGGAAGAAGATTGTGGGATTCGGTTTTGCAATCTAAGCTTCACAAGTATCTTGCATGGGGTTCTTTAAAGAAAATTTCTTATTAGCAGGTTTACCCAGATACATTGCATGAAAAAATATAAGGGAGATTATAGAATTATATCAAGGGAAGTGTATTATTCTAGATTACTCTACACATTTTTTTTAATTTGTGTATCTGGCACTAGATCATATCAATAATGAGTGCTTGAAGGCTTAGAAGATCGAGGTGGGATAAAGGCATGGCATTTGGTTGATGTTGATACTCTTGTGGCTTCTAACATTTTTGCAGGTAGTTGAAAATGTGGTTTTGGATGAGTCATACATAGATGTGAAGATAGGTTTGGATGGAGTTTCTATATATTCCCTTGCTATATTGGATGGGTCTTCTGGATAAAAAGGATTCATAGGAGTGTTTAGTTTTATTCAGGACCTATTCAGGTGCTTTAATAGGGGAACAACTTGTTTTCTACTACTACTGTGAAAGGAGAGGTCATACCCAACAAAACATTTCATTTGTTATAAATAATTGTAATCTTTATGGATGTGTTGTGTGAAATAAAATTTATTAGAAAACTATTGATAAGAAAAATAACATGGGTAGGTGAGCTGGGATACCAGAAAAGCTACCAATAGAACATGGAAATGAGAACACACAACAAAATTTTCTTCTTTCTCTCCGTGTAATGGTGTCCTCTATTGAATATCATAACTTTTCACATCGGATCCCACAACCAGATCTCCATTAATAACATCTTTGGCATGTACATCTGGAACACTTCCATCTACCATAGCAGGAAATTACTCAGCCACGTCTCACCCCGACGTCCTCCCCAGAATTTCCGACTCCAGTGCCACCACCATGTACATGTTCCTTTCCACCTCCTCAAAACTTACACCCACCCTTCCAACCCCATTGGTATTGTTGGTTCCATTGTAGGCCACCGACATTCGATCTTGGTTGGTGCATAACTGGATAGAGTGTGTGATCTCATCGGTGGAGGTGTAGGAGAGGTAGACGATGAGCACTTCCTTGGTGTGGTCAAATTTCTTCTACATGATGCGGTCCATGGCCATCTTCAGGCGCTCTACCAGCATCATGATATTGTAGCTTAAGTAGATTTAGACGTTGAGATTATGGATCATATTATCCACCTCCACCATCTCTATGAGATTCATGTGGAACAACATCATGAGGATATTCCCATCCTTGGGATGCTTCAAGTAGTTATTGATGATGAAGGCGTAAACAGTGACATACTTCACCCCCATCTCATATTAGTATCTGAGCATCCAAATGACAGTGTCAGGCCTAATACTTAGTCCAAGGAATATGTTCTTGTGGATATGAAAAGATGGCTTTATATAGCGGAGCATTAACAAGAGGAATCTAAAGTAGGGCCAACTACTATTAGAGGCACAATATTTATATCACGTTTTGTGATTCTAGATTTGATTGATACAGGTGCTACTCATTATTTTATATCCTAAATATTAGTTGATGTGTTGTGATTAGATTTAAATCTTATATTGTACTTGTTGGATCCTTCTTTCCATAAGGAAATAATTAGAAACAAGGTTTCATGTTTTTCATATGTCGAGTGATGATAACTGAATTTGAGGTAGAATGCGACTACTTAGTGCTCGATCTTTGAATCTTAGACATTACTATACGAATGGATTGGATGACCAATTCTAAGGCCCAAATATAATATTATATTAGAATAGTATAGTTCTGATCTACTGATGAGGCCCCTCGTGTATTTTAGGGCGAGTGGGACTCTTGATCAGGAAGGGAAAGGATTTGTGTTCCATATGATGGGGTAATCTCGTACCAGTTATATGGGAATTTTATTGAATCATTTAAACTGTGGTGTGGTGGTCAAATTTCTACAGTGGATTTTTTGTACCCTGAGGCCTTTTTCGATGATTTATCTCATTTACTGCCCCAAATATAGGTCATTTTTACTATAGATCTTCTCCCTGACATGATATCCATTTCGACACCTTATTACTATTTGGCACATACTCAATGGGTGGAACAGAAGAGAATTTGGAGGACTTAGAGGCCAAAGGATTTATTCATCCTAGCATGTCACTATGGGATTCACCTTTCCTCTTTTCTAAGAAGGCATACATTATCCTTATAATTTGTGTTGATTTTCAAAAGTTTAATTAGAGGGACATTAATAAAAAATATATTTTTTCTAAGGATTAATGATATTTTTTTTATATTTGAGGGGATTGATGGTATTCCAAGATTTTCCTCTGGTTAGGGTATGACCATTTGAGCCTTTGATAAGAGAATATATTTAAGACAATGATTCCGAGTCGATATTGGCATTTTGAGTTTCTAGATATTTAATTTGATCACACAAATAATCCTATGATGTTTATGTATTTTATGAACCGAATGTTTAGTCGTTTTTTAGAATATTTTGTTGTCATGTTCATGGATCATATTTTGGTGTACTCTTTGTCATAGGAGGATCACATGGACCATTTGATGACCATTCTTCGAAACTTAACGTAATTTCATCAATATGACTTTCTTTCCTAGTGTGAGTTTTTTATCTACGATGTGACGTTTCAGAGGAATGAGATATTTGTGAGGGGAATCTCAGGGGATCTAGAAAATGTACTGGTATTTATGTCCTAGGTGAATCCCATAAATGTCTTTTAGATACATGGTTTTTTGGTTGGGATGGTTACTATATTTTTTTTTAATAATTCTCAAATATCCCATCATCGAAGATATATTTTACCGAAAAAGGTGTAATGCTTTAATAGAAAGAAACATCTTAGATATATTTTGAGGATATGAAGTTGAGGTTTACTTCACAACTAGTTTTTATTAGTCTATAACTAAGAATAGGTTATGATGTTTTTTATGATGACTCAAGTATGGTTTTGGGATGTGTCTTGATACAGGAGAAGAAAGTTGTGTCCTATAGCTCAGATCAATTATCCCATCTTGAGAGGAACTACCATACACATGATATTGAGTTGGAAGGATTAATTAATGAACTCAAAATGGGGCGTCACTATCTATTTGGTTAGCGATTTACTATATATTATGTTTATGAAAACCTAAAATATATTTTTACTCAAAGGGATATAAATTATTGATCGGGAACATAGGTAGAGTGTATATTAACTTTTTATTTTTATATTTAATGTACCCCTATCAATGGGAATGTGGTTTCAGATGTGTTGAGTAGGATATTACTGATCCAAGATGTGATGGAATCAACTTAGGGATGGTCTCAAATGAGATTGTTTATTGTGATGCGATTGAGTGTAGAAGAGTTTGGGGGAAACATATTCCTAGATTTGATGAATTATTACACTTCTTTTGATGATTGAGTTTTTCTAAAGAATGTGGTAGATGGTGAGTTTCACCACTTGCGTAAAATACTTTATAACAGAAAGAACATGGGTGAGTGGTCTCAGTCTCCTGGTGGAACTTTTTACTTCCGTAGATTGTTGGTTATTAATTTTTCCGTGATACGGGAGTTATTTGATAGCGGAAAAAAATTATTCTTAGTCCATGAACTCAGGTACTATATGATGTACCATGATTTGGCTTATTGGTTTTGGTGGAAGAGGATAAAAAATTTAATTGCATATCTGGTGTCACATTGTCTCACATGTTAGAGAATTAAGTTAAAAAAAATAGAGACCAACGTAGTCATTTTATCCCTTAACCATTCCAGTATGGAAGTGGGATGGGATTTACTTGTTTTTCAGTGTTGATTTCCCGAATACTACTAGTGGGAATGATACGATTTGGGTAATTATTGATCAAATCATGAAATTAGTGCATTTTATACATATCTGGATGGAGATAGAAGCTAAACAACATGGGGACTTGTATGTCTGAGAGATTGTGGGGCTTCATGGGGTCAAATTTATGGTAGTTTATAACAGGGACCTAGGTTAAAATCTTGGTTTTGTAATGGTTTACATGTGGTGATGGGTTCCAAAAATAAATTAACACATCTTATTATATGCATATGGATGGAAAGATATAGTGGGTATCTAGGTTAGAATATATGATCTGGGCTTGTGTTCTTGATTATGGAGGATACTGGGATCAAGATTTACCTTTGGAAGAATTTTCCTATAACAATAGTAATCAAGATTCAAAAAAGATAGGGACCGTCAAGGATTAGTATGGGAAAACATTTAGATCTCCCTTATATCGGGAAGAGTTGGGATAATAGTCAATGGTTTGGTTGAGTCTTATTCAAGATAAAACATAGATGGTGAAGTTGATCCGAATAAAATTGAACCTGGAACATAGTATTCAGAAATATTATGTGGATTATCATTATCATCTGTGGGAGTTTGAGGTGGGGGATAGGGTCTCTCTCAAAGTTTCAGCTCACTTGGGACATCAGTAGTTATGTAAGAATGGTAAGTTTTCGCACAGGTTTTTAGACCGCTTTAAGATCATTTGACGTCTAGGTAAGGTGGCCTATCAGTTGGAATTTTCACATGGTTTGAAATATATCCATGATGTGTTTAATGTTTCCTAGCTGAGGTATAAACTAGATCATCTCCATGTGTTCATATGGGAGGATGTTGTTCTTGATATTTATACCACATTGGTTGAGTAGCCAGTTTATAATATGGATAACCCAGCAAATGTACTACGTAGTAAAATGTTTCCTATGTTATAGGTACTTTGGTAGTATAGACAAGATAGCCATAAAATGTGGGATTATGAATCATTTATGAGGCTGTAGTAGCCTTATATTTTTAAAGATCCAAGATCTTGAGGGTTATCTGGGTGCCAAAATTGTTTATAGCAGGGAGATTATAACATCTAGTAACCATCCTCTAGGTATAATTTTCTTGTCTCTTTACTTATTCTCCTCTTTAATTAGGTGAGTCCTAGGATTCCCAAGGATGTGGAACATTTTCTAAGACAAATGACCGAAATTTTAGGGAATTATTTTTTATAAATTAATGGATTCTAGGAAAAAATGTTTCAAATACTTATCAAGGTTCTCCAAATGTTTTGATAGAAACTAAAGTGTGGTTTTGAGTTTTTCTTTATAAAACTATATTTTTTGTAGTCTACTAGGAAATTACATGTTGTGTAAATGGGAACCACACTATGTAATTTTAATTGAGAAAATTTTATGATCTATAAAAATAGAGTAATGGTTTTACACACGTTGTAATATTTTCATGTTTTGGAATGGAAAATATTGGGTTTTATTAAACAGAAGAGGGTCTTTTTGCTGTAAATGAGTATAGTGGATTACACGACCTCTAAGTCGATTATACACTATGTAATAGTCATGATATGGGATTTTATAGTTATAAAATGTTTTTTCTTATTATATTCATTACAGGATTCATTTCTCTTGACCTAGAGGCCTTCCCTAAGCGAATTAGGGTGATTCCCTCTTTTATGAATTGTTTTGTTCGATGATTGATCATCATTGTAGTTGGGTTACTTATCCACTAACATGTAATACTATTGACGCTTATTTTTATTTGATTAAAATTATGATTTTTTTGTGGCTGTGTTTGAATTTGTGATCGGGTAGTGCTTTCATTCAGTCATTTTTTGTTTCTTGGTTAATGTTGCCTTTCAAAGTTTGTTCTCTTGGATTGTGGTCCCCATTATCAAAGGTAGCTTGGTTTCTATGATTTTGAGGTAGATGTTTCCATACAATGGTAATATGTGATGAATTTCATGTTGTTCTTGAAAAAACCATATAGGATGTTCATTGATTAGAAGTGTAACTTGGTTTTAAATTATATCTTAGAGAAAATATATTTTTTTAAAACTGTTTTTCCATTGAAAATGGATTTTCTTGATTTGTAAATGGGTTTTAGAACATCGGAGTTTGTTGTATTTGATTTGGAAATGTTTTATGAAATTGGGAGCATGGTTTTGAAATGAATTTGGAAAATTTAACATTGGGAACCTTCTATGCATTCAGAAAGAGACACATGTAGCCTTAATATGTGTATGACACCACTTGGATGTAACATTTTGGTATATCGACTATTAACACTCGGTATTGGTTAGAACTAACATTATTTCTATTTACGAAATTTAGTGTCTAGTACGTAGTGTCCCATAGTCTAGATCCCAAATGTGAGGTTCTTTTTCATTTATGTTTTTTTATCGCATGATTGTTTTTATCATGGATCTTGATCATTGGTTTTCATTGATTGGGATTTTATAACATAGTTTCACATGGTAGGTTGTTCATAGATATTATTCTTCCTTATTACATACTGATTCATTGTATGACTAATGTTTATACCACTTCTTCTTCTCATATTTCGGTTTTGATAATATGAAATTATTTTATTAAAACCAAAGGGTAAATGATTTATAAATAGGTTTGGTTTTTGAAAATCCTTTGGAAAAATATTTTATTTTACAAGCTTTAAGCATTTCATTCATTATGTTTGACGTTTTATTTAAAATATAGTGGTATCCTACAATGATTTGTCTTGCACCCTAATTGTATCTTTGGGTGTTTGTAGATGTTGTATTCTAGGATTCAGGGAATGTGAAGAGTATCCTGTTACATGTTTTATTCTATTTTGGTCTCTCTATCCAGTTCAAGACTCTTATTTAGTTTTCCTGAGTTGGTTTATTACAGCACATGAGGTTTGAGATGTTGTACCATGGCAAAGAATAATAAAAAAATATAGAATACATATTTATATACTATTAATATATAAATATAAATATATATTAAAAAATTTACAATTTTATTAAAAACCTATGTATATATTTATATATATAATAATATGATCACATAAATTAATATATCATTAATGAATATGAATATATAAAATATATGATATATAATATTGATATATGAAATAAAAAAAATTCAACAAAAAAAAACATGATTAAATAAAATTTACACAGACTTATATAAGTGATGTTAAATATATAAGTTAATAAAAATTTAAACTTATGATAATATTAAATATGAGTGATAAGAGTTTTAAAAAAATACTTTCAAGAACATGTATAAAAAATTTCCCATATTTTTATGGATTACATAACCTAACATGTAAAGACAAATATTCTCCCCTTTTGTAAATAATGAAGTAAAATCTAACAAATATCATCAAAACTATTAATTATTCCTAATTTTTCATTGCATGTAAATAAAAACATTAGATTACATATTAAATCTAGGTATATGGTGATCAAACACATAAAATACAATTAGTCATGTATATAGATATAATAATTATGATTTCAACATGCCATGTTCAAATCTAATATTTTCAAAATGAGCAAATTATAAAAAATATGTAAATATTTCTATAATAAGACTCTTAGTAGTGATAAATTCCAAAAATAAGAATTAGTTGTATTCATATGATCTATAAAAAATGGAAATTATTATTGATATGATTTGTTCTAGAATGCCATAAAAGATATCAGACTCAGAAATTGAAGATTTGTTTATCACAATAAATAGTAAATTTATCAAAATTGATACAAAAATTACAAAAATTATGCTTAATTCACAAAAACTAAGCACAATGACTAGCAAAGAATACATACTCTACTTCTTCAAAAAATATAGTAATAGATAATTACTTTTTAGTAGGCTATGCAACTATCTTTTTTCTAATAAACTAATAGATACCTATTGTGATTTTTCTGTCAATTCTAGAGCCTCAACAATAATAGTAAGAATATGATATTAAATCATAATGGTTATATTTAGGATAATACAACCAGAGTAAATAGTTCCTATATATTGTCTAATTTATATTTTAATTACAATAATATAAAACACTTTAGGTTAAACATGAAATATTGAAAATAAAAAAATAGTAAATATAATATCATATCTAAGTGAATATAAAAAGTAAAAGTTATATATCATTCCTCTATAAAGATTAATATTAATAGATTTACCAGATGCATCAATATCCAATTTAAAATTAGTATACATAGGAGTTTTCATAGGCTTACAGTATTCAAGAACAAACCTTTTAACCAACTCTTTAATATAATTTGATCTATTAAGAAATAATCCATCTTTCCATTGAGAAATGTTTTTCCAATAAAGATATTTAATTATCCCATTAAAATCATTTCAAACTCAGATTCCGTTAATTTAGAAAAATCATATAAATCTATTTTCAAGGAGAACCAAAAACTATATCATCAACATAAAATTAAAAAAATTAAAATATCATTAGATTTTTTTAATAAAATGTTTATGGTCAACATTAAATTTTTGGAAATAATTATTGAATAAAAAAAATACATTCATAAAAAAATGGGATTCTTGTTTGATACCATTAGAATATTTTGATATTGTAAAAATATGATTATAAGATATTTTATTTTCAAAATACATATGATAAGAAACGTAATCTTCTTTATTTATAAAACCATTCAAGAAATATCATTTAAAATCCATTTGATAAAATCTAGACCTTTGAAAATTGAAAAAATGTTATAATATTTTAATAGCCTCTAAACTGGAAAAAGGTGAAAACAAGTCTTTAAAGTCCAAACCTTCTTCTTTAGGGTATGATTGGTTAACAATTTTGGATTTATTTTTAAAAATATGTCCATATTCATCCATTTTATTCCTAAATATCATTTTTTTCCAACTTTATTCTTAAACATAGGAAATTGCACTCAATAAAAAACCTTATTTATAACAAACTGATTAAGAGAATATTTCATCAAAAAAATATATTTAGAATCATTTTATGCATTATCTTCATTATTAAGAACATGATCGGAATTAAAAACTATTCATCAATGTAGACAAATAAGGAGCCTCTTATTTTTCTACCCAACCCATCATGACCACTAAAATTGTTAATAGGGTGATCTTTACGAATCTCCCATAATCTAGGATTTTTTTAGAAACATTTTTATCCCCCACGATAAATACATTATCTATAGGGTTTTCTTCAAAAAATTGAAATCCCTGAAGTCATATTCAATACTTTCTAAAATAGTTTTATTAAAGTCACAAGATTCAACAAATACTATATATACATATTCATCGAAAATCATTGTATGGTTAATATAATATTTTTAATAGTTTTTGTTAGAATAATAAATAAGAAGTATAAATTTAGAAATTATATCATCAAACTTATCAAACTTATCTTTTTTATTTAAGATAAAAACTTTTCAACAAAAAATTAAAAATAACCATATTTTGGATTTATACAATTAAACAATTAATAAGATAGTTTATTTAAAAAATTAATATCATAAATACTACTAAAAATGGAAATCAGTATTAATAGAGTCATAAAAAAAATATTTTTCTAATATATATTCATTAAAATGGTTTTATACATTTTAAAATAGTTTTATTTATTTTATAACACCATTTCTTTGGTTCTAGGGGTAAAAAATATCTTTTAAACCCATTTACTCCAAAGAAACTAATAATTTAAAATTTAAAAAATAACCACAATTTTACATTCTATTATACATAACTGAAATCATTTTGTATTTTTAACTTTATTATAAAAAATAAGTAAATATGGATAAGGATTTATGCATTTGATTTATAAAATATACCCATGTAAATATACTAAAATCATAAAAAATGAAAAAATATTTACTTCTCAAAAATATATAGTTTTAATTTTATATATAATTAAGATATAATAATTCAATAGTTATATAAATTGAAAAATTATTGATAGATTTTAAATATTATTTGTGTATCTTACATTTTAATAAAAAATTCAGAAAACAAATCCTATCTTACCTTTTATGTGGGTAAATCAAGAACATGTCTTTGATTGGATAATTTTTAAATCAATTGAAAATTTTCATTTCAAATCATTTTATACCAAATAAAATCATATTTTAATATAATTTAATCCAATAACACTTTTAATAGATAGATAATAGAAATTAATAGATGAAATGTTATTTTTTTAGCATAAAATAAAACAGTTTCATTTTTTAAATATAGAAATTTATCATCTTCAAATTTAACATGCACATGATCATCTCATAATGATTAAACAATTATTATTTTATGTTCCAAAAAATTAATATTTTACATATTTAGAAATTAAAACAACATTAAAAATAACTAATTTAACAAATCTCCTAAACTCACCATTATAGTTTTCACCAAAAGTTACATAACCTTCATCATATATAGTGTAAGGGAGGAAATTAAATATGTCACCAATCATATGTTAGGTATAACCACTATCAAAGTAACATTTATCCTTCATATTCTTATGGTTTTTATCCTGAAACTCTTTGTTTTATAGAGAATGTTTTTGCTACCAATGCTATTTTGGGTCCAACTAGGTTCGAAATAGATTTCTTAAGTACCCAAACCGATTAGAAAAATTTATTATAAGGTAATCTAGAAGATAAATTCTTTAAATTAAAATTCAGGGTATAATAATAGATTTATGATATCTAAGAAAAAATTTATTAGAATAATTTCCTTGAATATATCTTTTAAAACATGCAACAAAAGAAACAATTCCTTCAGAAATTTTAAAAAAGGTTGACTTGTATTGATTATGATTTTACGGATGACAATAGAAACTATTCATATTTCTATTTATTTTCATTATTGATGCCATTTTATTATAATATTTATTTCCTTGAACAAAATTTGATAAATTCTCTTTTATAATTACAATTTTTTATATAAGTTTATCTTTTTTCTTCTTAGGTGACTCAAAATCATCAATGTTCTTAATTTTAGAACATGAGGTGGGATTTTTTATTTCTTATTTAAGAGAATAATTCTCAATATCTACTTTCATTCTATACTTGATAATCCTATAATTATCTTATTTCAATTCATTATAATTCTCCATAACTCATAAAACCCCTTTTTAATTTATTCATTTTCTTTATACATCTTATCAAAGCTATAATCACCAGTATTAGAGTAATATCTAGAAGTAAAATCATTGAATACCTCATTTTTATTTACTACCATCAGGAAGCGGTTGGATGAATGTTTCACACTTATGAATTAATCATGTAAGTAAGATTATTTAGTGAAACTCCATCCAACATGATTATAATGTTTCAATTCATTTTTATATTTTATATCTTTAACTTCTTACTTCAAATATGGAAATTTAGTTATTATGTGACATTTATTTATAAATTCACAATAAGTTGCATATGGTATATATATAGTAACATAATTTTCATTCCAGTCATTCTTTTGATATTTACTTGTTCAATTATTAAACCTTTTTTCTCCATCAGATTAAAAATACAATTGCTTATATTGGTAATTTCATCTTTTTTATTTTTTTGTTCCATAGTTTCAAAATAGTTTCAAATAAAATTAATATTCGATTTTAAATAAAAACCATAATTCATTGTATTAATTTATACCACATTATTATTCAACACAATTTTTCATTATAATAATGATCCAATGAGTTCACACAATTTTTAGACTTTGATGTTGTTACATTAATTAATTGTAACATTATTTTCATTCCATTTCTAGGATGTACATATGAGGACTCCTTCAAAATGTAAGGGTAATCCATAGTTTCCCCAAGGTAATTAACTCCATTCACAAATTTTCTTAATTCGTGAATACTTTTATTGGTTCTTTCATATTCTCCACATTGAAATAATTGTACTTCACTAAAAGCATTCTGATTTTGGTTATAATTAGCTTGTCTGAAATAAGGCGAGTAACTTGTTGACTCTTCAAGATATCATGATAAATATTACAATAATTCAAAAGAAAAAAATACTTATCATAATATAGAAATATAATATATTTACTATTTTTTAATTCAAAACATATATTAATTCATCGGGTTCTATAAGAGTATCTGGGTGAGATTCTAGTAGATTATATGGATTTTCAATGATCAACCAATGTTCTATGATTAGCTATTTGTGTCAAGACTCCTTTTAATATTTTAATTAACCATAATCATTTCCATGAATTTGTGGTATATTATGAGGAATACATTCATCATTTTCATTCATTAGTTCAACATTTTTTATCTTTTCCTTAGACTGTGTGGTCTAGGAAAAGGTTAGCACAAAAATATTGACTCAAAAAATAGAATTCCAAAAAATGTATACCTATCATACAATTTTTAGGTAAAATTAGAAAATTAAAGATGATATATAGGTTGGGGTATGGGTTGAATAGAAAATCGAAAACAATCTTTCAAATAACAGATTAATTAATAAATTAAGAAAGATGCATAGAAAAATAATAATTGAAAAAATACAAGGGTATTTGTATAGTAGTTCAATCTAAAGTGAAAATAGTATACTCATATACATTCCAATTTTGTGAGATATACATTGTAGACTATATTTCTTTTAAATTGGGAATCATACCCCAATGAAAACCTAATTTATCTAGTTTAATTTGAACCAAAATATGTCTGACTTACATATGGGGATTCACAAACTAATTACTACCCTGACTTTTTTGAATGGGTGTCACAACCCGAACGAAACTAAATTTATAATATTGGAGTCACAAATTGAATAAATTAAATAATTTTGTATTTAAAATCATAAAAAAAGTGGGATCAAGTGTGATATATGGGAATTAGTGTTATAAACACAAGAAACTAGGATGAAAGAGATAGATGAATTAGTATAAGTACTAGTTCTTGAGTATTTGAACTGATTATCTCATTTAGGAATTATAAGTTAATAAATATGTAACTTTTCGCATAAGAGATCATCAATTTGATGAAATAAAGATCACACAAGAATTTAATGATTTTACAACACTTTGAAAGTTCATAAATTTATTCTTGATGAAAAACTAAATACCGAAGAAGTTATAAAATATATTTACATATATCCTATAATTATTTTATATAAATTATAAAAAGCATAAAATAGTTGAATAGAGAACATAAAAAATGTTTAGAATCATTTACAAAAATAATAATATAGTTAAAATATTTTATTTTAGATAAAATAGATGGATAATATATTATAATAGTTCAAGCTAAATTAAATATATAATTTGAATAATTAGAATGGTGAAGAAAAATTAAATAATCCATTGAAAATAATTCCATAATAACCAGTGAAATTGTTTTGAAAATATCAAAAGAATAAATACTTTATAAATAGTACACATAAAATATTTAAATAACACAAATAAAAGTTGTAACCATGTTTATAAATAATTAATTCTAATTCTATAACAAAAAAGTATGACAAATAAATTTTATTTTAAGACAAGAGATATTTAGTGATAAAAATAATATTAAAAATAATGTCTATTTTTTTAGTATAATAAATTAATACTAATCAAATCCATAATCAATGGTATAAAATAATATCTTTTAAACTAAGGGTAGAACGGACATTGAACTGGTGGAACTATAAAAAATAACTTGTGCTTGGTGGTAGAAAATGATTACTACCTTTTCTACTGATGAATTTAGGTGTACTACATATCAGTGTGGCATGTTCTCTAATGACATTATGATATACTATTTCACACATAATAACAGACATGATGTGATAAGAACTTTTATTAATATTCAAATACCTAATTAAATGTAATAATAATGTATTTAAAAGTTGGTTCAGGGAACCAAGTCCATCATCCAATGTGTCCATTATCATACATGTGCCTATGTCCTTTTAAAGTGGTCATTCCCATATCACATACTAGGTTGGTTTATTCACTGATATTCTATACCTAGGTTCTTAATTTTACCACATTCCATAACCAGGGTAGAACCTTTCCCATTTCACATATCTAGGAACAACTTCTCCCAAGTCCCATATTTGGGATCCTTTAACCCTACCCCCCTACATGGGAACCCATTTATCCAAACCTACTCAATGGAATCCTAAGATAAATTTAGGGGTTTTGATGTCTAATTTTCTCCCCTTATATCATGTGATACTTTGATAATATGGATTAATCCTCCTATGAAATCTAGTTAATAGGTTTTATCCCTAATACATAAGATCATTTTGTGTTTTTAAATCACATATTCTCTTGATAATGAGGTTCCATATCATCAATACCTTGATGAAACAACACATGGACATAAGATATAGATCTAGGTTACCAAACATACAATTCATGAACATTATAAATTCATTGAGGCCACTTTGTTCCAATAAATTTTAGAGGGGCACATATTTATGCCAATTACTAGGTGCATGACCTAACACTTATTCATTGGTCCATATCCTTTATGTGTCATGTTTTACCAAAACATATACTTATTAATATATAGGGGTGATTCATGCATATAAGGGTCTTAAATTATGATTAAACCCCAACCATTAATCATTGGGCCATATTTATAAGACTATGCTCTTCCTTCCTTTTCTAGCTATAAAAAAAGGGAGTAGACATGCACATATGAGTATCTGGTTCAGTGTAAGCACCAACCTATTCTTGTTGGTAAATTTTCCTCATGAGTCCTATCGTTCTGGCTCACCTAGTTATCAACTGACCCAGGAAATACATGAAATATATGTGACTTCTATCAAGTAAAATTCCAAGGCATTCCCTTACCAAGGATCATATATCAGTTCCCCATCGATGAGTCATAATGATCTTGGTCCTCATACCATGTGTAATCTCTATCCATACACAATTATATCTAATTGATAGTAGACATGATAAAATATAAAGGGTCATCCATGTGAAAGGTACACACCATCCATTTATAGATTCATTTTCCTAGTATTTCCAGATAAATTACTTTAAACTAAAAAACATATAGTTCATTACACATGAAATTAAGATAAATGTAATTGTTCTTAGACATATTTCCTTAAACTATATAACATAATGGTCATAGAGACAGTAACATAAAAGTAAAATCATGGTCATAGGAACATCATGGTCCTCGATGCATGAACTTAAAAGGCACCACACTTTCCATAGAGTTATGACCTTTAAATTAACCATAAGGGTCCATATCTGATAACCATAAAAGGTATAACATTTCCTATTAAGAACCAATGAAAATATGTCTTAATTCCCTTAAAATGGATTCTTATAAATCCCATATCTAGTTTAGATCTCAACTCCATTATACCTACAACCTCATTATATAATTATAATTTTTAGAGTTCCATACTATGTTTATTTAATCTATAGTATAACAAGTCATAATATTACTGATAAAGAACTTAAGATACATATAGAAGTTTTCATATATTCTTCCAATAAATTAATTACACCCAATAATAAGATATTTAGAAATTATATTGGGAATGATTTCCTGAATATGGATTAAATATATAATAGATTCATATAGTAGGAAATAAGACCCCTAATCGATAACCAAAACTCTCATCCTCTCGACCAAAAGTCATTCCAAGGTAGAGATTATATGTTCCTAATACCATTTATATTTGGGAAGGAGGCTTGAAGTAATTAAAAATGTGATGGATTAGATTATTAATTATGAAAAAATGGTGAACCATAGGTTAAATAGTTTACCAATGGAATGGGTATAGTTTCCATGAATAATTAAATTAGATGATGAACTAATAGGTTTCCTGTTTATTTTTTTCCCTTCAGGAATGTAAATATCTCCCAGGACATATAAATTGTGTCATAGAAATCACCGTTACATACTATGACCTCTATAAATATTGGAAGTAACATCAGGGCACCATGATCTAGCACACACCATTATCTAAGGCACCTAACATTATCCTCAAAAATGAAAAAGTTCATGAACCTAAATAAAAATTTCTCATTTTAAAAAATTTAGTTCCTGATGTTTATGGTGGAAAATTATTTATAATCAGGGAGTAATATCAATGTCAGGATCTTGAATTTTGAGGCATCTTGAAAAGTCCTCCAAGAGATGAATCCACGTAGACTGCTTAATAAGGGGCCACATAGATGTATCTTGCACCAGTTTTCACATCCATTCACGTATGGTGTCTATAACCAAATGAAATAAATACATACCACCTTTATATTTGAAAAGGGTATGAATAAATTCACATCTTCCTCAATGATATATATAATTTTTCAAGGAGGCAACCTACCATTCATTATCATGTCTAATAATGCATGAAAGGATCTCTATAGAAATATTTTGAGGAGATTACCTTAGATATCCAAAAACCAATTTTATGATCCAAGACACTTCAAATGAGGAACCATCAGGGATATCTGGTAAATAATTATTATGATTAGGGTTATATCAATTTTCTACCAATGATGTCTGTCGGCATAGTTTTACAGAAACCTCGTGGAAAGCTTATATCCATATTCCCCTTAATACGTGAGAATATTAGAAATATATTTTGATGAAAACCCCTAAGTTTATCATATCCAAATTCTCTCCAATGACCTTATATCCCATTATAATATCTTCATGGAAATGAAGTAACCTCAATAAGGGATCCAAATAATGAATACGAGTAGGTTCATATAATAATTATTATTAACACTCAATAATATGATCAATATATTTTTATATAATGTCAGGAGCATGATCATAACCCTATTCATATCAACACATGAGGAGCCTTTAAATATATTTTAAGATTAATAAAGGATTAGGATTATATATATTTAGTTCAATATCTAGGGAGTTGATTAACATATTTTCATAGTAACTAAAGTGGAGGCTCATATCCCTATTCATGTAAATACTTAAGGAGATCATCATAAATTTTCAATGGAAAGAGTCGATCAAGTACATTTATCTATTTCTCTCTACAATCAGTCTATTAATTGACACATTATATCTAAAGATAATGATTAGGATCACATCTCTACTCTCACTAATGATTTTAGTCAACATATCCTTATAACAATCAATGAACCACATATTTGGTCTCTATGTGAAGAACTCTGAGTCACATGATTGATTTAATTTTATATTAATGCTGATTTATTATTTTTGAAATGTGTTGGATGTGTATGGTATGATAAACAACTTTTTTTGGTCTTACTGGTGCCAAATAGTAAATACTACAACATTGTGGAAGGACGTGGTGTTCCATTAAGTACCTTTGTTCAAAATAGAAATAGACACCATGGCCTGTACTAGGTGCGGTCTTCAACATGGAGTTAAGGGAGTCCCCATTTTCACCACATCCTATGATGCCACCACCACACGATGTTGGAGGGTTTTGTAGGCCAAAATGGATTAAATTTATTGAAACATGTAATGGATGGTCCCAATGGTTGGTCACTATGGTTATGCCACCATGCTTTTGTGGGAAAATTCATGTCGTTGGGATGTTTATTTCAGACTTAAAAATGATCAAATGATGCCTGGTATTTTAGGAAGTGTTAAAAAATGATATGAAACCGTAATGAGGGTTTTATAACATATTTTTACATGATTATCCACTATTAAATTGAATTATCTCCATTATTTGGATCTGATTTTAGATTGACCACATTCTAGGATTGTAATGACCATGACTGTTATTAGTAAAATTCCCCTTGAAATTTATTTAAATGTCATATTATAGAAAATGGATATAGAAAACACATGCACTTATTTAGTTTTATTATATCCTATATTATATAATTAACTTTCATGAATAATTAATATTGATAATAAATTTTGTGAACATTGATCACATGATTATTATAAATATAGGGTTTTAAAAAATTCAATTGACACAGACAAAGGAAGTGATTACCTCAAATAGTAGGATCATACCCTATGAATCCCATTTATTATAGTTTTCGTGGGTGATATCATCTCTATCATTCTTCCTTTACTAATCCCAAGCTAATATCAAACAACTCAAGCATGAGTGAAACTGTTTATGAGAGAAGTTCAAGCTCATTGAGATCACGATCCATACCATGTTCTTCAAACCTCTCCATGAATGTCCCACCGTCGCCCACCTTACCCTTAGGGAGTTA
Organism: Viscum album; assembly: GCA_963277665.1. Classification (NCBI taxonomy): domain Eukaryota; kingdom Viridiplantae; phylum Streptophyta; class Magnoliopsida; order Santalales; family Viscaceae; genus Viscum; species Viscum album. The sequence continues at coordinate 1,776,319,925 of OY728158.1, forward strand.
GCTAGTGTATTAAATGTATATAAATCAAGACCCTATAAATATGATTATTTATATTCTTTTTCATAGAATAATGTATACACTTTTATCCTATTTCTTTGACTTTATAAATAATTTTTATTTTCATTAATTAAACACAAACAGTATTTTTGGTTAATATTGAACTCCACTTATGGAATATATTTTTCTGAATTAGTGTATTTTTGAAATAAATAATATTTTAATAATGTTTTATTTTTAAATAGTTTTTATTAGAGTTAAATGATCATATAAGTTTTATGAAGTCAAATGTAATTTTTATGAGGGTTCGAAAAATATTATTATAAAGAAACACAGCATTTATTAATAAATGTTGGCTTTATATTAAAATTTTAAATTAAAATATTTAGAAAATTATTTATATTACCTAAATGTTATTTTTGGAATCATAACATTGAAATTATCCAATTGTGAATTTTTCTTTATTTTCTGAGAAAGTCGCATTTTCGGCCAAAAATTAAATACCATATATATATACTTTGTGTATTATGACATCATAACAAAACAAAAGTGTTGTAATAAATACTATAAAATATATCAATGAAAAATTATATGTTTTTTTAAATAATGATATTTTTTGTTTATTTGATTAATTATATAAGTCTATTATGAATCCTGCCAAACCATTAATATATTTTAAGGTTTTAAAAACATTAGTTTAAGAGTATGACTCAAATCCACATAACTAGGGGAAATATTTTATTAAATTTTTCAATTGGACTTATAAAATAATGGTATTCAATCCAATTTCTCATTAACCTTGGTAAAAACTATGTATTTTTTTGTGGTTTCAATTATTTTATTTTTTAGAGTCGAAAACCAATATAATAAAGAAAGCCCCATCATTTCAAATATAAACGCACCCAAACTCCCATTACTCTTCACTAAAAATATTTAGGTCATGTACATTAATTTTAATACACTATCTATAGTTATCCCAAGGTTACACAATCTCTCAATAATCCCCTCCAAAGAATTTTTGTCACTCACTCAAGTAAGGTATCTTCCACAATCCTTTTTATTCAATCACTTTTTTTGTTATGCCTCTTAATTTCCATTTTATTAATTTAGGATATGTTCTTACATATCACCTTACATTACATTTAATTTATAAATTATTATATCCCCATTTTAATCTCATTTATCCACCCAATATCTTTTATGTACACCCATTACCATTCTGAAATTTAGTAAAGGATTTCTCCCTTCTCATTTCCATTCAAGCACTTATTTTATGTTATGTATCGTAAATTACATTTTCTTATGTTTGGATATGATCTAAAAAATTCTCATTACTATCAATTTAATTTATAAACTATTAGATCCCCCTTTCGCTATCCTTAATCCTCCCATGATTTTTTATGTACACCCGTTACCATGCTGAAATATAGTTAGGATTCTTTTATGTATTCAACTTTCATCACTAACTTATGCCATCAATTTCAAATTTATAATGTTGGGATATTATTTTCCACATACCCATCACTGTACATGTTAGGCATATGTTATGATATATTCCCTTCTCACTCATAAAATCATTTTTATGAATCTTTCTGTTACATCATTATGTTGCCAAACTTTCACCACAATTTTCCATGTGAAAACAACTATGTAGTGAATACCATACCCATTTCCTATTAAGCGTGTTAAAATTTATGAAAACATTTTTCTTATTTTGGACATAAATATATTTATTCCATAGTAATTTATCATGTAATAAACTATTTGGATGAATTAATCCATGTTGTATGATCTATGTGTCACACTTAAGCATGAGAATGAAATTATTGTGACCAGTGCACCCAAAATTATATCACAATCCAATGAATTGGTTCATGTTTAGTATCAAGATACATCATGATGGGACATGGAGTGAACCTAGTTTCATTTTTTACTCTTTCCATCATCTATTATTGGCGGTTAAGACTTAACCCATGATTATGATGAAGTGTTTTATGTTGGTTCCACATTTTCCAATGTTTCCTTTATGATTTTCATGAAATATCATGTATGACTGTTAAGGTTTATGATTACAACTATTTTTATGCCCCATTGACATTCCTATTGTATAAAATGTATCACCTCATTCCATTTTTATACCCTTATTGGGATTAATAGATCACCCCTTTCATTTGTTTTGTTCCCAGGTTTTCTCGTGCTGATTTAAAATCCATTGTATTTTAGAATAATGTTAAATACGTTTTCATTAATGTTATTGTAGAATATTTTCAATATGTAATGATAAGTAACTAATTCTTTAATACACTATACTTATCGATCATTTGGGTTTTATTATTTTTACTTTTATGTAATATATTATGAATTAATGTGTAATGAATAGAAGGGTATCTATAGTTCGTGTCATATAAAATTTTTAGTTACTTTTGGGGTTAGGATTAGAAACATCTAGGGAAAGACTTATGAATAAGACTAAGTACAGGAAAACATCCAGAAATTTTGGAAAGTATAGAGTAAGTAGAATATCATGAAAATTCATCCATGTCTGGATAAGTGGACATGGTTATAGCATATATACACTTAGGGGTAACACCTCTAATATGGCATGATGGTCCAGAGTTGGCCTAACCTCGTACACAACAACGCACCTTATTGTGCTCCTAGTTTGACACTCATAGGGGAAACACTTTAGTAAATTAAAAAGATAATTATGAACCATTATCAAGGGAACAAAAAATACCCATAAGATTATATGTAAGGAAATAGATCATGGATAACATTGATTTAATCCTAGTAATTCATAAGTTAAGGAAATAAATGTAATTTATAAGATATATAATGAATGTAGCTATATTGTCCTTTTACGTGTTTAATAGTTCAAAAACAATCATCCAAAATTTTCCTTTTATTGTAGTCAATGTTTGAAAATAGGAGTAATTAGGTAAAAATTTAATGAAATGGGTAATGTGATGACTGCACCAACGTGATACCTAACCCTATGGGAGCATGAATTCAGAACTTCATGACAATATTATATCAGTTGACTCGGTTTCTTAATAGAGAAATTGGTCAGGAGGAGCATCCAAATCCCCCTAAGAGAGTACATGATGCAATTGGGATCTTTATGCGACCAAGGACTTTAAATTTCAATGGATTATCTGATCCCTTAATCATAGAACAATGGATCAACTCTATTGAAGAGATCTTATCCATACATCAATGTTTTAAAAAATAGAATGTTCTACTGGTTGTTTAACATATGGTGAGAGAATCTAATCAATGGTGTACATTTATCAAGAATAAAAATCACAGGGATGATATCAAAGCAATGTAGTCTAAGGAATTCTAGAAAAAAAATTCAATAAATATTTTCCTTAAACTATACATCTTAAAATGTAAAGTTATATCCTTACCCTCAAGAAAATAGATGACTAATCTATTGGGGAATACAAGGAAAACTTCACAAGACATGAAAGATATGCCTCCGACTTTTTCATTACCCCTTAATTCAAGGCTAACTACTTATTTGGTGGGATAAACCCCTGTCTATGAAAATACCAGGTGATCTGTGACTTTGATAGCTATGAGAAAATTTTCAAATGTGACCTCAGAGTCGATATGGAGGTTAGAATATCTCAATGGTATCATGAGGATAAGAATTAGAAATTGAATTTTAATTTTGGCAGTTCGATGAAGAAATATAATAGTGGATCAAAATTTCAGCATCCAATATGTAAAATGTGAGAAATGAATAATCCTAGAAATTTCATAGGGGGGATGAAGAAATTCCTTAACTATTGGAAGAAAGGGGACATTGGTAATGATTTTAGGTAGGAGAAACCAACTAATTCATTGGAGGGAAAGAATTATCTAATCAACCCTCAACACATTTTTCATTTCTTCCATTGTAAGGAACTAGGGAAGTTTTAATACCAATGAAATAAGCCAAGGGTTTTTGAAGACAACAAACCACCTCCAAGGTAGAAAGGGAGATATTTTTCAATCACTACCCCTGAGGTGGATCTTGATAATGTAGTTCTGATAGGTATTCTAGTTATTAATTCACAGACAGTGAACATACATTTTTATTCTAGTTCTACACATTCCTTCATTTCATGAATGATTAGAAAAACTATTCAAACACCACCCTAAATCATGGAAGTGGAATTATTGGTGTAAATTAAAAAATAGGAAATTATTATATTCCATGTATATATATCCTCCTCTGTCTCAATTTTTGTGATTAACTTTTGTAGGGTTCTGAAAAATCCACAAAGGGGAGGAAAATCCTCCATCAAATTTGATAGAGGAAAGTGATGTGTATGGGAATGATAATTTGAGGAGAAGATTGAAGAAAAACAATTTGGAAAAGGAACCAAATTGGTATGTGTACTGGTTACTCAGAAATGTCTATAGAATGTGCAGAATGTGAATGAAGAGGTAAACATACAGCTTTTGAAAAGCTGGCCTGTGAAGTGTTGGCCAACGAACCGAGTCGTTCACAGATTATATAAAAATAGTGAACCCAAGCACCAAAAACTGTGTCATTAGTGAAAATACGATGGGGAAGTATTTCCCTGCATACCATCCTAGTAGACTATGTAGTTTGTGGACAAGGTAGGGAAAACAAAGTCCCATGAACCATGTCATTCATCGGATTTAGGAGATGATTTATGCCGCCGTAAACTACCAGACCGTAAAACTCGCTTGACCAAGTCTTCCACAGGTTAGATGATTCCTATACGGGTTTTCGAAAAAAGGGTCATTTTACTGTAGATTTAGTGTCCCTAAAATTATATAAAAGGATAACCAGGTAATCTGAGAAAAAAATGGGAGAAATATGAAGAGGATTTTTTTGGGAAGTTTGGGGTTTACAAAAGGATGACTTCGAAGGAAAATGATCGACGATGTACAAACCTGTGGATGGATTCCAATAGGTATAAATCCACACAACCCATAAAAATAAGGAAATTTGATAATAATAAATTTGGAATGAACCTAATTTTCTGTGTCCATTTTCAGATGAACATCCTATGAACCATAGGAACAATGCCTCCCCTTCAATTCGGAGAACCGCTTGAGGAATTTCTATGCAGACAAGACCCTATGACACATAACACCATGCTATGTAGATGGAAAATTAGACCACATACCAACATGGTACGTGGAAGCTCGTATCCCAGTCTTTGTACCACTTGGATATGTGAACGACCCTTTCACCCATATAGTAGTGCACTATGCTGGGGGAGGGGAATCTCACATGAGAAAATGGTATGTGGAATGGGGTTTCATTGGGTTTTCCACCTTCGGGCCCAAATATTGTCCTTCAATTACCATCACCCCTCCATGGACCCTATACTAACCCGTCCACTAGCATCAGTCCAAAGGCTCTTCCAAATCCACCAAACCCATATGAAGAAACCGTCAGGCGCATCTGAAAGACCTTCTGAGTCTACACACCTGAGGTAACCGGAGGCGCAACGATAGTTCTTAAAAAGGTTCATACACCCATGAATTCCATAATTAAATATTCTTAAGGTAACCTAGATTCCAACCGTGTGAGGTTCATGTGAACCTCCCCATTCTAAGGATCCAGGTAAATCACTGCATTTTCCTTTATATTAGGGGAAATGAAAAGCTGAAGAGATCATATATGCTTTCAATTTTTTGTGGATAAATTATTTCCCCCTTTCCTAGAACTCATTTCAAGGCACCCCTCTTGATGTAAGTCCCTATACCTTTTATGGGAGGTGGCGCTTTCTCCACTATTCAGCCCAACTTGGGATATATAGAAATTGCTCACCAGATGTGACTACCCTGGATATCAAAATAGGTGAGGGGATGTCACATTCAAATACCCATTTACCTCTCCCATTGGTCACATAAATTCACCTTCATCCTTCATCTCCCTCCTCGTTTTCTCTCAATGGAAACGGGAATTCACACCTTTGTTTAATCTTTCACATCAACTTGTTTCTCACACCTAGCACGACTCACATAGGATTAGATGTCTGTGATGATACAAAATTCATAGAACCCAGTCATGAACTATGTGAACTCTGATTCCTAACACACCTTGGATACATAGGAAACCTTTTTCTAGGCTTGATCCCCATATCATCTCATCCATGAAATGAGAGATCGTATTCCCCTTAAAATAAAAAGGTTCTTAATGTATGCCACATTCATGAACTATGGGAACTCCGATTCCTCCTCTAAAACTGGATACGTACGATTATTTTCTGAAGGCCCAATCTCTAGGGGGACCTTTTCAATGGAAAATCCCCAATCATGCCCCCAAAAACAGGGAATCCATTATAGTATAATCCCTAACATAAACAAATCTATAAGGGCATTGATTCCGAGATAACCGAGATGTGTAAGAACCCTACCTGAGGTCCATACCCAACACCCAAATCACCTTAGTGTTAACCATGCCATATCCCTAGTAGGTTCATATCCACCTAGGATATCAGGACTTTCCCTAACATCTTGGTCTGCTTCAGTGTAATTCCCACACAAAATATTGACTAGGCATCCTCCGCCTAGATGTCCTCATCACACGACACTAAAATGTCATGGATGGGTCCTCGTCACATGACCTTAAAAGGTGATGTTTCCATTCAAGTGGCATCGAACTACGTGGGTTCGGATTCCAATCATGATGATATATATGAATCCCATATTTTGGGTTCGATCCCAACATCATCACAACTTATTCCCCCCAGATGATAATAAACATCGAGGCACCTCATCACATGTCTTAAACCATCACTGTATCAGTAGTTCCTAATCCATGTATATCCATGATTGATTTTGAAATTCAAGGGTAATCCATGGACACACTCTTAGTGAATGAACCAAGTATCCATGATTATTTGAAATTTGCTTAAATCTATAAGAAATTCCTAGAGTAAGTTTTAATTCCCCCAAAATGGTGTGATGATCTTGAACTTATATCCTCTAGACCAATGGAATCCTTAAGTGTGGTTGGCCAAATTGTAATCCCAAAAGTTCCTTCCTTTGAGAAGTAGGTCCATGAATCATGGATACCACAGTTGTTGGGTGTTTCTAGATCCATGAATAAACCTTTTGGAGACCAATCGAGGAACTCTTACCCTACATAGACCAATTTCACAAACACATAACCCCATTAAATCACCCATTGGGATCATGATAATGTGGAACCTCCATCATAAAATAAAAAGGATATAATTCCCCAGTCCAGGGGGAATCATCTTTAATAATACATAAAAAACATGGTACAATGTGAATTGGTTCGATACAATTATGGTGAACTCGATGTGAATCCTTAATAATTCTGGTGGTTTTAACCTAGTGATAATAAATAAGTGGATATGGAAATCCATACCATTTTTCCCCTATATGATATGATATGAATCATGTAAAAAACAATATGGTGAACCCGACGTGAATCCTTAACCAAGGTGGCCATTTTACCTTATTGATAACAAACATATAGATATGGCATGCCAGGCCATTTTGTTTCCACCTATATATTGAAATGAAAATCGGGTTGAGTAAAATATGGTGAACCATATGTGAATCCTTAACCGAGGTGGTGGGTCACCCCACTTCATGCCACTTTCACATTCAAATAGAAAAGGGATGAGCAATATTACCAATCATTCATATGATCATGGGATGCAACGTTATGTGGTTTTCTTTTTCTGTGATTGATACACATATTTTAGGTTTCGTAGACCTCTCTTGGATCCAAATGAAATATCATAAAATTTATTAGACACACACATCAACGAGAACACATGCGGATAGGTTTTCAACAAATTACATGACCACTCACCTACATAATGTTTTCAATGCTGGTTTTCCAATGAAGTGATCCAAGAGTACCACCAAAAGAGTACTCTGCCCATGGTGGAGGATGCATGATAGGTCCTCCGGTCTATGAAAGCTATCTAGCCCCCTCTTCATCTAGGACTGGAATCTAATCATAGGATGTATCCACTAGACATCTAAAAAAACTTCAGAAGATTATCCACAGAGAGAGATAATGAGTACCTCCTTTATCTCAGGGTGAAAGATTACGCTGACACTAATGACTTCATCCTAGCTGCACATGAACCCCAATCAAGGGCTCATTCTAGATGACATCCCCACCAATGGCATAAAACCCAATATCCTTGTTCTGATTAGGATCCCATACTGAGGACACATGGTGATGTCCAATGGACATGGGCCCCTTGGGCTGCCTGCCGAGGGTGGAAAACGCTTAATCCAAAAAAGGTCATCACGGTAATTCCTAGGGAGGAGCTCCTCCACACAAAAATGATTTCATAAAATTGGTAGGAATAAAATTTTTCCCTCCTTATAAATATTTCTTTCGAAATACGATGGAACACTATGACCGTATTTGTATCCCCGCTAACAATAATAAATCCCGCCAAAGAAATATGATGAACTATATTAGAAAACACACATTCTGGTCAGTGCTCTATGGTCCCTCCATGCAGACAGGGTGGAAAATTAAAGGTAGATGCAAATATGATCCAATGTGCAATTATCCCATCATCCAAATAGGGTGGCATACCCTGGGTAGTAATATTACCCTACCAATGCATATGAAGCCCACCAGTCAAATACGGTGAAAATCAAACATGAGTAGAGTCAAATTCCAAGAAATGAAAATCAATATCTTGATAAAGAATAGTGTATAAAACTAGTAGATGAAAATTAAATCTTTTAAATACAAATAACACCATCCAAATACATTTTCAACCAGAGAAGATAGTCGGCGGCACCCTCGTCCCTCTTTCCTGACATAGGAGAACCGCTAGTACCCACTGGAAACCCATAGAGGATCGGAGTAAGAACAAACTTATGCTTCAATAAAGGAAAAGGAATTCATATCCATTATAGCCAAATATGTATCTCAAAAAATCATATCCATGATGGAATATTAGATTTTGATCACCAAATATATCCTCTAGACACATCATGATGTCTTTGGGTTGGTAGAAAAAATGAGAAGTCAAACCCATGACCCGGTCTCCTCTGGAGGGGCGATTCATCAAAAAAATCAAATAGTCACCTCCGATTAGACCTGCATCCCTACTCTAGTCTAGGAGGTTCTATGACCATATTTCATCATACAAGGAAAATCGTATTAGGAAAAATATTCATTCCAATTGGGGGACACCTGGACAATGTGGTGACTGCTCCAGGGTAGTCATATATCCCTACTAGAACTCAAGATGTTCATCAGCATATCCTAGAAACATCACATGAACCAATCAAATAGAGTCCCATACATAAATGTTGTTACCAACAACAGGAGGCCCTAGATTCCATCAAGAGGGCACAAAAAAACTAAATGTGCCAAAGGAAACTAGAAAATTAAGAGAATACTCATGATCCTACTCTATTGGAAGCTGGAATTCTTGACATAATTAAACATTTATCAATAGAGGATCAAGAGCATATCATTACATTACTATATTATGGAATTGATAATAGCATTTGTGAAGATCCTCCCCACAATGTCTCTACCAACATCTCTGAAGTTCCACCCCAGAGCTCCCACAAGGGCTTACTCTGTGGGGAAAAAATGATCGATCACGAGAGCCTATCTCCTGATGCATGTTCAGGTATCCCTCCTAATGACAAGAATATCGTACAATAAGTAGGCCCTACCTTTTCTATAGACCTCCCTGATGGTTCTCTCCATGGTATGTGTTGAATAAGTGTTTCTCCCTATATTTGGACGTCAAGCTATTATTGTAGTCCTCTCCATGACGATAGTCACTATGAAGTCCCTCCCCGTAGTGAAATCAGGAAATGAGAATGTACTCCTCTCATTTCAGTACATCCAAAAAGTCCCTAACCAGTGTGTACTCTACTAATACTTTCCCTGAATCCAGAGCTATGATGGTAGTACTCTCCAGGATAGCAGTCATTCTGATGTCCATCCCCTCAATGACGTGAAGTAGTAAAAAGGTCCTCCCATTGCTACGCTCCATCCTGAAGGTCCTCCTTAGGTTATACAAGGTAGATGTTATATCTATGGAAAACCAATAGGCCTCAATGGTATTCCTCGACATCATTAACCCGACTGTGAAGGTCCTCCCCATAGTCAAAATTTACGGCAATGATGAAGTCCTCCCCACACCGGGTCAAATATGAGAAATACCTAATATACTGAGGTGATTTTAAAAATAGAGTACAACATGTGGGATACTCTCTCCATGAAAAGACATATCCTTTTAATCAAAAGGATTTCATGGGGATACATTCATCTTCTGATCCACCCTCTAATTATTCACATGTCATCGAGACTCCCGCTAACCTCACTACTTAGAATGAAATCATTAAGGGGCAGTCAAACTGGGCGAATCAAGAAAAAGAGTCCCAAGTAGAACAACAACAAGATGTGTTTCTTATGAGAAGAAGACTATATGGGGATGAAATACCACTGATGTATTTTCCCACAACCACTTCTTAGTTCAATATACCAAAATAGTTTCTAGAAGAACGTATCCATAACATTCACCTCAATATCTTGACAACTCTCCACCGGTTAAAAGAAATGTTTTCCCTACGATGGGTATGAAGATCTTGTTAATGTTCTAGGAGATCTTTATCATCCAATTGAAATAGAATCTATTCTATATGCATGGTTTCCATAATTATAAAGGCAAAATAAAGACCTTGATTTGGCCTGCCTCCATGCATTGCACAAGTTGTGCTGCCATATCGGCAATGACCTATCCAGTGTTCATATTTAGGGATAGAGAGAACATAAATCTATAAACTTCACCCCACTTCTTGTCTAGTGAAACCCACTAGCAGTGAGATCCTTCAATGTCACCATCCCTATATTGTAGTTAAATGAATCCCTAGCTCAGGAAATGTGGAATACCCGACAAGAACCAGCCCTGAGTAAGTCTCAGAAACGTCATTCCCTATGAGCAAAATCCATCAAAAAGATCCTTAACCAGGCCACCAAGAACATACAGTAGGCCTCCTACATAAGGTAATAAAATCAATGATCACTTCCTATTTACTCAAGAGAAAAAAATTCATGTGAAGACCCTCCACCATATTTAGCTCACACTAGCATGGGAGCACGTAAGATCAAGGAGGAAATAATAGAAGAAGTAGCCATCACAACACAAGATAGACCCCAGAGCCCAGGGATTGGGTAATGTTTAACACAAAATGCCCCATAAGACTAGAAAATATGGGTTGAGGCACGTCAATATAGGAATGAATGAAACCCCAACCAGTAAGGATGGGGGAATTTTTACCTAAAATCCACACTCGACAGACATCTTTATTCTCTTGATATGGGAGAACAATGGATTGAGAGGTCACCCATTCAATCTCATCCCATGACTCATATCCTCTAGAATAGAGGCATACTTCAAGGTCATATATGGTCTTCCTTCAAGTAACTTTTCACCAAGAAACCTGAAGAGTGTCACAGAATGGCTGGAGAAGATCCAACAAGGGACCCCAGAATATATCCTACCATTCAGAACCTGGTACACCACCCTAAATGTGGTATTCATCAGTGAACATCATTGAAATAATCTTCATATTCCTCACTGAAAATTATAAAAATAATGTGGAAATATTAGAAGAGGGTTCCTTATCAGAGATGGTTCACACTGAGCCCGAAGGAGTGTACACTAAAAACCAAATAGTTTTCCTAAATTTGGGTTCCCCCTTAGTTAATCATCCATTACCTCATGTGAGAATCTTCAACAAGGATAAGAATAAGTGAAAGGTATATGACCCACATCCTCCTCTCCATTAAGATGATTCTCTTACGAATTAGAATAGATTTCCTCGACATGAGGAATAAATGAATGAGCTTAGGTGACTCAATGTTGAACTACTAAGAGAAATTATTCCTACTAGGTATGTTTCTCGGATGGAGTGTCAAAAAACACTTTGATCAGATGTACCTCTTCCTCATGGGCTCATCCCGATAGATGAAGCAAGGATGAAAAGATAATTTAAGTCAACACTGGGACCATTAATCTTCTTTAACCCAATCCATGGAGGATATCAATATTTCCCTCCATTAGTGAAGTAATTAGAATAGATTTAGGTGAATCTACAAAGGATTCTCCTATCTGGGTATTCACCTCAAGTTCTAGTAGTGCTGACACATCTAATATTTCCCCCTGCTGCACCTGCTCATACTCTGGTCCAAATTATCATTCATAAAGGACTACAGAATACCATAGAGTTATTGACAACTTTAATGAAAGAAATGGAAGTATGGTGCACTCCAATACAACTAAAATAGAATCCCTACCTCGATTGGGTATGCAACATCCCTATGCTTCCAAATTTATGGAAGCCCTTATTCCCAGTGTTCAATAGCTTAGGGGACCTAGAGTAGCCTCAAATGCACTAATCTTCGTATTGTGATCCCATGATGGGAATATCAGAGGAACAAGAAGCTATGAAGATTAGATTATCTGTACAAACCCTACAATTTTTGTCTTTTTGTGGTACACCAGTTTGAAATAAAACTCATTAATGGGATGGGAGGATCTTTGGTGCTAGTTATTGTTCTAGTTTAGCTTGATGGTTCCCAAAACAACAGTCAGTGATCTCATGAATTTCAAATTACCAGAGAATTACGGAGTATCAGACTTCATCACCATATGGAATGTTCTGACCAACTCCTTGAACCGTCCACTCCCCCAAGATGAGTTTCTTTCCATGTACATGGACAATCATCGAGATGTGATATAGAGACCACTTTTTTCCAATGAAATATAGAATTAGGTTCTGGAACATGTGCACCATTGATCAAGGGATATAAAATTCATTATAACTGACTAATCCCATGTCCCAAAATTCCCCAGTAGCCCCAATAAAAAGAGTGGGAATAGTTAAAGAATCTTCTGTAACACTGAAGCTACCCCAACACCAGCTCCATCTCCAAGGCCCCAACCAACCGTGTAGGTCCATCTAGACATGTGCATCCACCCCTACCCCATCAAGAAGATTGGAGGGGAGACAGAAGAAATCAATTATAGGAACATAGAAATAATGTTTACTCATTTCGGGATGACCAAGTCTATGGTTTCTTCATAGCCTCCATGAATCACTACATTCTCCACATTGTGGAGCCAAAGTAGGATGATAAAATAGGTCTTGATGACCATCCAAATTACTGTCCCTTCCATCAGATATTAGGACAAAAATTCCAGAGTGATTTTTCTTCAAGGACCTCCTATAAATGATGATAGATTCTAGACAATTCCAGATGGTACCACAACCAGCACAAGTGGCATTTGATTCCACCACCAATCCTTATGAAGATGGGGATTGGGAAAAAATTGTTATAAAAAGGAGAAGAAGTTTGAAAGTTAGATGACTCAGAAAATAGTCAATCGAGCCCATATAATTCTCTAGGAATAGTTGATGAAACTAACAGTGCATCCAATATCCCCTAATGATACATAATCAAAATCCCCATCCCCAGAATACTCCAATGGATGACCACAAAAAAAGAAGTTCAATATGAATGGTAGAAAGAGAGTGCAGGTAGATGAACTTGCACCAAATCCAAATCTGGATTTGACACTTGGATTTCATGCCAGTAAATAAATAGATAAGGGAACCAACCCACCATATAGTACAACAAATTGTATATTATGAGGCAAAGTCAACATCAAAAGAGGATATAATTTTTGGCCCTGTCAATGTCATCCATTTGATGGATCACTTATCTGGCGATGAGTATGGTTATATACAAGAATTCCATGCAACCAACTAGGGATATACAAGATGTTGAAAAAGAATCCTAGGATATAACCGGAGACATATCCATGGTAGAAATCCTGCCTATGGCTGAACCCCCTCCCAAACTGTTAGTGTTACATTAACCAACCGAAGGACCCTCCAGTGGATCCGACAGGGATAGTAAAACTATCATAACCCTAATGGAGGCCACAATCTTCCAATAAATCTATAATATATTTCATCTAGAGAGAATATGAATAATAACCACTCTAATGTGAGAATATATGCCTGGACAGATCCCCAAAGTACTGAAGATCCCTTGGATCTGACTCCAAAAGCAGACCCATCTTCATCAAATTCTCATTACCCTAATGCACCAGGTAAAGAGCATCCTCAAGCTGAGATGTTCTGACCTTCAGCTTGGAAATATGAGATTCTGAAAAAGTTATCATTAGTTCCTACTATGCTCTCATTTGTGAATGCCCTGAATATATCAATAGATCTTAGAGATTATCTCATAGATTCTTTGCTGAGTCTCCAGGAGATCGAAGTTGAAGTAGTCACCACTGAAGTATACTTGATAGAGATCAATCCTACCAAATTCCATGCAGTTATCTCCTCCACAAATCAAAATTATGATTCAATCATAAAAAGACAAATCAAACCTTTATATGTGTCTTGCATAATAAATGGATTTGTTGTCCAAAATGTTTTCAATTATAATGTCTATAGGGTTAATCTCCTCCCACTATGGACACTTTCTTAGCTAGGATGTAATGAGGATGATCTAACACCCTACACCACGACCCTATTGGGATAGAACAAAAATGAAAAAAAATATGTAGGTAAAATCAAACTCGAAACCTAGTTCGGTGGCTTTGTAGCTCAACTAGATTTTTTGTGGTCCAATATAATACAGCCTTTAATGCCCTTCTATGGATGCCCTAACTATATAAACACGCAACAATCCCCTCTTGTTACCATTAATTCTTCAAATATAGAATTAAAGGATAAAGTGGGACATTTTATACTGATAAGGCCATGTTCAAGTAATGTGAGTCACACTATATTGATGTAGGTTTCTATGAACCAAAGGGGAAACATCGCCTAGTTAACGGAATTGACTCGGTCACCACCCCAAATGATTTGGAAATATTTCACAATGATCCTATCAAACAGCTTATAAAAGAATAAATACTTTGAATCAATTATATTTAATGAAAAAGTCCATATTCGGATTCATATTTAGTATTCCTCATGATTTTAGTTTCGGTTTCCAAGACTGTTAATGTTGAAAGGCTCATTGAGTACTGAGATAATAAGGATAGTTTGGATAAAATATCCCCAAACTATCATCAAACCCATAAAAAATTCCTTCCTCACCCAATAAGGTAGGAGGACGTATCTCTTAAGTTAAAGAATATTTAGAATCTCCTTTACCCATCATTACATCTTTTCTGGAGAGGCCTCCGCAGATGTACGAGACAGAAGAGGCAGATTCACTTCATAAACACAAAAAGTATAACTCTTCCCTCTATTATGGAAAGATCATTTCAAGGATTGTTTCCATATTATAAGATGAATATGAAGACATGTAGGTTGTAGATAAGTAAAAATATGACCCAAGGGATGCTCATCCAGCATTTGAAGAAGGTGTATCTTCCATTGTTGATGAACTCAACGAAATAAACTTGGGTATGAGAGAAGGCCTGCGACCTACTATAGTTAGTACGACCATACCTTTCAAAGAACAAGAGGTATACACCTCTTCCTAAAAAATAATCGAGACGTTTTTGCCTAAAACTATAAAAAAATTCCATATCTCAATCCATAGGTGGCCACTCACCACCTGGGCTATTAAAAAAACCACCATGGGAATAAGTGGGCCGTAAGAAGAATGCACCCGACATATGATTCAAAAATAAATGACGAAGTCCACAATATATTCAGATTTATGTTTATTCGGGAGGTCTAATATCCAAATTTATATAGAAAAGGTTTTCCCTGTTAAGAAGAATAATGGAAAGATCACGATCTACATCAATTTTAGGGTCCTCAACCTCTACTGCCTGAAAGAATATTTCCTAGCCCCGATCATGAAATTTGTTAATCGATGAAACTGCTGGATATGAGTCTCTCTCATTCATGGATGACTATTCAAGATATGACCAGATCTGAATTTCCCAATAAGATGAAAAAGCCACTGCATTCATGTTTCCCGAGGGGGTGTCTTGCTACAAGGTAATGGCTTTTGGTTTGAATAATGGTGTCACCACATATCAACACGTCATGCAATAAATTTTCAACCCTTTACTGGGAAAGTTCATTTAATGCTATGTTGAGGATCTCGTGGTTAAATCATGAGAACACTCAGACCAAATTCCAGATCATGAAACTGTCTTTAATAAAATATGATATCAATCTTTGAAAATGAACCACCTGAAATTTTCTTTTAGTGTTACCTCAGGGAAATTCATTGGCTTCGCTGTATGCCACTAGGGAATTGAATTCGACCCTGAGAAGAAAAATACTATCCTTTTAATATCACATACTCGCAACCTCACTATGTTTAGAGGAGTCCATGTGCACCAAACCTACATCTAGTGATTCATAGCCATCCTCGCAGGAAAATGCATGCCCTTCACCAAGTTGATGAAGAAAGGGGTATAATATCAATGGACTAAAGACTATAAGGAAGAATTCAAAAATCTCAAGAAATATCTCTTAAGTCCACCAATGATAATGCCGCCTATGGAAGGAAGACCTGTCATTCTATAGATAAATGCCTTAGAGCGATCCCTGGGTGCCTTCCTTGCATAGAATAATGATACCATAAGTCAGAATAGTATATATTATCTCAGCTGAATCTTGACTAATGTTGACCCTTATTATTCAAATATTGAGAAGAGATGACTTTCATTAATGTTTTCTTTCATAAAGTAGTGACATTACTATTATCACAATGAAGTCCATTTGGTCTCACATAGTAACATGCTCTAGTACATTCTCAGCCATCCAATGTTGACTATATGCCTATCATAGTGGGAATTAATCCTATAGCAGTTCGAAATATTGTCCATACCATAAAAATAATCAAAGGTGATACATTAAGAGATTTCATGGATGAGAATACCACAATAGAGGTGGCCCCATAAGATACTGAGCTTGATGATTCAGAAGTGTTCTCTATTCAAGAGAACTACGAGATGTGGGAAATGTGTTTCGACAATGCATCTATAATCCCAGCAAAAAAAAATGAATATACGACACCAAGTTCAAGAAAATGGGTCGGGGTGTCATATTAACATCCTATAAAAAAGGAAGTCTTGTATTATTCCATCCTACTATTGGAAGGATGCACGACCAATGAAGTAGATTACAAAAACCCCATCGCATTCCTAGAAGTAGAAATCCATGTAAAAGAAAAACACTTGAAGATCAAAGGCTATTCCAAACTGGTTGTCAAGAAATTCAACAGTGACTACGACATCATGAAAGAAGATTCTTTCCATTTGATGAACCATGTCCAAGAACTAATGGTATAATTCCATTTAGATCTGGCATTTACTTATAATCCCCAGTCACAAAATGTACAAGCTGATGCATTGGAAAATGTATCCATGACTCTGGCCATCCTAGATCAGAATGAATCATTCATCAATATTTCATAATGATAGATGGTATTTCCATTCATTTAGGAAAACACATACGAAATAAATGAGATTAGTACCATCTATAATCCATATGGTCCTTCCACTAGCTGGACGACTCCTATTTTTTACTATATTCAAAAGGGACAAATCTCACCAGATAGGGTTGTAAGGGGACATTTCTGAAGAGGAGCATTCAATTTCATGTTGTATGTTGTCACAAACTGGAAAAAGGTTATTTAAAAGTGAGTCCTTGATGGAGTCCTTCTCAGAGGAAATGATAGAGAAGAGACTACCGCCATCATGAAAGAAGTGTATACCGGAACATGCAGGGCTCACAAGTCAGCATCCAAACTCTCTCATAAAATTCAAAGTCTTGGATACTATTTGCCCACCATGATGCATGATTGTGCCGATTTCACGAAAAAGTTTCATTTCTACCAAGTTCATACCAATTTCATCCGTCAAACCCAGAGTTTCTTCACACAACTAAGTACATCTAGCCATTTTCCATATTGAGAATGGACATTCAGGGAATTTATCCTGACAACACAGCTAGACAATTTAGGTTTATTCTCATAGAAACCGACTTCTTTTCCAAATTTCTAGACATTTTACCCCTTAAAGATGTTGGTTCAGAAAGAATTTTTCAATTTGTGAAATATAATATCATCACCAGGTTTGGTGTCCCTCACACTATATTGATGGACAACGACACCAATTTCCTCTTTGTTTAACTTGATAAACTATACCAAAATAATGGTATCAAATCCAAGCGTTCATCCCACTAGGATGTATTGGCCAACAAATATATAGAGGCTTTCAGCAAGACCTTATCCAACATACTCTAGAATTTGGTTGACATGGATTAGAAATTGTGGCTGGAAAATGTCCTCTATGCTCTTTGGGCATACCACACCACAACCTACACCACCACTGAAGTAACTGCATAATCATTAGTATATGGGATAGAGGTGGTTCTGGCCACTAAAATTAATATTCTACAACTCCATGTTACTATCTGTGATCAAATATCTGTAGATGAGAAATCCGAAAAATGTTTTGATGAGATGCAGTGGTTGGATAGGAAAATATTTCACACTTTTCTCCATTTGGTTGTCTCCCAAAATTTGATTGCACGAGCATTCAATAATAAGTTCTTCCTTCAATCATTCCTCTAAGGATAAATGGTTCCGGTCCTTAGAATCCTGATGATAATCTTGAAGATGGCTCCAAAGATGGATCCAAAATTCGAAGGACCATATGTTGTAGAAAATTTTTAATCAAATAGAGCATATTCCATGATTTCAATTGACGGGAGGCTCACCACAGCTCCCAGTAATGCAAGGTTCCTAAATAAATATTTTATGTAGCCAACATTATTGAAATATGTCCTTCCTACATGACGTTAAACAATATGGAAGACTTCCTAATCTCATAACAATAATCTTTACAATGAAGTCATCCATGTTTCATGATGATAAAATGCTTAACATTCTCATCTTACCTATAATACGTTATATTGTATATCGACATATTAATCTATTTGATATGACATTGAACTTACTAGAATCATCTTCCTTACCAAAAGATGTTAAACTTCATGGTGATTATTTTGTCTCTTAAAATGATCTATTGCACATAAATCAGATCCATGAAAGGGAAAGGTAAAAAATCTCCCATTTTATATTTATGGGTCAAACCAATATAGAGAATGTATCTTAGAACTACATATGGATTCATTCCTACCATTGTAGGATACATAGTGATTCTTGGATTCTACATCCCAGTCCAGCCCCCAGTGAAAATGAATAATTCCCATCTCCCAACGTACACGGAAGACTTGCAAAAGGAAATTCAGGAGTCCTTACCACATGATGTTAAACTATATTCCCCCAATAAGGTTATCACCCAAGTGGACATTGTCTCTGGCATTGGTCACCTACCATGTGGCTCTACAAAACCACATACATCTTGATTATCATCTGCCAATGGGATAGACAGTGATTCCATGATCTTTCATCCTAGCTTATCTACCGTAAAAAATGTAAAAAATGATAACCCCTTTTACTTATGCATGGGTTTGAAAAGTACAAGGAACATATTGTCTTAAGAACTATGTAAAACTTGATTCTCATCTGTCGATGGCATATGTAGAGACGCGTCTATCGTTGATCTTGGTCCTGCCACCACCTTGTAAGAAAATGCCTCTACTGTACTCTTGACTTCCTCTTCTTCATGAGAGGGAACCCTATGTATTCCTTGTTTCTCACACAAATAATAGATCACATGAGCTTAGGAATGGTGGTAAATGTTTCCACCTAGACGAAAAAAGGATACATGTAGGTTTTAGGACCATTAAAGAATAAATAGTTATAAACACCCCCATGTATAAGCTAAACCCATATAGGGAAGCATCTCTAGAACTGTGTGTGGCCTGAATCTTGTCTTTGTAGGATATGTAGTGAATCCTTGATTCTTCTTCCTGCTCCAGTAACCACCCTATAACAAATACCTCTTTTCCTTGATCAACGATCAGACTTATATAGGTTGTCTCTTCATAAGATCCACATATGGTTTCATTCCTACCCCTACAGGATAAATAAGTAGAACTTGGATCATCAAACATAGGCATGACTGTAGAAATGTAAAAAAATATAAACTCCAACATCATTCTCCATGATCCCCCTATGTGGTTGATTAATCCCATTATGACACCTTTTTCTCACACCAAGTACTACTCATGTGGGCTTAAGAGTCTCGAAAGAGGATTTATCATAGGCCTAATAATTCACTACTGGCTGAAGTCCATACTGAAAGATGTAAAACTGTAGGGTACCCCAAGATCTATGGGTGCTTTGATTCCTGCACTCACTAGATATGTAGAGACAGTATGACCCTAAGTCGCGGTCCATCCATCCCATGACATGGAATGCTTTGACTATATCTTCTATTTCTCCTATACAATAAGGGAATTACACTTCACTTCCTGTTTCTTGCATCAACTATAACTAACGTGATTGTAAGAGTGATGGTAAAGACTTAACCCGCATGGAAAAGGCATAGAGGACTATAAGAATACCATTTTCTTTAAATCATGGTATAAAATTCCCCCTCCCCATGTATAGGTCATACTGGCATGGTGAGTCCTCAGAACTACATATGTCTTGACTCCCATTCGTCAATGGGATATGTAGTGATGTCTGGATTCCACATATTGTAATAGACACTAGTCAAATTAAACAATTCCCCTTCTTTGTGTATAGGTCAGACTGGAACAGAGAGTTTTAAAGATCAATGTAGACTTTAATTCCCAACTAATTGGGTTATGTAAGAAACCTCCATGAAGTTCAAGACTGACACTTCAGTCACCTAAAACATTTCAGGTTCATTCACTGTAGTCCTAAATGTACGAAGCTAAATTGTATGGAAATAAAAGTCCTAAACACATGACATTAAACTGTATGGTATCTCTTAAACTATGTCTTTCTTGATTATCAACATGAAGAGATATGTAGTTACACCTAGGTTTTCCTAGGTCTATCCACAAAAAAAAAACAAAAGAAGAGCCCCCAATACCCACATGTTAAATTAAAATAGATGTAGGTGATTTTAAAACTAGAATCTTACATCTAAAAAGGGTAAAAATTCCATGATTCCATTTACATATGAATAATATGTAAGTAAAGGATATTGTACCTAAAAACTTATAATGGTCTAGATATTTCTTACATACCCAGAAATCCCATTGTCATCCATCAAAATTCAGGCCCTAGAAATTTCATGTCACCATAAACATCCAGGTCTATCAAAAATAGATAGCTTCTTTCTTACATACATCTTAGTTTGACTTTTCACATAATTCCCCAATAACTCTAAAAAAATTTCCTACAAAAATTTCCTATCAACCAAAGGAAAATTTGTCCCTTGGAGAGGCCTATCCTAATTCTGTATTCCCATTCGCTCCTAAGACTCTCCTCATCTCTCATGACTTGAGGGATCCTAGGATCATGGATTAAAAATTCATTTTTCTTTCATTTATGGGGTGTATTAGGAATATCTTTGATCTACTGACCAATATTTATTAATAACCCCCTTAATATTTCATCCCTAAAACATGACGATTAAACAATGTTGTTGATTTCATTTCCACGAGATTTATAACTGGATGGACCCACAACATCTAGCTCGTTCACACTGAGTCAACCACACCCTCACCACATGACTTTAAACTATATGGACCAACAATGATCTTTTCTTTGTTCCTACCATACCTAGGTGGTTGAGTAAAATCCTTTCCAACCATTGTTTCTCATTCTAAGCATATATCATGCGGGTTTAGGAGTTCCGATTGGGGATTTCCCACAGAACCAATGTAAATAAAACCACATTGACTAACCCGTCTGGCATGAAATTAAAAGTCATAGTAGTGTCTTCACCTTTAAATTTGGAATCCTAAATTCCTAAATGTTTGAATTTAAATGGTGAGGTTCCCCCAATATAGCTAAAAATTCCCTTATAACTTGTGCATAGACCAAAATGGTGTAGGTAATCTGCTCCTGGGACACCTGGATCTCCAAAACTACACCCAGCATCACTGAGGTTGTCAAAATTTCACACCTCACATATAGGTCAAATTTTCATAGAGATACTTCCAATTCGTTGAGGAATCACAACCTTAGAGTTTCTGATATTTCCAAAACGACTATCTCCATTCATCGAACATTATTATTTGAGTGATCTTGGATTATCATAACCCTTCATGGCCATCAATAATGGAAGTTCAGTGTCCTGTGGACACCTTTTTTGACTATTCACATTATGCCCCATTGGCTCTGCATACATTTCCCCCAAAAATGGTATATCAACCAAAGGAAAAACCATCCCTTGGAGAGGATTTTCCTATTTTAATATGTATAACATCTTCCAAGCCTAATTTCATTTCCATTGATCCAAGATCCATTGAATCCATTGTTTACACTCTCCTCCCTACCCACATACTGGACATGTTAGAACATCCTAGCTAGATTATTCTCTGGTTACTAGGTGCTTTTACATCAACACCCTGATTACATTACGTTTAAACTGCATGATACATGATTCCCAGTATTCACCCTTAGGCTAGGTCACATCAAAGGTTATTTCCCCTAATAACCCCACATATGAAATTAATTTATGTAGGAAATTTTTATAGATGCCCCACCTCATTGGTGAATCTGTATCCAAAACAAAAATGCCCCATCCATATGCATGAATCAGATACGCATATGAATGATCCTTTAAATAACTACACATACCATGACTCCTATCATCACAGGATATGTAGTGACATAAGAATCTAATATTTCTAGTTCATCCATGATATAAAACTGTCCCATCCCATCCTATTCTAGCGTAATAACTACATAAGAGGACAAATCATATGTATATGATAAAGATGCCTCCACTTATTCCTGGTATTCCCAATAAGGTCCAACCTGAAATGTCACATTTTAATGATCTGGAACCCCACCCCACAAACTGTAATCTCTTTTTAGAAAGGTATGAATCCCGATAACCATCCATGATCATCAGAAATAGACGGCTAGTGTCTTCCTTGCACCTTTACTTGACTATTAACATAATGCCCCAATGAAAATTCATACTTTTCCAACAAAAATTATATTCCATCCAATGGAAAATTCTTCCTCAAGAGGTTGTATGTCTATATACTTGTGCCCCTATGATGTCTACATCTCACTTCATTACCCAGTTTCAGAACCCCCTTGATTACAGTTTACATATTTCCTCTTTTCAAAGCCTTAAGATAAAGGACATTTATGGTCAAACAAATGAGTGAAAAGATGAATCATTTACCATAATCAAGCTATAGTAAAGTTATTTCTCACCATACGTATCAAAAGTCTTAGATGTATGATGTTAAACTAAACTATGTACTAGCTCTTTTGGGCACAAGTCAAATTCACGGGGGAGGGGTTTCTAAACCAGGACCAATAAAATTACCCCATGTACTTTTAGACATTTTTTCCTTAATAGGCCATCCACTGTGGTCCTAAACCAAAAAATAAATCCAAAGTTCCATATAAACTTCATAGCAATTAGAAATAGATGGATAATACCATACAAACACCTTTGATTGAGTATGCATATTATGCACCATCATCTCTGCATATGTTGCCCAGAGAAATGGATTATCCACCAAAGGAAATTTTTCCCTTATGAGAGTCTTTTCCTGTCTTCGTACTCCCCATGGCATCCATGCCCCATATCATGAAATCAAAAGTCATGGTCATGAGAAAAATCCATCATCCTTGTTTAAAATTTGTTAAGACATTCTCAATTAATGATTCATAAATTGGGGCCCTTTCTTAGCAAGTCATGGTCTAATATGTTTGACCTAAAACATCAGTAATGATAGTCCCATTGGAAACACTCTAAACTACCAATGAAAGAAGGCACAACACTCACCCGGATGAAACCCCACATAGGTCACCCTAGATAAAAGTCAATTTTCCAGCTCCCTAAACCTATGATACATCCTTCCAATGGCCCAAAGGCCTCCATTTTGTTTATTATTTTGATAGAGGACCCTTTTAACGGATGAAGGGGGGAAATCCAAATAGACTTCATTGACATAAGAAAAACAACTCTGAAAGGACAAAAAATATTATTTATAGACTGAAAACAAGGAACTAACCCTCCCTAGGAAATGGTCAGGATGAAGCTCTCCACCGTTGCAAGGCTGTTCACCAAGCATGTTTCATGTGACAAAGCACATTCCAAATCCAATGGCTGATGCCATACCCTCTCAAACAACCAAATTTTAGAAGCACTACAAAGATGAACCGCTAGCTCTGGAACCTCCTATGGGACCTGTCCAAATGGTCATGTCTAGCAGCACTACCTCTCCACCTTCAAAATCAAACTGAGGCTATTTGAAGTTATCTAAACCATGAATATAATATGACGACATAAAAAAGAAATCAACGAGTTATCCTCCAACAAGACATTACTAATCAAGCCCCCCTGCACTCCTCATGACTCCCAACCACCACTATATCTAGCGAATCAACCGAAAGTCAATCCAAAGGATGCAAAGCCAGGCCATAGTCACCAAGGAATGGATGTACCAACCCCACACCATTGGACATCATCAGAGAAGGAGTTCTGGAAACTCTGAAAAAGAAACGCCGCTCTAGGCATGGATCCATTCAGAACTGGACCGAAAATTCCCCTCACCAGTATCCTGCACAGGCAATCAAAAAAAATGTCAGAGAAAACATGAAGAATAGCAGGAACGAGCCGTCCAATGCACTTACAAAGATTCACCACAACATTGTAGATAACCAAGTAATGAAAACACCTAGATCATATATACTGGAATGAAACACAGGGCCTCTTGACCCTAGAAATCCCCCACCCCTCTACATCGCTCAAGGTTCGACGCCATTCCCACCGAATAAGTCTAGAACACCTCTCCCGACACGACACCACGCCCTCCGATGTTAGACCGATATCTAGCACTGAAAACCCTTCACAGACCCGCACAACGCTGCCGTACTCCAGATCTAATGAAATCATTTCAAGCCTCAGTCATCAGGACACTCCCCCATTGTAGACCTAGAATATCCCCTTCACACTGAAGCATGACAACACCTAGACGAATCAGGAGCCAAAGCTATGTCGTAGAACCAGATGATGCACCGTCGCCAAGAGGACTGAAACCCCGAGCCAATGAGACAAAGTAAAGGGGTATAGGAGAGGAGAGGGAGAGATCTGGGGTGGAAAGGTCATGATATAAAAGCTTGTCACACACCATAAGAGGATAATGAAAAAATTTGGGGTTTAACGAAAAAGGCACAATGTTTGAAGGGTTTTTCACATGACCATATAAAGAGTCAAATTGTACTTGTTAAGCCCCTAAGTATAGTAAAAAATTAGTGCATAAATTTATTATTCCTTTATCACAGATTATAAATCAAATTGATGTCGTGTTGACATTATTTATTAAAATGAAGTTGATAATAAATGATTAATATTGTAATCAAAGTTATTATAGGAACACTAGAATGAAAAATGTTTTTTTCTCCAAAAGAGGTGAAAGTGGGAGCAACATTCAAAATCTAGAGTCTCAACCCAATGACAAAACAAAGCTGGTGTGGGGTAGCCTAATATATTACAACAAGGATGGACTAAGTCCTTCCAGCAGGTCAATAATTAACCAACGAGGGCCATTAAGGTCTTGATCCAAAGCAGCCCTCCATCCATATTCATCTTCAATAACGGAGGTTAAACTCTTAATAAATGTCTATAGGTCTCATCCTTTCTGTAAAAAAACCTCATAATTAGTGTTTGATGAAACTATTTGTTCTTTTAATCTAGACATCTGAGCCTCATACACACATTGGTCCTCTGTTTGGGAAATCAACTGGTCATGAGCACTAGCTTCCTCAGCTTCCAGATGATTTAAATAATCAATAATATATTGGAATGTCTGATCTTGGGGGATTGAATCATTGAACCGATCAAGGTCACCTTCACAATGGGAGAGATCCTCTCGAGCTATAACGATTTGGTTCATAAATAGAAACATGCATCGATAATCAAAGATACCTAAACCCATATCAAAAAATAGTTGAAAAACATTATCCTTCTCATTGGAAAAATATTTCAGGGGAGTCCCTGTGGAAAGAGTATAGATTTTAAGACATGCCCACTATCACAAATCTTGATTCCTCATAATAGATTCATAACCTTGGTCCTCTTCCACCACGATAGGTATGAAATGAGGAAGCATCATTGAAAAAAAATGAAAGTTCCCTAAGATGTGTCACCCAAGAAGGGGGATTTTTCCTCCCAATAGATGGGTCATCCTTTAGGACTAAATGTTGTGCACATGAAAAAACTTCAGGAAAACTAGGTAATGTTCCAGTAATACTGGCTTTGGTAGGACCACATATCTCATCAGCCAAAGATATGGAATTTGAGTCACATTCTATAGATATGGGTTGTGTAGGGAAATCCCATTAAAAACTCATATGACCGTGTGTATAATTCCTTCTTGCCTCATTAAGGGGAACATTTATCACAACTAGAACTATTAGAAAATGATCAGAAATAACCTGTCTCTGAACCCATCGAAATGGCCTACCCAATGCCTTATTATGGTAACATGCTACCCACAATTGAGTGTACTCTAATGATAGGTAATGTGAGGATACTGTGGGAGTAATTTATACTTTTACATTAGCATCCTCCTACATCATGGCCAGCCACAATTGGCAACGAATCACTAGATGGGACTCCCTGATAACCAGAGTAACAGGGAGAGGTGTGACCTTTTGAAGGCATCCAAATATTCTAGAAAACCAACAAGAGGCATAGGATTAAATGATTGTAAACATGTCTATACATGAAGATAAAACTCCACCCTAGAGTAAAATGATATAAGAACAGTCTCATGAAGATCCCCTTCCTTTATCCATAACAGATCCTTGGGGTGCCATGTAAGGTATTAAAGAAAACTGAGAAACATCACTCAATAGTTTGATTGCATCATCAAAACTCAATGATTGGTGATGAATGGTGGCAATATTGAGAAGAGATGTGTGAAGTTCAGAATGAGTAATCCTTGCAGTATACCGATACTCATAGTAGGTTAAATGATCTAACATCTAGACATACAAAATTGAAATAGTCCTCTTGGACATTGGGGGAGGGTTACCTTTTAGTATCTTCCCTGATAGTTTATAGATTCGGGAAAGGGTAGTAAAGAACAAATTAATGAGATTTTACTCTATCAATGTGGCTTCCATCATCAAATATAAATCCTTAACACTAGTGTAAACATCACAAGAGGGAAAGAGACACCCACTCCAGAATATAGAAAAGAAACATGCCAATATTAGCTCAGGAGGTACTTATGAATAATTTCCATAACCCCAAGTGTTGTATCGATGTTCCTTATGGGTGGAACATTATGAACCTGGGATTTTCCATGATTGTTAGGTCGGGTGACTACTTCTATGGTGAACCCTTATCCTTGGACCATTATCATGCGAGAATAGTTGGATCCAATCTGTAAATGAAATAAACGAATGAGCATGGAGGGGTTGATTAAATAATCCCTCTTCCATGACTAATAAATTACTTGCCAGAAAATATTCATGTTTGAAATTCCTCTATGAATTGGTCATTGAAATAATATCATCATTCATTTTTTCTAGAATGGAAATTCCCTTAAGTTGATGGATGTCCCATAAACTAATACCCACCTCCCAATGAAATAAATTGAAGGTATTGGTGCATGAACAGAAATGACTAAGAAATTCAGTAAATATCTCACCGGGTGAATAAATTGACAATTGGGAAACCCATTCTTCCTGATACAAATGTACTGCTACCAACTAGGTAGGGGCTAAAAAAACCCGATTCACCTAGAATGCGAATTCCCACTCATCGAAGAAGCATCCTACAGAATGAAAGTCCCATTTAGTGCTCCACCCACAGTTAGTATTATCTCAATAAATATTGAAAATGGATGGATAGTCCCATATTAATGAACTTAAACAGGTGTTACAATGATAAATATTTCTCTTATTCCATGAACAACCTTTCAGTGTGATCATATTTTCTTGAGTAAAAGCAGTAACAAGTTTTTCCATTGTGTAAATATTGCCCTGATCATGGCCTTGGGATGTCGTGAGTTGAATAATAGTAGTACTGTGATGGGCCAATGGTAGGGGAATTTCATTTAGGAGGCCTTTGATGTAAAGAGAAAATTGGACATATAGCAGATAGGTCGTGATCTTTGGTGAGAGAAGGTCTCTACAGATACCCTCTTGAAGAACGACGTGGAATGCAGTTTTTTTAGAATTCTCAACCATAGATTCCCTACTCCTCATCACTTCTATTTAGATAAGATAAAGAGACAGTTTTTCTTGAAAAACAAAAATACCAAAAAAGGATCATTCTAATGAAAATGATTGTGAAAATAGGTCCAAAATGGAAAATAACCAAAGAATTCTACCAAACGCAAGGCTTCGTATACTGAAACCTAGTAATGGTTCACAGAATACATTCCACGTGAATCGACAATATGATGAATTCCCTACAAGATGCTATATAGAAACCCAGCCTTTCCATACATTACTATTACATCATTAGAATGATGAACAACATAATAGTATTTCACAAAGAGTATCCAAAGGTTCAGTGTCTTGGGAAAACTAGGACCATACATAACAATTACAACAACAAGCATAAACATTTATTTAATTCCTTCTAATATAGCTTCTTATTGGAACTTTAACTCTCCTTAGTATAGGTAGTCACCTTAGGATATACATCAAAAAGGGTGATCTAAAATCCTAGTAAGAGGATGGTAATAATAATATAATAATGTGGGAGCATAACCATAACATACACAAAGTATCACGAACAGGAGAGGAAATGTTAATTAGAGAATTGAAATGTGAAAATGAATAAAAATAAAACATCATGTCTTAGTGGTTAACTACGATACATACATATGAAAAAATGTAGCATCCTGTTCGCACATCATTTCAAATTTACTCATGAGATTCATTACTTTACCCAATGCATTGGAGCGCTGTATAATTACGGGGTCACCTATCACATTATAACATTATCATTATAACGCATGTCACATATGAAAATATATGAAAACTGAACATAACTAACCCATTGAACGTAATTGGTTTCATCTCACAAGAAAAAATTCATAAAATTTGGTTTCCCAAAATAAAGTGGGAATAACATACTTGATACAATAACCCTCAACCATGAGTGAGAAATAAAAGGTGTGTTTTCAAAAGAAGAGGTATTTTGGAAAACATTTTTTTAACATAAACTACATTGGTAAACATTAATATCCCAGAAAGGTAAGATAATGAAGGAAAATTGATTTTTAAGGAGTGACCGTACAAAAAATGGAGTGAAAGAAGGAGAACCTGAAGGAGGAAAGTTGGGTTCGAGAATTTCCCCTTACCTTCTATCCGATCACTTTCTTCAATATAATGTCCTCTATAACCACATTATATTCATTATTTAACAATTCAAGAACCTTTTATACATGTATATGGTTCATTATGGTTTCATTATGTTATTTTCTAGGCATTTCGATGAGTTATATAGTTTAATAAAAATTGGGAATGTTCATTTTTATGGTTTTCTTGAGCGGTTCACATGTATTCATAAATGGAAGTTTGTGTAGGACATGGGTAAACATAGAGAACTAATATTTCATGTTACTAATGACATTACAAAAGTTTAAATTATTTTATAATGAATTATATTATATACCATTTGGATTAATCATTAGATATGTATTAAATGATAATTTTTTGGGTTAATTAGGGCGGTTTTTCGACAACAACAAACTTGTTTTGTTTAATCATTTAAAGTATGTACATAAGTTAGTTACAGAAAATTAAATAAGATATAATACATATAATATAATCTGGTTCAACCATAAAAATGGTTTCATAACCTGATCTAAAATCTATAAAGGAAATTGAAAACATGTCTTTATTGAAGGAGATAAATTAACAGCTCACGAACAACGTTCTCTTTTATAAAATAAAAGAAGCAGAGTGGGATTGGACGATATAATATCCCATTTGTATCATAACATTACAGTATATATATGACAAGGTAGTTACCATACCATGTGGATGAATATAGGTGGGGATAGATTAAGAAATGAACATGAAATTGAAAGGAAATTATAGGAAAAGAGGCAGAGAAATTACCTCTTGAATCCTCCTCTTGAGATCCTCCTTAAGGGACCTTGGATTGGTCTTTTTATGAGACCAGAAGCTCTTGCAAGTGGTGGATGGGATAGGTAAGATTATTGGGAATAGTTTAGACAAGCCTTGTTGCTTGAGAGGTGTCAGTAATTGAGGGTGTGAAGGGTGGTATTTATAGTGGAGGGTAGAGGGGATTTCTCAATAAAAAATCTATCAATTTATTATTTCCCCAAAAGACAAGAAATAATGAATCTTAAATGGCCAAGAATAGTAATTTTATCATGTTAACCCGAACAAATTAGGCTTAAATCAGCAGAACACCATCCATGACTCTATGATTAGATTATTTAGCTTATTTGGTAAATTATTGTATTTCACTTGTCATAAAAAAATCAAGTATTTCAGAAAAATCCAAAAAAATTGATCCAAAACATTTTTTGATGGGTAGAATCTAAAAATGATTTCCATTTTTCAAAAATAGTTTTCTAAATATGAATAATTTAATTTTTAATTAAATTCATAATTTACTTTAAAAATACAATTTTTAAAATTAAAACTGATTTTATAATGCTTTCAGAAATAGCGTAAGGTTTTAAAAAATTATCATAAATATAGAAGACATAGATTTGTTATTTTGTGAATAAATTTAACCTTAAATTATATAATTAATTAAAATTAATTATTTATTACTTAAAAAAATACCAATACTTTTACTATTGTCCAAATATTACTTATAAGATGCCTAAATTGTATTTAATTATTCATGGGTAAGGATACTATTATATTGGAAAATTTATTATTCATAAGGGTCATATTACTATTCATAAGGGTATGTTACTATTCATAAGGTTAGGCTACCATCCATATGTGTAGGTTATTATTTACCAAAATATTATGTTTTTCCTATCAGACTCTAAACATATTACTCATCACAACCATGTTAGTATGATTTTCAAAATTACAAACATAGAAGTGGAAAAATTATGTTTAATGGTCACATAGTATTTAGTATCATGATATTTAATTGTGATTATTAATATGATTACAATATAGGGAATAATTATAAGAATGGATTTCCATTATTAAAACATTGGGTCGTTTCATTCTCCCCCCTTATAAAATTTCGCCGTCGAAATTTCATTTTACAAAAATTGGTGGGGGTACTTTTCCTCCATCACCTCCTGTAGTTCCCAAGAATAATCTTCAAATATATGGTTACTCCACAACACTTTGACAAGGTGGGTTTTCTTGTTGTATAGAAACTTATCTCTCTGGTACAGAATCTCTACTGGATGCCCGTCATAGGAGAGATCATCGTCTAGCTGTACCACCTTCGAGTTCAGTACATTTGTGGGATCTGGTATGTACTTACTCAAGAGTGATATGTGAAACACATCATGAACTTGAGCCATATTTGGTGGTAGTGAAAGCCGATATTCCATGCCTCATATGCAGTAAAGGATCTCAAAATGGTCCAATGTACCTTTGTCTTAGATTCCCTTTATTTCCAAACCGCATGACTCTCTTCTATCGTGATATTGGAAGGATGAATTTATCTCCAACATCGAACTCCAAGCCCCTTCGACAGTTGTTAACATAGCTCTTTTTCCAACTTTGAGCAGCATTGATGTGTTTCTGGATAACTTGAACCTTCTATGCCATCTCTTGCACAAGATCGGGTCCAAGAAGCTTTCTTTCTCCAACTTAATCCCAAAAGGTTGGAGTTCGACATCACTTTACATACAAAGATTCATACGGAGCCATCTGAATACTCGAGTGGAAGCTATTGTTGTATGAAAATTGAACCAATTGGGGATGCTAACCCCATCCACCTTTGAATTATAGAGAGCAGGCTCTTAGAATATCTTAAATCATCTGAATAGTCCTTTCAGATTGGACATCAGTTTGGGGGTGATAGGCCATGATGAAATTTAATTTAGTACTCAAAGATTGTCTAAGACTCCTCCAGAATTTAAATGTGAACCTTGGATCACAATCAGAGTCAATATAGAGTGGAAATCCATGCATTCTCACCAATTCCTTCAAATATATCTTTGCAAGTTGTTCAAGTGAGAGGTCTTCCTGAATAGTGATAAAATGGGTAGTATTGGTGAGTTGGTCAACCACAACCCATATCACATTATTTCCCTTTGATGTCTTTAGCAGACACTTGGCAAAGTCCATAGTGACATTCTTCCATTTACACATGGGTATAGGCAATGGCTTCATCATCCCTTTGGACTTTTGTCATTCTTCATTAACTTGCTGACATACCATGCACCTTGATATATATTCTGCAATCTCTATCTTCATGTTATCCAACCAAAAGTGTTCTTGGAGATAATGGTACATCTTACTACTCCCAAGATGGATTGAAAATGTTGAGCAATGTGCATTGTACAATAGATTTGTCTTTATCCCAAGTGATTAAGGCACACAACGTCTCATTCCAAAACAAATCACCCCATCATCATCGATATGGAACTCTTGCAGCTTCATTTCCTTTACTTCAATCACCATATTTTGTATCTCCACATCATCCCTTTTTTGCTTCCTTAATCATCTCTTGGATGAATGGTTGCGCAATCATTTGGGAAAGGTAGGATTTATCCCTTGTCCAGATGATTTCAAAATACATACTTTTCATATCCATGAAGATAGGGTCTTTCTCAATCTGTAACAATGATAGACTTGCAGGTTCCTTTCTGCTTAGAGCATAATCTACCTTGTTCTATCTTCCAGGATGATAGTGAATAGAGAAATCAAAATCCTTGAATAGATCTAACCATCTCCTTTGATTCATGTTGAGATCCTTTTGTGTGAATATATACCTTAGTCTCTAGTGGTTGGTTTATATGTAACACATCTTACCATAATGGTAGTGAAGCCAAATTTTCAAGGAAAAAATCACAGCTGCCAGCACTAGATCATGCGTTGGGTAGTTCTTCTCTTGTATCTTCAAATGTTGTGAGGCATAGGCTATCACATTATCATTTTTCCTAATTACAAAACCTAGTCCTTTCTTTGAAGCATCACTGTATATCTCAAAAAAATAACCACTTTTTGTTAGTGTGAGTACAGGTGAAGTGATAAGACTTCACTTTAGATCCTTGAAGCTTCCCTCACATTCTTCCATCCAGACATACTTTACCCCTTTGCATGTTAACTTATTTAGTGGGCTTGAGAATAGTGAGAAATTTCTCATAAAACATCGGTAGAACCCAGCTAATCCAAGAAAACTACGGATTGTTGTGACACTAGATGGCCTGGGCCATTCCTCAATCACCTTTTTTAAGGGTCCACAGAAATATTCTCACTTGTGATCACATGTCCCAAGACCGTGACATTCTTCATCCAAAAGTTACACATTCTGAACACGGTGTAAACCTTCTCCTTTCTCAATGTCACCAACTCAAGCCATAGATATTCTTCATGTTCATCCTTGTTCTAGGAGTAGATGAGAATATCATCAATATAAACTACCACAATTTTGTCGAGGTAATATCTAAATACTCTATTAATTAAATACATGAATATTTCAGGGGCATTAGTATGTCTGAAGGGCATCACCAGAAAATCATAGTTCCCATACCTTGTATGGAAGACAGTCTTCTAAATATCATCCTTCTTCACCTTTACCTAATGATATCCAGAACAAAGATCCACCTTTGAGAAGTATTGATCTCCTCTTAACAGATTGAACAAGTCGTCAATCCTTGGAAGAGGATACATGTTCTTTTTGGTGATATTGTTGTGTTCCCAACAATCGATACACAACCACATTTTTCCATCCTTAAACTTCACAAAGATCACTGGAACACCCTAAGGTGATGCACTAGGGCATATGAACCCTTTGTACAGATTCTCTTACAGCTACATCTTTAGCTCCTTTAGTTTGATTGGAGCCATCATATAGGGACACATTGAGATAGGATTAGCTACAGGTGTGATTTCTAATGAGAACTCAACCACACAATCCTGGGGAATTCTGGGTAACTCCTCAAAAATTACATCACCATATTCACTCACGATGGGCCTTCCCACAAGATTAGTACTATCCTTTGACTCAACCATTTGGGCGAGGTATGCTTCTTCATAGGGAATCAAAACCTACACCACTGAATGATTTTTCAAAAGAGATTTATTATCTTGCATCCATTTGTAGAGGATCATGGGATGGTTCGAAATATGAAAAGATACTTCCTTTTCTTGAATGTTGATATGTTCTCTATATAATGAGAGACAATCCATTCCCATTATAGCATCTAATTCCCCCAAGAGAAATATTATGAGATTCTCTAGAAGAATCTTCCCACATATGCCAACAATACACGAGTCAAACACTTGGGTTGAAATTATTGCACCACTTGGTTTTTTACAGATATATCTACTTCATGGTTTTTGGGAATCAATTCTATAATTATAGAAAACTCGCATGATATAAAGGAATGCATAGAACTAGAATCAAATAATACATTTTCCATTCTTGAGTGAATAAGAAGTTTACCTTGTACGACTTCATTATCTTGCTGAACTTCTATTGTAGTGATGGCATAAGCCTTCAGTTTTTCCTTTTTCATTGGTGGATACTGATGCTGATTACCCTTGAGAACTCAAGGTTTAGTGCACTAGCTTCCATAGTGCCCTAGCTTCACACAGTTGTAGCATTGAAACATGGGTGTTTCTCTCCTTTCAACTAATACATTCTCCTTCCTTTTTATGTATTTTAGACACTCTTGAGAATGGTGTCCTTCTTTCCCACACTTGAAGCACTTCCCTACCCCTTTGAGGTAGTTCCCATGGGGAAACATCCCACATTTTTTGTATGTGGGTCTTTGAATTTTCTTCCCACCTCTTTCATTAGATCCACCATCATGAAACTCCATCTTTCATTTCTTATCACCATAGCCATGAGACTATTCTACAAACTACATCTCCACTTTGAGATCACATCGAACAACTTCTTCATAACACCCAAAGTCTCGAATTTCTAGAGCCGTTCGAAGGTGTGGTTTTATTCCACTAAAGAATATATCAATTTTTCTATCATTTTTGATAACAAAACAAGAATCATACCTTTCAAGCCTTATGAAATTCACTTTGTAGATTGTGAAAGATTCTCCTTCTTTTTTCTTAAGCTCTTTGAATTCTCTCTTCATCTTCGTGCGAATAGTTATTAGGAAATACTTGTTAATAAACCCTATAATAAAGTCTTACCATTCCATCTCATCTATTTCCTCCATTTTCATAGTGTTCTTAATAAAATCCCACCATTGATCGGCATATCCATCTAGATGATAAATGTATAGTTTCACCTTCTCTGTCTAAGAACATAAAAGATCTTCTCCATGGAGTTGACACACTGCTCCACAACTAGGGAATCAAAATATCCACTAAATGTCAGAGGTCATTGCCTCATAAAACATTCGATATCCAGTTTCTCCCTCTAGTGAAGGAGGACATTCTCCAATATTATGGTTATTGTTTATAACCTGAGATAGTTGGGTAAGAATCACCACAATGTTTTTAACTCCACCTCTCAAATCATTGGGGATGTTATTCGGGCAATTGTTGCATTGTCCCTTACTTGAGTTGTTGTCCTAGTTTCTCCTAGTTCCCAGCATTTTCTAAAATATAAAAGGATAGAACTAAACATAAGTGAACAAGTCATGATTAACTTATTAATTGGTATGAGTTATATTAAGATCATAACGTATGGGATCCCTATGTAATGATTCTTGTGTTCATATTTGTACTTTGTTTCATGCTAGAGGTTTTCTCTAGGGTTCACTAATCCTAATTCCCAAATTAACTAATACTTTCCTCTGATACCGACTATAGAGACCCATCCTTTTCTTACATTAATATTAAATCATTTTAAATATGAACAACATAATAGTATTACACATAGAGGATCCAAAGATTTAGTGTCTTGGGAAAACTAGGACCATACATAACAATTACTACATCAACCATAAACATTTATTTAGTTCCTTATTCAATATATTCTTATTGGTACTTGACCTATATTTAGTACATGTAGTCACCTGAGGATATACATAAAAAGGCGTGAGCTAAAATCCTAGTAAGAGGATAGATAAGAATAATATAACAATGTTTGAGCATAACCATAACATACGCAAAGAATCATGAACATGAGAGGAAACGTTAATAATAGACTTTAAATATCGAAATTCCTTAAAATGAAACAACAAGTCTTATTGGTTAACTAAGACACATACTTGTGAAAAAATATGTCATCTTTTTGACAGATCATTTCACATTTACTCAGGAGATTCATCACTTTACCAAATGCATTGGAGCGCTGTATAATTCCGGGCGCACCAGTCACATTATAACATCATAATTATCATGCATGTCACATAGAACATGTATAAAAAATTAACATAACTAACCAATGGAAAGTAATGGGTTTCATCTCATATGAAAACATTCATAAACTTTGGGTTCTCAAAAGAAAGTGGGAATAACATACTTGATACAATAACCTTCAACGTTGAGTGAGAAATAAAAGGTATT
The DNA here is from genome assembly GCA_963277665.1 of Viscum album. Lineage (NCBI taxonomy): Eukaryota > Viridiplantae > Streptophyta > Magnoliopsida > Santalales > Viscaceae > Viscum > Viscum album. The sequence goes on from OY728158.1 coordinate 1,776,356,628, forward strand.
TTTTCTAAAGAAGAGTTCTTTTGGAAAACATTTGTTTGACATAAACTCAAGTGGTAATAATGTAAATCCCAGAAAGGTAAGATACGGATGAAAAAAATGATTTTTATGGAGTGACTGTACCAAAAATGGAATGAAAAAGGGAGAACCTGGAGGAGGAATGCTGGGTTCGAGAATTCCCCATACCTTATATTCGAACGCTTTCTTCGCTTTAATGTCATGTATAACCACATTAGATTTATTAATTAACAATTCAACAATCTTTTTTACATTAATATACTTTATTATGGTTTCATTAAGTTATTTTATGGGTCGATGGATGAGTTATAGTGTTTTAAAAAATATTGTCTGAGAATGTTCGTTTTTATGGTTTTCTTGAGCAGTTTACATGTATACATAAATGGAAGTTAGTGTAGGACATGAGTAAAAAAAACTGATAATTAATCTTATTAATGATATTACAGAAGTTTAAATTAATTAATAATTAATTATATTATAAATTATGGGGATGAATCATTAGATAATAATTAAATGATGATTGTTTGGGTTAATTTGGGTGGTTTTTTGACCACAATGAACTTGTTTTTTGAAATCATTTAATAATATGTACATAAGTTTGTTCCTGTACATTAAATAGGATATAATATATATAATATAATCTTGTTAAACAAAAATAATGGTTTCATGACCAGATCTAAACACTGTAATGGAAATTGAAAACATTTTGTTCTTGAAGGTGATAAATTAACACCTCGCGAACAACGTTCTCTTTTATAAAATAAAAGAAGAGGAAAATGGGTTGGATTATATAATATCACATTAGTATAATAATATTACAGTATATTTATTATACTAGAGTTACCATACCATGTGGATGAAGATAGGTGGGGAGAGATTAAGAAATTAACTTGACATTGAAAGGAAAATAAAGGAAAAGAGTGAGAGAAATTATATCTTGAATCCTCCTGTTGAGATCCTCCATAAGGGACATAGGCTTGGTCTTTTGATGAGACTAGAAGATCATGGACGTAGGGTAGGGGATAGGGATGATGTATGGGTTTAGTTTAGAAAAGGCTTCAATCTTGAGATGTGTGAGGAAATGATTGTGTTAAAGGTGATATTTATAATGGAGGGGAGAGGGTATTTCTCAATATAAAATTCATTAATTTATTATTTCCCCTCAAGAGAAGGAATAGTGAGTATTTCAACACCATGAATAGTAATTTAATCATGTAATCCCGAACCAATTGGGCTTACATCATCAGAACATCATGCATAACTCTATAATTAGATTATTTTTCTTATTTTGTAAATTTTGGTATTTCACTATTCATCAACAATTCCAGTATTTCAGAAAAAATCCCAAAAATTCACCGAAACCATTATTTGATGTGTTGAATTCAAAAATGAAGTCCATTTTTAAATAATAATTTACTAATTATGATTAATTTAATTTTTAATTAAATTCATAATTTACATGAATAATACAGTTTTTAAAATTAAAACTGATTTTATAATGCTTTAAAAATATATACAAGGTCTCATAAAATTATCTCAAATCTAGAAGACATAGATTTGTATATTTATAAATAAATTTTATTTTAAATTAATTAATTAATTATAATAAATTATTTATAACTTAAAAAAATACTAATACTTTTACAATGGTCATAATGTTACTTATAAGATACCTAAAATTTATTTAATTATCCATGTGTCTGGTTACTATTATTTTGGATGATTTAATATTAATAAGGGGCATACTATTATTCATAAGGGTATGTTACTATTCATAAGGGTAGGTTACTATTCATAATGCTACGTTAATATTCACCAAGAAATTATGTTTTTCCTCTTAGACTCCAAACATATTACTGATCACAACCGTTTATGTCTGATTTTCGAAATTCAAAACATATAAGTTGAAAAATTATGTTTAATGGTCACATATTATATAGTATCATGATATTTTATTATGATTATTAATGTGATTACACTATAGGGCATAATTATGAGGAGGTATTTCCATTAATAAAACATAAGGTCATTACATGTTAGCCCATGAAACACTAGAAAATGAATAGATCAGTTCCTAGAAAGATAAATACATGTATTGATCATATAAATGTAGATACTCAAGGTTCATAGTATTAGGATTTAAATTAGGATTTGTAAATTTAATATTCAGCTCACCGAATTGAAGTTAATTCTACCGGATAGGCGAGCTACATAGCATCTCTGTATATGGAAATTCGAACTTATGTTTCAAAATTTCACAGTTTATCTTGCGTATTCAAAGCTTGGATCATAACTGAGGCAATTATGAAGAATATGTAGATCGCGGAATTCAAGGCGTGGTTCACAGATGAATAATTTTTTAAAGTAGATAGTACACAAAAGCATAGAATGCCGATAGTTCTTGTTGAAGGTTGTTTTTTCAGGAAACTAGGTAAAATTCAAATGACCTGGGACCCCAATATATATGTTTGTTCCCCAACAGATCTATCATTCCACCACACAAAAGTTCATTACAAGACAATTTTCTCAATCATAATAGCCTCCTCTTCGCTCCTATCAGAGGACATTCTAATGGGGTAATTTGTAGGGTCTTGAAAAATCAACAAAAGTAAGGAAAATACTCCAAAACCTCTTATAGAAGAAAGATATGTGTATGGGGATTACACATTTAGGAGAATATTGAAGAAATAAAATTTGGAAAAGCACACAAAGTGATCCACATACTGGTTACCAAGAATATTTCATGGAAATCATAGACTACAAATGAAGAGGTCTGCGAACAGCTTGTGAAACTATGGAACACAAAGCATTGGCCAACTAACCAAGTTGTTCGTGACTAAGATGAAATCAGAAAACCAAGGCACCACAAACCTTATAGTTAGAAAAAATGAGATGGAGAATTAATTCCACGCATATCATCCCTACAGACTGAGTAGTTCAAGGAAGAGTGTGGGGATGACAGAATCCTGCGAAATATGTCATTCATGGGATTGAGGCAGTGATTTATACTACTGAGAACCACAAAACTGTGAACCTCATTTGACTCAGTCGTCTATGGGTCGAATGGTCCCTTTATAGTATACCCTAAAAGGTTTCATGCACTCATAGATGTAGCTTCCCTGACACTCTTTAAAAGGACCACAGGTGGAACTACGGTAAAAAGGGGAAAAGGACATAGATTTTTATTTTGGAGAGCTTGGAGTTTAGGAACTAAAGACTTTGAAGTCAAACAATCGATGATGTATGAAACCACAAATTGTTTCTAGTACATATAAAGCCACTGTAGTCCATAAAAAGAAGGGAAAATTATAATAATAAACTGGTTTTGAACCTAATTTGTAAACCATAAACCATACGACCTTCACAGATGAACTTTTCACGAGCCGCAAACACAATGCCTCTCCTTTAGTCTAGAGAACTGCGTAGGGCTTTGCTACATGGACAAGACCCTGTGCCACATAGCTCAATGCTATATAGGTGGAACCTTAGACTGTGTGCCACCATGGTATGTGGTGGAACATATCTATGTCCGCATACAACTTCGGTACATGGATGACCCCTTCAATCACATAATAGTTATCAAGGCGGCCCCTATCTCACATGAATGAATGGTACACGAAACAGGGAGTAGTTGATTTTTCCACCATCCGACCCAAATCATGTCCTTCAATTCCCATCACCACCTCTATGCCCCTTCTACTAACCAGTCCACTAGAATTAGGCCAAATCCTCTTTCAAAGCCACCAGTCCCATATGACTTGACCACCTGGCGCATCCACATGCCCTTTGGATTCTACATACCCATGTTAAGTAGAGGTTAAAAGTATGTTCTCACAATGGTTTGGAACCTCGAGATATCATTATGTCTACATTCCTAAGGTAACCCGGTGTCCGACCATGGGATGAGGATGTCAACATCCCCATTCTAAGGATCAAAGGTAATCGCTGTATTTTCCATTCAATGAGGGACCATGGAAAGTCAAAGGGATCATACCTCATTTCCCTTGGAGGAGGATAAATACTTCTCCCCTTTCGTAGAACTGAATTCAGGGAACTCCTCCTAAAGTAAACCCATAGCCTTTTTATAGGAGGTGGTGCATTTTACCCTCTCCAGCCTGACTTGGGATGTATCCACTTAGCTCACCAGACTTGACTACCCATGATATCAACATTGGTGATGAGATGACACATTCAATTCCCCATTTCACTCTATCATTAGGCTCATAGACTTGCCTTCTTCCACCATCTCCCTCCTCCTTTTCCCTCATTGGAAAAGGGAAAGTGACCCATTGATTAATTATTCACATACTATTTTTTCTCACACCGAGCATGACTCAGGTGGGATTAGCAGGCTGTGAGGATATGGAAATTGAAAAACCCAGTCATGAACTACGTGATCTCTAATTCCCAAAACTACTAGGATAATTAGGAATCCTTTTTCTAGGCCTAAGCTCTATATCTTCACATCCATGAAATGAGAGATCATCCATCCCTTGAAATGGGAATCTCCTCCACATAATCCCCAGTCATAAACAAAGTTAACTCTGCTTCCTGCTATAAAATATGATACGTATGACACCTTTCTAAAGGGATGATCTCAAGGGGACCCTTTTTCAATGGAAAATCACCAAACATTCCCTCTCAAACAGATCCTACTATATGGTATAACTTGAAGAATAAATCGAACTATGAGTGATTTAATCCATATCTAACTAGGAAATGTAGGAATCCTCCCTATGGTCATAACCCAACACCCAAATCACCATAGTGTTTACTGCGACATGTCCCCAGTAGGGCCATATCCACCAAGGTGACCATGCCTCTCCTAAGCATTCAAGGCTGTAACGACCCAAACATTTATTAAGGAAAATTCCCCTTAATCTAATTAAATGTATTATTATGTAAAATTATTATATAAATCATATGCACTTCCTTGGTTTTATTTTTTTGGATTTTAAAATACCATTAAGAATTGTTACCGTTTCTAACATAGTCATTGAACAGTGATCACATGATTAGTATAAATATAGGGCTTTAATATATCCAATTAACCCAGAAAATGGAAGAAATGGACTCATCCAATAGAATTTCTCCATATGAAGCCTATTTTTTAGATCTTAGATTTGAGTTAGTGTCACTGGCCTTCTCTCTTGATCAAGCCAAAGTAGATATTCAACATGTTAAGCTTGAACAGAATGTATTATGGGAAAAGTTGAATTTAATAGAGATTACCACACGAGAGATGTTATCCAAGACACCCCAAGAGTCTATCACCAGCGCACACCTTACCCTTAGGTCATATGATGGTTTTATAAGGGGTTATGTTACAAGACCCTAACAATAGGATTTTGTGCATTATTTTTGTATAAAGAATATACACGCATTTTATTATTGTTATTTTGTAAATGGGTTTTAAAGGATAAATAATATTTTATGTTAATGTTTAAATTCAATTAAGAAATATATTTTTATTAATTAATGGATTTGTGAATTAAATTCTATTTTAATAAAATATTATTACGATATTACTTTTTATTAAATATAAATGATCGTATATATTTTATTAATACACCTGTAATTTTTATTTTGTTTTCAAAGCTATTTTGTCAAAACCCATGAGTTTTCAATAGAATTCATTTTATCATTTTTAAAGTAAAAATTAACATATTTTGAAAATTATTTAGATAAAATAAATATTATTTTTTGATTCAGGACGTCGAAATTATCTAACGGTGATTTTTTCATAATTTTCTGGGAGAGTAATTTTTTTGTGTAAAAATTAAATATCGTTTAAATCTATAACGTGTTTTATGACATCATAATGACCCAATAGATAAGTAATAAAATACTATGAAATGTTTGTTAGGAAAATATAAGTTTATCCTTTAAAATAATGTCATTTTAGATATGTTTAATTAATTTTATGGTGCATTAGTGGACACTCCAAGACTTATAAAATATTTTATCTTTTTAAGTTGATTTCCTTGAGAGTGTGAATCATCTCCACATAAGCAAGACTACTATTTTAATAATTTATGCTATTGGACTTATAAAAAAAATTTCCACTCCCCTTTGGAATGAACCATGGGAAAAACCCAGGCAATGTTTTGTGGTTTTGATTAGTTTAATGTGTAGTGGCCAAAAACTAAATAATAAAGTATTCCCTCTCCTTTCCTATATAAACCCACTCAGTCTCCCATTCCTCTTTACTCAGACCATTTGGATATTAGGAAACCTCTTCTCTCCTTTCCCTATAATCATCCAAAGGTTCCCGAAGCTCCCAAAAAGCCACTATGAATCCCCCCACAATCCTTTGGTGTAACACTTCCAAGAATGAGATTTCTTCCTTTCTCATTTTTCTCTAAGTTTATTTATGTTTTTATATCATTTTATTTTCAATTAAAAATGTTTGTTTATGATTTATCAACTCCCCAATACTTACCTCATAATTTTTTAATGATTATTTACCTATTTATCTCTCATTAGTCCCTCCCATGTAAACCCTTTACCATGCCGAAATTTGGTAAGAGGTATTCCATTTCTCCTCTTTATTCAAGTTTCTTTATTGTGTTAAACCCTTTATTTCCAAATTACATATGTTGGGACATGTATCTATGTTACCCCCTTACTTAAAATTTCATGCACATATGATGAGATACCCCTTTATCTCTCATCAATCATTTTTTTGAATTTTTATGTCACAACGTTATGCATCCGAAATTGCACCACAATTTTCCAAGCCAAAATCATTGTGCAGTGAATACCATACCCATTTCTCTATCAAGGGTATTCAACTTTATATACATATAATTGTTTAATTTAACTTACATGTATTTATTACACATTCTATAATCATGTAATAGCTTTTTATTTTTAATGGTTCCATGTTATATGATCCATGTCGCACACTAATGCATGAAATGAAATAATTAAGAAGGGTGATCCCTGATAACACTCCTATGAATCAGGTAAAGAATAGTATCATGATAATTCATGTGATATTAATGTTTACTCATGCTAATTCATGTGAAATGAGGGTATAATATTGAAAATTCAAGTTCAATGATGGTTTAATAATTCTCCATGTTCAATGAGCCTTAGCTAAGGCTAATATTATGTTAAATGACGTAGCCACATCTCGACATTATGATAATAATTCTATGTCATGCCTTTATGTGCATGTTTATCTTATGATCCATTGATATTTCTATTGCCTAAAATGTATTGTATTTTTCATGTTATGCATATATGGCTCCTTTACTGGTCTTTATAGCTCACCATTTTCTTATGTATTCCCTCAAGTTATCCCATGCAATTCTAAGTATGAAAGATTTTTTTTGTCATGTTAAGTAAGTTTTCAATAATGATGTTGCATTTTATGTCTTAAGTAGTCATGTAATATTCCTAATTTCACAACACACTAGACCTATTGATATTCTGAGTTGTCTTAAGTGCCCGTTTATGTAATGAATCATGTTTATATGTGTAATAAATAGTAGGGTTGTTAAAGTTGGTATCAATGGAAAGGTTTAGTTATTTTTAGGATTAGGATTATAAAACCCTAGTGAATTACATAGTGGTAAGACTATGTATAATAAAGACATACCTAAATTTTTGTGAGTATAGAGTAAGTGGTTTGTCATTAAAATACATCCCTGTCTGGATATGAACAACTAGAGGCGGCTGTGGTAGAGATGTATCAAGAGGGAAAACCTTAGAACACAGCTTTGAGCATGACCTAAACGAGAACTGGTGCACAACAATAGGCCTTTCTACACTCTTGGTTGCAAAACTCTCAGGGGATATGCCTACGTAAATTAAAAATCATATTATAAACCATTATAAAGGAAATAAAAAAATTCCCCTAAGAATATATGTTGGTAATTAGATCATGGATAACATAGATCGAAGCATATAAATTAAAATGTTAAGGAAATAAATATAATAAATAAGTTATACCTTATTGACTATGTATTACCCTTTATTTGTTACCCCTAACTATCCTTTAATTCCATCCAATGGATGGTAATAGGAATACTCGGGCTAACAATCGATGTGAAAATCAATGTACCGAATATTCTAATGAGATGCACAATACAATCAGAGCAGGAATCAAAAAATTTATCATGATACTCTCTCAGTTAACACATGTTTTTAATAGAAAAATGGGTCCAAATGAATGTAAACCCCCCCCCCCATGAATGAACAAGACACAATCGATAGATTCATGAGACAAAGGACTCCTACTTTCAATGGATCATATAATCCCTCAATTGCCAAACAATGGATCAACTCCATTATGAAGATCTTCTCCATCTTCAATATTCCGAACAAGAGATGGGTTTTCTTGCGGCTTATTATATGGAGGGTGAAGCTGATGAATGGTAGACATTTATATAAAATATGTAGCCTGAGAAAGAGATCTAGGAATTGGAATGGGTGGATTTCTAGAAATTGTTTTTTACTAAATACTTTCCTCTCACCCTCCATCTTAATATGGGAAGGGATTTCCATTCCCTCAAGAAAAAAGACAACAAATCTATTGGAGCGTATGAGGAAAACTTCCCAATTCTTGCATGATACACCCCCATCTTTTTCATTACCCTTGAATGCGTGGTTGAACGCTTCTTTGGTGGAAAACAACCTAGTATACCGAAATACCTAGAGATCCATGACTTCGATAGCTATGAGGAAATTTTCTAATGTGCCCTCAATGTAGAAATAAAGATCAGCGAATATGGGAGGTATCATGGGGATAAGTAGTGAAAGGTGGAATTTAATTATGGAATTCCAATGGATAAATCCAATGGTGTTAATAAATTCTAGCACTCCACTTTCCAATGGTGCTGAAAGAAAAACCCTAGAACATTCATGAAGGGTGCGAGGAAATACTTTTGGTGTTGAAGAGAAGGGCACCTTGCCATTAATTGGCGAAAAGAAAAACATGCTGCTGCACTAGAGTAGAGGAATGCTTTGTTAGACCATAAACACATTTTTCAATGCTTCTATTGAAAATAAATAGGGAACTTTGAAAACTAGTTCCCTAATCCAAGGCCAATCGGAGGCCACCAACAACCTCAAAGGCAACAAGGGTGATATTTTTCCATCAATACCGTCAAATCAAACCCTGAGAAAAATGTGGTTGTAGGTACTCTAGTTATTAATTCCAGAATAGTGAATGTAGTTTATGATTTGGTTCTATATATTCTTTTATATCCAAAGAGTTTAGTAGAACAATCCTAAAACCAAAAAAATCATGGAATTAGAGATGACAGTGAGAACAAAAAATGAGAAAATCATTACATCCCATGAATATAACTCCTCCAATGTCACAATTTGTTGTATGAACTTCCCAGTGATCCTCATCATACTCCCTTTGGTGGAATTTGATGTAATTCATTGCATGAATTATATTTACCTATATAGAGCCAACATAAATTTCCATGAGAGGGAAATCACTCTTCTTATGAAGAATTGATCCCCTGATTCTATACAAGTTCAAGGACGCAGATGAATCCTCTTTAGAACCATTATCTCTAGCATGGATATTACTGCCCTATGAGCACATGTATCTTGGTCAGGTGACTGAGACTATGGAACAAACCATCCTTGACAACATTCCTATTGTGATGGAATTCGCTTAGGTGTTTCTCGAGGAATTTCTTGGTTTTCCTCCTAGAAAAGATTTTGAATTAATTATTTTTAAAAAATGTTGGGGCCGAAGCCTCATTTATTATTAATGCAAAGCAAAGACCTCTTTAACTGGGTAGAGGGAGACCCATTACCTAGCCCGAAGGCCTAGTGGGCATTTAGCCCATTACATGGCCCGTAGGCCCATTTTTTTGGACCAAAGCCCATCTTGTGAATAGTACTGCTACGGTACTCGCGCTGCTATAGTACATCACAATACCCACCAATGCTACAGTACTCTGCCACCACTATAGTGACCTGCGGCCACTACAGTTCCCACCACTACTATAGTGTCACCACTGCTACAGTACGCTACAGTACTGCTATAGTACCTGTGCCCAATGGGTTTTGAACCCTAATATCCAAGACTCCATATACAGTGGATGTTGTGGATATTGAGGATCTAAAAGAACAAATATGGGGAAATCTAGATAAAGGGTTTATATTCCCAAGTGCTTCACCCTGGGGTGAAACGGTCCTCTTTATCAAGAAGAAGGATGGTTCAATGTTCCTTTTCATTGATTATTGTGATCTCAAAAAATATCACGATAATGAAAACGTATCATCTACCACAAATTGATGATTTTTTTTAATCAGCTACATGGAGCACAATACTTCTCCAGTGTGTATGTGCATTTGGGATGTTACCAAGTAATTTTAAAGTAGGAGGATATCCCGAAGACTGCATTTTGTACAAGGTATGGGCACTATGAATTCATAGTAATGCCTTTTGGACTCATTAATGTTCCAGAAATATTCATGGAATGGATGAATAGTGTCTTCGGATATTACCTCGACAAATTTGTGTTACTCTTTGTTGATGATATTCTAATATACTCTAAAACCAAGGAGGAAGTTGAGGAGCATCTAAGCACTATACTAGAGACCTAGCGAATGGAGAAGATCATTCCAAGTAAAGAAAGTGTGAGTTATAGTTGAAGGATGTATCATAATTTGGTCATATCATAAAGAAAAATGGGATATCTGTAGATCATTCCATGAAAATTGTAATTGAGGGATGGTCGAGGCCATCATCGGTGACAGATATCCATAGCTTCCTCGGGTTAGATGGAAATTATCACTGATTTTTGGGAAATTCATCATGATTATCAAACCCTCTTACCAAGATAACACAGAAGGGATTCAAGTTTTCTTGCAGTGATGAATGCAAAGATAGATTCAAGGATTTGAAAAGGAATCTTATCACTGTTCTATGCTCACACTACCCACAAGAGGAGAAGTTATTGTGGTATTCAGTGATGCTTCAAAGAAGGGTATGGGTTGTGTGTTGAGGAAAAATGACATAGTAATTTCTTATACTTCAATTCAATTAAATGTTCATGAGAAAAACTATCTAACACGTGATCTGGAGTTGGCTACAGTAGTCTTCTCTTAAATAATTTAGCAACATTACCTCTTTGGGGAGAATTGTGAATTATATACAGATCACAAAATCCTCAAGTATATACTCACAAAAAAAGAGTTGAATATCCACCAATGAAAATGGTTAGAGATTATCAAATACTATGAGTGATCCATTCACTACCATTTGGAGAAAGAGAACAAGGTGGAATATTCTCTATGTAGAAAGGATCCATCAACTATTTCATTGATGAGAATTTAAGAGGATCCAGTCTTCTTATATTTGATGAAGATAGACATGGGAATCATAAAAAATGTAACATCATCAATAATATTACAAATGATTTCTTAAAAATCTATTTTAAGAGGATAAAGGATGATCAAATGGATGATGTGGGAATTTAGAAGAAAGTGGAAACTATTAAAAAGGGAAATCCTCACTGTTTAGTGTTAATGAAGAAGGAATTGTGAGATTTGGGTCAAGACTATGTGTTACATAAAATCTGGAGTTAATGAAAGAACTTTTGGATGATGCACATAGTTCGAATCTCTCTATTCGTACAAGAAACACAAAGATGTATAGAGATCTCTGAGATCATTATTGGTGGGATAATATGAATTAAGATATCACTGTGTATACATCAAATTTCCTGGTGTGTCAGCAAGTAAAGATTGAGAGGCATACGTCTAAGGGGATGATACAACCATTACCCATAAAAACATGGAAATAGAAGGACATCACCATGGAATTTGTATCCAGATTTTTGAATACATAAAAATTAAGTAATGTTATATGGGTTTTTTTGGATCATGTTATAAATACTGCACACTTAATTTAAATTTGAGAGGATTTCTCATTGGATCAAATGACACAAATATACATCATAGAAGTGGTAAGGATACATGGATTACCACTATTGATTGTATCCGATCGAGATCCAAGATTCACCTCCATGTTCTAGGAGAGTCTCTATAATTATATGAATACTAAGCTAAACTTTAGTACGAATTATCATCCTCAAACTGATGGCCAATCTGAGCGGACTGTCCAAACAATTGAGGAAATGTTGAGATCATTCTCAATGGACTTCAAAGGATGATGGGAGAAACATCTTTCTTTGGTTTATTTATCTTATAATAACAATTTCAAATCAAGAATCCAAATGGCTCTTATGATTCCCTTTATGGGAAGAGGCGAAGAACACCAACATGTTGTGATGATGTTGGGTAGCAAAAACTCCTAGGTTCAGAAATGGTCGAAGAAAGGGTGGATAATGTTAAGACTATCTAGAAGCACATTAAAGCTACTTAGAGTCAAAAAAAGTGCTACAATAATAATAATCAATGAGACTTTGAGTTTGATGTTGGAGACCTGGTATTCCTCTGCGTATCACCCTGGAAAAGGGTTATGAGATTTGGGAAGAAGGGAAAACTTATTCTAAGGTAGATTGGGCCTTTTGATATCCTTGATCGCATTGGAGCAGTGGCCTATCGACTAGCATGCCCACCAAACCCGTATCATGTACATTATGTATTTTGTGTATCAATCTTGAGTAAGTAGATACCTAACCCTTTGGATGTACTCATTTTAAAGGTGTTACCATTTGAGAATGAACTCTCATATGAAGAGAAGCCAGTGAAGATCTTAGATCGTAGTGAAAAAAGTTCTATGAAATAAGACAATGCCCCTCGTTAAGGTGTTGTGGTGAAACCACATGTTTGAAAAGGAAATGTGGGAATCATAGGAAGTGATGAAGCAGAGTTACCCTCATCTATTTCAGTGTGGGAAAAGGAAAATTCAACGGAGAAATTTCTTAAGGGGGGATGATTATAATGACCAAAACTTTTATTAACGAAAATTCCTCTTGATCTAATTAAATGTCCTAGTATGTGAAATGGTTATATAAAACATTTTCAATTATTTGGATTTATGTTGTTTGATTTTAAAATACTACTATTAATTGTTACCATTTCTTATAAAGTCATTGAATATTGATCACATGGTTAGTTTAAATATAGGACTTTAACAAATCAAATTTACTAAGACGATGGAAAAAATGGCCTCATCCAGAAGAATTTATCCATATGAATCCCATTTGTCAGAGCTCAGAAAATAGGTAGCATAACTGCACTTCTCTCTTTACCAAGACCAATACAAGCTTTAACAAGTTATGTTTCAACGGAATCGCCTACAAGAGAATTGGATTTTAATAGACATTACCACCTGAGAGATGTTATTCAAGCCACCACAAGAGTCTGTCACCATCACCCACCACACCATTAAGTCTTATGTAGGTTTTAAAAGGGGTTATATAACAATACCCTAGAACTATGATTATGTGCATTATTTTTGTATAAAGAATACACATTCATATTATTATCTTTACTTTTTAAATGGTTTATAATGTACAAATAGTATTTTTAGTTAATATTTATATTCAATTAAGAAATATATTTTTTAGAATTAAGAGATTTATGAATTAAACTATATTTTAATAAAATATTATTACTAAATTAATATTTATTAAATATAAATGATCATATAATTTTTATGAATACAATTGAAATTTTTATTATGGTTTTAAAGCTCTTTTTTAATAAACCATGAATTTTCGATAAATGTTGTTTTTTCTTTTTAATATAAAAACTCACTTATTTAGAAAATTATTTTGATAAAATTATTATTATCTTTTGATTCAGGACGTCAAAATTATCTAAAGATTATGTTTTCATAATTTTATGAGATAATCGAATTTTTGGTCCAAAATTAAATACATTTTTAATATATAATGTGTTTTGTGACATTATAATGACCTAATAGTGATGTAATAAAATACTATAAAAAGTAATTTCGGTCAATATATGTTTACCTTTAAAATAATTTGATTTTAGATTTTTTTATTAATTTTATGGTTCCTTAGTGGACCCTCCAAGGCTTATAAAATATTTTAACTTTTTAAAATGATTTCTTTGACAGTGGAAATAACCTCCACATAATAAATCCAAATATGTTAATAAGTTATCCCATTAGCCTTATAAACTAATTTTTTTCACACCAATTTTGATAAAACCATGGGAAAATCCAATGGTATGGTTTGTGGTTTTGATTAGTTTTAAGTGTATTGCCGAAAACCTAAATAATAAAGTATTTCCTCTCCTTCCATATATAAACCCACTCAATATCCCATTCCTCTTCACTAAGACCATTTGGATCTGGACCAAATTCTTCCCGTATCTCTCTATAATCCTCCCAAGGTACCCCAATCTCCTAATAATCATCTCTAAAGCCTCTCCCAAGCCTTCAGTAAGAGACTTCCTTGTTAGGTATTTCTTCCATTCTCATTTTTTTCCAAGTTTCTTTATGTTGTTATACATTTTAATTTTCAATCAAAAATGTTGGGGTGTGATTTTGAACCTCCCCCATACGACCCTTATTATGTTTTAATGATTATATAACAATTTATCTCTCATTAATTCCTCCCATGTACATCTATTACCATGCTGAAATTTCGTAAGACTTATTCCATTTCTCCTCTTTCCTGAAGTTTCATTATTATGTAATGCCTTTCATTTCCAAATTACATGTGATGGGACATGTATCTATATTACCCCGTTAATTTCCATTTCAAGTAAATATGATGATATACCACATTTTCTATCATCAACCATTTTTATGAATTTTTATGTCACGTCGTTATGCTCCCGAAATTGCACCCTGATTTTCCAAGCCAAAATCATTGTGTAGTGAATACCATGCCCATTTCTCTATCAAAGATATTCAAATTTATGAACATATACTTATTTAATGTCACTTATATTTTAGTATTCGAAATTATTTAATTTTGGAATAGATTTTTATTTTGAATGATTCCATGCTGTACGATCCATGTTGCACACTTATGCATGAAATTTAATGATTAAGAAGGGTGCACCCTGATAGCGCTCCAATGAATTGAGTAGATAATACTATCATTATATGTCATGTGTAAATATTTTTACTCATTATAATTCAAGTGAAATGGGGTTTTATTCATGATAATTCAAATTCAATGAGTGTTTACACATGATCCATGTGCAATGAACCTTAGATCATACTAATATCATGTTAAATGTTGTTTCCACTTCTCCATGTTATGATAATTCTGCTACATCATGCCTTTATATTCATGTTTCTATTATTCTACATTGATATTCCTATTTCCATTCATGTATTTTATTATTTAGGTTATCGATTGTTTACTCCCTTACTGGTATTTATAGATCACACTTTTCTTATGTATGTCCTCAGGTTATCCGATGCAATGCTATGTATGAAGGAAGGTTTTGGTCATGTAAAAGAAGTTTTCAATAATGATTTTGAATTTTATCTCTTAAGTTGTCATGTAATGTTCTTAATTTCCTGAGACACTGGACCTCTCAATCCTTATAGTTTTATATAGTTCCCTTTTATGTAATGAATCATGTTTATGGGTGTAATAAATAGAAGGGTTGTTATATGAGTTACTTCACTGTAAGTCCCACATGAAATCTTGACTAGGAATCATCCACATATACGACCTTACCGCATGGTGCTAAAACTAAATGGACAGATCCCCATCACACGACATTAAATGGTCATGTTTCCATTTAAATAGAACTGTACTACATGGATTCTGATTCCCCTCCTGATTAAATGTAGGAATCCCATTTTATGGGTTAGATTCTGAAAAAAACATCCCCCCTTGAGGACGATAAAATATAGGGTGCATCATCGCATGGATTAAAATAGCTTTGTCTCAACCGTTCTTGATCCATGTATATCTATGAGTGATTTCAAGTCAGGGGTATTCTATGGACACACTCATATGGAAATAACCAAGAATTCACAAACATTTGATCATTGTTTAAATCTATAAGAGAGTCCCTAAGTAAGTGATAATTCACCCCAAAAGGGTATGATGATCCTAACCTTCCATCCTCTTGACCGATAGAGTCCTTAAGTTTCATTTCCCAAATTTTCATCCAACAAGAGCATGCCTTTGGAAAGAAGGTCCATGAATCATTGATAATAGGGTTGTTGGGTGTTTATTTCTCCATAAGTAAACCTAGTGAAGAACATCTGAGGACCTCTAACTCGACATGGGACGATTGCACAATAACATAACCCATGCAATTTCTTTCTAGGAACATGCAAATGTGGCAACACCTTGATGACATAAAAAGGATATACTTCCCCAATCCAGAAGTAACCATCTCACCCCAAACCAAAAAAAGGTGGTACGAAGAGAATCAGGTCAAAAACAATCCATATAACATCTTTATAATCCCTTTAGTGGAGTTGTATGCAATTCTGTAGATGGAATGTATTTCCCTATATTGAGACAACATAAATTTCCTTGAGAATAAAATCACTCCATGTATTTCAAATCGACCCCCAATTCTATACTTGTACAACGAGTAAGATGACTCTTCTTTATCACCAACATCCAAATCATGGATATTATTTCCCTAAGAGAAAGCATATGGATCTCAAATGATTGAGTAAAATGGATGAATCATCCTCTAATAGATTCCCAATGTGAGGGAATACATATATGTGTTTCCCAGGGAACTACTTGGTCTTCCTTCTAGTTGAGATGTTGAATTTTAAATTAAGCATATACATAGGGTGATACCATTATCCAAGAGTCCATATATAATGGATGTTGTGGAACATTAGAAGATGAAGAAACAACTATTGGAGAATCTGGATAAAGGGTTTATAGACCTAATTTGTTCACACAGGGTGCACCAGTCCTCTTCATCATGATGAAGGATGGGTCAATGTGCCTTTTCATTGACTATCATGATCTTAACAAGATCATGATAAAGAACATGTATCATATTCCACAAATTTATGGAATTTTCAATTAGATACGTGGAGCACAATACATCTCCAAGGTGGATCTGTTGTTGAGAAATTAAAAAATTAGGGTAGAGAAGAAGGGTATCCCCAAGACTTCCTTTTATACAAGGTAAGAGCAGTATGACTTCATAGTAATGCCTATCTGGCTCACTAATGATCTAAGAATCTTCATAGACTTGATGAATAGATTCTTTATAGATTACCTATAAAAATGTGTGGTAGTCTTTATAGATGTATTCTAATATACTCCAAAGCCATAGAGGAGCATGAAGAGAATCTAAGCTTTGTGGTAAAGATCTTGAGAAAGTAGAAGCTTTGTGCCCATTACATAAATTGTAATTTATGGTCAAACGAAGTCTCATTCTTTGGGAATAGCATAACCGGAAAATGGGATATCTATAGACCCTTCAAAGACATAAGTATTTTAATGATGGACGAGGCCCAAATCTGTGATAGATATGTATATTTTCTTTAGATTATCATTGTACAATCATCGATTAGTGTGAAATTTATCGGGATTTTAAAAAAGTCTAACAAATATAAATAAAAATGGAGTTATGTTTGCTTGGAATGATCAATGTGATGAGATATTTAAGGATTTGAAAAAGATTTTTATTACAACACCTATTATCACACTACCCACATGAGGATAATGTTTCATGGTATTCAGTGATGCTTCGAAGAAGGGATTTGGTTTTGAGTTAGTGTGGAATGACATGGTAATAGACTATTATTCAAGGACGATGAAAGTGCATGAATAGAACTGTGAAAGAAATGATCTGGAGATGGAATTAGTTTTCATCACCTTGAAAATATGATAAGAATATCTACTTACGGATAAGTGTGAAATATATCTCGATCACAAAAGACTGAACTATATATTCACACAGAAAGAGATTAATATGAGTAAATTAAGATAGTTAGAGTTGATCGTGGACTATGTCTTCTCAATCCAATACCACCCTGGTAAAATGAAAAACTGGAGGACACTCTATGCGTAAAGGATCCAATAATTCTATCCTTATTGAGAATTAATAGGAATTTTATCATATTATATTTTTAAAGGATGGACATGGGAATCATAATGGAATGAAAATAATCAATACATTCACAAATGATTTCCCATCCACCACTAATGAATAAGTTAAAATAGGTTCAAAGAATAAATGTGGTAATTCAGATGAAATTAGAAACTACAAGAAAAGGGAGATCTTTGTAGTTGAAAGTAAATGAAGAAGAAGTTTCATAATTTGGGTCAAGATTATTTTTACCAGCATATCCTTAGTAAAATAAGGAGTTGTTGGATGATACACATACCTCAACATTCTCCATCCACCTAGGAATAACAATGATGTATTAAGATCTCCGATAACACTATTGGTGGGACAATATGAAAAATGGTATCACAGAGTACACATAACGATGCCTTGTATGTTAGAAAGTGAAAGTGGAAGGAACAAAATTTTAGTGGATGATGCCACCATTACCCATACCTTCATGGAAGTTGGAAAACTATCACCAGGGGTTCTATCCTTGGTCTACCAAATACATCAAGAGGGAATAATGATATATGGGTTTTGGTGGATCATCTTACCAAAAACATATCACTTTATTCTGATTCGATAGGATTTATCACTGGATCAACTTGCACAGATATACATATAATGATGTGTAGAAATCCATCAAAGTATCATTGAAGTATTTTTGGGTTTATTGTGTTTTTTGACCAAGCAGGTTTCCATGGTGAATTGTCGAGTTCTAGAGATGTTGTTGGCAATCCATGTTGACAAAGAACCATGACAAATTGATGGATGATCTAGAGGTGGTACAAAAAGAGGTGTACAAGGTGGATCCATTTTTCATTGTTTGCCAAATTTTTTGGGTCCAAAATTTGGAGTTTTATGAGCATCGCAAAAAGTGGATATCCTTGAATATCTCATAAAAATATGGAAAAGGTATTAGTTTTGCAAAGACAGGGTTCATGGATTGGATTTCGCGAAGACCAGAAAAATGATGACAGTGATTCATCACGATTACGTCAAGCTTCACGAAGAGAAAAGTTTAAGCGCATCACGAAGGTGAAGGGATTTGCGAGGGAGCTTCAAGGCGGAGGATCGAAAGAATTGACGGGATGCTCCGCGATTACGACGAGCTCCATGATCAGAAAATTGTCGAGGTGCATCGCAATTTTGAGAGAATTTCAGCAGGAACTTCATAGCTTCATGATTTGAGATGGTGTGGTGTTGACTTCGCGCTGAAATATCTAGGTTTTGTGGAATCACCTATAAATAGACCTCGACCCCTTGGGAGAAGTAGAGAGAGTTTTCGGAGAAAATATTTTTCTCTCAGTTCGGAAAGGTAGTTCGCGAAGGCAGTGTGCTTCACTAAAGAAGAGCTTCATGACGACAAATCTAGCTCTGCGAAAGTTGCGAGCTCTACATTGGATCAGTGAGCTTCATGAGGTATATCGATCTACGAAAACTTGTGCTTCGTGAGAGTACTTCGTGAGACTGTTTCATGAGAGTGATTCACGAAAAGGAAAGAGCTTCATGGAGGCTTGTTTGAGCTTCATGAAATTGGGAGCTTTGTAAAATAGGGTGCTTTGCGAAGGTACATACCAAAGGATGTTGCTCAGTGTTCAGGAGAAAAGGGGTATTCATCAGTGGATGAAATTTAGACATCAATAGAGCATCTACATGTAGTGGAGGATGCATTCATTAGTGATAGTAAAGATACCTACAAGCCTATAAACTGTGAGTGGATCCCTTCCATGTGTAGTGAGTAAAGGGATAAGAAAAATGTTATCCTTTCTACCGGCAGTGAGCCAGAGAGAGAGGAAAGGGAGTGACCCTTGGGAAAGTAGTGATCTGACCCTAAACCTTGTAAAGGTAGTGAGGTTGGGCAAAGAAGTGATCTAGCCTGAAAATTATTGGTAGTGAGCTTTAGTGGATTTTGTACAGCGACACATCATCGTTTTATGCTCCTGGGATGTAGACCAGTGAGTGTAAACCGAGTAAAAATCTATGTGTCTACCTTCTTTCTTCCCTGAATTGCATTCAAAGCATCATCATTAGATATAGAAGAAAAGAAGCGATCATGATAAACACACAAGTGCAAGGAAAGTGACCCTTGTAATAAAGAGTTCAAGATCCAGTGGGGCAGGTAGAATTTATAAAAATAATATCCGTACCCTGATTCACCCCCCTCTTAGGGTATATTGGCCCCTATTGGTCCTAACATCTAAGAAGTGGTGAGGGTGTATGGTGTACCACTATCGATTATATCCGATCAAGATCCATGATTTGTATATATGTTCAAGAAGAGTCTATAACACACTCTAAATACTAATTTGATCTTTAGCACAACATATCACACTAAAAATAATGTCCAATATGAACGGACTATCTAGACACATGAGTAAATGTTTAGAGTATTCTTAATTTACATAAAATTATAATGGGACCAACATCTTCTACTAGTCGATTTCTCCTAAAAAATGTTTACACTAGAACATCCAATTGGAACCCTATGAAGCCCTTTAGTGTAAGAGGTGAAGAACACCTACATTCTTAGATTAAGTCTTGAAATGAAAACATATAGGTCAATAAATGGTTGATGAAATTGTGGAGAAGTTCAAGACCTTTCAGCAGCACATCACAACTACTGAAAGTAAAAAAAAGTACTATAATGAAAATTTTCAATGAGACCTTGTGTTTGATGTTGGAGACATGGTATTCCTCCACACATATCCATGGAAAAAATTGATGAGATTTGTGAAGAAGGTAAAGCATAGTCCAAGATACATTAGCTCCTTTGAGATCCTTTATCACAACAAAGTGGTTTCCTATCAAATAGTACTCCCACCAAACCTATGACAAGTACATGATATATTCCATGTATCCCTCTTGAGGATGTACATACCAGAACCCTCACATGTATTCAGTCCATAGGTGGTACCATTGGATATTGATTATTACTATGAAGGGAAGCAAGTGAATCTCTTATATTGTATAGAAACAAATCCACAAAATAAGACAATGTACCTTATCAAAGTGTTTTAGAGAAACCATAAGTTTGATGAAGCATTGTGGGAACCAGAGGAAGGGTAGAAATATATTTACCCTCATCAATTTTTGTGCGGGAAAATAAAATTTAAATGGAATAATTTCTTAAGGGGGAAAATTGTAATGACCCAAAATGTTATAATTAAAATTACCCATGAATTTTATTTAGATGTATTATTATGAAATATGTTTATAGAAAAAATGCATGTATTTTGTTTTATTATATACTATTGTAGTTAATTGACCATTAATAATCATTACCATTGATAATATAACCATTTCACATTTATAAAATTATTAATATAAATATAGGGTTTAAAAAACTCCAATTGAAAGAGGCAAATGAAGTGATGACCACAACCCGTAGGATCGTACCATATGAATCCCATTTATTAGAGCTTCCGAGGGAGATAAAACCTATAAGAATTTCCCTTGACCAAGCCCAAGATGAGATCTAACAACTTAAGTATGCGAGAAACTATTTATGGGAGAGGTTCATGCTCATTGAGATCACGACCCAAACCATGTTCGTTGAACCACCCCATGAAAGTACCACCATCACACAACATACATTTAGAGGGTTTTCTAATATATTAAAGGTATATGTTTCAAGAACATATAAATATTTGTTTTTATATTATTTTTTATATAATAATGAATATAATTTCACCATATTATTGTTATTTATAAATGTTTTTTATTTTGATTCAATAAAACACAAACAATATTTTTGTTTAATAATAAATTAAATTGTAGAATTTATTTTGATGAATTATTGGATTTATGAAATAATTAATATTTTAATAAAATATTATTAATAAATAATTTTAATTAAATATAAAGTATTATATATTTTTATGAAGTCAAATATAATTTTAATAAGGTTTTGAAAACTATTATTGTCAAAAAACCCATATTTTCTTAATAAATAAAGATTTTATTTTAAAAATGGAAATTAAAATATTTAGAAAATTATTTAGATAAAATGAAAATTATTTTTGGAATTATAATATTCCAATTATACAATGGTTAATATAATTTTAGGTTTCAAAATCATTTAATTAAGATTGTGACTCGCCTCCACAAAACCATGGGATTATATTATAAATATAGGCCTTCGACTTATAAAAAATAGAAAAAATACTATTATAAAGATCCCATGGGAATAAAAATAGGAAGGTTTGTGTTTTTGGTTATTTTATCTTGTAGATTCCAAAACCTAAATAAAAATGAAATCCCCCTAATTTACTATATAAACCCACCCATGAACCAATTTATCTTCAATAAAACTACATTTAGCACATCCATACACTTCAATCCACGCTATAGTTTCATAAAAAGGTTTCCAAAAATCTCTCAAGAAGCCCCTACCAAGCATTTTGAGTCGCACACTCAAGTAAAGGATCTTCCACTCTACTTTTTACTCAAGAATTTGTATTATGTTATGCTTATTAATTAACATTTTCTTATGTTACATAGTTCCCATAAATTAAATTTAATTTTTAATGGATTATATCCCCTTTTAACTTTCATTTAGTCTCCCATTATTTTTTTGTACACCCGTTACAATGCTGAAATTTATTAATGGGTTTCTATCTTCTCATTTCCATTCAAGCATTTATTTTTTGTTATGTGTGTTAAATTATGTTTGATTATATTGGGATATGTTCTTACATATTCTTATTAATTTATATATAATTTAAATTTGATGATATCCCCATTTAACTCTCATTAATCCACCCATGATCCTCTATATACACCCATTTCCTTGTCGAAATATTGTTAAGATTCTTTTCATTATTCAGGGTTCTTCATTAACTTATTCCATTAAGTTCCAATTTATAATATTGCGATATGTTGTTAAATAAACCTATTACTTTACATTTTATTTCTATGTTATTAGATATCCAATTCTATCTCATCAACCCATTTTATTGAATCTTTAGGTGACGCCGTTTTGCTGTGAAAATTTCACTTTGATTTTCCATTCCAAATCAACTATGTAGTGAATATCATACCCATTTCATATCAAGGGTGTTCAAATTTATGTGCATGTAATTTTTTGTGTGGAATTTAATACATGTATCACACACTCCTTTATCATGGAATAAATTATGATGATGATTGTATCCATGTTTTGTGATCTATGTGGAACACTTAAGAATGAGAATGAAATAAATATTATGGGTGCGACAAAAATTATATAGCGCACCAATGCATTGTGGAATTTTTAGTGTCATGATACATAATATTGGGACATGGAGTGCACCTGATTCCTTTATAGCACTCTTTCAACCATTATTTCTTGGTATTTTATCCTTTACCTTTTTTAGGATGATGTTGTTTAAGTTGTCTCATCATTTCCCATTATTCCATTATGATTATCATGCTATATCATTTCCCACTATTCCAGATTATGATTCCAACTGTTTTTATGACCCATAGAAATGACTATTGTCTAACATGTATCACATTTTGCGTTTTTTATTCCCTTATTGGATTTTATAGTTCAACCCTTTCTTATTATAGTCCCCTGGTTATCCCACATAGTTTTAAAAGCCATGTAATATTTTAAGCATGATATGGAAGTTTTCAATAATGTATTTGTATCCCATGTTCTGGTGTTATGATATATACCTAATTCGAAAATACACTATAATTATTTCTATTGTGGGTTGTATTAAGGGTAATTTTATATAATAAATAATGAATTAATGTTTAATAAATAATAGTTTAGTTATAAGGATGGGGTTTTGGGTGTTTATCACTCATAAAATAGAATCCTCGTTTGACCCAATTCTACTTGTTTTTTCTCTTTGTAGACCAATGATTATAAGGATCATATTTCCCAATATCTCTTCACCGGTTTTGAGGTGATTTCATTTTATTTATTCTAGAGGTAGGTGGTTCTGTAATCTAGTCCCCATAAATTTAAACTATTATTTCTTATTTGATTTGTGATCGATATAAAATTGATTTATAAATAATCATTTCAGATTCTGTATAAATTATTTCTAAAATAATTTTTTGGGATGAAATCACATTAGAATTGGATTTTGATTTTTTTTTATTTCTTCAAAATGATTCTTAATTAAAATTAATGATTTGAAAACTGATTTTGATTATGATTGAAGAGAAATTAACACATCAAAATTTATACATATTTTGAATTAATTGAGTTATTTTTATGGGAATGAGTTTTGGTGAAAACACATATTTTGGTTTTGAAATGAAATTTAATGTTTATAATGTTTATTTATGGATTGTTGAATGATGATTGATGATTTTTTTGAGATTAATGATTTCCCACTCTATTAATTTCATCAAATCATGTATGAGATTGGGTAGTTAGTTGGGTAGTTCAAAATAAGAAGGATATGAATGTATTATCTCTACCTATAAATAGATTAATTATGAAACAAATACTAAACCTTTTTAAGGACATTGATCTCATTATTTAGGGTAGACTCCAACTACCCTTTGGAAAAATATCTAAGGAATTGCACACATTTGGATATATATTTTACCAAGATATTTGAGGAACCTTGAGACTTAATTTAACTAACACTAGTGATAATATCCATGTTTCTATGATTGGAAGTGAATTATAAATTCCAATGTATATAAAATTATTTATTCTGGTCAGTTTTTAGATTATTATTTGTGCTATTTTTGATGGATTCTTATTGATTCCTTCTTTTTAATTTATATTGAAATGAGTTGAGAAGAAAGTTTAATTAAGAAATTTGTAAAACATTACCATGGATTTTATTATTTAAAATCGGTCACAATTGTTTTATTTGAAATGAAATTATTATGAATTTTTTTTGGATTCAACTGGGTTGATATTTATCACACACTATATATGCCTTTGTGAATATGAATACTTTCTTAT
Organism: Viscum album; assembly: GCA_963277665.1. Classification (NCBI taxonomy): domain Eukaryota; kingdom Viridiplantae; phylum Streptophyta; class Magnoliopsida; order Santalales; family Viscaceae; genus Viscum; species Viscum album. The sequence goes on from OY728158.1 coordinate 1,776,381,538, forward strand.
TGCATGACTCAAATAATAGAAAGAACTGTTGGAGTTTGTGGGGGTTCATGATAGCGTAACATTGGTACATGGTGGTGAAAGGTGATGATTTCATTATCAGTTTATGTGATTTTTTTTGGATTTTTGTCCCATTTCATGTTTTTTCATTCCCACATTTTGGTAAATATCTATTTATGGCCCTATCAGAATAGAAACAATTTTGGTTTCTTATTCAATGATCATAATTTGTTTGGTTATTCATGATGAGAAATAATTCACCTTGATCATTCTTGATGCCTAGGTTTTTATTCACTATACTTTGGGGGTCAGGAACACCCTTATATCCATGTGGTGGATGATTTGGGTGCTGTATTGTGGGTTATCTGGGTTTGTTCATGAAAAAAAGATTTCAAATGAGGTTGTTTATCTCTCCTCCTAGATGTTGGTATGAATTTTGGGATGCCTTAGTAGGCTGGAGATAAGATTTTATGGGAATTGGGGTTATGTTACTAGATAATTCAAATCCTTCTCTCATCACACCCAACCTTAATTTACTTCAGGTGATTAGAAAAAATATTCTTTTAGTAGTTTATGGATCTGATTCTATAATTTTTAAAAATTAAAAGGTGATATTATTGTTCATGCAATTAGTTATAACTGATATATTTGATGTTATTTTGTAAATTGAAAAATGTTTGAATATGTGTATTTATTTAATTTTGTACCATAGACCTGTGAATACATCTGATCAAGCTTTGGGAGGGAGCTACTGATGACCAAAAAAATGAAAATCCCCATTATTAATAGAAACTCCAATGGGTTGTAATGTGCATAGTCTAAGATCATGGCCAAGGATATGAACTTATCCCCATTCAGGATAAATATGTATAACCTCAATAGGGAGATAGAAAAGATAGGCCAGTATAGATTCTTTATTAAAAACTATCATCCCTCAATGGAATGATAGATATGATCAAATGACTATTTGAGTTATTGGAGAATCCATATTTGATTAAGATTAATTTTATTATATTAAAGTATGAGAGACCTATTAGGAGATGGTGGGAAGTTATAGTTCCACAAACATCATAATTATTTAGTTATAGTGTGGAATTATTGGTCACTCAATGAGTTTTTTTCAAGATGCATTGATTATTTTCAACCTATACGAATATTCTGGCCACATGTAGAGGTATTTACATGTATTTAATACACCACATATTGTCATGGTATTTTTAATACCAAGTAGATATAAAATAATATGATATGATTCAAGATCAATGGCGTTCTAGAAAAATTCACCAGGAATAGAGAACCTTCACATAATGGATGAATCTCTAATGGGAACTGATGTGGGTCCTATAATAATGAGATATACCATTTATATATCCTCATATTTAGTGATTAGTTAATTTGATAATGGTGCATCTAATTCATTCATATCAACTCAAACTATAGACCTATAGAATATCAAAATGTTATTTATATCTTTTGTGAAATAGATATCAATGCCTCTTAGGTTGAAGAGAGAGAAGGGTCTTTGATGCCCCTCTTGTTCCTTTTCTTTATCGATGTTTGAGATTGTATGGTAATTTTTGTTTCATTAAATAAATTCCCTATTTTTTATTCTTGGAATTGATTGGTTTTTTTCTAATAAAATTTTATTGACTATTATTAATGGAAAGTACCCTTTACTACCTCATATGTGGAGTATCATTATTTTCAGGGAGAAAAAGACCTTATGTCTAGTCGAGGAGAACCTATTATACTACAAAATTATAGGACAATATCCTTCTATACTATTAGACTATAGTAGGAATATACTTTTAGTAATATTCTTCTATTATATTTTTATATTATATTCGTTTTTCTTTTAGACTTTTCTAGTCAATCACTAAAGAGGGAGGTGGAGTTATTTATTGACTTGGTCTCAGTTAATTAGAAATAATTATTCCTGCTATCATATGGAACTTATTGAAATGAGTGAGGTAATGATTAATTTAAATTCAATTTATGTACAATGTTTTTATTTGACCCAATACATCACCTTAGAAAACACCAGTGTTTTTTGCTAAAAATATAGATAGAAAATTTCACTTCTGTATTGATTATGATAATATCAAGCATGTTAAAAAAAAGAATAAGTTTCTATTATCCATTATTGATGTTTTATTTGATTATTTAAAAGTGGATAAGTTTTCCTTTAAGATTAATCTTTAGTATGGTTACTATGAACATAGGATAAAGGGGTCTGATATTCTAAATACAACATTAATGAGTAGGTAAGGCCACTATGATTATCTTATTATACCATTCGTCTTGACCAAAAACCCTTATTTTATTATAGAAATGTTTAACATAAATTTTCACCACAAAAGTATATTATTTTTATATTATTCCTAGAAGAAATATTGTTTTATTCAAAAAAAACATGGAGGATCTTATTCATTATTCGAGATTACTTTTGTACATATTAGGTAATCACCGACTTTATGCCAAGTTTTAAATGTTCCATTTTTGTATTTAGGAGGGTAAATTCTTGGAGATATTAGTCTCACAACATGGTGTTCCAATTTACCATGAAATGGTAAAATCTATTCTATAAATGTAGAGACTATTGAATGAATTTGTGATTTAGAGATTCCTAGGTTTTTGTAAGGTATTGCTATAGCTTCATAATGGATTTATCCGATATGGATTCTCCATTAACTACTCTCACTTTAATGGGATATAATTTTATTTAGGATTCTAAATGTTATAATTACTTTAATTGGGTGAAGAAACATTTTAATTATTCTACAATGTTGACTCTTCTAGAGACTGGGTTGTCCTATATAGTCTTTTTTGATGTTTCATATTTGATTATGGGCTACATTTTCATGTGAGGTGGTCATACAGTGGATTATGGCTCCCATCGGTTTAAACCAAATGAGAAAAACTATCCCATATATGATCTTAGACTCACAACTATTATCCATTCTCTTAAGAACTTATAACACTACCTTTTTATGGAATGGCTCACCATTTACTCTAACAAAAAATTAATGAATTATATATTTTCATAGAATGACTTGAATCATTGAAAGAGTTAATGAGTATTTTAACATAAATCCAACAACATAGAAAATTCATACACCTATAAAAAGGGGTACTTTTTTTAATAATGATGTTTTAAGGAATCTACTATCCTAGACTATGAATGAATCCTTAAAAGAGTGGGATATTATACTATTCTTTTCTTATATACATATAAAAGTTAGGAATGATATGGAAAGTTCTCAATTGACATACTATTTTCATGATAAGATACTCTAAAATAAAAAGAATAATAATAAGTTTTAAGGTATTAGGAATAATTTATAAATTGGGGAGACCTTCAACACATGGTCTCAATCTCTCGAAGATGCAATTTCCTTTCGAAAATCGGTTTTCATTCTTCTTACATAGAGAAGAATGTAATGGATAATTTTTATCAATACTAGTGGGAAGTTCCCCAAGGCCTGACTAAGATGTTTTATTATATGAGCCATTTATTATTGTGGCTAGGTATAAAACAATACATCACTAATTTTGTTTACCATTATCATAACAGACAGAATATCATGGTATAGCATCATAAGACTTATGATCTACTTCAATCCCACAATATGAAAAATTAGATGTGGTATGATATATGGATGTATTTTGTTGCAATATTACTATATAATCCTTGAATAAAGAAAGTGATTTTAGAATTTATTGACCAATTAAGCAAATTGGGTCACTTTATTCTCATTTGTGATATCACCAAAGTTAAATATTATATATATATATATATATATATATATTTGTAAGATATTATCAGATTTAAGGGGATTCTATCTTCCATTGTTTTTGATAATGATAATGTTTTCTCAATATATTGTTGGAGAGGCCTCTGTGTGGTGATGGGATTCCAGGTCCAGTTGATAAAAGCATACCTTGCTCAAACTGATGTTCAAAAAGAACATGCTATGTAGATTATTTAAGGTATTACCAATGCTTGTCTCCTTGAAAATAGACGATCATGGGATTTCTATACATGACTGGTAAGCTTACCTATAATAAAAGTGACCAATATTCCATCAAAATAGATCTATTTGATCCCTTATATTGTTATAATTTTAAATAAAAAACTTTTTTGGTTTGACATTGGTGAATCATCCTAGGTGAGACCAAGTTTGGGACATGAAACTATGAAAATGATCCATATAACTCATTGGAGGTTTATAAAATTTCAAAGTTTCTATATATCTTATACAGATTTTCATTAACATCATTTAGAGTTCTGAGTTGGTGACCATGTTTCTTGGAGATTATTGCATCATTTCTATCATTTTCACCCTTGAAATTAAGGGATGTTGAAATGATGTACGTGAGACCTTTGAGGTTTTTAATAAGATTGGCATGGTTGAAAATTTATCATCCTTTACATTGTAACTAAATTCAAACAATGCTTTTTTTCATATATCACAATTTATGAAATATCTTTTGGAACTATATCATGAATTGAATTCAGAGGACCTTGATGTGGATCCAGATATGACTTTGATTGAGATACCAGTTCTAATTTTTGATTTCTAATTTAAATATCTCTATGGTAAATCTATAACATTGGTTTACATTCTGTACCATCACATTTTGGATATTCAAGAGATGTGGGAGTTTGAGTAAATGTTGAGACAGTAGTGGCCTCATCACTTTCTATACTAGAAATATAGATGAAGTTTTCTCATGACAGAATTATTTTTTAGTGGGGAAAATTTTCAAACCCTTCAGGATATAATTCTTAATTCAATTAATATCTTTTTTTTAGTTTTAGAATTGTTTCAGTTTCCTAGTTTCTTAAAAAATATTTTTTCCATTCCTAGTGTAAAATGGGAAGGTTACCACTGTGGTGGAGGTCATGGTGTGCCTTTGATCTACCTATGTAAAATTTACAGAACAACCTTTCTTGGTGGTCTACAAGGTCTTTCATGTGGAGTGTGGGGAATATTTTTATGTACCACGGCTAGTATAGACATCACCATGCCATGGTGGAGGTCATGGTGGGCCAAAATAGATTTTGTTTTCAATAGGATATGTCCATTTCTCATAGTTGTCCAACATGGAGAAGACACCATAATTTGGTGAGAAATAAAAGGTCATGGTGACTGCGGTTTCATAATTTGGAGCACCCATATGGTTGATGTTATTTTGGGTTGGTTACTCCAATCACATGTAAGATTATTGAGGCGTTTTAATGATTATTTTTTTTCACGATTCCCTCTATTAAACCTAATATTTACTTCAATTTGGACCTAATTTCAGATTGATAATGTTTTAGGAATGGTTTTTTTTTGTATTCATTTATTATCCTGTAGTGACCTAGGGTGACACCTCTATATTGGGATTTCAGTTTTTAAATATAGGATCATGAGGAAAATAAATCATCCTCTCCCTAAACTGGTCTAAGAGGTATCAAGGTTTTACTTGATTGAGTTAGGTGGTTTAATAATCTAGACCCAATAAATAGAATCCATCTATACATGTTTCATTTGAATTTTATTTCTGTATGATTTCCAAATAATAATTTGAGATTCTTGATAATGTTTTTAAAATTGTACGATGTGCATTTCTAATTTGATTCTAATGGTTATTAAACTAAAGTGTTGATTTTATATTTTTTTAATTGAATGAAGTTATAGAGAGAATTAATTTGATAAAAATTCTTATAAAACAACATTAGGAATTTCATTGATTTTTAATGAAATGATTTTTTTAAGGCATGATTTTTTATAAAACAGTTGATGTTGGTTTTGAAATAAAATGGAATGTCTGAAAATATTATTTGGATATTTATAAATTATTATTGATGAAATCTATTTGTTATGAATCAATTTCGCCACAATTTCATTCTTTGAAGAAAATGGGACCATGTATAGTTTAGTAAGTATTATATGATTATAATTCTAGGAATGTATTTTCCCTACCTTGTAATGGATTGACAATGAAAACACAAACTAAACCTTGAAAAGGGATGGGAGTTCATTATTTCATGTGGAAAAATATTCCTTCTATGCATGAGATCAAGGGAACTGTGCATACCAAGAGACATATTTCACCAATATGTTTGGGGATCCTTGAGACTTCATATAACTAACCCCAAGTCTTATAACCATGACTATATTATTGAAAATGAATTATACATTCCACTTCCTGTAAAATTATTTGTCCATGTCTTCTTGTTTGTTATTCCTATTGATGCATGATTCGATTAAATTTTATATTAATTCCTTCTCTATAAATTCAATTAATATGGTTTTGAAATCATGTTTTATGAAAAATGTTAAAAATACGATGTATTTTTGTTTAAAATTTTTCATATTTGCTTTATTTGATAAGGATTATAGATAGAACGTATTGGTGGGATCCTCTATGTAAATTGTTATTCAAAAAATAAATATTAATTTTTGTAAATATTGAATTTCGTTTTCCATGAAAATGAAAATGTAAATCACCTCTTGAAGGAGTTGTGTGTTCTTGATAGTGGTACATTGGGACATTGTGGTGACAAATAGTGATTCCATCTTCGTTTTATGTAATGGTTTTTCATTTTTGTTCCATTTAAAATTTTATAATTATCTATTATATAGAAATTTTATCTTGATGAATATATTAGAATATGGAGTATTTTGGTTTCTTATTTATTGATCTTGTGTTTTTTATATTTGTATGGAGAAATCATTCCCCTTGATCATTCATGATACCTGGGTGCTAGTCTCTAGATTCAGGGTATTGGGAATTCCATTCAATCCATGACAGGGCCGGTTAAGGAACCAATTATTAGGTAATCTATGTTTTTTATTCACACTTCCATTCATGTATATGATAATTCTACTATCTATACCTCTATAAACATCCATTAATCTTGTTACTATGCCTCATCATCACCAGAGAGGGCCTATGTCATCATTCCCCATTATCAATGATAAATGTTGACCTATACCAATAAGAATGAAGTGAGATGAGATCCATTTAGTAATAAATAAATATTAAGTCCTTTAAAATATCTTAAGGAAAACCGAAGAGTTTCCTAGGAGGACTCCCACTAATGAAGGTTTCTTCCCACACTACATGATCCTAATCATTATCAAGGTCCAACCACTGGTTGATGGGATAAGAAAATATATAGTGAGGTCTCTGTAAGTGATTTATTCAAGATATGAGAGTGACTATATCCCCATGACTATTATGACTGATATCCTTAAGTCTTATTTGTTTATAATGATATTAAATTGAGAATTTTACCTCTCCTAATAGATGTGACAAGGAATCAATTATCGAAGATGTCCTCTATGCACTACCATAGTCAAAAAATCTTGAGACCCTCCATAGAGATTCTTAACTAATGGTTCTATTTATGAAAATTAATATATTAACCACTGAGGTCATCTATGTTCATGTGTGAAGATCAATCATAGAGTTATTACCAATGGATCATTCTATGAATCCCCCTATGCATAAATATCATATGGTAAAGAGTTTATCCCCTTTCTAACTCATCTATAATAGGTAACTCTAAAACACCTCTACCTAAGAGGTATGAAAAAACACTATAGTTCCTCTCCATGGTATAGTTTTATATTTTATCCATATGATCTAGTAAAAAACCAAAAAGGAATCCCTCCCATGAAGGGGAATATAAAATCAATAACAGTAGAGGTTCTCACTATGAATCCCATTGCTTAGTCCCTAATTAAAATGATTTATCTTCTCACAATGGAGGTATTAACTATGTCAAAGATACAATTAGTATTCCCTTAAATTGAGAAGAACATATAAAATTAGGTCCAAATTCCCTAGGACCCTCATCAATAATCAAACCAATCTCTTCCAGATCTGTTGGATATCTAAGGAAATTATCATCATCCTTGCCTCCCCTACATCATGCAACCTTTGAAATGACTAAGGATGTTTCAAATGAACCAAATACACTAGATCCAAGATAAATGAACTTTATAGATAGATTAGGTGATATAACTCATTATAAAGTATAAATAGAATTAAATTTTCATATATAAGGATATGTTTGAGGAAGGATTTAGAATCATGTAATGTCCATCACTACTCACCAACATGGAAATATAGTTTTTTTGAAATGGGAATGTGTAACCAAATTTCTTTATAATTTGTGGGTGAATGTATGAAATATCAATTCTAGATACTTGTATTATGAGTATAATGCTAACCGTATCAAGGAAATAATTATGATTCCCCCCAATTTTATTTATCAACCTTTTCAGTGACCAAAAACCCAACATTGGGTAAGAAACACGAGTGTCTCCAAAGCTACTTTTTTTGTAGTATGATGGTTCATTCCAAGATGATTATTGTCACCACACTTGATTTTTAAATCATACATTCATGTGAATATAGAGCTCCAATGTTTACCCCACTCATTGGTCAACATAGTTTTTCAAGGAAAGTTGATTATAAATTCATCATTTTAGGATAAATAGAAGGTAAATGGTCTTTATAATCCATTTGGTCTATTCAATGATTCCCCACCATACCTAAATGTTAGAACTGACATATATAGAAATTGTAACCCATTTATAGGCTCATATATCAAGAAACAATAAAGGCTAGGAAAGCCTCCATTTTGAGGAAAGGGAGACATTAAATTATATAAAACCCTTGATGATGAGAATATCTCAACCTAAAAAGGTGATATGTGAATCACATGAAAATTATAGAAGAAGAAAAGGTTTAAAAGGATATTTTGTTATCTTCCACAACCACATTTTTGGAGAAACCCTAGCATATAGGGCTTGTATAGTTTTTAAACATATATACTTCCTAAAAATTTATAAAATCTACACTCATTAATAGATGTTATGATGGTATAGAATAATTAACCCCATCCCATAGGGCAATGGGTGTTTTTTCTATTACCACCTATAAGTAAGTCAATATTTTCCTTGATTAAAGTGACATCATAGAAAGCTATCCTAGAATTTATTTAACTTGGGGAATCAACACTTTAAATAGAAGCACATTTAGAGAAAACTGTTTGATACTTCCTTATAACCACCTTTGATAAGATTCATTTGATGGATCACCAATGAGAAAAATGTGAAACATCATAGGGCCCTCAAATCCATGCGAGTCACTAAAAAAATGTTATGGATGACTAAGATATATTCCATAAAAGATATTCTATGGATGATAAATCCAATTTCAAAATCATGTTCGATGAGGATAAAATCATCAATTCATGATTTACCTGAGTGAACGAAATTGGTGTTTTCTCCACATATAAAATGGATAATGACCCCACTCCATTGGAACATATCCATTTGAAATTTGGCGGACATTAATAAGAGTGAAAAAACCATTTGTACCCGTTATCAGAGGTATAATCCAAACCATGTAGCTTATTTGGAAATTTTTCTCCCATATACATTATATGATTCCACCAAAGATAAATGGAATTCCATTTCTATGTCTCAAACACCCCCAATGAATATAGGAAACTCTCCACTAAGGATAGGATTTCTTAATATGAATTTGAATAAGAGAAGTTGTGACGAGTCAAACATAAGATACTAAGAGGAAATATAAAGCATGTATATAACTCTTATGTCAAGGATGTAATATATCCTCTAAGATATCAAATTTAGTAGGTTGGAACCTATTGACAATCAATAGTGGAGTCTAGTAATTTGGATAACCTGGTCCCTAGAAAAGGGGTCTATCTAACCCTTCTGGATAAATACAATCATTAGTTCGCTTCTCTTGGGATGTATAATCTATTATTTCAGGAGAGAAATCATAGATAATCTCATGATCAATATAAATATAAACAATATGATCCAAATAGATCAATATCTACCCACATTCTCTAACTATACATCATTTTATGAAATAGTAACATTATATTTCCATAACTCCATTGAGTATCTTTCTACTTTTTTCCATAGTGGGGAAATACAGACCATCACAATGAGAGATTAAACCTGATCCTATTTTGGTTGAATTGAATAATGCACCAGAAAAATTTAGAAATCCCAAATACTTTATATTAAATGATATGAGAGATCTAGAATGTTTCCTCATAAACTGAATTCCTTGTTGTGTCCCCATTACGGGAAAAATAGATATATAAGAGGCTAGAAAGATTGGTTATTTTATTCAAAAACAAGAAGGAAGAAATTATTTCTTGTCTAACAACATTCTAGCCCAATATATCACTAATTGGAAAGATCTATTATGGGAGTTATTTTCCCATTTCATTTCTACAATGAGGATGATTCCAACAATTTACTTCTCAAACTATAAAAAATAAGAAAATGAGAGAGTCTCATAATTCTGAAAAGGTAGAAAGGATTAACATGATCATTAAATATGTAGATTCCCCAAGGGAAAAAATAGGAAAAATTCATATAAAATATCCATGATGAGTTTGAAAAACATTATATTCCCTTGAATTTCCCTAGTGGGTTTTGAGAGTTCACAGTCATAGAATAGTGATAAGAGGATACCAATCAACCTTCCAAATAAAATTCCTACCTAGATAAATCAATATGAGTGAATAATTATGCTAAATAGTTAACCCTAACCATTACAATTATAACACTTTAATCTAACCCCAAACCCCACTCAATATCACATAGTTCCTACTCATGCAAAATAATGGAAGAAAAAATCCATTCTATAAGATTGGAGGAAGGAGTATACGCTCCCAAAGTCCAAGGATTGGAAGAATTTAGATTATTCATTTTGAAGTGAAAATGTTCTAGGATATATAATTACTACCCTGGAAAATTAATTGGTTAAACGATGAGTGGTCAAGAGTTTCAATAATGTTACAATTAAATATCAAATTTATTATTTCCCCTTATATAAAATTTCACAAAATAATATACAAAAACATTTTATGTTAGAGAACATAGTCTAGATTTGGGTTGTATTTGGGAAGGTGAAATTTGGTAATCCCCAAGCACGTGTAACTTATATGTGTTTTTCTATTTTTGAATGAGAATTTCAGAAGAAATATTCCCCAAATTTCCATATATATATATATATTATGATTAGATGACCTAGAAATGAATCACTTAGGCACATGAAATACTTATGTCAAAATGATATCAACTAGTTGTGAACATAATTTCCTCCTTGGTATAGGCATTTCTATCTTCATCATCATATCCTTTAAAATGTTGTTGAATTTTTTTCTAATAGAGAATGACATAGGAAGGAGATCCCTTGTAGTCACCTTAGTAGGTTTAGACTCTTCAATATTTCTTACACCTATCAAAGGGAGGATGGTCTCATCCCTATCAAATGGAACTCTCTTTTGATGAGAAGAAAAATTATTGGTCCTCTAATATCATTCACCAAACTGAACCTTTTTTTATAAAGAAAAGGTCTCACATGAGTCTAATATACCCATCTATAATAAAAGGAAAGGTTATAGTGTTCCGGGTATATTAAGTTAGAATAGACCTCAATGGTAAAGAATAATTTCAGCTTATTCTATATATACATAAATAAATAAGAGAAATAAACTACGATAATACCTTTAGGATCATAAATATAATCCTGAATCATCTAGGTCTCATTTGTAAATAGTTATACTTAAGGAATTATTACTTGAGATTTTATTTTTTAGTCAATATTACCCATAGATAGAAATGATATCCCCCCAATTCCATTTAAGGAAGATATTTTTTTTTGGAATATTCATCTCAAACCCACATGCCAAATATCAGCGGTAATCCTAATAATAAGATGAATATTCCCATAGTCTATAAATATTGAATATTTAAGAATCACATTATTATTCCAACCAAGCTCCCAATCTTATTTTCCTTTCATAATTCAAAATAACTATAATTATCCCTTATTGTGTATCTTTTAATACATCAATATCTTGAGTATAATTTTTTTATGAATCATATTTCACTAAGACTATCTCCACTTAACACTATAATGATATTTCTCTCAGAAAAAAGACCATAATTCTACCATAAATTATCATTTAAGACCCTTATATATATAGTCATCTACATGGTGTTTAAATCTATTAATCCACAGTCCATAATGATTCATGGGTAAACCTTATCCTGACCCAAAATCTTCTTTTTTTTTCAATCCATTGTGAGGACGACTAGTGTCCCTCCAATATAATGGCTCAAGGGAATAAAATGAGGAAACAATGGCTCCTAAAGTGGATCAAAATATGGAACTAATTTGGAGATCACATTAGAGACTTTAAATTTATAGTTTTCTTCCAATATTTTCTCGTTAAAATATTTTTGAGAAGGCCATAGATAAATATGAATGAATAAAAAACCCTTTTAATATCCTAAGTTTCTAAAATAATTTATTGATGATAAGCTTGAAGAAATGTATGGTGATAAATCCCCTCTTGAGTCCTGTTAATCTCAATATATAGATAAGATATAATAAAAAATTAATGGAAGAAACCAATGATAAATAATTCAATACAGATTGTTGAATCTAATGATCATGAAATTGATCCTATCTATCCTATGAGATAACTTTTGAAAATATCATATTTCCCATAAATCGAATTGAGGAAAACAATCTAAATATATGAAGTCATTATGGCCAACACACTAATCCCTCAAATATAATTCATCTTACATAATGGTCTAGTTGATTCTTCTTTTGAGAATATTGAAACAAAATATGAAAATACATTGTGTAGTCCATTTTGATTAATCGTATTCTCGAGTACCTTTATTATAATATTGGTATAATAGATATTAAAATGGAACAACATTTAATATTTATTCAACTAGTAAAGAACCCTTATAGAAGTGAACATGATTTAGAAAAATTTTATCCCACTGTCATGATATGGAAAATGAAATGATTCATACTGACAAAATAATTCCCATAAATCATATCCAATATCCCAACACTTGGATCTATCTCTTTTATCAACAGTTATGATGTGTATGGTGAAGAAATAAATGATTCACATTTAGTTTTAAATAATGGTCTCTCAAATACCATTGATGAATTCAAAAAGTAGACATGTGATTACAAGAATATTAAGATATTATGTTGATTAGTTCAACTATAAATCCTAAAAAAGTGAAATAAATCAATTTCTAGGGAAAAAATACAAATATGTATTAGTGTGGAATTACATAGAAATGCTCAGGTTTAATCTAAAGGTGGATAGACATCATTTAGGTATACTAGATTAACCCCATGTATATAAATAAGAACCAGGGAGAATTTATCCCACTTATAATACCATGTTTTATTCTAAATGTGATTAATTGATTAAAGTCAACTTCATTTGGGAAGTTCAACACCCAAAGAGGATTTAAAAATCATTCTGGTTATAAAAAAAATAATAGATACATATTAGTTTTCATAAAAATCATGGATATAAACCATAATTATTCAATTGAAAATTCCCCCTCCCAAATGAGGAACTATTAATTGATGTAATAGTTGGATTCTAAGGCCTCTTCTTTATGGATGTGTATTCAAGAAATAACTAGATTTTAATTTTCCATGAGGTTGAGAAGGACATTTCCATGATGGGACTCCAAAGAGTACACTTTTACTTGGTTATCACCTTTATATTTAATAACTTTGGTGATACATATAAATGTATCAATCACCATATCATTATGTCATTTTCTGAGAACATCATGGAGTTCTAAATAATTGATCTACTATTCAAATGAAATTAATTTTATGATTTTCTTTCTAATTTTGGGGTAGTTATAAAAAAACTGTCGAAACATAGCATGAAGATGATTCCATTATATTGTTCTTCTAGGTTAACATTAGTGACATTCCTCAGTTTTCGTCATATTTTATTATATCCTGAATTTTGACCTAAAAAGACCGTAGTGATACTTTATATACCACATCCTCGAAATCATAAAGAATTTAGTGGACCTCAAGGAAAAAATTTCAATATCAGGAATAGCATATCTAATATCATTGTTTGGTATTATTAATTCTTGAAGTTGTGAAGAAATTGTTATACTATTATTAATATTATTATTGTAGGAAATACCATGATGATCTCAAGTATTACCACAGGAACCCACTAGTTTTAATGCCACCCGTATATTGGAATCCCCCTCCCCCCTATGAGGAAACCATGGAGTGATTAAATTATGCACAGCTGTTAAAGAAAAATGATATGATAAATAGAAAAAGTCTCTATTAACTTAGTAGGATGATGTTATATATTGATACCTTATATTCTGATATTGATAAGATCTTCCTCACATTGTTTTTTATAGTGAAAAATATAAGACACTATTTGTGACACAATGATTTCCACTTAGCCTCTCATGTTGAACTACTCATATATATACCATGTCATCAAATGCTAACAATAAATACAGAGTAATTTATCATAATTAAAAACTTTGTATGATATAGTTCATTTATTGGAATGTGATCAATGTGAAGGTGTTTGAATATTTACACACGAGACACCATATTCAAAAGAAGTTAGTATGGAACATAATACTCCTTGATGATAATGCTTTATCTATCCATTGGACCTCCAAATCATGAGATATGTGCATTTATAGAGCCTATTAAAACCTAATATGAAGAAATCTGGAAATCATTAAAGTCAACAGGGTCCTCATGGGGAATATATTAATTTTTCTAGATAATGTATTTTACTCAAATTCCTTATATTTATTTGAAGGATGCACCAACAATGATTCAGAATAATAATCCCTCACTATAGTTTTAGAGTTACTCAATAGATACCAATAGATGTATTTAATATCATGGTTGATTTAGATCTAGTATTCATGAAGATAAATGGTTATTATTACATCATGAAGGGTTATTTATTTCTGTTCATTGATTATGAATGAGGTTTTATGGATGGGATCTCCTTAGATTCATTGTTTTCTCACATCTAAAATCAGAAAAATTCTAAGTATATTCCCTTCCCAATCAATAGAGACCCTTGAAAGATATAGACAAATATGAAATGTCCATTCAAATCTCACATTTTAGGGGTTTTTATCCTTTTTTTATTAATCATAATTAGGAAAAAATGAAGTTAATTCCACCATAGGTGGTTCTAATCATTTATCATCACAAACTAAGGCCACTGTTAGTGGGATGAACCCTATAATTGAAACCCTTAAAATATTATTGTCCCATTGGATAATGAAATAATTGAAAAACTCATTGATTGGTAGAAAATTTCATACCACAACTCTAATATCTGATGGATTACTCCTCAGATGTGTTAATGGGAATGAGGACCTCATAGTTTTGTAGAAAGACCATGTTGATCCATATAATGTTGACTAATAAAGAACCAATCTTTTATAATAATCAATATAATTATATACTTCCATTGATAGTTGATCCATGATTTCCTATAGTTCATAATGAAATATTGTTCTGGCCAGATACATACTTAAGTTATTTCTCAAACCCCGTGAATATTGGAAAAAACTAAATGATCATATTCATTTTTCTTATGGGGGATATATGTCACACACCCATACTCTTCATCCATAGAAATATAGTTCATGTATATCCTTACTACACCTTAATTATTGTCGGAGTGTAAGGGATAAGTTCCCCTAAATGTATTCATAATGAATGTACATTTTATTTCATTTAGTCTCATATTATCACTATATTTGATGTCTCTCACATAATGCATATGGAAAATAAAACCAATTTATGAATTCATGAGTCTCTACCAGGATTCCAATATTATGCACAACCACTCATGCCACCATCTTTTAGGGGTGAATAGAAATATTGTATTCTTAAAAAAACATTACCAGATAACATTCAAAAATATGGGGGGAAATAAACGAACTCTTGGATGACAAATCTCAACATTATTTATGGGATTATCATACCACAAAATGTATTTCAAGAATTGTAACCCTATACATTCCCATGTAATAGATTGATGTTTTTTCCCTCACAACATATTACAATTTTGGATTAGTTTTCACAAGATGAAAATCCTTAAATACATGTAAATGAATTAAATAAATATGATGATAAAAATTTACACAAATGTAAAAACCTTGAGATTCATTAAAAACTGAGTCACATTAGATTATGTAAGAGGTTTTATATTTACTCAGTAATTATTTGGGAGTTAAAATTGGACCAACGAACTACCATAATACTCAGGAAGAGACCATTTAAGGTGGATCCAGAATAGGAAGGTCCTTATACTATCCATAAGGTTTATTCCAAAAAAGAAAACCCATTAATTACCATGGATATAGAGGATATCACACCTAAAACAAAAATAATATTTAATTTTAAAAAAAACATGAAAATTCCTGATGATTATATAAATTTCCTCATCATTTGAACCTCATCTACATGAAATTTAGTTTCTCTTCATTCAACCCAAAATTGTTCGAAACCAAGTCCCTCTCTTATGGGTGTAAAAAAATACTTCTAGGTCCTCATAATATAAGATGAAAAAACAATACATCCAGGTCCTCTTCATTTTTACCTAAACTGCATGAAATAAATTTCCTTTTCATATTAATATAAATCAAAATACACTTAATACCGAGATATATGAATTTAAACAATGTAATAAATTGACTATTTTATATTAATTTGAACTTTTTACAAATGGTATTAGTAGAAAGAATAAAAAGTATAAAACCTAATTGTCCATATTGAATTAATTGATATTACCCATAGTGATCCATTATATTTGTAATAATTTCCTTACATGACAACTAGTTCCATTTAATATTAACTAATGCATGGTTACTTATCTA